>OZ007560.1:28752182-29952182 GCA_963931875.1 Pollenia griseotomentosa
TGTTTTTGCAATTTCCAACACTTTTGCTAAGTTTTTTTTTTAAATTTTACGTAAATAATTTAAAAAGATTTTTTTTTTAGATTTTATTTAGCTCTTTTTGATAAAAAATAGTTCACAACCCTGCTTAAACAAGAGCCCTCATTTAAAGGTTTGAAGTTCATTTTTGGTGGTGCATGAAAAATAAGACGAGGAAAAAAGACACGTTGTTCATTAACGCTTCTACATACAGACCAACGATGATTTGATTGTTAAAAATATTCTGAATTTTCAATTTCCTTATATAGAGCTAATCTGTTTCTGTCTCCATTGCGATATGAATGCAATTTTAATACGAAAGCTAAATGCGATAAGAGGTCTAGTTGGTACTCTCTATAGCTTTCGCAACAATTTTTGAGAGTGATTGAATAGTAATAATTAGCGAAAAGAAAAAAAAGAGTACCAATCGCTTGATTTGCTACGATTTTTCTTACGCATCGCCAGCGCTGCCAGGTACTTTTTTCCTTGTCCCCAAAAAATTAAAAAAAAAAATCCCCAAAAATCCCCAAATTACAAAAAATAACCCTAAAAAGTTAATATTTTTTTATCGATTTTTTTTTCTGACCAAATTTAAAATTTATTTAAAAGATAGAAAGAAGAATTTTAATAAGTAATCCCCAAAAATCACCACATAAAAATTTTTAGTAAAAAAATGATTTTATTTTGTTTGTAGCGACTTCTTCCGGCATGTTTTTTTTAAATCCTTTTTATGCGATTCCAGTGAGGAATTACAAACAGAACAATATGCTGTTTTTGAAGACGAATGAGTCACTTTATAAGAATTTGGACTTGTTCAGTCGATTTTAGCCATCCTTATAATCAACAATAAAAAATACATATTTCCCAAACTTTATTATATTGTCTTTCATATTTACTTATTTTTGGTAAAGACATATTTGCTTAAAAATTGTCTTTAAAAATCAAAAATTGTATGGGTTTTCAACAGTTTTAGATTCTTTTTTTAATTTTTCTTCTTATAACACTTACTCAAGAATAATAACATAAGTTTATTAAGTACCATTTACACACTTAACAAAAATATTAATCTTAATAAGGACCCTTTACACAGTATATGTTTTGTGCTTAAGAGTAAGATAAAAGTTTTGCTACTTTTTTCATATTTTATATACGACACAAAGAAAAATAAGCGTAAATAATAAAAGAAGGAAAAATGTGTCAAATATGTGTAAAATCACCAAAAAATCTCCGATTATTTTTATTAAATCCCCGAAAAAATCCCCAATCCCCAAATGAATTTCTTTGTCCTTTTTGCTTGCATGAAATCCCCAAGTCTGACAGCCCTGCGCATCGCAATAGAGAGTGGAACCCCTGGTTTACGCAAGCGGATGAACGGATAAAAGATACAGCTGCATCTTCTTCAAATCATCTAAATACATATTATCAGTTTGAACTGTTGAAGCTTCAATTTTCACTCTATAAAATTACGCGAATGTAACACTTAGGATCACTGATTAAAATGTGTAAATCCTATTTAATTATCGGAAATTAAAATTTTTTATTTAAAAAATTTTTTTTATAAAATTTGTATGGAAAAATGTAGGATAAAACTTTTATGATATCACTAGAGGGAAGCGAACTGACACCAAAGTAGTCCCGTGATAGGTCTTTGGTGGTAGGGACCGGTTTATATGAATAAGACCTATCACTTTTACATGGGGTTGTCATTGGAGGGGGTCAATTGACACCATTTGACCGGTCACAGATCTATTCTCAATGAACGTGCTTAGTGTCAATTACTTAAATGTAGTATTATTTCAATACAATGTAGTATTATTTCAATAAAACAAGTCCTAGAATTAAATTCAAGAACCAAATTTAAGAAAGTACCAACAAATGTGTCACAGCACCGGTGAAGACTGTACTGTAATTCCCCTGCGGGAAATTTGTGTCAATTGGTGCAACAGACTGGTCCTGGGATTTGTGAAAACAGAACAAGTACAAAAAGAAAGGACTCATGACCAGTGAAAGAAGAACCAATCCCTTAACTGGTTTATGCAGAACTAAAAGGTAGAAAAAGTAATGAATTACAGTACAGTCTTCACCGAAACTGTGACACATTTTTTGGTACTTTCTTAAATTTGGTTCTTGAATTTAATTCTACGACTTCTTTTATTGAAATAATACTACATTTTAGTAATTGGCACTAAGCTAGTGTCAATTGACCCCCTCCAATGACAACCCCATGTAAAAGTGATAGGTCTTATTCATAGAAAGTGTTAGAACTAGAACCGGTCCCTACCACCAAAGACCTATCACGGGACTACTTTGGTGTCAGTTCGCTTCCCTCTAGGGTCATTACTTTTTCTACCTTTTTGTTCTTTATAAACCAGTTAAGGGATTGGTTCTTCATTCACAGGTCATGAGTCCTTTCTTTTTGTACTTGTTCTGTTTTCACAAATCCCAGGACCAGTCTGTTGGACCAATTGACACAAATTTCCCGCAGGAATGTAGGAAAACATTTTTTATCTTTTTCGATATGCTTTGTAGTTGTTTTTATAAAAAAAACTTTGTCGGCAACACTGCTTCCAAAAAAAACCATATTCATCCTTTTTATGTGGTTGATTGAAAAAATGTTCTAATTTATTTGAAAAAAGTTGTTTTTTTTTTGTTTATATTTTATTAATTGTGATTTTTTATTTAAATATTTGTTTAAAAACTAAAACTATAGTTAAATTATTTCTGTTTTTTAACATTTATTTTGAATCAACTAGAAAATAATATTGTTTTGTGGTTGTGTAAATAATTTTCAAATTGTTATTCAGTTTTTTTTTTTTTTTGTTATTGTATTATTTCTCTAGATATTTTAAATTTTTTTACTTTTATTTAATCTAAGTTAAAAATATGTATAAGTAACATGATTTGTTTTTTTTTTTTGTGGTTTTTATTATTTTAAATATGTTTTAGTTTCAAAAAATTGCTAAATGCAAAATTCTTTTGAATAGTTTTGTTTTTGTGGTTTTTATCTTCTTCTCCAAAATAAAATCTTTCTGTTTTTAGAGAGTGTTTAAGTTACAGAGATTTTTATTTGTTAATTTGATTTTTATACCCTTAAAAACTAATTATTGTTTTCATTTTCAATTCATAAATGTTTTTTTTTTTTTTTTTTTTTTTTTTTTTTTTTTTTTTTTTTTTTTTTTTTTTTTTTTTTTTTTTTTTTGATAATACAGTTTTAAAATTCAATTGTTTCGGTTTTGTTTGCAATAAATATTATTTAATATTCTTCGTTTGGTTGCTTTTTCTTTAAAAAGAGAAAAAAAAAACGAATATAGACAAATTCTACTTTTTCACATGGACACAAGTAATATGAAAATAAAAGTTTAATTAAAATTAAAACTACACTGAGTAAATTCTATTGTAAAATAGATATACAAAAAGAAGCTTTAGCTTAGGTACCCATTAAGTATGTTTATTAGGTTAATCCAATGATAATAAACCTCATTGTATTGAAATTGTTTTTTTTTCATCTAAGACCAGCTGTAAAGCAAAGTCCGCTGCTGTAGCAAAAGTTGTTCTGGCGAACATAAGAAAACACCTTTGTTGGGATTATATTTCACGTTCGGGAGGTAGTCCAAAGGAACGCATTTTTCTATAGAATTTTCTCTCGTTCAACCTACTTTAAATCATCTTCAGACTGCGTATTTATCATTTTTTGACAAGTTAAGACCACCGACTATTGCACAAGATTTACTTGAAAAAAAATACAGATTTTCTTTCAAAGTCACAGATGTTGAGAAAAATTTAAAAAATATCAGTAACGATAAGAGAGTTAAGCCACGATATGTAAATGCTAAAAATGTGTGATGGCATTTTAATGCTTCTTTCGATACTTACATGGGGTCCTTGACCCCCTTTCCCAATAAACAATGGTATTCTAAAATCCTTAATTGGATTTGGAGCATATCCGGACAGAAAATTCACAATTTGACACCCCTCCCATCTGACTAGAAGGCTGGATCCGCCCTTCACTATAGGTTGTCAAACCCTTATGGCCGTCACAAGATTCATCTTTTCATTTCATATAATTTGCAATACGATCTGCGTAATTAATGGGTTGATTATGGATCTCCTCTCATACAAATTTTTTTATTTTATGTATAAACATGAGCAACGTTGCCGGATTTCGCTGCTGGCAACTCAACTTCAATTCAGTTGCCATCCGTAATCGACCCATAAGATTTTTGCATTTCTATGTACACAGAACTCAATATGCTAAAAATAAAATTTTGGGTCAATATGATTCAATGAAAAAATTTATAAAAATTGCGATTTGCAAAATAGCAATCAAAAAATATATTTAATAATAATATAATTAAATATTTCTTCATTTTTGATAAAAAAAAAATATTTGTACCAAAGTAAAGACAGTATTTCTAAAACTTTTGACCATTTTTGAATAGCTTTGATATCGTTTCAAGTAAGACTGGAGTGTTTGCAATTCTCATTCGCCTTACAGTTTTATTTGTAAATATAATATCTTTAGCTTTTCCAAAGTCTTTGGAAAAAGGTTTCCTGATGATCTGGCCTAAGCAACCAGCGAAATGCGTATAGTAAATGATTAAAAAATTAGAGATTCGATAAACATTTTATTTAATTTATTCAAAATTTCCACCGTTTATTTTAACAAATCACGTAAACATTTTGTTACAAAAAATAATTTTGGGCAACAACTTTTTTTTATTGACTACTGATAAACTTGGATGTTGACTAAAAATTCAACAACTATAGCTTCGTACAGACGGTGGCCAGATCTTGCAATGTTGTCATTAAAATTGACTAGAAATGTCTTGCAACTGTGTGAACATTGTACGCTATTTTCATTTGGCAGATGTGTTAATTTAATGTATCTGACAATGGCACCATTGCCAGAAAAATGACAACATTGTAAGATCTGACCATCGTCTGTACGAAGCTTTTACCGACAAAACTTATTTATCAATACCGCAAAAATAGTCATCGCAGAAAATTTAAACATTTTTTAAATCGAATATGCGATATTCGTATTCAAATTTTTTTTTCTGTGTAATTTGCGAGAACTAGACCTCTTGCATAGAAAGCGAGGGTTTTTGTGGCTATAGTAATTATCAGGAAAAGGATTATGTCGGAGTTAAAGTTATTTTAGATAATTTAAAGAAAGACACACACATTACCGGTCTTGGTATTCGGAATAAAGTGTCGAAAAAATAATTAGGACAATATTTTCCTTCCAAATAGCATGTCATAAAAATTTTGAATTTAACTTTTATTGATGAAACTCAATTCTTTTAAATGTATCCTCTGGGGAATCTAAATTTAGTAATTCGGCAAAAGGTTAATGGCCGATATTACCAATTTATTTCAATATCAAATTATATTTAAAATTCGATTTTCATGTCAAATAAAAATAAATTATATGAAAAACTATATTTCAATATGAATTGATATTTAAATAGAATTGGTGAAATAAGCCATAAGAAGCTTTGTAATAAAAACGATTCCAAGGTACATTAACACAAGGTAGACTCATTTGGGAGTGTAGACATGCTGCTCTATAAAAAAGCCCGACTTGTCAAAATTGTCTTCATACAAAACAAAAACAATTTAACACACACATGTACAAATTTTGGCTCATATACACGAAATTTGTCAATTGGGTTCTAACCGGGGTAAACAGCTGACAAACATATGGGCCAACGAGTCTGCCTTGTGTTCATGTATCTTGAACGATTCTAACAAATGTTTAAATAGTATTTTGGTTTGATAACAAAAAAAGTAACAAAATTCAAATGTCCAGACATATTTTTTAAATAGATACATTTTTCAAATGCAAGTGGACTGTAACTTCTTATGTCAGTCCAGAAACTATTAAAAATTCTATGTGCCCCTATTAATTTTTCCGATACTGTATGTAGGAAATAGTTCCTATGATCTCTTCCCTATTAACCTAAAATCTGTATGGCGGGGATGTACGCCAATTTGACCTATTGTCAATGGTAATATATATATGCCATGTTATCTCAAAACACCAGGGCTGTCAAATATTTTTGAGCTCCATCGCCAAGCCGGATGTCGGAAATCGCCAAACGTCAATTTTGTTCAGTTTTCGTAATTTTTTTTTTATAACTAAATTTTGCATACAAAAACAGCTAGTATAATATTTCAGTCAAAAATCGCTGAAATAATATAAATGGTAAAAATAGCCAAGTTAATCGCCAGTTATATTAAAAATCGCAAAAAAAAAAGTCGCCAGTCGGTAAATGGAAAATCCCACCGCCAAACATGTTTCAAAATCGCCACGTTTGGTGAGAAATCGCCATATCGGACAGCCCTGCCAAGCACTATTTCTGTAGATTATATTAAATAGAAAACCAATTAAGTTTGATCCATTTTTAACTACATATTTCTACGATTTTATCTGTAAATTGGAAAGGCTTTAAGAAATATAGAAACAAAGGTTTCAATTTCTCAACTCACAAGCTCCGTCGTATGGCTTATCGTTAAAAAAAAAATACGACTTTTGTTTATGAACTTGTCAACAGACAAGTTTGTTGTATCGTTACTATTGTATTATCAAATGTAACTACTATCAATTTAATGCACATTGTCAATTTACTTTGAGTAAACTATTTAAGGAGATTAACCAATTTCTTTTTACTAATACTATAAAAATATATAAAAATTTAAACTTAAAAATTAAATAATTATATTTTAGTAATAATTTTTTACTTCACTCTGTTTTTATTTATTTCTTCTTCTTTAATATTTGCCATTCACATTATTGGATATCGTGAAATAAAAACACGTATGGGAGAATTTTAATTAAAATAGCTAAAAAAAATAAATTGAGATAAATAAAACATATAAGGGTAAAAACCGGTTTTGTTCAGGAGAGCCATTTTAAAGATTTAAATACGTGTATCTTTGGTGTATCATCACATCATAAAACGCGCATATCTCTGGGAGGGAACACTTTTTGGGGCATTCGATGCTCACATGTTACCCACATCAAAAAAAAAGTGAAAATTGAATTTTTTACCCTTAGGTCCCTTTCTCTATTCGCTGTCACATATATTGGGTGGTATTATTGATTCCGCACGCAAAGGAAAATTCGACGGAAATAAATATCGATCGACATGCAACTTGCAATTATTCATTCCTGCGGTATAAGCTTTCCGCAATAAATTTTTAACATCCCTGTTTTAATAATTTCTGAGTTGATATTAGGTCTTGTTTTTTTTACTTTTTGAGTAAAGTTCGTGCAAATGAGAGCAAGCATACATTTCTCTCATAAAGAGACAAAATTACGCAAAGTACGGGAACAGAAAAAACACGATTTAAAGAACTTTTAACGAAAAATAAAACAAAACAAACAATAACTAACATTTTGTATCCCTAATATTTCAGTACAAAACTATCTATTTAAGTACATTATTTTATTCCACAACACTTTTTCCAGAATTTGGATCATGAACTTTTTATCTTTGCTTTTTCTGTTTTGTTTATGTTTTACAGCTGTTTGACAATTTACACAATTTGCACCAAGAAAATGTCTAGGCTGTTTTGTGCAAGAAGAAGAATTTTAATCTCTCAAGCCCGCTCTCATTTACAAAAGTTTAAAGTACGGGAACCAGGGCTGCCAAATAAATTTGTGACAAAATCGTCAATTTCCTGAGAAAAAATAAAAAAATCGTCTTTCTCGTTTTGAAATATCGTCAAAAAATCGGACAACTCAAAATTTTGTTTTTTTAAACAATTTTTGTTCGATTTTTACCCAGCTAGAATTTAAAATCGTGGAATAGCTATTGCAAGTTTAATGAAGAGCGCATTTTTAAATTGTAGAAGATTCCTCACACAGAAGAAACTGTAACACAAGCTGATTCCTCTGTGAGATTCTTCCATAAAACAGCGAAAGACGCTTACTTTAATCATTATTGGAAAAGTCTGAGATGTGGGTGAAGATTATCTAACGAGTCTTACAAAAAGCATGTCAAAAATCGTATAATACTCATGTAGATATTATCTTACAACTCGTGATATGCTGAAAATATGATTAATACACAGAGCCGCAAAAGGTTCATTCGATGATGGTTTGACAAAAGATAAACAAAGTTTAACTTTGTCGTTTTGCACACTGGAAATAACCATTTAAAGATTTTCTGAATACTTGCATGTTAAACATTCCAAGATTAAAAAACGAAAGTGCCAGAAAATGTATAAAAAGTAATGATAAAAAGGAATTTTTTTATTGTTTCTCGTCAGATCATTATCAGAAGACCGCTCTACGCGTGGCTGAGTTATTAGCAAATGACCACAATTGCTTTTAATTTTGACCCATAAATTTCTAATTTTTACCTACGTATAAGCCTAAACTTTTTGATGTCTTGTTATAATTTTAGTAGAATATTGATAGTGAAAATTAACAAAATCGGTTCATAAGTGACCTTTTTTTTCTTTATAAGGAGTATTATATCTTAAAAAAAAGAGCCAGTTGATCCTTTATTTCACTTGGTAGTCATTCTCGAATTTAAGGTTTTGGTACGATTTGTAATACAGTTGTAAAGGGTGTATAAGATTCGATGCAGACGTATATTGCACTTTACCTTGTTGTTTTATTTAAATTGGCTCGACTCAAAATGTCCTCTACATTGGCAGAAAACTGCGGTAACGGTTTAATGTTTAGATCCAATTAAGAAATGCATTAAAAAATCACGCCCATAGTGAATAAAATTGAAAAGCAAAAGCATAATGCAAAAATTTAACAGTTTTTTTCCTATGAAATTTTGCCTTTCCCTATAAATTTTTTACAGAAAAGAAAACTTAAAAATTTAAGCTGTCTTGTTTACAAATTTTTTTTGTGCGGCTTATATCTTAACATAGGTATTAAAACATTTAAATTTTTCTTTTTTTGGTGACTGAAAAAAATCGTCACTTTTTAGGAAAAAATCAGCAAATCGGCACTTTGCTAATATCGAAACAAAAAATCGTCAAAATGACGATAAATCGTCAAATCTGGCAGCCCCGTCGGGAACGCTTTTCGTTCAAAATGGGATCCCTCGGGATCCCAAAGTAGAGTAAAGAAACAGAGCTATTGTGTTAGCTGTTGGTAAAAAAAACATTTTAAGCCAGTTGTTGAAATTTTTGTGAGCAATAATTTTTTTTATCAAATTAATTTCTGTAAAATATACAACTAATATAAAATATGATAATACATTTTTTTAAATAACAAACCTAAATTTTCTTTTTTTTAAATATTTCTTACATTTTTATTCCTTCCGTTAGCTTCTCGTTGTAAAATTTTAACGTAAGCAAAATGGCGAAGAATATCTATATTGCGGTTTCAATAATATGGCAATACCACAATGGTAGAGATGATACCGCACAAACGGATTAAATAATTGCAAATTTGGCTTCCGCACAAAAATAATAGCACCCATTAATCATTAACTAGAATTATATTTGTGGTGTTTGTTATCACATTAAAAAGATTTTTTTCTAACTCAGGAAACAAATCGTACATTTCCAGGCCTGGTATAAATACATACAAAATTTTTCAAAACTTAAAAAACCCCATCGAATAGTTATACCACACTTTTGTATAAAAATTACCACCAACAACAAAAATACAACATTGTTTATTTATACGCTTATACAACAAGAACGACGATAATGCGAGCTTTTGAATTGGACAAATCTCTATTTTTGTCTTATATGTACATACTTATAAAATAATGCCTTACAGTTGCATTTATTGAAATCTTGTTATGTATGAATTTGGCAATATGGGGCCTGTTCTGTTTTGAAATCACACGTGGTGTTCTGAAAGTCATACCGTTTTTATGTTCCTCGATGTGCTTTCTGCAATTGAAGATCACACCAAAACACAAAAAAACGGGACGCTAAAATTAAAAACACGTGTGCTTTTAGTGGGCACATGTGATTTTAAATCACGTGATTTGAGTTAAAGTTATTTTCAGAACAGGCCTTTATGTGCCAAAAAATCGTTTATCGAACATAAATCTATTTTAAACAAGTAAGAAAGAATAGTCGGTCAAGCTCGACCATATGATACCCTACACCACAGTATTTAAAAACTAATTTTCGAGAGTGTATGGCTATATGAATAGGGATCTATCTATGTTTTAAATTTCATTACAATCAGTTTGATAGTTTCTAGGAGGCAGAAATTGCCCCCTACATCCCCTCGTGGTCCTATTTTTATAAAAATGCATAGCTTATGTGTCCATATAAATATAGATCTATTTATGTTTTAAATTTCATTAAAATCGGTTTGATAGTTTCTGAGAGTCAAATATTGCCCCCATCTCCCCTCGTGGTCCTATTTTTATAAAAATGCATGGCTTATGTGTAAATATAAATATGGATCTATCTATGTTTTAAATTTTATTAAAATCGGTTTGATAGTTTCTGAGCGGCAAAAATTGCCCCCTATCTCCCCTCGTGGTTCTACGATTCGGCCCATTTTCAATAGGCTTGTGCCAATAAGAACCTATGTGCCAAATTTTATTAAATTATCTCCAAAATTGCGACCTATACCTTGCGCACAAGGTTACAAGGACAGCCAGCCAGCCATCCGGACGGACATCGTTAGATCAACTCAGAAAGTGATTCTGAGTCGATCGGTATACTTTAAGGTGGGTCTAGGACCAATATTTTAAGGTGTTACAGACACCAGCACAAATGCATAATACCCTCTCCACTATTGTGGTGTGGGTATAAAAAGTACTGATTCAAAAAAAGATAGTAATCTCTATTGGAGGTTACCACTGTTATTCTCCCATACTAAAGTGCTAAATTGTTGTGGATTTTTCTAAAAATTCCACACTTTTTATTTTTAATATTTTTGTGAGCAAAATTCAGCTAAATGAAAACAATAACATAATTCATTAATATTTTCATTTACAGATTTATCGTATAAGAGACCAATAAATAGTCAATTATAGAAAATTAAATTTTTCTTCTGAAACTATTAGTTTAGCTGTCAAAACTGCTGCAGATATCGACGTAACCGATACGTTAGTTTATGGCACAAAAATTAAAAACATTACCGTACAAAGAACAAAAAAAATATAAATTTAAAATTTGTGTATTACAAATAACAAAATATTACATTTATTTATTTTTAAATAAAAATGGACTTAAAACATTTTTTCAGAAAAAGCAACACAAAACTAATTTTTTAGTTTTCATTATCTCAGTCTAGAACTACTTTATAATTATTTATTTAATTAATTTTAATATTACTAAAAAATTACAAACTAAAACCTAAAATAATAACTCATCTAATTGTTTTACAATCTAATTTAAAAATTTAATGATATTTTTTGTTATTAAGTAAATCGTATTTAACAGATACCTACATATACATACATACTAGTAAATATATAATCGTACTTAAGGGTGGCTTACACTCTCACACACGTCTTACGTATTTTGGGGAAAATACAAGCCTGTCATGATAAGTTGTTGTGTTGTTTTTTGAAAACTTTCAAACAATAATTAAAGCACAGCCGCGAATAACGTTGCAAAAGCCACTTTTTGCAAAATCTTTTTTTTGCAAATTATCGTTTACATTATTACTCTCTTACATTGTTTAAACATCACATCATCCTTAATTATACACCTTAACTTCTTGACAATGCAATATAAAGAGTCAGCCAAATGACATCGCGATTGTCGATATGAAACGTTTTTCCACTAAAAAAAAATGTTATAAACTGTAAATTTGCATATTATTTTAAATTTAACCTTCTTGATATTTTGCATACAAGTTTTTAATATCATTAATTTTGATAATCTGAGAAAGAAACATTTAAAATAAGTAATTCCGCCTTTTAAAAACGTTTATTTGCTCTCCTGAAAAATAATTATTTTGTAACTTACAACGGTTTTCGCGGCTGTGCTTTAATAAGATCAGGGAAATATTTTCGATAAAAAAAAAAACGTACGGACTTGTATTACCGTCTAAGCCCCCCTTTAGCAAAAGATTTTCTTTTTACGAGTTTAGCCTAGTACTCTGTGCAAATTTGTGAAAAATGTTGAGCAACATTAATTATTTCATACGAAAATTTTGACATGTATCAATGTTACCTATCATGCGAGTTTGTACAATTTGACGTTTTTATTCCTGCAAAGTATGCGACATTGTTTTGCGTATGTAACAAACGCCACATGTATTTTACTAAAAACTATTTAATTAAAAAAAAAAAATAAATAAGGATAAAAATAAAAACTATTACCGGTTGTGTTATATTAATTTTTGTATTTCTGATTTAATAATCAGTTCATCCCTGTTTGCTTAAAATTCCACGTGAAATAAGTGCAGCTGACATTATTTCGCAGTTGTAAACAAATGTTTTCAGACCAATTTCGGAACTTTTTCAAAAAATGAACAGAGTACAACTCTATCAACATTATTTCATAGATATCCAGCACAAGTTTTTTTTCATATCCGTTTTGACAGCATTTCACGTGAAATGTTGAACAGAGTACCAGGCTTTTCATAAAAAACGCTTTATTCATATCATCACCAAATTAAATGTCTCAGCACTGCTTGCACGTCAAGAGCTGTTCCACCATTTAGTCTTACTTAATATTTTTATTCTGATATGCTTAAGTGTTTATTGATGATATAGATTTTAGATAAAAATAAAATATTGTGTTTCCTAATGAAAAAAGAAATATTTATTTTGATAAAGTCAATTATATTGTCAAATTGTTGTTTTGTTTTTGGTTTACGTGTCAATTAACTTTTTCTCCAAGTTTTTGTTCAAGGCGAATTTACACCAGGGGCCTAATTCTAGCAGTCGTGATCGAGTAATTTCTCGATTCGAAAGCAATTTTATCTCAGTCGATACTGAACGAATCAAAATTATTTTTTCAGTATTGTAAAACTCAAATCAATTCTTTACAACACTGAAAAACTAATTCCAATTCGTTCAGTATTGACTGCAATAATTAGATATTAAATTGCTTTCGAATCGAGAAAATACTCGATCACGACTGCCAGAATTAGGCCCCAGGTGACCTTATCTTGCAACGTAAGCCACAGCTGATAACTAACCTTGTGTCACAATGGTATACCCTTCTGGTGGTTCTTTACTAATTTCTATAATTTTCGCTTAACAATATGAAATTTAAAATGGTTTTAAGTTATTACTTTTCAAAACACACAATTTAAAATTAAAAACAAAATGAAATATTGGTTTGAATTTTTGACACAACGTTGAAATATTTTACAGTGTTGTAAACGTTTTCAAAATAAGACCACCCTGTATGAATTCGCCTTGTTTATGTTTAAAGAAAAATTATTGGTTTTTG
This sequence comes from Pollenia griseotomentosa, assembly GCA_963931875.1. Classification (NCBI taxonomy): domain Eukaryota; kingdom Metazoa; phylum Arthropoda; class Insecta; order Diptera; family Polleniidae; genus Pollenia; species Pollenia griseotomentosa. The sequence continues at coordinate 28,765,554 of OZ007560.1, forward strand.
TTGGTTTTTCTTTTAATTTTAATATCGATTTTGATATCGATTGCGAGTATAATATGGACTATTAATAACTAATTGATTTTCATTGAAGTCATTGTAATCGTCAGTTTCCTGGGATTCATCTTCTTTGTATATGGATTTTAGGGAACCCGGGAATGGTGTCACCATCTCTGAACTGTACGATGTAGGATCTTCATCGCTATTTTCAAAGGGATCTACAGCCACATAAGAGGCTGAAAACCCTTTCATTACTATAGTACTATCCGTTTTGAAACGCACCAATAATGAATCGGTTAGGGAAATAATATCCTGAGGTATCTGTGAATAAGATAAATTAGACAATTTAATCCATAAAAATTTTAAATGATTTTCATTCAACTAACTATATTGCCACAGTATTGTCCATACATGGGTCCACTTGTATCTTCCATACCCGAAAACACTTGGACATAATCGTATGTACAATTTTCACTGTTTTCCAAATCGAATGTAAGGAATATTAACTGTACATTGCTGCTGGGTGGCGCTTGTATTGTCCATTCGCAATCCATATTGGTGTCGTAGTTGTGGTTGCCGAAACGTGAGTGTGAATAGAATTGTTGCACTTGGTTTGTGGCACGCAAATACCCACCGCAAGCTAATAGAAAAAACGAAATGAAAAAAAAAACTTTATTATCATAAATAAAGTAAATTTTGTTAAACTATATGAAAACACATATAAATTGAATGGTGGCGCCTTTGGTGTTTTAAATTTGATCTACGACGTTTAAATAAAAACGCAGTTGGTTGCGGAATTTAGCCACTTTGAAAACAAGTAAAATGCTAAATACTTTTCAAAGTGATGTATCGGAACTTACCAGTAGACATTTGTCGTTCCAAACGAAAAATCGAGGCGGGATGGCTTAAATATAAAATGCTAGACTTGTTAGTAAAAATATATTGACTGTATATATTTTTACTTTCGAAAAGAATTATATTACAAATAAAATTCCCCCAAAACAATGGGTTCTAGTTAAACCGTTTAACGCTTTGTCTCTAAACAGAAATTTTCGTAATTTAATAAAGTTTCAAAGTTTTGTCCACAAAATAAAATTTGTTCCATCTCTAAGGAAAATATTAGCCCAATTCACAATCTTGTTCAAACGGTCTTGCATCGCAGCATATGGGAAATCGTTTATTTTGACTCCAACAAAATATGCATTGCTACTCTTTTGTTATTAAGCAACATTTTAAACCAACAGTTTATACAAGGTGGCTCAAAATGACTGAAGGGGTTTGATTTCATTATAACTTTTTATTTAAGACATTATTAATTTTTTTTTAAATTCGAGTGTGATTACTTTTTTTTTCATTGTAAATTATTCCTTATTAATTGCCCAAGTATTCTTAACAAAATGCGGAAACAAATAAAAAAAATTTATAAAGAATTCAAACCCCTTCGGTCATTTAGCATCACCCTGTATTTACTCGACGTATGTAGCACTTGAAAACCGACAGCTGAGACTCAGTAGGACAATCAGCAAGCAGCTGTAAATTACTTGTTTTGCAACAAGCATTGTAAACTAAGCCAAAGGGTTCAATCACAACTAATACACATTATTAACAATTTTATAAATTTGCAATCTCAAATGCACAAGATTGTGAATAGGATTATTATTTAAAAGATCCCATTTGCAACAATTTTCCCATGGCGCCATCTACAGATTGGTATTTAAGAAAACAAACAATAGACAACTTTGCTTCGCAGAGCTGCATTTCAAAATGCCTAAAGTACTCCGATAAAATATTTAGCCAAGACATAAACCAAATCACAATAGTCTTTAATCTTACATGTAGAATGTACAGCAGTAAAGCCGTTATGTTGTTTATTCTTGTCTGTCTTAAGAACCATATAAAGTTGATTTGTAGATGACGAAATAGGATAAGGAATCTTTTCACCGCAAAATCGTCCCAAAATCGAACTACTTTCAGAATCACCATCATAAATGGCGACATTATCATATGAACACTCCTGAAAAAAAAAACAATTAAAAATAAATTTAATTACAAAAAAAAGTCCACTGTAGATAAAAGATCGTTTTAAAAAGGTTTTCGAAATAAACATAGAAAATTAATAGTTTTCAGCACATGTAACTTACCTGATGCGATTCCACATTAAACTCATTAAATATTAATTTAATACGATGACCTGGTGTCGTTGAGAAATGCCAAACGCAATCCGCATTGGGTGGATACAAATCCGGATAGTTAGGACTGTATATAGTACCGAATGGAGCGGAAATTTCATGTTTACATTCACCCTCTTTACAATCGTGACCATTTTCATGCAACGAATAGCCATTGTGACAGGAACAAATATACGAGCCAATTGTATTACGACACTCGTGTTGGCAGCCACCATTGTTTATAGAACACTCATCAATGTCAGTAAAGAATACAGCAGCAAAACCAGATTTCTGTATAGATTTATCCGAATGGAATTCTACTCTCAAGGCATTACCTTCCGAAGTGGCCGTGGGTGGTATAGAACTACCACAATAAGTGCCAATCTTTTTCAAACGGTTTTCGCTCATCTTGGAGTAAATAGTAACCTTGTCATAACCACATTCCGATTGATGATGAGTAGCTCCTTCCAGATCGAAGTGAGTAAAGTTCAAAGAAATTTTATGTTTAGGTTGAGCTATAATTTCCCATATACAGTCTTTTAAAACCGGATATGTATCTGGGAAAGAAGGTGATGTAATGGTACCATTAGGGTACTCAATTACTCCACCACAGGCGTCTTCACAATGTTTCTTATCACTGTGCAATTCGTAGCCAATGTGACAGCTGCACTCATAGCCACCCAAAGTATTAATGCACTCATGTTCACAGCCATGATTTTGAGTCTCGCACTCATCGACTTCTTTCATAAAGGTGGCGGAGAAGCCAGGTTTTTGCACTGACGTGTCGGAGACGAATTTAACATACATAGTGTCACCGGTAGACCTTTTTGTTGTTGGAATATATGTAGAGACTTTTCTAAAGTAAGCTTTAAAATTGTTCTACTTACTTCATATTAGGTGGTGGTTTGTAGCCACAAAATACTCCTATTAGTGGCGAATCTTGACTGGGTCCATCTTTTACTTCAACAAAATCGTAGACACAACTATCATGATTTTCCACTTCAAACGATTGGAATTTTAAAGCAACTTGATAACCTTTGGGTACCGTTATTTTCCAAACGCACTCCTTATTGGGTAGATAATCTAAAGGGTAGTTGGGAGATTCCAAACGGCCCTCTGAATCATCAATGGAGAGCTCACCACCACAAACAACTGAAAGGGGAAGAATTAACAATATAGTTAGTTATAAGAAAATTCATTAATTCCTAATGGGAACTTTACCCTATCACACAAGTCTTACGTATTTTGAAGAAAATATAACCAGGTAATAATACATTTTTAGTTTTTTTTTTTTTGACATTTTCAAACAATAATAAGATCAGAGATGCATTTTCTTCGAAATACGTAAGACTTGATTTAAGACAAGGCGAGTATAGTACAAGATGGTGGTTGTTTTGATTTGTTATGGTGTTTTCTTTTCTACAAAAAAATGTGACATTTTATTTAAAAAAATGCAATTTGGTGTCTGTTTCTTAAAAATTTTGCTCCCAAAAAGAATGAGTTTTTTAGAATAAAACAAGCCACCCGTTTCGGGAGCAAAATTTTTAAGAAACAGACACGAAATTGCATTTTTTTTAAATAAAATGTCACATTTTTTTGTAGAAAATAAAACACCATTAGTGTTTTGTAAGAAACGGTCGACATTTCGAACCGTAAACAAAAACAATGCAATGCAAAACCCATACACTGTTCTTTTGTTTTTAGATTGTTAAGTTGCGCCATCACCGGTAATTGAATTCTCCTTGGCTTAAAAAAGAAATATATGCTCAGTCTATATAATATGAGTAGAACAAATCAGAACCTAAATCATATAGTTCGAAATCATGTATTTCGGATAATTATTTCTAACGTGGTACATATTATATCAGTGTTGCAAAATTGAAATTTTGAAATAGTACTGAACTTCAACTAAAAGAGTATTTTTCCTACCAAATGGTACTTTTTTGATTATTTATGAAAATATGTAAAAGGACCAAAAAATATTTTATTGGAATTCATTTATCTAAGTATTTAACAGCAAATTAAGTATTTATCAGGCCTGTTCTGAAAACCACTTTAGCTCAAATCACGTGATATCACATCACATGTGCCTTTTAAAGCGCAAGTGTGATGTTTTGGTGTTCCGATTTTGTGTTTTTTGGTGTGATCTGCAATTGCCGAAAGCACACAAAGAAACACAAAAACGGTATGACTTTTAGAATCCCACAAAATCACACTTGTGATTTTAAAAGCACGTGATTTGAAATCACGTGATTTTCAGAACAGGCCCGTATATTTGAGGTACACATGTAAATAATATTTCTGTTATGTATAAGCGTCAAGCGCCCCATCCATTAACAATATTATTGTATATGTTATTCGTCATATTATTTCTATATGGCCCAATACTATTCTTAAGTGGCACAATGGTTTCAATTCAAATATGGCGCAACTCTTATAAAAAAAACATAACCTTTAAAGCAAAACAACATAGTTTGTTGATGCAAGCACATTTCACAGTATATTTCGATTCTTGCCAATATATTGTGTCACCTTTGAATTTCACAAACCCATTTAAAACGTTAATGTTGAAAAAAAAAGTTTTTAATTCAGTGTTATAAGATAAAGCAAATTTACTTTAAGATATCATAAGATATATTATAACTACAACAGCAACTACCAGTTGATTTTAATAGATCTTTAGTTTTTATCAAACTTGCAACAGTTTCTACGTGTTAACGATTTCTTCTTTTGCTTTTTCATCATTTTGCATTTGAAATTGTGCGTTCAATTGATTCTCAGAAATGTGGTGTCGATAAAATACCAAAAGCAATATGTGAAATGTCAGCAAACATTAGTTTCGTTTTTAATTTTGGCTATATTTTTCCAAGAAATTTAAATATATTCAGTTCTGAAATGCTTAATTGCTGAAAGATCCACTAGAACACGGAATTGAGAACTTATTTATTATTATAATTTTCTTTATCGTTTGTAAATAACATTAATAGCATCAGTATTATGCCAATGGTTTTTTCGAAAATAATATTTTCTGGAGTGAAGCTGATTATTACTTTTAAGGTTTTATGTTCAAAACAAAGTTTAGTTCTTAATGTTTCGCAAATTGTCGAATAAAACGATTTCGAAGTTTCTTTTACTTTATAAACCAATTGCTTAACATTGCATTTTTCTATAAATATGGTATTTATTTAAATTTTCCACTACCATATTAGCCTATGCATCCCTTTTTATAAATTTTCTTGCCAGTTGTAAGAACAAATATCCCATCTGGAAAGCAAAATATGAATTCTGGCGTCCACGCTTTGCATTTCAATATTAACGTCGGTAATTATTTTTAAAATACAACATAAATTTTGCAACAAATAAATGATAGATAGCCTAAGCCTGCTATCGAAATGATCACATCACAGTTAAAAAGCTCAAAGGATAAAAAAGTACTGAAAACAACGCGGGGGTACTGCGGTATTTTTAATATGAAAAAGTACTGAAAATAGTACAAAAGTACTGAATTTTTCAACACTGTATTATATGCTTATTTACTAGCGGGCCGAATGCTATGTTTATACGACGATGTAAACCACTCGTTTCGCTCTCTGAAACTAGGTTGACAAACATGCTATTCATACGATTCATTCTTGTTTCATTTTGACGAATATTGCTGTCCGTGTGAACATGGTATAAAGAAAATGTATATAAACCAAACTCATCTATCTGTATTTAAATTATGTGATTTTTGCTCAAATGAGATACTTGGGGTAAGAGGCAAGTCCACAAAGGTAGAAAGTCGTGTGTTCACCTAAATACGACTTCACATTAAAAAACTTAAGACATGTTCTAAAAAATCTAGCCTAATCAGTAAACGATAACACAGTTTTAACACATTTTTCTATAACTGAAATCTTTAAGATGGAAAGCCTTATACGTGTTTATTAAGGAGAGAATTTAACATTATCAGCCTTCTTAGCTAGTGTAAATACAATTATACCAAAAGACTTTCAAACAGACGATACAAATACAGAGTGTTCTCCCTTAAATCTTAAAAATAAAGTCTATTCTAACTGAACATTCTATAAACGTTACCTTCAGTCATAAAGGGCCTAAAACTAAGATCCCACTATCGGCGCAATGTGAACGTGTGAACGGTCAAAATTTTTTAATATGCCACAATCTGTGCCGAAATTGTGCTGACTGTGGACAATCAAAATTAACCTTGATGCGACGATAATGTGAACACTCTTTTGCACAATGTGGAGCAATCAAATTGTTTAATATGTACCGATTTTTATCGGCCACTTGTGCGTCGATCACAGTTGCCAATCAGCGCCGATACAAGGGATGGCAAGACGAAATTTTTTAATTGCACCAACTGGCTACTAAAATTTTACTTTTTTGAGATTAATTGTTCCAAAATTACATTTGTTTTATCTATTATTTATGTATTAAAACTTTAAATAGCATATTTGTACTGTTAAATGAAAGAAAACAATTCGCTTTACACAAAACATTGCAGTTGTATCGATGTTGCCATCCCTGGTTTGTAAACATCTATGTATTTACAAAACAACAATTACAAAAAAAAAGAACAAGTGTAGTAAGTTTGAATAAAATTGAATACATTTTTTATTTTATATTAATATATTATTTAAAATTGTTAGGAAACATAATGGAATATTCAGACGGAGAATTTTGCGAATTTCTAAAGTAAAATTATGTCTGCCAACAAGCAAATAAACAAAAACATATGATTGAATTTGCCTAAATTGCACGATAGTACGCCCGCATTGTACCGATTATTGTCGCAATTGAGTTTTGGCAGATATGAACCGAAAAAAATTGTCACAATGTGCGACGATAATGTGACCACCTAAGAATCAATTGTGCAATGTTTTTAAATGTGCGCCGATATAGCACGACAAAAATCGTCACAGATTGTGCTATTTGAGCCGATAGCGCGATCTTAGCTTAAGTCCAATTCAATAAATTTTACATGAGAGAGAGAAAACATGCTGAAATCCTCAGTTCTCAGTATTTTTTAAATCCGTAAATGCAGTTTTGTTTTGTTATCGCCTCTTTTTTGATATGTAATAAAATGACAACTATACAACTATATCAATCAACCTTTGGCCAATTTAAAGAATTTTTTGCTCTATAGTAACTTTATGTGTGACTCATACATTAAATAAAGCATTGCTCATCACACGAAATGCGAATTCGTCAGCACTTAATAAAACAAAAATTTTAATCAAACACACAAACTTTAAAAAAAATAAGAAAATTGGAATGCTTTTCCTAAAAGATCAAAAGAAAACAGCCAAAGTTGAAAATGTAGCTTAATAATTTGTAAAAAGAAAACGCTAGATTAGTCTTATTTTACTTATATAAAAGTTTACAACCAATTGGTTAACCAATTGTTCACAAGTGTTAACATTCTGTTATATAATTCCATATTAAAAGGGGACTTGGCTCTTTTTCTTTCAACATTATTGGACTTAGCACTTTTACGTACGATTGCAGAACAACAAATAAAACTTAAAAATAATATTTTTTATTGCAAACTATGTATTGTTGTGTACTCTAATGAACTGCATCTAAAACAAAATTTTCGAAAAATTTGGATTTAGCGTCTAAACGGTACGAAATGTATTTATTAAAATTTTTTTTTTTTTTTTAAATAAACAAATAAAAAAAAATGTTTAAAAAAAACTATTTTAGTTTATAACCCAAATAACTCTTCTTGAACTAAATATGTTTTATAATCTACCCCTTATACCCGCCGTTATGTTAATCCCATAAAACAAAATCCTTCAGAGCGCTTTACAGCAAAACTTCTTTTTATTGAACAAAAACTTCAATTACAGAGGCTTTTATGCTGCTGCTGTTGCTACTTCTGCAGTAAATTCACATTCTTACCCTCAAATTCAGCTTTGAAACCACGATGACCCTCGGTACGATGGGTATTTACATAAATCAACAGCATGCGGCTGGAAACGGTTGTTAGAATTTCACTATTAACTTTGCCACAAAAACGAGCAATCAATGGAGATTTGTGCCAATAACCATCACGAACTTCTAAATAATCTGATTGGCAGTTAAGCGATTTGAAAATGTTCTAAAAAAACCACAAGGAAAGAAGAAAAAAAAGAAATATTTGAAATAATACACAACGGTCTAATGCGAGTACAATATTTAAACAAAAGTTGCTAAAGTGTTAATGTGTGTAAAAAAATCAGTATTTGTGTTAGTTTGTATTTCAACATGCATGTTCGAGTTTTTTTTATGTGTAAGTGTTAGTATGTAAACAAAAACAATTAATACTGTCTTTACAGTTTGAACATACCAAATTTTCCAATTTTAAGACCACTCTTTCACCATGTGTGGCTGTTATACGCCACTCACAATGTTCGGTTTCATTTGTTAAAGCCCCAGCTGTATAGTACGATGGACTGGCAAATAAGCCTGTATTCTCTTGGAAAGTGCGACCGCATTTTGGACATTTATACAATAAATTAGCCTGGGATATATCACCCGCACTCAAACGTAAACGCTGTCCAATTTCTGGCCTCTTCTTGCCCTTCACCTCAATGGGTAGTATGGTGTCCAAGTAGGTACCCTTAGAGAAGGTGTTGCGAGCATAGTGCATAATCGAATCATAATCATAAGCCATGCCCAGCGAATCTACTTCGTCTGGTGTTAATTTATTGAAGTTGTAATCCTGTCCCTTCATAATGTTGTTATGTTCAATGATAACATGGTTGCCACGATCCGGACGGGTATGTTCATGCCAAAAGCCAACAACATGGCCTAATTCATGAACAACAATGCCAAATTTATCACAATTGCGGCCAATCGAAATGGCCTGTGGACCATTGCCACGCTTGCCAACAAATGAACAGCAACTGTAAACATTTACATAAAGGTTTTCCAAAAAAACACGAAAAAAAAAGATGAGAATTGGTAACATAAACATGAAATTTGCAAATTGTATTGAAGTGCTATTTCGCAAACACTTTAAATGGAGTATAAATTTGATAGCTTACAAACACATTTACATGAAGTAAGTAACCTACTACATGTGTGTTGTAAATGTAATTTACACTTTGTTAATTGTACTTACCCACAGCCACGTATAGTGAACACAATGTAGTTGGGATGATTATCTGGCTCCCGTTCCACAAACTTAATGCAAGTCGAGTTCTCCCAATGTCTCATGGCTTGCTTGAATAGAGCTTTGTGAAGACCACTGAAGTTACCATCAATCTCATAGGGTATGACACCAAAATCCCATACCCTTTCCTTCTTGGCAGTTACAGCACGAGGAAGACGCCTGTGTTCTCGTACAAAACTAAATTCACTGAAAAAGATACACAAATCAATTCACTCTTTTTGTGTTAGAATGTTAAACTCCACAACATACTCATCCTCTTGTTCTGCCTCATACACAGGCACTATGTCCGCTGGTCTGTCGTAGTCATCATCGTTGAAATTTTCCGGCATTTTGGAATACCTCATTTCATTATTCGATGTATCATTTCCCATATCGGTCGTCATGTTATTAAATTGTTCACTATAAAATGTATTTGTTTCGCTGGGATGATGAAGATGGTAGTTTTGTTGCAGCTGGAATTTTTTTGATTGTCTTGATCTACCTACGGGACGATTTAGCTCTTCTTTTAGTTGTTGTAGCTTGGCATTGTATTCAGAGCGGTGATGGTGACCGTAACTCCGTCTTTAAATTACACAAGTGAATTTAAAATAAGTTATAAATCTATTTGTAATCTTTTAAATGAAATACAAAATTGGATGTAATGTAAGATTTTGTTAGTTAAATTTAAAGGGTTAAAACCCCGCATAGACCCTACTTAAAACGGTTGGCGAATGCAAGGATCACAAGTCCAATTCCAGAGATTGACCCTAGATCTTTGATGTAATGATCTCCCAGACAGTTCGCTCTGGAGCGTATGAGTGCCGGACAGTGGCAGAGTATGTGCTCCACCGTCTCTGTTTCCCCTGGTACCCCAGAGAGTCTACAATTGTCACTAGTCAGTTGCCCCGCCCTTTTGGCTCCACCAAGTAATGTTATTAAAACATTTTTCAACATCAAAAATTAACGAAGACTTCAAAAAAGGTAAGGTTTTATCCTAAGTGGCACACTACATTTCATTGAAATGGTCGTAAAATAGGTCGCGAGAGCCAGTGATGAAGATATGATCTTGCCATTTATAAACTCTTCTTTGTACTCTTCACCACTAGTGGAAAGGGTATTGCATAAGTTTGTCATTCCGTTTGTAATTTCTACAATATTTACCTTAGATCCTATAAAGGATATATATTCTGAACAATAGCGAAGTTGATTTAACAATGTCGGTCTGTCCGTCTACCCATGTGTCCGTTGAAATGGGTATTGCAAACACCCCAGCTATGAGGGGGACTAGGTTGTTATATATTTACATCACTTATAGTCCGGAATTATTTGCTTTTTAAATTCAGCCAGATCGGTGCAAAAATTACAGAGATTAGATCAAAAACCACGGCATAGCCGAATATAGCATTCTTACTAAAAGTTCAATACTATATTTAAGAAATTGAACTTGAAACAAGTGAGAGTGCTATATCCGGCTATGCTCCAACTGGTTTGTTTAAATATTTAATTCAGTATTACACTCAGAAACAAAACATAAGAAGTACGATTCTGACCGATCAGCAATAAAGATAATTTCAAAATTCGCTATCATCTCTTAATACGTAGACTTAACAATATTAAATGGTAATCAAACTAAAACATCCCATATTGCAAGGCTATGAACATCTAGTGATGATTAGTAATGTGACTTTGTTTCGAATATCTACTCAGAATAGACAACAAATACATCCATTTATTTTACTTATCATATACTTAAGGTCGTAGATTGACTTACGCCTGGCTTTCGAATATATTTCGAGTTGTTTTCGAATTAATATTCCTTAGTTCTTCTGTTTTTTGTTGAAAAAAGAATTGAAGAAAGAATGGAAGTAGTTTCTCGGCTATCAAATTCAGAACTTTGGTTTTGGAAAGTAACTTATAGGATCGAATAAAATCAATTTATTGAGAGAATGATTTAAGCCTACATGGAATGTGGAAAACCACATGCGCATGTGGTTCTGATGTAATTTGCGATGACGTCGAAATTACATCAGAACCGTTTACTCTACGCTTAACTATTTACTATCTTCCACAAGCACCTATTACATTCAGCATCATATTTACAAAATAATCGATTTTGTCTATTACAACACGTGATGCCAAATGTAGGGAATTTTCCCTTTTTGTAGGGATTTATTTTAAATATTTGACATGTAGAGAAAAAGGGAAAAATTTCTTACTTCTGTTGAATTGTAGGGATTTTTGTTCAATTCCAGATTTTGTCTAAAAATTCCAATTGTATACTTTAAATTTACATAATGGGGCATTCCACGCCAAATCGGTAGTTTAAAAAAAAAAATTATTTTCCAAATTTCGTGATATTTGAGATTTTTTTTGATTTCTTGTTTAAAAGATAATAAATTTAAAAAAGGAGTCACTTTTGTTTGTTCATAACTTTCTTAATAATAGTCCAAATTGGAATATTTTTGTGCAATATTCTTTATGGATAATTTTTAATAAAAAATTTTTTTCCAAATGTTCTTGATTATGATTTTTGGTTTTGAAATTTTTAATCGTAATATTTTAAATTAGTGTATTCTTCGATTTTTTTTAGAAAATTTGTTATATTACAACTATGTCCACCCAACAACTTTTAAGCCCGGTCCGGCAGTGGGCCTTCCATTACTAGTATTTTTTCGATAGATAATTTTAAATACCCATTTTTAACACTGTACACGTTTGAATTTTTGCTTAAACTTGGTGAAAACTTTATTAAAAAAAGAATGCCTAGAGAGTGATTGTGCCATAAGGAGAATGTTTTTGCCGGCAGTGAATGTGAAGATTTGTTCAAAACGTTTCAAAAAACCAGTATAACTGCTCTTTAAAAACAAATATTGTCTAAACTACATGTTAAAGCGTTTTATCTTGTTCTTTTGGCTTCTAAGGCTACTTTTTATGTTATTTTTGTATTATTTTTAAATTAACCTAAATATTTGTTTTTAAAATAAAAATTTACAAATTCAAAATAAAATTTTGTTTTTTGAATTATTTTAAAAAGCAGTGAAGGGAAAAATGAAGGTGGGGAAATTGTTTTTTTTTATTAGCGTAGGGATTTTTGAAAAAAACCTCCTGGCATCACTGATTACAACTTACCTGTGCTTCCTGCCTCTCCTATGTCTTCTTTTAATAATCGTGCTACTACCTTTAATTTCCTGAATCTCATCTAATTTCATACCGTTGCCACCCGCATTACTGTAAACATTTGGCAACGTAGTTCTTTGAGCCGGTATTGAGGTTGGCAATATAACAACTTTACGTTCAGAGACAAAGTTATTACCCGTATCCAGTTCAATATCTTTTGTATTTGATTGTATTTTACGTTGATCCACATTACGATTACCCAAGCCAATAGATGATTTATTATATTTTTCCTCTTCGGCTTGTTTTTGTTTTTCCTTGGCCAATAAACCTAAGTCATATCTCTCACCAGAGGTATTAAATGTTCTATCCAAATGTCCCTTATCGGGGGTATGATGATCGATTTGTATGTTCTTTTTCGACTCCATAATAATGGGATATTTACGTGAGGCAATAGTTTGTTCTTCCGAGGAAATTACTTCATTTTTAAAATTAATGGAAGCATAATTGGTGTTGCTAGAGGGTTTGAGTAATTCATTGGCGGACTTACGAGCAAATAATAAGAAAATTATAGAATAATTTGATTAAATTAAGTTTTTTTTTCAAAAAATTACCTGCACAAGATCATTATCTAATTCTGGCTTATTGCTAGGCAACTTGGTTTTCCTCCTTATAATATCGGTTAGACCTTCCTCCTCTACTTGCAAACCCTCATGATAGACTTCTTGCTTTAAAATCTCCATTTCTTTTTGAAAAGTTTCATTGTATTTCGAAGTTGGCTCTTTCATAGGAGCATCTGCTTGTGGTTCATCCCATGCTTGTGTACTGGCCACAATTGGATAACCCTCACCATCATATTCCACATCGGGCAAAGCTATATCACCCATAAAACCACCTAAAAATGCAAATTAATTTCAAAACACAATATTATTGATTAAATCTATTTATTTTTAAATAATTCTGTACAAATACAGAATGATGTACGTATGAACATTGTGTAAACATTTTTAACTACTATTTGTTTTTTCTATTTATCTTTTAAAATTCCTACATTCATAAATATTTTGTACATCTATCAGATAACATTTTATTTATTATAATTAACAACATTGTTGTTTTTGTAGCCGCCTTCCAATTGACAGCATTTTTCAATTAAATATTATAATAAATTTAATATCAAAAGTAAATAAATATATGCACACAGTTAAAGTTGGTCCTACGCTCCAATTATTTTCCAGAATACAAATGTTTATCCCATTTTACAGAATGAAAAACATAAAACACTTTCAACTTAATTACCAGGTAATTATAATTTACGTTATTAAACTCGTATGTAGCTATATTCCACATAAATCTCTATAAAAAAAAAGTAATGACACTATGAATGGTACACCATTTCGAATTGATTTCCAAAATTTACCAAATGTGTATTCTTTTGACTCGGTTTTTTGATGCGGCTTAAACCAAATTGAAAAAAAAAAACAAAAAAATGTACTTTGGACTTCAAGAAAAATTCTTGACAAAAAGTACGAAACAACAGAAGTAAGGAAAAACATGTAAAATCAATTAAAATGGATAATCATTCAAAAAAGCAAACTTCGATCTACCAAAGGTTAAAATACAATTTGATTTAAGGATTGATGTTTGACTATTGACGTCAGCAGTCGTCGATGGCTGCGAGTGTAAAACGGCAAATCCATCTGAGGAGATCGAGTGGTTGCGATCGAAACATGTTATGGTAACCTGCCGGCCCGGGTTCGAGCCCCGGCCACGGTCAAGAAAGAAAGATTATCAATAACAATTTTAATTAATTTTCATGTTGTAAAATTCCTTTCTTCATAGAAATAATTTAATGAAAATTTAATTTAATGAACTTAAGCCTAATTAAAAATATTAAAAATTTGGATTAAAAATAATAAATTCAACTCTTCTCCTTTAACTGTAGCCCCGTCAAAATATTCAAAATGTAAGAAAACGAGTTTAATAGTCAAAGTGTAAACATTTTTCCACACTTTAATTATCTGCCATCAGCTAATGCCTTTGTTTTACAAATTTTGCGTTCGCTTACTTTTTTCGACAACAGATTTTTGTGAGAGCAAATTTTTCAGCATACTCATTTACTGCATTTTACCGTAAAATTACTCAAGCGCATCTATTATGATCATTATACTTTGGCAAATCCTCATTAATAAATTCACGCTTGAATATACATATATATACATACATATATAAATTGTTTCCTTTGCAGCGAAGATAAACGAAACCTCACGTTTGAAAAACGCTACTAAATTTTCGAAATTTACTTTGAAAATTGGACGTCGGTGTTTTACCGCAAAATTGTGCTTTACGATTGGGTTGGAATGTGAGACAGATCCACAAACATACCCTACAGACTCCATTACACCTAGCAAACTTCTGGTGCCAAAATTAATCATTATGAATCGCTTATAAATCTTGTGACTACAAAAGTCTTATTTCTGCAGAAATAAAACCAGAGCTGTAGTTTTGGCCAATAGAGTTTGTTACAGCAACATCATCAAAATCATTGATATAAAATATGTATGACATTGATCCGGGCGCGTTGTGGTTTCAACAGAATGGTGTTACGTGCTTTATTGTGATGAAAACCATCTACTTATTAAAATCAAAATTTGACGATAAGTTGATACCGAAAAAAGGACCTGTCAATTGGCCACCAAACTCGTGCGAATTGACACCTCTCGATTATTTCCTGTGGAGGTACGTGAAGTCACTAGCTTATGCTGATAAACTGGCAACAATTGAGGATTTGGAAGTCAAGATTTTTCTGGCCATTTTCTCATTAAGCGATTATTTTTTTTTAACGAAAAACTGTTTACTAAAGAAATTTAGTTTTCTTAGTGTCTCATTTTTTCTATGCTGTCGCAAAACTAAGCCAATTATTTATTTGCCGTACAGATAAATTTAATCAGCCGACTCCCAATTTTTATATGTATACATATATTTTGAGAGGTGTTGCCAACTGAAAGACAATGTTATTATCGGTATATTCAGAAAACCGTAATCGTTAACGGACAGTTTATCGGTCTAATAAATTTATGTCGACATTAACAGATAGGCAGTTTGGTTAGGTTAGAAACTTATGCGCCCAAGGGCAAACCTCCACTCGGAGACCAATGCTGTCCACTATGAATTCCTTCAATGTAGGGAAAGCAGAAAGAAAGAAGAAAGGAATTGACAGACAGATTTTCTCTTACAGTCCCCTCATCATAAATAACCGCCCAAGTCTCTGACGAACCCCAGATCGTCGTGAAATCTAGCTCCTAGGCATTTCTGCCTGATACCCTGCATCCTAGAATACCAGCCTCTCAGCTTCCTCGCATAATCTGCGGGAGTCCGGTATGGTATTGTCCCATTATAAGAGTTCTGAGAACACTTCTATCCAATTCTAATAGAACCCTGGTTGCGCCTGCGTCCAATCCGAGCCATATTGCCATAGACAACCTGCAATCCGTTCTATCCCTCCATGCCCGATTAACGTTGTAACGGAATCTATTCAGTGTTTCCTCATAGTAGTGACATAAGGTTGGTCTTACCACCCGTCCTTTACCTCTTAGTCAAGATTCGAACCCTCTCTCGCGAGTTCGTATGCCACCTCATTACCATCCAACTTACAGTGTCCGGTAGCCAACAAAGCCTTACTATGAACAGCTCCAAGAACTTTCTCAGAGCATTCCTACCCCGTGCGACCAGGCACGATTGCACCGTATAATTTGTCGATGCTCTGAGCGCAGCCTGACTATTGACGTAAATTGTCACCACATGTGAGCCAGTATCACCTCCGTGGCCCTCCAGATTGCTAGAATCTCAGACTGAAAGACACTGCAGTCATCTGGGAGACTGATTGATCAGTGTCAGCAATATAAAAACCGGCATGAGTACCAGCATCGATCTTTGACCCGTCCGTAAATACTGCCTACCCCTCAAACAGCCCATTGGATCCACGCCAAATAGGCAGTTTGATACATTGAGAAAATTACCATTCCTGTTATTAGTGCCATACGGCCAGCAATGCGTGAAAGGGTGGCTTAAAATTGGACATCCAGAATGCGCATCATTAGGAACAGCATCGGTGCCCATATGTCCAAAATCATTTCCAAATGTGAATGTCAGGTATTGATCTTTTGAATAAAAAAAGATTTTTGGATACTAATTAAAATTTATGTGTAATTTTTTACAATTTAAATTTCTATCGGGCTTAGAAAAAATAACTTTTATAAAAAAAACAATAACCGTTAAATAATTAAACATTTTTGAAACGGACTTTTCGACTGCACGACTCTTTTAAATAGACTTTCCAAAGTGTAAATTAAAAGTTTTGAATAATGAGTGGTAACTTATAAAAAATATTTAAAAATTACTGAACAAAATATCTATGTACGTAACTCTAATAAGGACAATCTCAAAATCAAATTGAAAATGGTATAATCGGCTTATTTATCTGTTCACAGGTTTAGGTGACGAAATAGTTTTACTTAAATATAAAATATGCGTTAAAAAAAAAACTATAAATTATAAATGAAGCGAATTTGTAGATGTTTTTAACACATCGTAAAACTTATGTTGGCTCGCGGTTATTTATTAAATATCACAAATTTAAAATTTATTTCAAATATTTAACTAGTTAAATTCTCTGTATCATATTTTTTTTTAATTTTTAGGAGAGCCATATGAATATATATGATAGAGATTAAAAAAACGGTCATGAGATGAAATTTTAAGTCAAACAAAAAAACTTTATCGAATCCAGAACAGAGTGGTTAAAGCGTATTTCGATTCGAAGGAAATAATTTACGAGTTCGAACAATTTGTACTCTTTATTACGATTTTCGTTCTATTTGTTTCGAATGATCGGAAGTTGAACTTTGAATTCAATTTGTGAACGCACTATTTCACTGATCATCTACATTTCATCATGGTAAAGTACACGAACGAACAACGTATGCAAATTATAAAAATGTACTACCGAAATTCGGAGTCGGTGGGCGTAACTTTAAGAGCGTTATTCTCGCCCTAGTAGACAAGCAATAACATGGTTAGTTCAAAAATTTGAGTCTACATATTCATTGTGTGATGCTGCCGTGCTAGTAAGACAACGGGTTTGTCGAAGTGACGAAAATATCGCTGCCGTTCAGGCATCTGTAGCAAACGATCCAAATCAGTGGATTCCGCGGCGTTCCCAAGAACTGGGCATCGCCAAGACAACTTTATTGCGAATTTTGCGTAAAGATGTTGGTTTACACCCATACAAGATCAAGCTGACTCAAGAATTGAAGCCGATGGAACATTTGACGCTACATACGTTCTGGTACCTACAGTATTTAAAAACTAATTTTCGAGAGTGTACCCTATTCGATACCCATGGGCAATCGTGGCACTTTGGACCAAAGTTATCCTTAATCCCAATATTATAAGTTAGGTTATGGCTACAAAGAAGCTTGCATGTGAAATTATGAACCGTTTCTCACCATTCTCAATAGGCTTTGGCGCTGTCATAATTAGAAATAAAATTTAAATAAAATTATCTTCAACTTTTGCGACCTGTACTTTGTGCACACGGTTTTCATAGACAGCCAGCATGCCGGAAGGGCGGACATCGTTAGATCGATTGAAAAAGTGCTTCTAAGTCGATCGGTATGCATACTAATAGTTGTTGCTGGAACCAATATTTCAAGATATTACAAATATTTACACAAACGCATAAAGGCCCAAATACACTTATCAAAATACTCATCAAGCATTGTTGTAGTATTAGTGAAAATGTGTTTATATGTGTCACACCGACAATGCTGGTGGAAAATCAAAAAATTTAGATATTACGACGAATATAACGTCCAGCACACGTACACGAGTAATTCGCCTGCTGGACAAGTATTTGAAGTGTATTTGGCCCCTAAGACCCTTTTCCCTATTGTTGTCGCCACTACACTTAAAGAAAAATGCATATTCATTTTGATGATGCCCTAACATCAGAATTCTGACATCAATGTTATTACAAATGGCATCAATGATGCAAAAAGTAACATCAATCCAATGACTAACTTCTTCGTACGATTTTGTCATTTTTTACGTGTCATCTATTTTATGACTATAGTTCGATAATTCGATTCCACATTTTGTATATTATTAACATTATTTTCATGATTACAATGTATTATAAGAAGCAAAAATTCCTATATTCTTTTTTTTAAATTATTTAGTTAAATACATGAAATTTTTAAAGTAGAATGATTACCAAACCATATGAGGCATGGTGCTGGTGTCTTATTATTGAGAGTTCTGCTGTAAACAAAGGTCGTAATTCAACAAACGTGAAACAAACATATGCAACGTGTAAGTAAATAATAATATTCTCTCACTTTGACTTAAGTCAATTCCAATGACTTTGACTTAACGGCAAACTGTCATTAAATTGATGCTAATGTGTCCTTTCTCCGCTGTTACTGCATCATCGCACTGAGGACATGTTCGTCATTTCTGTGATGCCGATGTGTCATCACATTGATGACATAATTTCATTTTGACCCTGATGACAGTTTGGCCAAGTGATGTTAACGTTGACATCACAATGATGAAAAGTGTCATGTGGTCAAAAACGAAGAAACTTGTCATAGTACTGATGTCAAAATACATCAGCGTTATGACGCCTTTTCTATCAGTGTATCGATAGTTTTCGATAGACTTTAAAACTTACAATATCGATCCCTATTTGCGATTATAAGGAAAGCGATAAAAACCAAATTTTACAAAAGAAGAGTTTATATTATTTTTTTCTTAAGTAAAGCAATACATTACTTGGATGTAGATTGGCTTTTTCTCCGTAACGGTACAAAGTCAAAGCCTATAAATTTGTTTGTCATTGTAACGAGTACTTATAGCTTATTTGCAAAAAAAAACCCAAATTTCGATAAATTGTCGCTTACGATATACGAAAAAATAAAAATATAAATAAAAATAAAAACGGTTAGAGATTTTACCTAACAAAATTTTATACCAAAGAATATGTAGCCTCCCAAGGAAATTGACAGAAACCATAGATAATTCCATAAAATTATTTGTTTTATTAATCGGTTGTCAGTGTTATACTGACATACCGAGAGTTGGGAATTTACATTAAGAGAATCTACATAATTTATGGCTTCATACATAGGTATATCAAAATTACAAAAAAGATGCTGCCAAGTGGTGTTATTGTCAAACGTTGTTAAATGATACAAGTTTATCAAAACAGAATAATTTGAGGTTCACAAAAACAATCAAAGATAGTCTATATATCTATAGCATTAAAACTATCGATGGTGTTACGATAGTCAAAAACCATCGATAGTATTGACAGTGCTATCGATTGTTTCAGACCAGTAGGTGTTTTATGCTATGTTCACATTTGGCTTCTTAAGCGAGTTTAAAGGCTAGATTACACTATTATACTTTGTATTAATACATGTCAAAAACTCAAGTAATATGACAAAGTGTGATAGTGTGAATGCAATGTGTCACGAAAATGACAAGTATTATGAAAAAAGTTTGACATCCCATACGACTTCATCGTTTTTTGAAAAATTTCTAAACAATAATACTTTTCATTGGATCAGGGTTGCATTTTATTTCATGTGTGAGTGTTTATACTTTGTGTGATGGTGTGAACACAAACTGTCTTGTTAAACTAGATTTTTTGACAATCGCAACAAAACTCATTAGATTTCTATCTCACATAGTATTATAAAATACGTAAGACTTGTGAGATAGTGTAATCTAGCCTTAAGCAGCTCGAACGTGATTAAGCTCTAAGCACTTCAAAATCGAGATGATTACCCATACATTGAAGTGATTTATTAATCACTTCAAATTGACATAATTACAACTAAATCACTTCATAAATCACATTGAATACACTGAACATACCTCAAATGTAGAATCGCCAACATGATCGTGTACAACCGGCCACGATTTCTGCTTAATGTTTTTATTTTTTTCCTTAAATACTTCATAAATTTTCACAATTTCATCATTTAAATGATTAAAATAATCTTCTGAAAACTTTATAAAAGTGTTTTTATCCATTTTTAATACTTTAAAGAAATATAAATTCTGTGACATTTTGACAAAACATCTTAAGTCGAGATAATGCTAAGTTCACACTTAGGTTTTAAAACGCGTTTAAGCAAAATGTTGATTTAGCTAATCAAAGCCGTTCACATTACATTTGAGATGATTAAGATGACAGATGCTTAAGAAAAAAAACACACAACAAAACAACAAACAAATATATATGTCTTTAAAGTATTAAAAATGGATAAAAACACTTTTATAAAGTTATTAGAAGATTATTTTAATCATTTTAATGATAAAATTGTGAAAATGTATGAATTATTTAAGGAAAAAAATAAAAGCATTAAGCAGAAATCTTGGCCGGTTGTACACGATCATGTTGGCGATTCTACATTTGAGGTATGTTCAGTGGATTTTATGTGATTTATGAAGTGATTTAGTTGTAATCATGTCAGTTTGAAGTGATTAACAAATCACTTCAATGTATGGGTAATCATCTCGATTTTGAAGTGATTAGAGCTAAATCACGTTCGAACTGCTTAAACGCGTTTAAGAAGCCAAATGTGAACATACTATAAGATAGCAAAAATGTTTTTAAAACAATCTCGGTGAAAAAATCATTTTTATCATATAATAAAATAAACCAAAATTAAAGAAAAATTTCGTTTACAATACAAAATTTTAAAAACGTAAACAAGCATCTTTTCGAATGAAAATTCGTATGATTTACAACATTTTTTGAAACTTTTTAATTTTGACTTAAGATGTTTTGTCAAAATGCCACAGAATTAGTTTGTTGTTTTTCTTTTCTTAATCATCTGTCATCTTAATCATCTCAAATGTAATGTGAATGGCTTCGATTAGCTAAATCAACATTTTGCTTAAACGCGTTTAAAAACCTAAGTGTGAACTTAGCATTACAAGTAAGGAAAAATAGTCTGTCAAGCAGGAATATGCATTTCATATGGTCACGGATAACTAAACTATTTTTAGAGAATATATTACAATCATATTACTGTGACATCGTTTAATAAATCCTTCATAAGGCAACCACTACCATATTATGATTAACTGCTATCATTTTATGTTTATGAATATTATTTTAATGTTAAAATATTGCTCTAAAAATTAAATTAAAAAGGAAAATGTAATCATTTATTTTGAGAGCTTTCATATCGCACTTGATAAACAACAAGAGGGTATTAACTCAAAATTTTAATTTTTTTCACTTTTTGTAAAAAATCGACACGTAATATTCATATCTATTAGAGAACTGCAAAGTCAACTATTTTTGTTGATTTATTCATACGCTTAAATTTACATTAACTCTATGCCTGCAAAACAAAGTTCAACTTTGGTAATTTTGACATCGTTTTGTACACATTTGATTTGTGCATGTGTGAGTTTTTTATTGAAAGTGCTTTGTTTGCATTTATTGTTGGCGCACGCAATAACACAAACTCCTCTTAGTCAAAAGGCAAACATTCTTATGCTTTTGCATTCACGTAGTCATTGTCCACTCGATGAGGCAACGACGAACTAAATTGGTATGCGTACGAGTCGCTTTGTTACCCAGCGGGAAAACTTCTTACTTCAGGCCTTTTTAAAGGCCTGCTTAAAAGATTTTTTGATTCAATTACTATTCTTATCGAACTGCTAAAGAAGGCCTCATAGAAGGCCTCGGCTCTTTCGTATAAATGATAAGATACACCTTCCACACTCGCTTCTATTAGAACGGAGTAGAGAAGGAGTAACATTTTTGGTATTGTTTTTTTGCACAAGCAAAAGCAAAATCAATTTTTTTTGGTCCCGTTACCCTTCTTATGTACCTGCTGAAGAAGCGAGAGCGGAAGGCTTTCTCCGCAATGACAACGTGTGTATCAAATATTGTGGGCGGACATCAAGCCATCCATAACATTTTTTTTTATTCGATTCTTTTAAAATTTTAAACATCAAAATTCGGTAATTTTTTTTAAACTCTCAAAAGTAAAAAATGTTTGTTTGTACAAATAAATTGTTGCCTTCATTCTGAACACCCAATGAAAATTACTTATTCATTGTGAATCTGGCTTAGTATTACTAAGTCAGTATGTATGTACCTGTCCTAATAATTAAATTTAAAACTATTTTTTATCTGCATAGTTATATGTAAGAAACCGTGGCTCCTTTAACCTTAGAAAATTTAAATATTAATTCACTAAATTTTAAATCTTTATACAAATTAAAAATTTAATTCCTCGTTTTAACCTACTGACACGGGTTTCCTGTTTTAAGTTTAATCCTTAAAAGTGACAGCAATTTCTCCATTTATTCATACACTTTGTTCTTTTCTTTTTTGTGTTAAACCTTTAACTTTTGGTTTGATGATTTTATTTAGAAACACACATTTTTACAAATGAATATTAACACTCAAATAAAGGGCAAAAAGGAAAACCTAACATATGTGGATAGACATACAACAAAAAAATATTTCTCCAGCGCACCCTTACATTCATTTAGCTGCTACACAAACAATCATGAAGAGCTTTTTCAATTCATTATTTCAGTTTTTCTCACATCTTTTTACAACAACTTAACGAACGAGCAGTCACCCAACAAACACGGAGGTTTGATTTAAAATTTAAAATGATATAAATTCAAACGTTATCTCAAACGACAAACGTTTGATAATGGTTTGAAAATCATAGCATTCTCAACAAAAAGGGAAAATTATTTTCAAATTAAAAAGTGCCTTTATTTTCAACTTTCTTTCAAACGTAATTCTCAAATGTTTTTCAAATGTGGATTATAATACAATGTGGAACATAATAAAAAAAATGTATTTTTTTAATTTAAATTCATTATTTATTTAAATAAACTGTGAGATAAACATTTGGCGCCATAGCTAAAAGATGAAATAAAGTTATAATATAATTGCTTTCCTTTTATTTTGATGAGAAGCACCGCGATCATACAACAAACTTATAATTTCTTCACTTTCCCGTTCTATTTTTTTTTTTTTCATTCGTATTCATAATCATTGTAGTTCCTCAGAAATAATTTTTATTTTTCACAAAAAATAAATCGTTCACTTGTTCTTTAACTTTAACCACGAAATTAAAAATTTAACTTAAATCGCCATTTTTAATGTTTACATTTATTTTTCGCTTTAGTATTGCCAAGTTTAGTTTTGATTTGAATTTAACATTTGATACCAATTTGACATCAAATTGATAAAACATTTGATGTCAAATGTTTATTCTTAAATCATTATCAATTTGAATTTAAATGTTAAAATCAAACAATTGAAAAACATTTGAGCATTGTGTTTGATGTCAAATGATAAAGTCATTTCATATCAAAGGTTTGACTTCGTGTTTGTTGGGCATTTAACCAGTTAATACACTTTTTTTTTTTTTGTTTGAATGTTCGTTAAAAACGGACACAATCATCAAACTAAATATTATTTTAATTTTTAAGCATTTGAAAGAGTGTTTTCCGATTGTCCATCGTACCAACGAACTTTTAAAATCGTACTTTTTCGACTCCAACAGTACTAAATCATTGTTTTATATTTTTTTTTTTTTTTTTTTAAACAAAAATTTAATACAACAAAAACAAAAGGTACTTAAACTTCATTTGAACATGTAAAGTTTTTGATTGTCGCCAGAGAGCGCACTGTTGATTACTTCTTGACGTAACAACCATCTTGTTGACGAATATTTCAAAATTTTATGAGTCTCCGTTCAAAAATAATCTTATAATGAGAGGAAGCTTATATGCTGCCACTGATACTAAACTTAGAATGAACAAGTGCAAAAATCTATTCACAATACCGGAGTTCAGTGTTTGGTGGTGGTCTTGCAAAAGAGCAAATGCAAAATATCATAGCTGTTTTGTTAAATTCGACAACAAAAAAGAGAATTTCCGTTAGATTTCATAAAAAAGCTAAGAAACTTTGCATTTTCACAAGACCATTTGCACCAAACACTAAATTCCGCTTATATTCATTGGACAGTAAATACGAGTTGACATTTTATATCGTTTAACAATAGGTTTAAAAAATTTGGAAATAGTACCAAATGAGTCAAAAAAAGTACAATTTTACCACCTTTATCAGCCGTGGTTTTACTGCAGCGAAATATTTGAAAATCGAATTATGTTCTTCTAAATTATACGTTATCGTGACTTAAAAAAGTTGCTTGGATAGTTGTAACATTTTTACAGTAACAAGGAAAGCATAATTGAACTTTTCCATATAAAAGTGAATTCTTTGCAACGATTAGCTGATAAATAGTAGACAGTTTGTATTTAATTTGTACACAGAAAGTACGAGTCCTACGTAAAATTTAGCATCGAATTCTATATGCGTGCATAAGCGTGTGTTTTTAAGAGATTTTTGTAGAAGCAACAACAACAACACTATACAAGTAGGTAAAAAATGATTGGCTTGTTTTGTATATAAACAACAACAACAACACTACTGTAAGGAAAATATAAAAAAAAGTAAAATAAAAATAAAAATTCATAAAATCTATTTGTTAAAATTAGCTACTAACTAACGAAAACCATATCGGGCATGATGCTGGTGTTTCATAACTGAGAGTTATTGTGCAAACAAAGGGACAGTACAAAAAAGGGAAACAAACATGTGTTACGGGAAAGTACATAAGAATATTCTCTCACTCTCTCTCTTATTGGTTTTCTGGGGTAAGTGTTTAGGTTAGAATCAAATCAATTTAATCTCACACTTAAATGAAAAATCAATCCATCCGTACTTAAATCAATCCGAAGCGGTATTAATAGTACGGTGAGTACGAATTTTCTTGAATCAACTACGAAAAGATTGAATCAATTACGGATTTTCAATCGCCAAATACTTAACTTTTACATGTTCAATCCCGAATTCGAACTTGAAATAAACCGAAAATGAGTTTGATTTAAGTAAAACTAAGATTGAATCAATTTAAAAATGCGCTTGATTCAAGTACTATAAAGTTGATTCAAAAGAGGAATAAGAAGGAGAATTTTATTATGATTGATTAACGTACCCGTTAAATTTCAGTTATATTATACCAGCATCATTCCAGATATGGTTATTACTTTTAAAACTTAATGTACATATTAAACTAAAAATATAAACATAATGAGAACTCTTGCTTTCAATTTAACTTTTTAAACATGAAAATAATGAGTTCTTGTTGATTATCGACAGTAATTCCATTTAGGATTGTTTAAGTACGTTTTAGTGTTTTATTCGTACTTATATTTTTGAGTACGACTTAAAGTAAGTATTAAAAACTTAATATATCCCGAGTGTTTTTCTTTCTGCGCACTTTCAGATTATTTCAAGCACCAATTTGGGGTTAAACCAAGTTAAGCGCGCCATCCATTATACAATATTATTGTATATGCTATTCGCCATTTTTTTTTTTTTTTTTTTTTTTTGTTTTGTCCTATTTATTAAATATGGCGCAACTTTCAATAAAACGGTAATCCTTTAAACAAAATAACTTTGCACAATGTTGCCGATACATTTCACAGTATATTGCACTTCTTTTCGTGCATTTCGTTTTTTGTTTAACAATTATATTGCAAGTGTATGAGCCGCTTTAAAAATTCAAACAATCGCCATTTGAGAAAGAAAATGTTTGCGGGATCACAAACTTAATATGAATGTGTGATATGTGCAAGTGTGGGTGAGTTGGTAGAATTTGTCGCACATATGCAAGATGTTTTTACGAATAAAGAATCATATAAGAAATGAAAACGACACCAATATTCATTCGTAATATGCTTGTTTAATGACAAAAAGGATAAAGGACACATTGTCATCATAGTCATTTCTATCATTATCGTCATCATCATCATCATTGTCAAGATGAAACTACGCGTACGTCAGCATAAACGACGAACTAAAATTATTTTTGATTCAAATGTTTGAAGTTTGGAGGCAGGGCTCACATTGTGTTTATTGTCAGAATTCTAAGACCGAAGGATGAAAACTAAAACTGCAATTCAAATACATTTCTTAAATGTTAAATGAACATTGCTTTCTTTGAAGTCAATAAAGGCGTTATTATTATTTTTATTGTTGTTATGAATTAGTTTGCTTTTAATATTATGAACAAACGCAGTTTATTTATATAATATATTATTTTTTTTTTTTTCTTTTTTTTTTGCTTTATAGGAGAAGTTAAAGAGAGTGACAAGTATATTGGTATTCAAAATCAAAAATAGTTCTTTACATGACCCAACATGCTGAAATTTAACACAAAATTTAAGAAAAATTTTTATTATTTTAAAAGATAGTAAAAAAACCTAAAAAGTTTTGTAAAGCTAGTTGTTCCCTACCCAGTAAAAACCCAGTAAAAACTTCGCCTACAAAATAATGTGTTGAGTAATCAGAAAAACATTAAGGCACTACTTACAATTCAACTGAAAGAACCAATGAATTTTACAAGGGATGTCCCAAAATGAACGCATTCAAAAGCAAGTCATTATTTTTTTACTTTAATACATCCAGAAAAAAGTAGTTATAGAAGTTGTGATAGATGTAGTTATAGAAGAAAGCTACTAAATAATGAGTTAAAGAAGCTATTCATTTTGAAAAAGTAAGCGAAGTTCCCAGTAAAAACTTCGCCATTTCAGGGATCACGTGGTTGTAGAGACTTGGATTAAAAGGGTACTTTGACCACTTGTGGAAAAGTTCGTCCTGCCGAACAGACGATCCCTAGTTTCTTTTACTATTCAAGAGATGTTGCTAGAAGTTTTTCAAAGTAGCGGAGGTTATATAGCTCCAGCTTCTAAAGGAACGAGTGTACATTTCTGCGAGATTATAATCCAAAATCGATTTGTAAGGGAGAATACTAAAAAATAACTATATCAAAACATTCAGTGTGTAAAGCTGATAGTTACATCCAACAATTTTTATATGCGCTGAATAAAGCGCTTTATGTGTCAAAAAAGTATTGCTTCAAAGTGGGAACTCGTCATATAAAATTCATGTCTTCTGTAAGCGCAATGGTAAGCGAAACTTTTATGTTTCTCCCTTACAAACCTGCTTCGTTGGAAGCTCCATTTTTTATTAGGATATCTTGATTCTCCTTATACTTGTCACCCTGTATATTTTTATATACAAATTTATATGTTTGTCTGTTCATAAAAATAAATTCCAATCTTTATTGTTATATTCGTTTTACATGTGTATGTAGTAATGTGCTTATTTATATAAAGCTAAGGGCAAAAATACTTTGGGATTTTATTCAAACATCTTTTTTTGTTTTGGAAAATATCAATGTGCATTTAAAGTTCCATAAAAATGGAGAAACTATTTATTAAACTCTTTGAACCCTTTGACACAATCATTAGACACCTGCATACATACAGACATAAAAATTCATATTCATTGGACAAATAAAAATTTTTAAAATTTGTATAGGAATATACTAAATCTCCTGGCCAACGTCAATCTGTGTCAACTGACAGCTTGACAAAAATTTCAATTGATAAAAATTGAAATTATTAAAAAATTGTCCTAAAGGAAAGTTAATAAAATCTTTTAAATATCGCCTTAAACTTTAAAAATAAAAAACAGCCATTACTAAAATGTCTTTTATCTTTCTAAATAAGTAAGAGTTTTTTTTTCAAATAAAAGAAGCATTTTAGATTTGGTTATATTTTCAAATATGGTAACTGTTTTTAAAAATTTTGTTGTTTGAAAAAAACATTAAGCATCGCTCCTTAGTGCTCGGTTCGGTAGATTTTTTTAAAACACAAACGCTAAACAAACATATTTTACAAAAACAAAATACACATACGAAAAAAACCAAAGGCCAGCAAAAGAGTTTTACACAAACAAAACACATACACAATAAGAAAACAAGCTATTCGTAATGTGATCGTTGCTAAAATTTTTTGTTTGTTCATTTCTTTATTAATGTAAAAAAAGAAACATTATAGAACATTAAAATAAAATGTTTGTCTACACTATCACTACAATTGTTCTGTTTTGTAACGAAGAACAAAACACTATATTATGTTCGTTACTTTCTTGAAAATAGTTACGAACGGTATTAAGAGTTGTGTTCGTATACACAAACTCTAAAAAAATAGATATCGTTTCTGGGTGTGTGAGCCGAACACTAAATAATGCTCTGTTTATTTTCGAACACTGTTCCCTACTAAACGATTTTCATGCACATTTCATCATTATAACCTAAAAATAGAGCTGTTATTAACCAACATCTAATTTACCACCTTTCTGTGAAAATTCCCATGCCCAAATCTAAATAAAACTTAAAATAAACCTTGAAGGTTCTCTTTATAAGGCAGCGTGTTTATGAAGATTGAAAGCAAACGATATTTATCAAGCGGAAACTTAATTAAGCTAAATATTTTTATTTTAATAGACAAACTCGTATCTATAAACCTACTAAACAGAGATTTATCATTTGTAATCCCTCAGGTTTATATTATTCATTTTAATGGATTGGTGGTCAACAAATTCTAGGTGCCACAATCACACTAATTCACTACTCCCTAAGGCAAATCCTTTTCGATGGGCATTAAACAAACTTGAGAAATTAAAATCTTATTTGGCTTAGTTATTGTTTATATTTGCACATTAAAGGTTTACAAAGAGAAAAGTTAATTTAATTCTGTTGTTTGTGGCATTTTAGATTTAAATAAAATTAAGAGTAAATATTTTTAATCATCATACCAAAAAATTAAATTGCTTTGAGTTAATATAACATAAATGGAATGAAGATTCATTATCTATGGATTCAACATACTTACTTATGTATGTATGTATATATGTAAATAAGTAAGTGTTTGTTTGAGCACAGTTACACCGAGACTAAAAAGGCAGTGTTAATTTATTTCTAAGGTACATTAGTGTACCTCAGATACCTGTTTTTATCGAATTTTAAAAGTGTTCTTTGAGATTTATAATTTTATTGTTCTTTATATTTTACCATTTTTACTTAGCCATTTATATATGGATCACCCTGTCCATACATATACTGAAAAAATAACTCAGTCCATCCGTACTTAAATCAAGGGTCAATAGTACGATAAGTATGGATTTCCTTAAATCAAGTACAGAATGCTTGATTCAAGTACGAATTATTCAAATGCTCCTTTCCTAAAATAATCCGAAAATGGGATGGACTGAAGTAAAAGTGACATAAAAATCAATCTTAAACTGTGCTTGATTAAGGAATTTTTAAGTTGGTTTAATCCTAAATTCGTTCTTGAAATAATACGAAAATGGATTGATTCATACCCAAACACTTGCCTTCAGAGAACCAGAGAGAAATAATATTATTATTCCACCCCTTTGTAAAAATGCTTTGAAGAAATCTCTATCAAAAGACCCCTGCAGCATATCCGATATAGTTTTCGCAATCATTGTAGTTTCAAATTTTTATGTATTTAACTAAATAATTTTAACAAATAGAATTCGGGAATTTTTTCATTTTATTTTACTTTGAAAAATATGAAAATAATGTATATTTTTTTCCTGTTGTGTTGTTCTTCTCTCTAAACAAAACAAGCAAAGCGTTTTTAACCTACTTTCGTAGTGTTGTTTTAGTCTCTACATTTACACAAAAACGCGTATGCACGCGTATAGAATATAGAGTAGCACGACCAACGAAAAGTTTAACCTATTATTTATTAGATTTAAGAACTTTATACTTGATTTAAGAAATTACGGAATAGATTTTCCCATTTTGGATTGTTGTAAGTATTTTTGTTTCAAAATTGTAAGTACGGCTCATGTACTAATAGTAAGAAGAAAAAACTTAAATTTAGTACGAGTTTTTTTCTTTCTGCGTATGACTTTGTGCAAGTCCATGCCATTTATTGAAAAAAAAAAAACTAAGCCGCTCATTCTGTTAGCCTATAGTTTTCTTTTATATAAAGGCGTTTATGTATCTGTATTTTCATTTAAATTCTGTGCAACATACAATTCGATGCTATTAAGGCACAGTTCCTTAACAATTTCACCTGGCATTAGTTAACACAACAACAATAACAGCAGCAGCATGTAACAGCATTGCAGCATAAACTCTTATTGGGTATGGGCAAAAGTAAAATACTCAAAATGAAAAGCATATTACATTTTAAATGACAACACAGCTGTCTATAACCATTAAATACATTTGCTTGGTATCAATTTTAAAATTAATTCAAATTAAACTTAATCTCAAACGTTAGGAAAGGGTTTGATAATAGTACAAGTGTTTTAAACAAAGAAGAAGTATTATTGTAAAGTCCAAAAAAAACGTTTATCCAAACGTTTAAAAGTGGTGTTTTCTAGGACACTGGGTTGAAATCAAATATAGAGAAATTTCAATTAAAACATATTCTCTAATCTTAAACGATTGAAATTAATTTGAAAATATAAAATGTTTCTTCAGATTTAATAAAGGCATTGGAATTACCTAGGAAAACTCTAATATTGTTTGGGGGAAATTTTGGCAAAACAATTTGCCAAAGCTAGACACATTCTCTGCCATTGTCAGGCCTTTGTCGAATTAAGATCCAAACACCTCGAGTGCGATGTCATGTTGGACTTAGCATCCCTGCGGAACGTTGACTGAAAAACCTGAAGGAATTACGTCCGGGAAATTGAGATTCTTAACGCCGGACATTAACTTTCTCCCTATAGGTGGTAGTAGCACTATCCACCTGAATCTCCACGTTCTTAAGCAGGATAAACACTGCTCGAGAAGTCGCTATATCACAGGGTTTAGAATTTTTTCGCGTATGAACGCTAATATTTATGAAATTTCGCTTCAATGAGAAATCTTATATTTGTTGTATCTTTTTCATTAATGAATGTGAAGAATAAACAACATTTTGCGTTTGTTCCATTCTAAATGAGATTATATTGTTTCTTCGATATTAATCACATATCATACATAAGTAAACAGAACGTGTACAAAGCTGGTTATTGTTGAAGTATTTCGGAAATTTACTTGAATATCTTTACGGACTATTTTTGATTCAGAAGATTTGAAAGAAATTCACTAAACATACCGAAACAAGATTGATAATAGAAAACATTCGTAGACAAATTTATATTGAAATATTTAAACCACTGAGTGTTTTTCTTTGAAATATTTTATGCGGATGTCAACATTCGAAATCGTTGAACAGGCAGATAATAACACTGTGCTAGTTGAAAAAGCAGACAAGCTGGGCACCTGGCATTTTAACAGTGTAATTAAGCAAAAATAACTAAATAACATTGTTGGATAATTTTCAAAACTTTATCCGGAGAATTCAAATATAGCAAAATTCCATGTTTTTTTAATGTTAAAAGTTTTTAGGAATTTTTAATATATTTTTTGAAGAAATAATCGTTATTTTGTGTGTGTTTTTTTTTTTTTTTTTTTTTTTTTTGCAAAACTAAAACATTATTGGCCTATTCACAAGGTAGTCATAAAGTTGTAAAGTCATATGTCTTAAAATAATTACAAGAAATATATATGACTGCTGTGGGCAAGATCTTATAATTTAGATTTCTATTGTACAGTTACGACGAAATAATGAACACAGCATTAACATTTTTATTTTCTTTCAAACACAACAATATTTTTTTTTAACAATTGTCAAATATTATTTAGGACATTATGACGATATAACTTGATAGCACACCTTGTGAATAACCCATATGATTAATGTTTTTAGTATAAACTTTAAGGAATTTACTTTTTATATTTTATGGGCATCAAGTAAAGGATTTGTTTCAACTTCCAACGAACTTGAGTGAAATATTATTATAATTATAATATTATTTAATTTAAAAACAAAAAATTGCTGCCTAAATTTAAATAAAAAAAACCAAAATTGAAAACGAATATAATTTTATGAAATCGGAGTTGAAAACGGTTCTTGTTGTCGCTTTTTTCCATTGGAAATTCAGAAAAAATTATGATTTTCGGTCTTTATAATATTTCCTGCTTCCTTTTGGCTTGTACAGGCAGGAAGAACACAAAAAATACACAGGTCTGTTCTGAAAATCACTTGATTTTAAATCACGCGATTTCAAATCAAATGTGCCTTTTAAAATCATATTTGTGATATTGGGGTGTTTCGGCAATTCTTGCAAATTGCCAAGCAACAACAAAATTATTTTTGTTATTCATTCTTTCATGAATGTAAAAAAACACTATTTAACACGAAAATGTAATGTTTTTATTTCTACAGAACCACTACAATTGTACTGTTTTATAAATGTATTGTTTAAACACAACGCTACATAATGATTATCACTTTCGTAAGAATAGCTATGGACGGTATTAAGGGTTATATACTAAACACAAGCGCTAAAAAAATAGATATCGTTTCTGGGTGTGTGTACTGTACGCTTAAAAATTTTTGGTTTATTTTCGAAAACTAATTTATTGCAATTTTTTTTTTAATATTGAAATTTTTGAATTCAATTTATATGTTTACGAAAATTCCAAAAAAAGTGCATTCGACTTTGCATTCGTTGTATATTAGCACACAGTTCTTTTCATATAATATTTGAAAAATTTTCTTTAACTTATTGTCTTTAAAATTTGTTTAAAGAAATCACTTTATCCCCTCACCCAATTCTTTTAAAACCCACATTCCCAGCATTGCCTGTGTGCCTCTGTTATTGTAGTTATGTATGATTTTAAGTTTTAGGTAAAATATACGCTTGTATGCTCCTGATTGTTGCCGGTGCAAACGTGTTCTAACGATGCTGATTTTATTTTTTTTTTTCTGCAACTTGTATGTAGGCTGGCTTTTACAGCATGTAGCTTAAAAAATGCTGCAACAATTCAAAACGAAATACTGAAGAGAACACACATTCATACGCTCCAAAAACTTTACACACACATGCTGAGACGGAAGTGAGCTACATTTTCCAACCAAACGGAAATGGGTTGAAGCTTAAGCGTGGAGGATATTGTGGCATCAGAAAATAGTGCCTTTTATGCTTAAGCCGACGAATGGAATAGAGAAATATTTAGTATATGAAATATGTAACAGTATTGCTCCTGTGTATTGCAAGCATTGCATTCGTTGTGAATGTATGTACAAACATAGATCATACATACTATATTGTTAAGTAATGTTGTACGTTTTAGCTACGCAAGGATATGAATACCACCACTAGTGGTCTGAATAGCCAACAATGCGTATACGAATGAATTGAAAAGGTAGAAATGATTGTACTTTATTGCAAGTAAGTGCTCTTATGCTTGATTTTCTTTTTTTTTCTCACATCTCTTTTTGTATTATTGTATCTGTACGAGTGTGTTATTTTTATCCATATACCAAACATACTTTATGGTAATGGCTGTTGGAGTACACGGCGGTAAAAACACTGGTCGGTTGTTATAAGCCTGTGCATTTTAAATTGTAGAATAATTAAATCTAAATTGAATCTAAATTAAAGGTTAAAAAGCATTTCGCTTAAAAAAAATACTCCTGATCAGAGAAATATCTGAACCTACGATCCTAACATAAGGCAAACGTTGCAACTTTAAAACTTCTTTAAGACCGAGTTACATATCAACCGCTTAACTTTATACGTTGTGTTTTACAACTTACCCTAAAGTAACAACGAAGGAGGATTTTTAATCAAGACCAAGGCGAACTCATTACAGGTATTCTCCGTACTGAAACAAGTACAACTTCTACAAAAAACACAAGCGATTTATTTTTTTTTTAAATCATTGTAAAATGTCAAAAACGGAAACAAAACAAAACTGAAACAAGGATAATAAACAAAATTTGGACATCTAACAATTAAAAAGTTAAAAAAAGTTTTCAGCAGGTCTGTCAAGTTCACCTGTACTGAATTCGCCTTGATCAATACTGAGACAATATTATTTATTTACTTTAAGTTCATTTATTTTATAAGAAAACCTGTATATTAACTTAAGGTGGATGCACCCACGTTTTCATATTTTTTACTGAGTGTTTTCTGCAACACGATTTATTTATTTAAAAAATATTGTGTGCAGCCGCATGCACACAATATCTATTAGTTTATAAGTTTATACTACTTCAGCGACGGATTATGTTTTGCTGTGTTTTTTGGTGTTAAGCTACATATTAAAAATTATTACCATAGATTGCAAGTTAATCATAAATGAAAACAGATAACCACTTACAATTTTATTTCACAAACATACAATTTGCATTAAAAAACTTAACCTAAAAATAAATCAATTCAAGTTAAAAATTGTTCTGAAAATCACATTTTCTCTCTGAAAATAAAGACGATAAAAAACATACCGTCATTTTAAATACAAACGGACGTTACAACACAAATATTCGAAATTGATTTTTCATTGATTTGAGACCCCTGTGATCAGAAATGGCGACTTTATTTAAGAACTTCAAACGCCAAGGACACCTTGTAAGTATTGATGTTATTATATTTTGTAAAATTTTTTCCTTCATCTGCAAATAAAAAATAAAACGATATGTATAACAAAATTTTGTCTGGCCATAGTTTTCGTCCGGACAACATGGGTGAATCCATCTTTAGTTGTCAGTTGAAAAAGGCGAAGTTTAATGTACAAAGGCTTCTTTCTATGTGACTCGGCCTTTATATATATATTTTTTTTTAACTTTGTCAAAATTCCGTTTTAATTAATTTTCAATATTGCCACATTTGAAGAGTTTAATAATGATTTTCCATTACGAATTTTAAGTTTTTGGTACTAATTTTATAAAAAGTTTACTAAAGATCAGTGTTGCCACCTAACGTGTAATTACACATATTATGTGTAATATTTTTTTTCATGTGTAGCCCATGTGTAAATGACTGCATGTGTAATTCATGTGTAATTTAATATTTTAACGTTTTGTAGCACTGATTATTGTTATTATTTTTTCACAAGACATTAAAAGGTTTATTATTTTTAGCAAAACTTAAAAATTTAATTAAAAGAATGGAAACGTTAAAAGAGCTGAACAAAAATGGTTGCATCATTAACTACTAACCATTTGGCATTTATGTAGATAGCTTTTACCACAATTTATTATAAAGTCGAAACATCCTGGGTACATTATTCTTTTTTTATTTCAAAGAGAAAATCATCGACTGCAAAATAAATGTTTGAGCTTCTCAAAGGCACATTTATAGAAAAAGTGATCCCTTTTGAAAATCTAGTTGGATTTGCATCAGATACACCTAATGTTAAGTTTGGACAGTAAAATTCAGAAGTCAAGTTGCTAAAAGACGAAAAACCAGTTATTATTTTGATAAAATGCTCGTGCCACCTAATACATTTGGTAGCGTCGAAGGCCTGCCTGAACCTTCCAACATATTTGGAAGATTTACTTTGTAATATTAGATTTTGTTTTATAAGAAGTAATGCTCGGCAGATTAAACTAAGGAGTTTCGAGAATATTTTCGCGGCAACATGCACTCTTACATTTTGTAAAATTTTAGATTCATAGTAATTTGAAGGCAGAAAATTATTGGAAAAAGGTTTTTGAAATAAAAAATTCCTTTGGAGACAGATTATTTCCTACTTTACAAATAGTTATTTTGGTTTTAATCTTTTAAATGGCAAAATGAAAATATTATTTTTTTGCATTAAATATAGCAACGATACGATTGTTGTAAACAAAAAGCAAATAAAGAGACATTTGAAAAATATTTTTGTGTTGGATAAGTAAAAAATATAAAAATATCCGGCATATCGAATGTTGCAGGAATAGAGGAACTGAATTAACATTCCGTTTTTGCGTCGACGACATTTATAGGGATGCATCAGATTCTTTATTATACCCAAATGAAATGTATGTTACATATCGTCACCTAAAATGCAAAACGGCTTAACAAAAAAAAAATCGAATTAAGAGTTTTTTATTGAGTTTTGTACGTTTTATTTAACTTTATGTTCACACACAATTTTAGATCAAAATGGCGACTTTGTTAAAGAAATTCAACCGCCAATTACACCTTCTTGATATTGATTTGGTATGGTTTTTTGCTTCTCCTGTAAAAAAATAAAGTGTTGTTACGTCTTTTGCATTTCAGGTGACGATATTTATAATCAATTGTTTTGCAAAAATGCATAAGTGGTTTGTACGAAATAAAAAGGTGGAATACTGAGTTTTTTGGTATATATGCTGCTTAAAATATCAATTCCACTTAGAAAATTGAAATTGAAATTGGTTTACGTTTTCTGAAGATGCCAAATACGGTTTTAATTCCACTTTTGATCGAAATTTGTTTCTGTGACATGATTAAAAAGATAGCATGTGCAATTCGTATTTTCATGTGTAATTTTGGCATGATCCATGTGTAATTTACCCTTTCGTTGGTGGCAACACTGCTAAAGATCTACTTAAAAACTGCTTCGCTTTTTAAATATATGGCAACACATACAGCTTAGGTTAGGCGAATTCATACAGGTGACTGCAGAGAGAGCTTTGCAGAGAAAGTAATGCTGGTTGTCAATTTTGTTACCTACATACAGAAAAAGAGCGGCTAGCATATCTCTCCCTCTCTCTCTATCTTTCAGACGCGCTTATTTAAATGAATTCTATCTTAAAGAATTTGAAAATGTAACCCTACACTGAGGCCAAGTGAGGACTGATTTCACTGCTAGTCAATACAGTCCATCCTTGATTCCGCTAAACAAAATCTATATATATAAAAATGAAAAATGTTTGTATGTGTGTTTGTTTGTTTGTTTGTTTGTTTGTTTGTTTGTTTGTTTGTTTGTTTGTTGGCTTATAGACTCCTAAACTACTGAACCGATTTTCCTGAAATTTATACAGATACATCACGTGAGCCCTAAAAATAAAATAGGCTACTTATTTTTTCGATAGGGGCAGGGGAATTGGTATCCCCCATAGGATGCCAATATTAATTATCGCTTATATTAAGATCCGCTGCACGCATTATGCAGAACTTTTGGTAGTAAGATCTTCTGAGCCCCAAAATTAAAATAAAATAGCAGCGGGGGAAGTGGAATCCCCCATAGGACGCCAATGTTTAACATCGCATATCTAAAGAACTGTAATAGTGAGAATGTTCAAACTTTCTAGAAGTCACTCTTATGGTATACAACACTTTTGAAAATAACAATAAAGCGGGTAGGCGCAGGGGGGGGAAATACCTCCCATAGGATGCATATATTAAATATCGCTCAACTGAAGAATTATTAAAGGGAGAGTCTTCAAAAGTGGTTAAAGCTATTATTATAGTAAACTATAAATTTCAATATACAAATGGGCGGGGTAGACGGGGGAGGAGCAGTACCCCTCATATATAGAAATATTAATAAGAGCCACTGCACGCATTTTGTTGAACTTTTGGTAGTAGGATCTTCTGAGCCCCAAAATTAAAACAAAATAGCGGCGGGGGTAGTGGTACCCACCATAGGACGCCAATGTTTAATATCGCATATCTTAAGAACTGTTATAGTGAAAATGTTCAAACTTTGTGGAAGTCACTCTTATGGTATACTTCACTTTTAAAAATAAAAATAAAGCGGGTAGGCGCAGGGGGGGAAATACCTCCCATAGGATGCATATATTAAATATCTCTCAACTCAAGAACTATTAAAGGGAGAGTCTTCAAACGTGGTTAAAGCTACTATTATGGCAAACTTTAAATTTCAATATAGAAATGGACAGAGGAGGAGCAGTACCCCTCATAGATAGAAATATAATTTAGAGCCGCTGCACTCTTTTTATTAAACTTTTTGTAGTATGATCTTCTGAACCCCAAATTTGAAATAAAATAGCAGCGGGGAAATGTTACCCCCCATAGGACGCCAATGTTTAATATCACATATCTTAAGAACTGTTATAGTAAGAATGTTCAAACTTAGTAGAAGTCACTCCTATACACTTTTGAAAATAAAAATAAAGCGGGAAGGCGCAGGGGGGAAAACCTTCCATAGGATGCATATATTAAATATCTCTCAACTGAAGAAGTGGTTTAAGCAGTGTAGCGAAGCGCACCGGGTTAAGCTAGTTAAATATAAAAAATAGAAAAGGTTTATTTTGTTTTTATATTAAAAAATGCTGGTAAAAAAGTTAATGCCGCACAAAATTAGGCAATTTTATTTACTATTGCGTATAAAATATTTATTTCAGTGTATATCATGCGTAAATACTGGAATAGTAGGGTGGTTCACCTAATAGTTATAGGAAACATTTTAGGACTTTATACAGAGTTTTGGAAAACAAAATATATTGTAGTCTCTTTTTTAGAGATAAAAATATTTTTAATGAATGAACTTGTTATCAAAAGCACGCTCAGTTAATTTTTATTGGGTGAATAACCAGGGCGGGGTAGTCGCTAAAAAATAGTTCCAACTCCGACTCGAAAAACAGACATTTTAAAAGTCTGACTCCGTCTCCAGCTCCGACAGTATTTTATTTTTAAAATTTTTAAGGGTTTTCATGATATCGCTAAAAATTGAAATTTGCGCAAATGGACAAACTTGAGATACTCGTTTCATGGAGCCACTTTTAGGCCCCTATTACGGTTCACAACTCAACTCAGTTGAGTTGTAATTAAGACAACTGGTTGTGATCAGTTGTAATTTTTGTTCACCGCAAAATAGCAAAGTTGTAAACCATAATACAAAAATTAAGAAATAACAACTCAACTGTGAAATTGTGAACCGTAATAGGGGCTTAAGCTTTTGTGTAATTTTTAACAATTAATATCAGTTTGTTAGAAACGTCAATACAAAAATAAATTACAAAATACATTTAAATTTGTGTTAAACGGTGAAATATGCCTAAAGAAATCCAAAACACTAATATACTTAAATTATTCCAAAACGACGGTAAGCTTGAAAACAATTTGTTTGTATAAATGCATAATTTAACAGCGCAAGTTTACGATTAAAAATGTTTGGGCGAATTTACGAAGTTTACGTAAATAAATTCTTTATATAATTTTAGACAGTTCACTTGCGAGGACACAAAAATGCAGTTTGCAAAGATTGTGACGCTTTTGGGCGATATCATAAAAACCCATATTTTTTATTTTTATTGATTCTTTTTTTTAATAATAAACAAAATACTATTATATCGCAAATGTAGGCTCACGTATGTGAATCAATGAAAAAACCAAATTAACATGGCTGTAATACAAAGTATTTGGTGGGACCAAACGGATCCTGTTTATTAATTTGAGCTGCTGGAAGCAGGGCAGGAGATCCGTAACAAACAAACGCATAACCCTTCTTAACCTAACAACTGGCCGAAAAACGTCCAGTGCGAATAGACATAATGCCGTAAAATTTTTTTAAAACCACTCCCGACCAAGTTTTGCAACTTGAAATTTTTTTAAATAGGAACCACTTTAATATTGAGAATTATAAACTCAATAAGAGATACCTTGAAAAACCTGATAAAAAAATGGGACTTCCTTAATAATTTTTTTTCTTCATATACAACCCTTATAGGTAGTGCACATATAGTTTCAAAATTGACTATATATAAAATTTAACCATCTCAAAAAAAAAACTGTAGTTTCTTCAAAACTAAGAACAAAAGTAAAGATTAAATAGTATTTCCCCGCTATTCTCCCACTTCCAGTTCTATGCTTAGCATGCATTTGTGTTTAAGTGTGTGTGTGTCTGTCTATGTAAATCCTATTTTACATTTATTCAAATGTTCTTGTATTCTACCAATACTAAATGCACACACAAACAATTTAACATTAAACAAA
This sequence comes from Pollenia griseotomentosa, assembly GCA_963931875.1. Classification (NCBI taxonomy): domain Eukaryota; kingdom Metazoa; phylum Arthropoda; class Insecta; order Diptera; family Polleniidae; genus Pollenia; species Pollenia griseotomentosa. The sequence continues at coordinate 28,805,749 of OZ007560.1, forward strand.
AATCTGCATTTGCATTTTGTACTCATGAATTTTTTTTTTTTTTTATTAACTAGAATGTTTAAAAATACATTTTTTGGGTTGTTCTGGTTTCTAGTATTTTATAAACCTGTAGGGGTTGCGTAGTGATTGACTGCAAAATGTTTTAAATTTATTGCAACTGCAAGTTGAATTCTTTTATGTTTGAATGAAGAAATGTAACAATTAGAATTTAGCATTAATTTCATATTTAAAGAAAAGTATATTGCCAACATATTTTTTTCATTTCGCTTATCAATTTTTAGCAACAGGAAAAAGGGAAACAATAGATAATAGAAAAAAAAAATTGGAAGATTAGGTACTTTTGCTCTTTCCTAAAAAGAAAAACTCTCTTTTAATCTCTTAGGTCTATATTTTTATCACTGATGTCAATCTTTGCTTTTCGTTTAAAAAGTTTAAGTCAAGAATTTAATTAAAATAAAATATCAGTTTAAACTGAAATCCGTCTCGTTTATTTAAGTTCCATACACGTACACGCACACATTTCCCATAGCTAACCCTTGTGAAATTAAACTTACAAAATCATTCATTCAAACATTTAGCCAAACATTTTCCAAACAAACACTTAGCCACACACAAGCACACTTTCAATACGCATGCCAGTTTAAACGATCCTTTTTACAAATATTGACGATGTTTCTATTTGTGGCCAAATATTAGAGGCATCAACAGCAGCAACAAAAAACTATTTAAACCACAACAAATTGCATATACCATCAAAGTTTTTCTTTAATAATTTTTGCCGCTATTGGCTAAAATGGGTTTCAAATCTTTGATTAGAAACAGATACCAGAACTGTATGCAACAGCAGTCAAACAAAAAAAAAATGCAATTTATTTAATGGAAATTAATATGAATTTTACAACCTCAACTTTGTTTTAAATATAAAATTTTTAATTGTCTAAAAAATGTTAAGAATAAAAACAACCACAAAAAATTTGTTCGACAATTTCTAGGAAATCTATTTGCATTGAAAAGAGAGATTTTCAGTTTTATTTTTGTGAAGTTCATTTTGCTTGTAGTTTTAGCATAAAAAGCTAAAACACCAAAAAGTTAAGTCAAATAGAAAAATAAACAAATTTCCTAGCTGATGCACACAACAACAACACATTTTTATACACAAACGCGCTAAAACTCTTAACACAAACACACTCTAACAAAAATATGAATTTCCTACAAACTGACAAGCAACATTCACTGAAAGAATAAAAAATATTTGGTGTTTTTGAAATAATTTCATATCAGAGATACTTGTGCACTAGACGAAAACATGCTAGGGATGCCAAACGGGATCGATTTTAACAAATCCCGGTATTCGGGATTTTGGAATTTCGGATTTCGGGATTTTCGGGATCCCGGGATTTTTCGGGATCAATTTGTTTCTTTAATATACAATTTTTTTTTAAAAAACAACAACACTTTATTTATTTATGTCTCAATTTTTAAAAAAGAAAACTTAACAAAACAATTATAAGAAAATTTTTTTAAATTAACTAAATTTTATTTATTTTTGAATTTTTAAAAAAGAAAAATTAACAGAACAATTCTTTTTCAACTTTTTCTTATAAACAAAAGTTAAAATATATATATTTTTTTATTTATAAAAAAGAAAACAATTCATTTTATAAACAAATTTTTATGTCGTTATTTCTTAATTTTTTGTGCGACGATAAAAATTTTACGCTTACTACGTTTAAAACAAAATATTATTTAAGATACATGTTAAAAAAAAAAAATTTATTTTTTTATTGCATTACTGGAGCGAATTAAAAATGTGAATTTGGAAAAAATTAAAAAAATCACATTTTTTTTCAACTTTAAAGTCCTGTAGCTCAGTAAATCTTTATCCGACCCACACGGGGAGAGATATCTATTCAAAATGTTAAATCTTGTACAATTCAGTTAAACTGTTCTCGAGATTTTTCGAAATACCTTAAACAACTGCTGAAAAACACGATTTTCGCGTATATCTCGAAAACGGTTAATGGGAAAAATAAATAAATGCCATATTCGTGTTCAGCAGCACCAATTTAGCTTAGACAATATCACATTTCTGAGGTTCATTTTTTTGTGGCATAGTGTAATTGGCAGATGAGTGCTGGTTAGCTTTGCGACAGAATAGAAAACAAATGAGACATTGAGAAAACCAAATTTCTTTAATGTGCAGTTTTTCGTTGGGAAAAGGATAATCGCGTAATGAGAAAACTACCATAAAACAAGGAATAATTAGAAAGTATAAAAATTCAATTAAACGAATATTTTTATACATATAAAAACTTTTGATACACAAAAGTTGTTAAATTGAAAAATCCCGGGATTCATAAAAATAAATCCCGGGATTCGGGATTTGTCAGTCCCGAAAAATCCCGGGATTTCGGGATTCGGGATTTCCCGTTTAGCATCTCTAATACATGCCTGCTGAAAAAAAAAAATACAACAACAAAAAGGAATAAAAATTTTTAAAAACAACGACAACAAAATTTAAAGCATGCAGTACATGCACCTTGCAATTTCAACAGAATTCCCCAGAGTATAAGAGTGTCGGTGTGTGTGTGTGTGAGCGTGAGTGAGTCAGTCGGTAAGTGAGTAATGGTTGGGGGTTCAATAAACTGTGATACTGACACACACACACTCAAACTTGGTTGACGCTAAAATGATGTGTGTGTGTGTGTGTCAAAGTGTTTTGGCCTCTAAAGCACCATGGGCTGCAAAAAAAATAAATTTAAAAAAAATTTGTTTAAAAATATAAAACAATTTTTAAATAAAAATGTTTTATAAATATATCGCCCTTGATCAAATATTAATACCCGCTAACTCAAAATAAAAAAACAATTTTCAATTTAATGGGTCGATTACTGAAGTTGTGTTGCGAAATTAGACGACGCCGCTCATGTTAAACTATACATTTTTTTTTTTTTATTTTAAATTTTCGCTGCTGGTAGCTCAACTTAAATTCAATTGCCCTACGTAGTCGACCCATAATATCAAAATAATATGTCAACGAATTTTTAAACCAACCGCTTCATTGCCAAAAAGTGGAAAAATTAGTACGATGTTTTTGCAGCGAAAAGATAAGAACATGTCGATTTTTTCCAAAAAGTGGAAAAAATAAATATTTTTAATTAATACCCTCTTTGTGATCAAGTGCGATATGTTTAAAAAAAATTGGAAGTGTAGGTTTAGACTATTTTGGTAAATTTTTCTTTTCGCTATAATTTCGTAGCGTTTCAACATGTAAACTTAAAACATCAGCTAATACAGTATTTTTAGAATTTATAGCTTCTACAAAAATTTTTATTTCTCTATTATATAAAGAAACCAAAATATAAGATACAAATCTTGGGCTAAGGATCATTTTGGTCCGTCTATATACCAGCGGGAAATTTGTGTTAATAGTTCTTAAAGTACTTAACCCGTGGCGAGTGAACACAAAATTATAATGCAAACGTACATGACATATCACTTAACTGGTGATTATGTGTTTAAAGCAGTATTCGAAAATAAACACTGCACAGAAAGAAAAACACTCGGGATAAATCAAGTTTTTTATGATTACTTTAAGTACGAGTTGTACTCAAAAATTCAAGTGCGAATAACACTAAAACGTACTCAAAACAATCCTAAATGGGATTGTTTTCGAAACTCAATCCCGGAATTTCTTGAAATAAGTATAAAATTCTTAAATCAAATAAAAAAAAAATTAAACTTTTCGTTTTTTTAACCCTCCGGCTTACGCATGTTTTGATTTTCTATACACATTGAAAAAAGGTCTGACCAGGCTCATGTGTACCATGAAGGGTTAAAAAGTAAATTTGAACTCTTGCTTCTCATTTAGTTTATATTTTTAGTTAAATATGTACATAAGACTTCTAAAGTAAAAACCATAACATTTTGTAAGTTGTAATACGGGTAAGTCCATCAATCATAATAACTTTTTCTTTTTTGATTTTTTTCAAGTACGAATTCGAGATAAAATCAACTTTATAGTTACTTGAATCAAGCGCATTTTGAGATTGATTCAATCTTATGCATTAAACACATTCAACACAGCAGGCTACACGATCACACTACTACAAGTGCTGCTTGCGGCAATTTTAGTCGTGTAGTCAGCTACTGAATTATGTTAAAGACGGCAGCTACAATTGAATAAACAGCTGTTTTTGTTTACTATGTCTTTATATTTCAGTGGTGTTACTATTATGTTTTTTTTTTTTTACTTTTATTAAATGGAAAAACATGCATAATTGCAGACTCTTATACAAACTTAATTTAGGATTATAAATAAATAAATACGTATTTATAATCAGCCCAATTATGAATAAAAACTACCCGGGAGTTTTCTCCCGTCTCCCATTTTTCCTATGTATATTCAATTGTTAAAATGAAGAAAAAGGGAAAAATTCCCGGGTAATTTGTATTCATAATTGGGCTGAATACATTTTATAACATAAAAATAAAAAACATTTTAAATATTTAAATTTTGTTGTTTTTAAATAAGAAAAACATGTAAACTGCTTTTAAAATATAAATATAAAAAAAATTTCAGTCAATGAACGTGGTATAGGTCGTAAAAGTTTTAGAACACTTTGGGTACGTACGTGAATGTATAGAAACTATGCATCACTGCTGCAGTGATGCAAAATGTTGTTGCTGATTCGTTATTACCAGTTGTATTTGTGATTCTGATACTTTGCACAACAGCTGTGCAAAGTTTGAGTTTTAAATACTAGCTAAATTTCAAAAGTTTAATAAGCAAACATAAGCAAACAAAGCACCACAAAAGAAAACTTAAACGATTTATTTTTTGTCAAAAATTATTGCTTCAGAAAATTAACTGAAGCAATTGTATTATTAGAAACTACTTTGAAATATCTTTATTATGATGTATTAAAAATTTCGATTTATAAGCCCGTTAAGAGCCAATTTCAAAAATAAATATTTCTTGAAAGATTTTTCTAAAAAACTTCAAATTTTGTCAATATACCTACATATTTATTAAAACATAATCTGCCGTTTTCATAAAAATTTTAAATACATTTAAAATGTATTATAAGAAAAATTTGTATGAAAATTTTGCCTTAAAAGACATTTCAAACTTGTTTTATTTTTTATGAATACGGCAGAAGAACACGGCAGGGAGGAACACGTTAAGCATTTATATACCATATTTTTTGTAACTTCATCATATACAATTTTCAATTTATTAATGTGTGTTTTATTGAACACGAGCGCAAAACTCGTCCGTTTAACTTACATTTAAAACAAAAACAAAATTTCGAAATATAACAAAAGATTTTTCACAAAAACCAAATACGCATACGAAAAAAAAAACAAAAAGTCAGCAAAATTATTTTACACAAACAAAACATATACACAATACACACAAAAGCTGTTGGTGCTGCGGTCGTTGCTAAAATTTTTTGTTTGTTAATTTTTTTATCAATGTAAAAAAAGAAGCATTATAGAACATTAAAGTATAATGTTTGTCTACAGTATAACTACAATTGTTTTGTTTTTTTAACGAAGAACAGAACACTATATATTGTTAGGCTCTTTCTTGAAATCTGCGACAGGCATTATTTTATCCGAAATTGAATGTGTTCGTTAAGATTATTTCAGTGACCTGTCACTAAGTGTTAAAAATGATACCCTAGGGCATCACCATGTTAAAGGTACAAGTCCCCTTCATGTGAAGTATTAGAACTTAAACCGGTCCCTAGCACTTTAGAACAGTCACGTGAGAAGTTTGTGCTAGTTCGCTTTTCCCTAGGGTAGACTTCGATTTATTCTTAAGTCAACTTTCTTTTTTGTTCAACTAATGCTTATTACGTGAATGGTAACACTTAGCTCATGTCTGATTTGACAGATAATTAGTTGTATCCTTCCGCTGAACGAATATGGTTGTGTATACGCTTGAACAACGCTGGGAAATATTGCGACATTACTTTGAAAATCATGGTAATGTTGCAGAATGTGTGCGAAAATTTGAGATGAAGCTCATTTTGATCTTGGCGGGTATGTAAACAAGCAAAATTGTCGCATTTGGGGCACAGAAAACCCGCACGCATACATTGAAAAGCCGATGCACCCAAAACGAGTCACTGTTTGGTGCGGATTTTGGTCCAGAGGCATAATTGGGCCATTTTTCTTCGAAAATGAGCAAGGAGTGGCCGTTACAGTCAATGACGATCGTTATCGGGCCATGTTAAACGAATTTTTGTTCACAAAAATTGAAGTGGAGGATATTGGCAACATTTGGTTTCAACAGGACGGCGCTACGTGCCACACAGCCGAAGCTACACTCGATGTTTTGCGCCCTGTTTTTGAAGATCGCATTATCAGCCGCAGAGCTGATGTCGTTTGGCCACCTCGGAGCTGCGATTTGACACCGTTGGACTATTATTTGTGGGGTGCCGTCAAAGATAAGTGTTACGCCAACAAGCCAGTGACAATTGACGCTTTAAAGGACAATATTCGTGAAGCCATTGGTGAAATACAGCTGCACACAAGCGATGATTGGACCGATCGTGTAGGCTACTGCATGGCCAGCCGAAGCAGCTATTTGAATGAAATTATTTTCCATTATTAACCGGAAGGATTGTACTTTCAAATAAAAAAAGAGATTTGAGAAAATATTCGGTAGTTTTTTTTTGTAGCATTTTAAAAAAAAAAGTTATTTGGCAGACCCTTTATATTCCCATAATGTCAAGGAGAAGACATACTGCAGCACTTGTCCGATCAAAAGAACTCTAAACACCTACTTATGTATGTGAACGGGAACCGTGATTACCATTGCAAATGATTTTTCGCCATGCTTAAGCCGAATATGAGCTCAGTGGGCTAATTCTGGCAGTCGTGATCGAATACTTGTTCGGTTCGAAAGCAATATTAGTTCTAATTCTTTCCGTCGATACTGAACGAATCAAAATTATGTTTTCAGTGCTGTAAAAACTTAATTAAACGCTTTTCGATTCGTTCAAATTCGACTGAATGATTGAGAAAAAATTGCATTCGAATCGAAAAAGTATTTGATCACGACGGCCAGAATTAGCCCCCAGTTCTCTCCCATCACGTCACATTTATCGGATTATGAATTTGTGTTTTTTGTTGTATACTTCTTCTTCAGCCGCCTTCCAGAGTAAAACTTGATTTTTGTTGATAGGAGTTTAAGCAGTGTTCGATAATAAACATAATATACTGTTCTTTAGTGTTCGGTGCGGTAGAAATATAGAAAACACAAACGCTTATAGTAATTGTGTAGTAAAAACGTTTTTTTGTTTGTGATCTTGGTGCAGAATAAAATAATGTACTTATCCAACTCATCATAAAGATGAGAGCATTTCATTGCGTTTGGTTTTTCGTAAACAACCACAAACTTCGTTGTGTTCGGTTCAGCACATTAATGTTCGTTCGTTTAAGTTGTGCTCACCGCCTTTTTGGTTGGTAAAAACAACAAAAAAATTTACAAAAACAAAATATGTACACAATATACACGCCAAGCCATACCAACAATACAAGCAACGCTAAGCTTCAATTTTTTGTTTGCTCATTCCGTCATCAATGTAAAAAACACACTAAGAACAATTTTATTACGAAAAACAGAACACTATATAATATTTATTACATTCGTAAAAATAGTTATGAACGGTACCTTTTGAAGGCCTCTATACTCCTTTCTAAAAGATTCGCTTCGTATGATATCCTGCCTTCAGAAGTATGCCTTTAAAAAGGTATACATTTCTTTTTTTTGTATTCAGTACCCATTCGCTACTCCCTTCTTTCAGAAGTGAGAAAGGAAGTTGTTCAGTTTTATTTATTTTTCGTGACCTTTTTTTTTTAAATGACAATGACAACCTGTGTAAAAAATAAACAGGAATGGAATGCGGCGAGAGGGGCTTGTGACTGCTAAATAAGGCCTTCTATTATGCCTTTTTACTCATTCTAGTTACCGCTGGGCTATTAAGGGTTGTGTACACATGTACATATTAAGCTTTTAAAGGTGAAGTGTTTCTGCGCATCTACGTCACAACAGTGTATAAGTACAGCTAACATATGGAAACACAAGCAAACAAACATGTGTATAAAATGATAATGTGACGTCATATTTAACAGTTGAATTTTGTTAACATGAGCAATGCGTAATATTGTTTTTATCATTCTTGATTTCGGGGTGAGTGTACCGTACGCTAAATATGTTTGGCATATTTTCGAATACTGATTTTTAGCTTTTAGCCGATTTTGTTAAAAAAAAAATTAATCAAATGGAATATACAATAAAATTATAAAACTTTAGATTTTGTTATAAATTGAAACTCTCTAAAAACTCTTTTGAAATGACAATAATTCGTGAAAAACAGTAAAATTTCCATTAAATCTTAGCATTAGTACACAATAACTTAGGCATTTTGTATCTGACCAACTACAATACTATTCGATGAGTAATTAAGTTGCCTTTTAAACAAAATATACATATTTCATTTTAATTAAACCAAAGCTTGACTCTGAAAGGCGGCTGAAAGCGAAGTATACAGGGAAAAACAGAAATGTACGGTTTTTCGATAAATGAGTCGTTGTGGGAGAAATCTGAAATCATGGAGTGGTTAAAAAAAAACTTTTAAAATACCTACCTGTTTTATTGTTATTTGATATGCTAATGTATTAAAAGATTTAATAAATAAATAAGAAAAAATTGTTAACCATTCAGGTCCTTTTTCCACTAATTCATCCCATTGTTTTCGGTATGCACAAATTCCGGAAGACATGCGACTTTATTAAATCCAAATGTGAGTGTGTTCTTTCTTTTTTTTTTTTTTTTTTTTTGCTTTCATCACCCATCATATACATACATCACACATCTGATAATTGCGTTAGTTGTTGTGGATTTTTTTATGATGAAGGAAATTTCAAAACGAGTGAACAACAAGAAAAATTAAACCAAAAAGTTTAAAACCCGCTGCCTACAAACCGTTTGAAAGAAAAAATTTGTTTTTTTTTTTTAATTTTTTGCCAAAGTCTATTTATAAAAATTCATGACATCTTTTAAACAAAAAACAAAGATACAAACAACTTATCTACTCAAGAAATCGCGTGCATCTTTTCTCATGTCTGTACGATTTGTTTGGTGTATGTGTTCGTTCAATCTTTCAGTTGAGTGCAACGATATGAATGTTGGATATTTCATCACGGTAATAAGTACGACTATTAACTCATAAGTTTGTGTTCGATGGTATGTATGTACATATGTATGTGTTTTTTTTTTTTGTGTATTTTCATCAAATATTAAAATAGAGTACAATGCCTATTTGTTTGCTTTACAGTCAATCAGTTTTATCAATTCTTTTTATTTATTTTTTTTTTCATTTTTCTTCTTTTTTTTCTAGATGTGTTTTTGCCTGACAAACATACCAACTCATGCATTCATTTATTGCCTATTGTCTGCAACAAAACATGAACCAACATGTAGAAATGGAGCAATGTCTTTTTTTTTTTTTTTTTTTTGCTATAAATTTGTGTGTCTATAGATAAATACGAAATGTTTCTACGTACAAGATATTCTTCATTGGAACACGGAACAAATGTACTCGAACAAAATCATATTATCTATCATCATTATTCATTCACCTGCACTGAGTTTATACAAGGAGTGGTAAAAAAAATGGTGGTTCATTTTTTGATTTAACATTTAAAGTGTGGGGTTTATTTTCAATAAATTTCAATTTATTTATTGGATTTTGCTATTTTTTACTTAAAACGAAAACGAAATCCGTATTTTTTGGTAAGACTATTCGACAAAGCCAGTATTTTGCACTAGCTATTCAAAAAAAATATTTTTCAATGAAAATCCCATTAAATTGCACTATTTATTTATTAACTAGCCGTTCCCGCGGCGTAATCCGCCCAAAATGAATTTTCGACTAAGTTTAAAGAGAAGCCTGTGTGTTTTATTGTGTGTAGATCGATCAACATTAGGGTGTCCCATTCAAAAAAAAATTTTGGGGATCATTCTTAATTTGAATACTCATAAGGCTAAGAATTTTTGAGATTTTTTTCAGATTTTTCGGAGGTGGTTTAGAGGTCGCGCAAATTGATTTTGTACCAAAAATCGACCTTTTTGGGCTTTTTTTGAATTTTGGTTGAAAATTGGTAAAAAATAGATATTTCTTCAGCCTCTGAGTCATTATTCTTAAAGAAAATTTTCCGATCTTTAACTTTATGTGCATAAATAATAAGTTTCGTCAGGGATTTTCCACATTTTGATACATTATATAACAGTTTTTCGTAAATTTTCAGCAAATATGAAAAAAAATGCTCTATAACTTTTAAAATTTGTATGAAGACTAAAAAAACTAATGATGCAGTTTAAAAGATTATGAAGTTTTAAATAAATTAGCAACAAAAAAAAAATGAATTTTCTCTCACCGTTCTCGAGTTATACCCTTTTAAAGCTTTGTACACATTGTATGAAATGTATTATACTATAAGGTGTGAACTAGGTTTGCATTGGTTTAAACTTTAAATAATTGGATTAAGAAAATGTTTTTACAAATAAAATAATAGTTACTTACCACTCATACATAACAATTATATTAAAAACAAAGAAAAATAGAATTGTTATAAAGCATTTATTATAGTTTTTGCGATGCTGCTCTACCCCCTGCAGTAAACTCTGAAAGTTTGTTTCAGAAGTTGTGATATTGATATAACTATTAGCCAAGGCCACACCACGTTCTGCGACATCATTTACAACTTGCAATTGTTGAACTCTGTGTTTTGCTTCCTGAAATTATTTGTTGTTTTCCCATTTTTCTGGATCCGTTTGTAAAAAATCAGTAGAAATGTTGCAGACTTCAAAAAAAGTTAGGCTGGCTTTTGTAATAAAACACTGAATTTGTTTATTTTCAATCATGTCTTCTGTTAAATTTCCTTTCACTAATTCGTTGTTATTACTTGGTTCATGTAGGTTTCTAAGCATTAAACGCAAAGTTTTGGTATCTATACGTTCATCAAAAAACGATAAGGCAGCTAACTTCTCGGAAAGGTACCACTGATGCCGCAGAAAGGTTTTTAGAGTCTCGCGTGCAACTTTTTCATTAAAGCGTTTGTAATCATACAATTGTTTCAAAAGTCTAAGGTCATTGAGAGGAGTTGGCTGCCTTATCGTTTTTTGATGAACGTATAGATACCAAAACTTTGCGTTTAATGCTTAGAAACCTACATGAACCAAGTAATAACAACGAATTAGTGAAAGAAAATTTAACAGAAGACATGATTGAAAATAAACAAATTCAGTGTTTTATTACAAAAGCCAGCCTAACTTTTTTTGAAGTCTGCAACATTTCTACTGATTTTTTACAAACGGATCCAGAAAAATGGGAAAACAACAAATAATTTCAGGAAGCAAAACACAGAGTTCAACAATTGCAAGTTGTAAATGATGTCGCAGAACGTGGTGTGGCCTTGGCTAATAGTTATATCAATATCACAACTTCTGAAACAAACTTTCAGAGTTTACTGCAGGGGGTAGAGCAGCATCGCAAAAACTATAATAAATGCTTTATAACAATTCTATTTTTCTTTGTTTTTAATATAATTGTTATGTATGAGTGGTAAGTAACTATTACTTTATTTGTAAAAACATTTTCTTAATCCAATTATTTAAAGTTTAAAGCAATGCAAACCTAGTTCACACCTTATAGTATAATACATTTCATACAATGTGTACAAAGCTTTAAAAGGGTATAACTCGAGAACGGTGAGAGAAAATTCATTTTTTTTTGTTGCTAATTTATTTAAAACTTCATAATCTTTTAAACTGCATCATTAGTTTTTTTAGTCTTCATACAAATTTTAAAAGTTATAAAGCATTTTTTTCACATTTGCTGAAAATTTACGAAAAACTGTTATATAATGTATCACAATGTGGAAAATCTCTGACGAAACTTATTATTTATGCACATAAAATTAAAGATCGGAAAATTTTCTTTAAGAATGTTTACTCAGAAGCCGAAAAAATACCGATTTTTTAGCAATTTTCAACAATAATTCAATAAAAGTCAAAAACGCTAGATTTTTGGTACAAAATCAGTTTGCGCAACCTCTAAAGCACTTCCGAAAAATCTGATAAAATTCTCAAAAATACTTTACCTTATGAGTATCCAAATTAGGAAAGATCCTCCGAGAAAATCCAAATTTTTATTTTTTTTGGGACAACCTAATCAACATAAGTTTTAAATTTTATCAAAATCGAAATTGCCCACCTGTCCCTTCATATTTATAGCTTTGAAAAACTTAAAAGGCATGCCTGTTTTAATACCGCTGATCTATCTATTCAATTTTCATCAAAATTGGTTACATATTCAGGGGACTGAACGATATACTGGAGGCGGAATGGAGGGTGAACAGCATACTCATGTTAAAATGGCTTTCTTTTTTTTGTAGTACAGAAACTATGGCTTTAATAGATCTCTTTTAAAACGATAATTAATATTTTCTGAATATAGGATGTTTAGCAGCCCTGAAACCTATCCAAAGTTTTTTAACAATTAGAGAAAAACAAAGTACTAAAAAAATTCCTTCTTACAGATTCTCATTTACTCAGGACATTGCATGTTTAATTTAATGCTTCTAGGTCCAATATTTAAGTTGAAGAACAAAAAAGTACCAAAAAGAGCCTCTTACAGATTCTCATCCACTTAGGAAATTGCATGTTTAGTTTTATTCTAGGTCCAATATTAACGGAAATTAAAAAAAGTGCCAGTTAAAGAACAAATAACTAACAAAAAGCTTTTTTACAGATTCGCATCCACTCAGGACCTTGCATGTTTAACTTTATGTCCAAAGATCCAATATTAACGAAAATAAAAAAAGTATCAGTTAAAGAACGAAAAAGTACCAAATAGATCCCTTTAAAGATTCTTAATCACTCGGACCCTTGCATATTTAATTTTATTTTTTAAGTCCAATATTAACGGATAGGCAAAAAGTAACCGGCCTAAAAAGTACCGAAAAGTTCGCCCATAGAGTCTTAACACTCAGGATATTGTATGTCGAACTGTATGTTTCTAGGTCCAATATTACCGGATATTAAAACAATTACCAGTAGCAGAACCAAAAAGCTAAAGAAAGAAATTTAATTTTCCGTATTTCCCCTTTTTGGTACTTTTTTTCTTCCCAATGAAGCTTCAAAAATTTCAATATTGTAGTAAGAGCCCATTTAGTACGTATATGCCATAAAATAAAGAAACATGCTTTGTTAAAAAAGTACCAACAAGAGTTACGAATTTTACATCTTTAACGTTCGAATTTCTAAAAAATACCAAGTTTGTATTTTTCAGATAAGTTTCGAACGTGATATAACGTTTTTTTTTATTTTTATTGGTTTTGAAGATAGACGGGGTGAGAAAAAGTACACAAATTCAGGTTTTACCCGTTTACTGCATAAAAGTGCCGAATTTCAACAAAGTACCAGGCACCAGTCCGCTTATTTTTCTAAAGAACAACGATAATTATTAAATTTGTTTTTGTCTCTTTTAGTTTTGGAGATATGAGTGCGGTTAAGATAGGAGGTTTAGTGCCCCTGGACACTGTCCTTAGTACTTTAAAGCAACCTTAAATAGCCTATGCCCATTAGGAAGCTCCATTCTTCATTATGTTGAAGAAATTTTTAAAATCGGAGCGGCAGTTTCGGAGATTAACTCTTAAAAACATACAAACATAGAAACATACAAACATAAATACAACTTTAAATCATATTAGTCTTAAATTAACCTAGCACTAGTAACTTAGTCCTTCAGCCCGTTGTAGTAAAACGTCCCAAAGTCTCTAAATCACTACCAACTAGCCTACTAAGGCTCCCACATTTTTGAAAACAAAAAATCGCATAATAAAACAATAAAAAAAACACTATTTTTCTATAGAAAATTGCAAACCAGAACCGTATTTTATTCACTATAGAAAAATAGCAAAAAATTTATTTTGTTATAAAACAAAAGGCCATTATTATCAATACAAACTTTTATTTTTTTATTAGAAAAATTAAAAACCCATATTTTCCTAGAAAAATTTCATTGGCACAAAATTTTCTCATTTTTATTTATTGAACTTTTCCTCACCGCCAGGTGTTTAGAAACACTTTGCGGTATCTTAGTACTCTCTCCACATCATAGCTTCTATATATACACATACATATGTACATACGAAAACATAGGAGAGAATTTTATATGGAAAATGAAAATTAATTTAAAAAACACTATAGCAACAACTAGAAATACAAGAAACATCAACAAGATTTTATAGTAGATTTAATGTGCAATTCAATAAATCTTTTAATTTGTTTAACAAATACTTAACACTTTCTCATATACAAACAAACATTACAAAAACACATCAAATACACTTCCACTTACAAGCAACCCAATAAACACGGAGGTTTGATTTCAAATTGAGGTGAAGCTTTTTCTCAAACGGTTTAAAAAATAACTTGAAAAACATAGCATTCTCACTTATAAGGGGAAATTGTTTTTAAGTTCAGAAACTCATTTATTTTCAGCTTGCTTTTAAGCGTTATCTTGAAATGTTTTTCAAATGTGAATTGTCATACAATATAGAAAATAAGTATTTGTGACAATTTCAGTAAAATGGATGAAAAAATCGATTTTACTTTTTTCCAATGCAGCAAACCGCAGTTTTCTAACTTCATTACTTTTGTGATAATTAAGCTTTAAAATACACCTTTGATAAGAAAAGAAAATTACGTGTTAACTTAAAAATAGCTTTTCTCCAAAACTCGTTTTTTTCCCCATAGGTCCTTTTTAACGGAAATTGTCACATATAATAATTTTTGTCTGTAAATTTATGTTTCTTTTCTTAATTTTAATTCACTATCTACTTAAATAAACGTTTGTCATACAGAAAACATATAATGTCTTCACTTTATCTTTGTCTTTTTTTGCATTCTTACTTACAAATATTGTTAACCTGTACCCATGTGCTGCAACTCCCGCGTCGGGAAACTTTTCGATTTAAACTTGAGTAATGAAACAAAAGTAGCATAAATTGAAACAAACAACTCTTTTGCTCACTTAACTGTGTCTATTAAACTTTTGGCAAGTAATAGCTATCACGTAAGGAAATTACAGAAAAAGTGTGTCTGTAAAATTTTTGTGAGAAAGTTCCCGCTTTTAACTGTCAAATAAACTCACAATCAGGTGAGAAAAAAATTTTGATACGAAAAAATATATTAGAAATGCAATGATTTAAAACACGGAAGAGATAAGTATTTTCTTCTTGGATTGATTTTTTCAGTGCACAGAAAAAATTCTCGAAAATGTTTCACCAATTTAAGCATTAATCAAAAATATAATCGGTTTTAATTAAAAATGTAATCAAGTGAATTAAACTTTTAATCAAGTGAATTAAACGTGTAATTAATACTATTAACTGGTTTAATTGATACTATTAATTTGTTTACTGGTGCAAATTGAATTAATTTTTTAATTAATATCACAAATTTTTTAATTGAAATTAATTTTTATTTTTTTCTGTGTGTTTAATTATTTTGCTTTTAAAATTTTTAAAAATATGCGAATGTTTTCAAAGCCATTTTGTAAACAGCAAACATTAAAGTCGTACTTTACATTGTTTGGTATAGCCGACGGTTGTTTTTTCGCCGCCGTCGTTAAACATTTTTTAAATTTTTTGAAATTTTGGCCGCCGTCAACGATATGTGTGACTGGCGATCTGAACGTCGGCAATTTCACATCGGCCTCAAGTAGAATAGTATGATATTTATAACGTAACGACGTAATCTCTTTTGATAATTTTCGACATGTGTTAGAGACGTACTTTTTTCTCACTTTTCTCTGAAATTCTCACCAAAGTTACGGAACATTGATACTGATTTTAATAGTGTGCATTTTAATTTTCATAAAGCTTCATATTAAATTAAAGCCTAAATAACTATTTTTTTTATTGTTTTATTCTTAATTCAATATTCTTTCATTTTATTTCTAAAACTAAAACTATATCGTGTTTGGCGTATTTAAAATACGCCTACGACTGTTTGGTAATAGATTAAAGGAAATAAGTTCACGTTCTCTTTGGTAATAGATTAAAGGAAATAAGTTCACGTTCTCTTTAATCTATTACCAAACAGCCGTAGGCGTATTTTAAATACGCCAAACACGATTAGGGTGAATAACTTTTTCCCTTTTTTTTAATAAGACGAAAATTTTGTTCTTTATAAATTCAATCATAATTCGATACCGAAAAATATTATTTCTATTTTGTCCATAATAAAATTATCAAAATGGGCGAACTTTAGATTAATAGTGTTCCATATTGAAGTAAAAAAAGTTTCAACATAACTAGACTTTTGTTAATATTTCTTATCAGCGTTTAAAAAACTGCAGTCAAAGTAGAAAAACTGCTATTTCTTCCACGTCTTCATTTGTCATTGGCCAAAAAAAAAAAACTTTTGCTTTTAGTTCTGATTCATTAAATGTAAACAGTCAATGCCATTCAAACTCAAAAAGCGAAAAGTTGTACGAACATTTTCGTTTTTTGTTCGACAGTTTTTGGTTTCGACTGCAGTTTTTTATTAAACTTTGTTTCCTATTAATTCATTACGGTTTTTATTGATCTTAAGTTGTGTTTTTTTTTTTTTTTTTTTTTTTTTTTGGTATAGTCAAGTGAATAATTTTTAATTTTAAGTAAATCAAAGAAAACTTTCCGGCCATCTGAAATTTACTTGAAAAAAACTAATATTTTTTTCTATAAAGGTTATTCTTTTCTGGAGCTGTTTGATCAATTTCGTACGATATAATCAAATTTTTTTTCTTTTTTTTTTGGAAGGACTATTCGTCATTATACATTCCCTCTACAGTGCATATTGCTTCCCTTGTAGGCCATTGAAAAATATAGTCATTAAACTCTTTATATCCAACCAAGAAGGGTTTTACAGCTTGTACGTCTTTTTTTGTTTTCACATTTATTGAGATCTAAAACATTCACGAAAAAAATAGATATAGGGCCAGCCGAAACCAATCAGGCGCCGTCACTTGACTTATTTCTGTACTAAACAAGGATTTCTCGGCTTTGCTTCACCATCACAAGTGGACCGTATTTAATTGCATTAAACGTTATACATCGTTTAATGCAACAGTATTTTTATTTTTTTTTTTTTTTTGCTTGACTGGTTTTTGAAATAAACGATATATCAAAGATTTTACTTTGTGTTAACTGGGAAATTTATTCACATATGCATATAAACACACACACACAAGCGTGCAAATGTATGTATGTATATGCAGATATAAAATATGTAAGTAAATTTCAAGCAGTTTAAATGCAATGGCTCCTGCAACAATAGAGTAACTGAGAATATTTGAAAGGAAATATAACTTTAGAAGTTGTAAGCTTTTTCTTAAATATCATCGAAATCATCGCTTACCAGAGCTGGTTTAAATTAGAGCCATATAAAACTTTAAGAAAAGTTATTTCTTAGCAGTTTAAAACTTAAACAAGTAGGAAAAAACTCGAAAAAGTATGTTACTTTTTAAAGCGATGAAGACCGCAGTTATAAATCATTTTAAGAAATAAATGCAGGAAACTATTGCACTTAAAATGTTTTGTTGTTTTTATATTTAAAAATTTATGTTTTATGTATTTTAAAATTAACATATAATCCAATATTGGCATAAACTCTTACTGCAGATTCGTATATCGTTAGTCTCTTATAGAAAAGCCCTGACTATATATTTTTCTAAACTTAGCTTTTTACACAATTAGACCACGTCATAAAAACTTAATGCAATAGGATCAAAAATAACGATTTTACAAACAATTTAACATTTTGTTACATAATGTTTCAATTATGATTTACCTTCTCCAGTGAAGTTGCAATTTTGTGAGCTAGTGCCTTTCTACGTGAGACCATCGATATGTTTATAGACTTATTCGTGTAAATATCTTTGACCATCTGTGTTTGTCAAATGTTTTAACATTTAATAAAAACTTAACAATATTATCATGACGACAACTTGAATATATAACAGACTAGTACATCATTTCAAAAGTTTTCAATCACGCTTTTAAAATAACGCAGTTTCGAAAAAATTTCTTTTGAAACTTTCTTAAATTATAAGTATTTCATAATATTCAATATCCTAAAGAAACAAAGTCGTCGCATAAATTAAATTTACTAATAGAATTTACTCTAGACTAGAGGAAAATTCTCTTATATTTTTTTTTCCAATCTACCGCAAATTTTCCTAAAGAAATTTAAACGAAATTTCATGTAGACAACAGCGAAAACTTCCTACAAACTTTTACTCGAGATTAAAGAAAAATTTCCTTCAAATATTAACTGCAAACTTAAAGGAAATTTTTTAAAACAACATTAATTTAGACTAGAGAGTTTTTCCTAAAGAAATTTACTTTAGAATAAGAAAATTTCTCTAAGGATTTCTTTTTAATCCTACAGAAATATAACCATAGATTAGAGCGAAATTTCCTAAAGGAATTAAAGTGACATTTCCTAGAAATGTTATCGAGACAAAATCGAACATTTCCTACAGAACTTTGCTCGAGATTACAGGAAATTTTCTAAGAAAATTTGTGAAATTTGCTGTAGAAATTTATTTTACACTGAGAAAAATTCTCTTCCATATAGACAAAAGTGGATATATCTTTTAGGGCCATTATTACAACCTAATGATAAAGTTGCTGATAGTTAACGTGAACAATAGCTATCTTGAACGATAAAGTGACCAATAAGTTTTTTCCATTATTACAACTGTCCGATAAAATAAAAAATGTAATTTATATACTGTGGCAACATTGCAGTATATACCGACTACTTTTGGTTGTTTAAAATACGTAGTGGCAACGACTTAGTTTTGTTTTATTTATTAATTAAAAACAAAAGTAAATTTTTGTGCTTTATTTTTGGTTTTAATGGTAAATTGTTTTGTTTTTTGTGTTAAATTGTGTTTTTTGAAAAAGTTGAGTAATTTAAGACTATCATTGAAGTTACCATATCTTCAGCAGAAAATATGGCATCTTTAAGTTTTTAAAGTTCACTTGTAAAGTTACCATGAGGACAAACCTGATGTTAGCTTATCAGTCACTTTTTAGGTTAATGTTAACTTGTAATAACCAAAAACTTTTTATCTGTCAGATAGCATCCTAAAAATAACTATTTGTAAGTTGTAATAATGGCCCTTAGAAATATACTCGAGAATGGTGGGAACTTTCCTTAATAAATTACTCCCCTAGAGGGAAGCGAACTGACACCAAAGTAGTCCCGTGATAGGGGTTTGGTGGTAGAGAACGGTTCTAGTTCTAACACTTTATATGAATAAGACCTATCACTTTTACATGGGGTTGTCATTGGGGGGGGGGGGGGGGTCAATTGACACTAGCTTAGTGTCAATTACTAAAATGTAGTATTATTTCAATACAATGTAGTATTATTTCAATAAAACAAGTCGAAGAATTAAATTCAAGAACCAAATTTAAGAAAGTACCGAAAAATGTGTCACAGTTTCGGTGAAGACTGTACTGTAATTCATTACTTTTTCTACCTTTTTGTTCTTCATAAACCAGTTAAAAGATTGGTTCTTCTTTCACTGGTCATGAGTCCTTTCTTTTTGTACTTGTTCTATTTTCACAAATCCCAGGACCAGTCTGTTGGACCAATTGACACAAATTTCCCGCAGGGTCTAGACTACAGCGACATTTTCTTTAGCTAAGAGCGAAAATTTGCTATAGGAATTAGATCTAGTCTAGAGAGAAAATTCCCTCGAGAAATTCTCTTTATACTTGGCGAAATTCTCTAAACGCTTTTTCCATCAAAGAGTCAATTTTCCTGAATGATATTTCCATAAAATAGAGCGAAATTTCCTGAAGCGATATTTCCTAGAATTGTTATCTTCACAAAATGCAGAAATTTACTCGAGATTAAAGAAAATTTTTTAAAAATGTTTAGTGCAGACTATAGAAATTTACTTTAGATTAGAGTGAAACTTTCTAATGAAATTTCCTACAGAAATTTACTTTGGACTGATAAAAAAATCGCTTCTATACAGATAAAAGCGAGAATGTCCTTAAGAAATATACTCTAGCTAAGAGAGAAAATTTGCTACAGGAATTTAGGAACAAATTTGCTCAGGAGTTCTAAGCGAAATTCTCTAAAGGCTTTTTTCTCATCCTAGAACAAATTTTCCTGTGGGATACTAGAGCGAAGATTTTCTTACGGAAATATAGTCGAGAATAGAGAGAAATTTCCGAAAGAAATATTTTTATTTTTTTATTAAGAGTTACAAAACCAATTACAAATTTTTTTATTACTTGAAAAATCGAGCAATAGTACCCCTGTGGGAAATTTGTGTCAATTATTCTTAAAGCACTTATCCCGTAACCAGTAAATCAACATTTTTAATAAAACGGAACGAATTGTGATAGATGAAAGCAAGATAAATCACTTTACTGGTGATAATGTGTTTAAGGTATAGCTAATCCGGAGGAAAGGTAATTGACACAAAACTAGTCATGTGACTGGATTTTGTGCGGGTAGTGGCTTATTCTATCTGATGTTAACTTATATAAAGGGATTCTGTCATATTAAAATGGTTCACTCGGGACAATATCTGCAACAGGCATTATTTAAACCAAAATTGAATTTAGGTTATTTCAGTGGCACGTCACAAAGTGTTTAAGAGATGCATATTAACCCACCCCCTCCTAGGATATCGCCATGTAAAAGTGACAAGTCCCCTTCATATAATAAAGTGTTGGTGTTCCACTTAAGAACTGTCCCGTCACAAGTTTTGTGTTAGTTCACTTTCCCCTAGAAAGCTTCAGTTTGTTGTCTTGAAGCAGACTAGAGTCTCTAGCGGGAATCGAACCCTCGACCCTCTCATTTATAGGCTAGCTAACGGGACACCCTTAAGAAGTATACTCTACATAAGAACAACATTTCCTTAAGGAATCTTCTTTATCTAGAAGAGAAAATTTGCAATAGAAAATTATATATTTTTTTCTTTTAAATACAATTGGAAATGGTGTATAAGTCTTTTATATAAATAAATTAAAAGAACAACAAAAAATATACATACTAACACTTCATATTTTAATTTATTTTAAATCTGCTTTATGCAAATAAATGTAAAAATATGTGTGTGTATGTATATGCTACACAAACACACTTTTAAACTTTTTAGTTTACATGAAACGTTCTTCCTTTGAGCAGTTTTTCTCTTTCCCGATGATTGTCTTTAAATGATAAATATTAATTAACAAAAAAGCATAATTGTCCTTTATGTCAAAGTGTAGCTGTATTGAAATAAATGTAAGGATATTTAAGTGTATGAGTGAGTGCGTTTAAAAATTCTATTTTCCTTTGAGTTTGTGTAAATGTGAATCTGTGTATTTGTGTCTGTTCTAGTTGTTTACGTTCTTTTTTTTTTTGTTCATTTGTATTGTTTATATTCCCTCTGTTGAAAATTTTCTTTTATTCAAAAGTTTTTAAAGTAAAGTTTTTTGGTTTTAGGTGACCTAGTTGTGTTTGTTGGGAAACTCTTGCTTTGAAAAGGAAGAAGGAGAAAAAAACATTTACATTATAGTCGGTCTCTGTTGGTAAAAATCATTAACAATAACCACATTTTTGTTATAATTTTTTTTTTTTTTTTTTGTTATTTTATGTTTCTTCTGCTGTTGTTGCTGTGCATTATTTAAAGGTATTAACGGATTAAGTGAACTTAAATGTGTTTTTATGTGTCTGTGAGTTTGAAAATATTTTTTTTTTTTTTTTGCCAAATTTTTATTCTAAGTGTAATATTTTTGTTTCAGGTTTATTTTTTATTGTTTTTTAAATGGATTTACTTTTTGGGATTATAAATAAAATATTTATGAATTTTAAGTACATAATAAAATATTTTCCTTTTGTATTTTTTTTTGTAAATCTTGCTTTTAATTTTACAGTTCTCTTATGGGGTCAGTGGTAAAATAAAAAAAAAGTAAGTAAATAATAAATTATTTTTCGAGTATTTAGTGAGTAAAAAAACTTAAAAGTTCAGTTTGAGTTATTCATATATTACAAGCAAAATTTGATGTGAAAAAAATATTTAGAAACTTAAAGAAGCATTTATATTTTTAACTTCAATTTATTTATGACTTAAACTTTTCTTCAAAAGTGGATTTTAATTTAAGGGTAGGTTCTTTTTCTAAGCCTTCGAGGTTTCTTTAGTTTTTTGAAAGAAAAAGAATCTAGGAAAAATTTCCTTAAGCATTTAATTCTACACTAGAGGAAAATCTACTAAACAAGTTATAGGAAATTTCCTTAACAAACTTACTCCAGATAAGAGCGTAATTTCTTCGACTAGGGCGAATTTTTCTTATGATATTTATATATATTTATTTATACTAGGGCGAAATTTTCTAAAGAATTTACCCTAGCCTACGACGAAATTTCCTAAGGAAACTTACTTAAGACTGGAGCAAAATTTCCACAAGAAATTGAATCTAGGCAAGAGCGAAATTTAATGAGGAAATTTTCACTAGATAAAAGTGAAATTTCCTAAAGAAATAAACTCTAAACTTAAGCTTTAGACTAGAGCGAAAATTTCCTCAAGAAATTTACACTAAAGTGAAATTTCCAAAGAAATTAACTCTGGAATAGATCGAAATTTCCTAAAAAAAAGAATTATTCTAGATTGAAGCGAAATTTTCTACAGAAACTTACTCAAGACTAAAGCGAAATTTCCTTTAGAAATTTTACACTGAAATTTACTCTAGACTACATTGAAATTGCCTAAAAAAATTTACTCTTGACAAGAGCAAAAATTTCCATAAGAGAGTTACTAAAGACTAGATCGAACATTTCCTTAAAAAAATTACTTTAGACCAGAGCGAAAGATTCATAAAAAAAAATACTATAAATTAGAACGAAATTTCCTAACGAAAATTTAAGCGAAATTTCTTAAAAAAAAATAAAGTTACTCTAGACTAGAGCAAATTTTCCTAAAGAAATAAAATCTAAACTTAAGCGAAATTTAAGACTAGAGCGAAAATTTCCTCAACCAGTTTACACTAGTATAAGCGAAATTTCTTAAACAAATTTACACTTGACTAGACGGAAATTTCCTAAAGAAATTCGTTCTAGATTAAAGCGAAAGAAACATTGAAATTGCCTAAAGAAAATTTTCTTTAGACTATAGCGAATGTTTCCCTAAGAAATTTACTCTAAACTAGAGCGAAACTTCTCAACGAAAATTTACTTCAGACTAAAGCGAAATTTCCTAAAAAAAAAATTACTCTAAACTAGAGCGAAATTTCCTAATGATATTTTTGTATAGATACTTTATTTAGACTAGAGCAAAATGCCACAAGAAATTTATTCTAGACTAGAGCGAAATTTCCTAAAGAAACTTACTCTAGACTTTCCTTAACCAATTTACTTTAGACTTAAGTGAAATTTCCTACAGAAAGAAACTCTACACTAAATTGAATTTTTATAAAAGAATAAACTCTAAACTTAAGACTAAAGCGAAAATTTTCTCCAGCCGTTTAAGCTAGTCTAAAGCGAAATTTCCAAAAAAAGTTACTCTAGGCTAGAGCGAAATATTTTAAGAAATTTACGCTAGAGTCTAGACTACATTGAAATTCCCTGAAGAGCCAATGTTTCCTTAAAAAATTTAGTCTTAACGAGAGCGAAATTTCCTAACGAAAATTAACTCTGGACTAAAGCGAAATTTCCTAGAGAAAAAAGCTCTAAACTTAAGCGAAATGTTTTAATAATATTAATATATAGATACTTTATTCGACTAGAGCAAAATTACCAGAAGAAATTTAGTCTAGACTAGAGTGAAATTTTCTGAAGAAACTCACTCTAGAATAGGCGAAATTTCCTAAAGAAATTTACTTTAGACTGGAACGAAATTTCCTAACGAATCTAGACTAAACGAAATTTCCTAGCGAAAAATGCTGTAAACTTAAGCGAAATTTCCGAATGAAAATTACTTTAGACCAAAGCGAAATTTTTTACAGAAAGTTACTGTAGACTAGAGCTAATTTTCCTAGAGAAAAAAGCGCTTAGCTTAAGCGAAATTTCCAAAAGAAAATTTACTTTAGACTAGAGCGAAAATTTCCTAAAGTAGTTTACAATAGTCTAATGCAAAATTTCCAAAAGAAATTCACTCTAGACTAATTTTCTACAGAAATTTACTCTAGATAAGAGCATTTCCTGAAGAAATTAAAGGGAAATTTTTTTAAGAAATTTACTCTAGACTACATTAAAATTGCGTAAGTAAACTTTACTCTTGACTAGAGCAAGAATTTCGTTAAGAAAGTTACTCTAGACTAGATCGAAAATTTCCTAAAGAAATTTACTTTAGACTAAGTTTTTTAAAAAGAATTTACTCTAGACTCAAACGTAATTTCCTTATGAATTTTATATTTAGATACTTTATTTAGACTAGAGCGATATTTTCTTAAAAACTTACTCTAGACTACGGCGACAAATACTAGAGAAAAATTTTAACAAAAAATTTACACTAGCCTAAAGCGAAATTAATTCTAGGTTAAAGCGAAATTTTCTAATAAAATCTACTCTAGACTATAGTGAAATTTTCTTTAGAAAATTTACCCTAGACCAGAGCGAAAATTTCTTAAAGAAACTCTAGACTAAAGCGAAAATTCTAAAAAAAAATTTAATCTAGAATGGAGCGAAATTTCCTAATGGTATTTCTATTTAGATACTTTATTTAGACTAGAGCGAAATTCCCTAGAGATATTTAAACTAAAACGAAATTTTCTCAAAAAAGACGTATAGAGCCGAATTATCTCTAAAGAATAGTAAAATTTCCTAAAGAATTTTACTAGCGATGACTTAATGTAAAGATTTTAAAAAATTTTGTCGCGTTGCCACGTGTGTGAAAATATTTGACCCTTGAACAATCCTAATTTTTTGCGGAATGTTTATTCTTTTGTGGTCTATAAAAATATCTCAAAAATTTAATGCTATAAAATCGAAGAACTTTAGATTTTTAAGTTAAACTCTTAATTGAAATGTATAAAAAATTTTATCTTACTCACCAGCCTTACAGGGATCCATATCGATGTCATTGGAAACTCGTTTCTCAAATTTACTGTTTAGTAAATCCTCAATTGAATATTTGCTGTGATGTTTGTGCCAGGGTATTTGCGAGTAATATTCATCCGCACTTTTGACGGCGGCCTGTGGAGAATTTTGCTTTCGTTTGAGTTGATCACCATCGTCAGCAACTTTAAAATTATCATAATTGTTTTGCATGTGTTGTTGGTTGCTGTGTGAATGTTGATGATACTGGTCGTGGTGATGTTGGTGGTGTCGGTTGCCATAATGACTTTGATGTTGTTGATGCTGTTGAGGATTTTGATGATCAAAGTGCTGGTGTTGATGTTGTGGGTGTCTAGTAAAATGCACTTGCTGTTGTTGTTGCTCTTGTTGTTTCTTTTTGTGTAAAATTTCTTGTAATGAAAAATTGTTGTTTTCACTATGCGTATGAATATTTCTTCTTCTGCCTGTATTTATGTCGTTAATATATTGAGCATTTGTGTGAATGTTGGTACCGGTATTTGAGTTTGTGTCTGTGTCTATGGCAGTATTTAAGGCATTCGTTATTGTGGTGGGTGTTGTAACAGCCACAAACTCTCTCACCACTGGTAGATTGTATAGTGAGGATTCTTGTAATTCAATTTCTACTGCTTCTTCTGCCGCTTCTGCTCTTTCATTTGCCATTTCTTCTTCTTTTTCTTCTTTATCTACTGGTTCATTTAAATGCTTTAATTTTTGTACAGATGCTAAGGACGAATCTAATGGCAATGAGGATTGTGCTGGTAGAAGTGCTTGCTTTGAGGCTGCAGCTGAATTTGTTATGGCTGGCGCTGAGATAGTGTTGACACTTAAGTGAGCACTTTTCACACATGATGCTGTTACTACAACAAATATTGTTGTAATTATAAATGCTGCATAATTTCGTAGGTTGGTATGACGTCGTCGTTGTTTTCTTCTTAAACTATATTTTTGAAATTTTAATTTCTCCATAGTGCAGCAAAGGCTTAATTATATACTTGCTTGTTATTTCTTCTATTTACGTTAAATTTTTTTTTCTAATATTTAACTCTTTTAGTTAATATTCCTGTTATTTAATATTAAATTCATTAATACATTGTTTGAATTGCTTTAGTTCTTTACTGTGCGATGTTTTTTTGTACAATATAAAAAAAATATTTTTTTAACTTAAGACTCGACATGGGTTTCAATTAAAATTTTAAATTAAATTAAAACAAATCCAGCACAAATTGGGTCTTTTTTTAAATTATGCAGTAGAGAAAATGTTGTATTTATTAGTTATTTATATGCCACAGGTCAGTAATCTAGAAAAAAAAAAATATAAAAAAAAAATAAAAGTTAAATTATTTCAAGATAAAAAAATTCTTAATATTTTTTTTCATAAGCTGACCTGTTAAAAAATTAAAGAAGACTTAAAGCAAAAACTGATATGCAAAATAAATGCAGATTGAAATTGAATTATTTTTTCGTTAAACTTCATCAATATCGAGCTGTAGCTCAAGTGTGTGTTTCTAAACTTAAAAAAAAATTTCTCAATATGGAAACCTCAACAAAACAATTTTTAAAAAAAAAATTTAATCGTGTTATGGTTTTTTTAAACATATATGTTGTATTAGTCCTCCGTCAAGAAACTACAACTATATTATGGTTACATCCAAACATGTTATGGTTAGTAATAACAAAAATATGTTAAACACTAATAATAGAACGGTTGTTTTGCAACAATAGCCTGTTGCTCTTGGAAAAGCTATTGTTGTTAACTATTGTTATTACTATTGTTAATTTAAAAACAAACAATTATTAATGGTCAACAAACTATTGTCATATTCAACCATAACATATTTTTGGGCAACTAGAATATCGTAGTGTCTTCTTGTTAGAGGACTTATTAAGCCATACTATAATTGCTGGTAACAATAATATGGTCACATTAACCATAATATGTACGTAGTTAAATTTTTTATTGATGCCAACATTAATGTGAAAGTTACCATGGATTTTTTTATTAACAAGATTTGGTTTGTCATGCTTAATTCTCAGTTTTTATTCTTGATAAAAATACTGAAATTTATTGTTGATGGGATAAGCTATTCCTATGCGCATTTCACTGGTTGCTTAGGCCAGAGCATCAGAAAACTTCATCCGAAGATTTAAGAAAAACTAAAAATATTATACAAATAATTAGTATTGTGGTTATTTTGTTGAACTATTTATGGTTTTTAATCCAAATTTTAAATATTTTTAATTAGGCTTAAGTTCATCAAATTTAATTTTCATTAAATTTTTTTTTTTTATGAAGAAAGGAATTTTACAACATGAAAATTAATTAAAATTGTTATTGATAATCTTTCATTCTTGACCGTGGCCGGGGCTCGAACCCTGGCCGGCAGGTTACCATGACATGTTTCGATCGCAACCACTCGATCTCCTCAGATGGATTTGCCGTCTTACGCTCGCAGCCATCGACGACTGCTGACGTCAATAGTCAAACATCAATCCTTAAACCAAATTGTATTTTAACCTTTGGTAGATCGAAGTTTGCTTTTTTGAATGATTATCCATTTTAATTGATTTTACATGTTCTTCCTTACTTCTGTTTTTTCGTACTTTTGTCAAGAATTTTTCTTGAAGTCTAAAGTACATTTTTTTTTTTTTCATTTTTGTCTTTCTTTTTCCTGTTGACCTTTTTTAGCACAACTTGAAGGACAAATGTACACATAGAGCTCGTGCCTTAGCTTAAACAATAATTAGTATATAAGAATTATAAGCAGCAGTTTTACTGGTAACAAAGCTTAAACAAAAACAACGACATTAAACACTGAGTTTATCTTTTCCTACATTTCCCACTACAGTTGGTTGGAATTCTCCCATCATTAATTGTAGTTGTAAGTAAGTTAAGAAAATACAAAGCAAAAACAACTTGCTTTATTGTTTTCGCAAGAAAGTCAAAAAATAAAGCAAGTTGCCAGTTCAGTTTTTTTCGGCCGTGCACTTGCCAGTTTATTATCAAAGTAATTTTTGTTTATTTCAAAGGAAAAATATGGGCTGAATTTAATAAATTTGGAAGGATGATTTAAATTTCAATAAATACAATAAGTTTTGATCAAATGTAATCTAAATACTAACGTATTAAGATGCTTTTGGTCCGGAAACAGTTTTGTATAGGGGACATGTGTGAATTAATGATCGATTCTCACCATTTTCTATAGTTTTCCTTATGGCAATAAAGACGTATGTACCAAACTTCATTAAATTATCTTTAAAATTACGACTTGTACTTTGCGCGCAAGGATTACATAGACAGACAACCAGCCAGTTGTATGAACGGACACCTTTAAATCGAACGTCATACTGGCGCCAATGGTGGCTTTAATATTGGCTTCCATTACTTTAAGAGTAACTTGTTTGTCGGAATAAGCCAATGACTTTTTAAAGCCCCATAAAAAGTAATCCAGAGACGTTAAATCGCACGAACGAGGGGGCAAGTGAACAGGCATTCTTTTAGAAATAAAGTTGTCACCAAATTGATTTTGCAATAAATCGATTGTTTAATGCGCTGTATGGCAAGTTGTGCCATCTTGTTGGAATCAAATGTCGTTCATGTTTAGCTGATCAATGTATAGAAACAACACTTCGGTTAGCATGGCTAGATAGAGCTCGCTATTAGCTGTAACGGCGGCTCCTTGCTCATTTCGAAAGAGCGTTTAAAGCGCACCGAACGAGGGGGCAAGTGAACAGGCATTCTTTTAGAAATAAAGTTGTCACCAAATTGATTTTGCAATAAATCGATTGTTTAATGCGCTGTATGGCAAGTTGTGCCATCTTGTTGGAATCAAATGTCGTTCATGTTTAGCTGATCAATGTATAGAAACAACACTTCGGTTAGCATGGCTAGATAGAGCTCGCTATTAGCTGTAACGGCGGCTCCTTGCTCATTTCGAAAGAGCGTTTAAAGCGCACCAAACAGTAAATTTGTATTGATTTTATAGTGATCCGTTGACAGCTTGAGGATTGTCTTCGCTTTAAATATGGAAATTAAGCTTATTGATGTAGCCATTTAATTAGAAATTAGCTTAGTAAAATGGACGAAATGCTCTATGAAGTTCTTGAATAGACTTAACTTTTTTTCAAAGTAAATTTTCACTAGCGTTGTACTAGGGTTAAACTATTCATGATGACTTGCCAAGACATGATGACTGAACAGACATCTCGACCGTATTTGACATTCTCGGCTGTCAAAACATAGTTATCGATTTCAAAAGTTCTCAGGCTACTAAAAAGAGCACCCACTGTTTAGCGGGAATTCCCGCCAAATATAAAAAAGTACCGCTTTACCGGGAAATGAAAAAGTCCGGGAAAAACTCTAGTCTATGACCAATATTTTTCTGTCTTACATACATTAACACAAAGGCATAATATCATCTCCACTAACTATTGTGGTTTTGTTATAAATATTGAACAAAAAATTTTAATAAATTTACTCTCAAAGCCAAAATCATTTCTGAAATTAAAAAACTTCTTCCAATACTGCCATGCAAGAAACCAAAAAAAAAAAAAACATATTGCAACACAACAATTTATTATAATTCTTTTGAGTTTTTAATATGTCTACATATTAAAACGCATTTTATATAATTTTTCTTTTTTTTTTTGTTGCTTTCAATGCTTAGAACACACTCATAACTGTCTATTGAGTTTGGGATGTTGATGATGAGATAGATGGTGAGGATGATGGATGAATAGATAAATTCCATTGAGGCTTTTTGAAATTTTTCAATATTGCTGTTTTGTGGCATTTACAAACGATCATACATTTTATTTAGTTTTTTTCTTTTCTTCTGTTTTTTCTCTGTTATAACACATTTTATAAACTTGCAAACAAAGCGAACAAATTATAAAGTCTATTCTATCATTGAAATGGGTAGAGCAATGAATAATAAATAATATAAAAATATAAATATTCAATTTATTAAACAAACATGTGCCTCAACTGAAAGAGAGTCAGTCCATCGCATGTAAAAAAAAAAAAAACAATATATGAACGGCAAAAAAATGGGACTTAATTCATTGGAATTATCTCTGTTACTATTCGCAGTGACCAAAAAGGTCTGGGTCATTTGATTTTCATTACACATACTACAATCGCATGTGCCATGCATATAAATTGTATGATGTGTGAGTGTTTTTAAATGCATATTAATTTTATAAGAATATTATTTTTTTGTTCCCGCACTATCATTTAAATGCAAAATGTGTCATGTAAAGGGTTTATCAAAAAGTGAAGCAGAGCAGCAAAGATTACTAGTCAATCTGGGATCTTAAATTAAAAATAGAATTGGTAGTTTTTTTTTTAATAAAATTATAAAAAAACTTTTATAATAAATTTGCAAGTGCCCATGCATAAAAAACTGAACTGGCAAATTACTTTACATATTTTGATTTTCTTACGAAAACCACAAAGCACTTTTTTTTAGTTGGGAATATAAGAAAAAACAAGTTAGAGTGCTATATTCGGCTGTGCCGAATCTTTGATACCCTCCACCGACAGTTCGAATGTTTAAGGAGTAATATCTGTATGATGTCTTTTTATTATTATTATCTTAAACTGTGACGATTTGTTATTAATTATGGTTTTAGGAGACTAAACTGTTTTCCGG
The DNA here is from genome assembly GCA_963931875.1 of Pollenia griseotomentosa. NCBI lineage: Eukaryota > Metazoa > Arthropoda > Insecta > Diptera > Polleniidae > Pollenia > Pollenia griseotomentosa. The sequence continues at coordinate 28,836,553 of OZ007560.1, forward strand.
GAGTAGGGCATATATGGGGCCTAGGGTAAATTATGTACCGATCTTCACGAAATTTCACAGTATCATTAATAGTCCTATAAAATTGTGACGAGCCAAAATTTGTTATGATTGCATTATTTTTTAGGGTTTTAGGCGTACTAAACTGTTTTCCGGGAGTTGTGTTTATATGGGGCTTAGGGTAAATTATGGACCGACCTTCGCGAAATTTTACAGTGTCATTTCTAGTCGAATAAAACGGACTTGTGCAAAATCTTATGTCATTCCGTGCATTTTTGCATCATTTATGTTAGTTTTTGTAACAAAATTATCAAGTTTTTGAAGGTGGTGGTTCCACATTTTGATTCATAGCTCTGGTCCCTCTGAACCGATTTTGCTGAAATTCAATCCCAAACTGCTTAGGATAACTACAAGCAATTTGACACCTAGTTTGTTTATTTTTTTTTGAGTTTTTCGAAAGTGAGCGTGTTTTTAACAGACGGACAGACAGACGGACATGGCTAAATCGACTTAGAATTACTCAAGCAGCCAGAATATATATACTTTATGCGTTCTGAGATGAATAATAAAAAAGTTTCACACGGAATGACAAACTTAGTATACCCTCTTCACAACTAATTGTGGTGGAGGGTATAATAAACTCATTCTTTAAAGTTGGTATTTTTTTTTTAAGCTTTATTATCGTTGCAAATAAGACTTGAGTGTTTGTAATTCTCATTTACTATGCAGTTTTATTTGCATAATATCTTAAGCTTTTCTAAAGTTTTTGGGAAAAGGTTTCCTGGTGTTCTGGCCTAATTTCAGTGTATTTATCAAGAATTAAAATTGGGAATTTAGCACAACGAGCAAAATCTTATTAATGAGAAATTATGAATTCCCGAAAATAACTTCGATTACAAGAATACGTATTCGGCCTACAATTTCAAAAATTGTTTTAGTAACTTTCATTACACTCTTTAAAAATTTCACAAAAAAATAGTTTTCCTATAAATCGCAAAATCAATAATATTGATGAACATGTGTAATTATTAACATACATATTGTATTTCAAAATTTAAATTTTAATCAGTTTTTTCTTTTTTGTGTAAACTAAAACGGAAAATAAAAAGTACGCTAAATTAAAAATAGTTTGTTATTGAATAAATTATAGAATCTTTTTTTTATATATATTTTTTTTTTTTTTGTTAAAACTTGTTGTTCAATGTTTTTAACAGCTGTCGACGAGCGTGATTAATGCAATGCACATTGTTAAAAAATCTTTTGTACTTTATAATAGCCTTGACAACAAGCGGAAAAGTTAAAAGTCGGATGGCATTAACGTGGGTTCCATCCAGGGTAGCCTTACCCCTGCATAAATAGTACGATCACTACCGCGGTGCACCGCCTCCATGTGTGCGCGTAACCAACACACATATTTAGCAATTTAAATTCGGCGGAATTATACACTCGCCCCTCGCTCTAGAGCTATTTAATATCCGCTGCTTTAAGGCAAGCAGCTTCTGTTAAAATCGCAGCCGAAAATCCACATTATGGCGGAAAACTCCATTTCTGCGACTTTGATCCTCCCTAACAGTCTGCCAGAATCCGAAGTTTCAGGGGCTCAAGACACCCGTGATACCAAATGGAATCTCTCTCGTCAGCAGCGAACTCAAGAGATTTCTGGAGAATGTAATTCACTAATAGCAAAATGCATCTTCCCATTGACGATGCCCTAACATCAGAATTGTGGCATCAATGTAATAATAACAAATGGCATCAATGAGGCAAAAAGTGACATCAATCCAATGATGAACGTATTCATAAAATTTTGTCATATTTTATGCGTCATGTTTGCTGTGACTACAGTGACATCAAATCGATGCCACATTTTGTGTTTTATTAAGAGTATTTTTATGTTTTAAAAGTAAAATAAGAAGGCACAATTCCCATATTCTATTTGCCTTAATTATTTAGTTAAAATCCTCATATTTTTCAAAGTAAATTGATTGTGAAAACCATATCGGGCATGCTGCTGGTGTCTTATAATTAAGAGATCTTCTGTTAAAAAGGGAAAAATACGACAAAAGTAAAACAAACAGTTGGAACAGGTAAGTTAATAAAAATATTCGCTCACTTTGATTTAAGTCAATTCCAATGACAGTTTGTCATTAAATTGAACCTAATGAGTCTTTTCTCGTATGTTTTTATAAAACTGACTACGATTCGTAATTTCTGTAATGCCCATGTGTCATGCCCTTGATGACAAAACTTCACCTGATGACGATTTGGCCAAGTAATGTGGAGGCTGACATTAATATGATGAAAAGTATCATGGCGTCAAAAACGAAGACACTTGTCCTAGTACTGATGTCAAAATACATCAGCGCTATGACGCTTTTTCTATCAGTGTACCAGAAGGTGTAATAAACTTAGGGTGTCTCCCTTCATACCCGTGGCGGGAGGTGATATTAAAGTATTTCTATTTTGAAATGGATTTTCTGAAGACCCCAGAAATAATGAGGGATAAATATTTATGTCACATTTGCTCCAGCTAATTTTTTTTATTAAAATTTAGCCTGTTCAGTGGACAAACGACTGACTCTAACTTCACCCATAAATATTTTGTTGTTGTTGTTTTTTTTTACTGTATATCTGGAGAGCGGCAAGAGCCAAACTTGCTAAATTAGGTGCAAGCATATTGGCTATCAATATATTACAAATATCCAAAAATGTGGGCGGACGTGTCACTTCCCATACAAAGAAATTATAGATTTCTGTATAGCTGGAAAACGGCAAGATCTTAAGTTTTCAAATAAAGTACAAGCATCTTGGTTATTAATTTACAATATCCGACAAAATGTGGACTGGATTGGACAAGTAGGCGTGGCACAAAATTGAATTATTTATATTAAAGAAACGTTATTTATATAACTTTCTGATATTTTCGCATCACGGTGAAGGGTATAAAAGATACGGCATAGCCGAATATAGCACTCTTACTTGTTTTACAATAAATTCAATTACTCGTTCTCTGGAATTTCTAGCAGCACGATGATACGGTCGGGTACTAAGCGGTGATGGAGAAGGTTTGGTTTCCTTAGCAGTAGTCGTGTTGCTACTAGATCGTTCTTAATACTAATTTTTAAATATAACAATTCCTTAATGGTAGGCCCACAATTGACTTTAACTAAGAATTTGTCGCTGGTCAAAACAGGCATAAGAGGCTGCTGTGCCGAAAATAGTTTTTAACACTAATACAGTAAAAAAAAAAAATAGAATATTGATACAAAATAAAATAAAAACTAAATGAGAATTTTATAATGCAATGTTATCTTTTGTATAAATGGAAAAATATTAGGGCCGTATGTGAATACAGAGGATGTTATAACTAGGTAATTGCAGAAAGCGTATATATATTTAGAACTAAGTTACTTAAATATACAATATATGTAAGAAAGATTTGAGGGGCTTCAAGTCTACGTTACACATTGATAAGCCTTTTTAATAGATCTCATGAATTGGTATTGATAAGATCAGTAATAAAATGCTTTTAGAGCTACCTCGCATAGCAAAGACAATTATTCTTTTTATGTTTAATGCTATTTTACGCCTTGAATACTATCCTCAAAAATGGAAAGTTTCCTTAGTTACCATGATACCAAAGCCAGGTAAAGATCATACAAAAGTTGAGTCTTATAGGCCTGTTAGCTTATTATCAAATATGTCAAAGCTGTTTGAGAAATTATTAGTTTCAAAATTAACACCGATTTTAAGTGAAAATAGATGTATTCCAAACCATCAGTTTGGATTTAGAAGAAAACACAGCACAATCGAACAGACTCATCGAATAGAAAATGTCATAAGAAAAGCATTTGAAGAAAAAAAATATTGCTCAGCACTCTTCATCGATGTTTCGCAAGCTTTTGATAAAGTCTGGCATGAAGGCTTATTACATAAATTGAAGCAAAATTTACCAGCAAACACACACAAGCTGCTAGAAAGCTACTTAGTCGGTCGTCAATTTATTATTAAAGAAGGAAATTTCTTAAGTTCACCTCAGCCCATTGACGCTGGAGTCCCACAAGGCAGCATCCTGGGCCCCCTATTAACTTAATTTATACTTCGGACATGCCAACAAGCAACTATACACAAACTTCAACATTTGCAGACGATACAGCTTTTCTAAGCGTCCACGAAAACCGTTATGAAGCATCTCGTTACTTACAGGATCACATATTTCAACTAGAAATATGGTTAAGACAATGGAGGATAATGGTCAATGAGCAAAAATGCGTACATATAACATTCACCTTGCGCCGGGAATCTTGCCCCCCTATTACAATCAATAAACAAATAATTCCTCAACATTCGCACGTAAAATATCTCGGTATGCATCTGGATCGGCGATTAACGTGGAAATGCCATATAGAGGCAAAATTAACTCAAATGAAACTGAAAGCCATTCTGATTCATTGGCTTATTGGAAGAAATTCTGTCCTTAGTCTCGATTGCAAGCTTCTACTTTACAACTCTATCTTAAAGCCAATATAATGCTACGGTATTCAACTATGGGGCACTGCCTCGGCCTTAAATATCGAAAAAATTCAAAGGCGCCAAAATAAACTTCTTCGAATAATCACAGCCGCTCCCTGGTATGTTAAAAACTCAAACATTCATAAGGATCTCAATGTGCCATTAGTAAAAATTATGATTACAAAATATGCGGTAAAATATTTAAAAAGGCTTGAACAACACCCAAACCCACTAGCTCGAAATATCTTAAATCATGGCGGCCACACTCGCTTAAGAAGAAGAGACACTGCAGCACTTACCCAGTTAGATGAGCGATAAACACTTATATATGTGAACAGAACCCGTGATGAAGAACATTTTTGTCTGGCAATGGCAGGACATAAATAAAGTATTAGGATAAGATTTGATTAATTATTGTTAGTTCATATTAAATAAATGAAGATTCAATAAATAAATATTGAAAAAAAAAAAAAAAAAAAAAAAAATGAATTGTTATTTGCTTAAATGAATCGAATGAACTTATTTTTGCACCATTTTATATTAAGAGGGAATTTCCGGGAAATTGAAAATTAAGTCCCGCTTTCCCGGGAAATTAAAAAGTCTGGGAAAAGACAAACTTTACTACACACCACTGTTGGGATTTGTGGTACAATTGTACCAAAATTTGGTACAATCGAAACTTTATTGGTACACTGGTACAATTCATCCTTTTTTGGTACAATAAAAAAAAACAAATACCCACGAAGTTTATAATTTCTTTGAAGTTGATTAACTCACATTTTTTCTTTTCAGTAATAAAATTTCGTTTTACATATCTCCAGCCCTGACCGGAACTACAAAAAATTCTAAGAAAATCGATTAAAAAAGTTTTTTAAATTGAAATGCCAAGCCATATAAAGAGTTATGCAGGAGTATTGAATAATTAACCAGAAACTGCGCGTTACTTACGGAGTTTTGTACGATCTAAAACTTTTTTTTTAACTTTTCAACAAAATCTTTTTTACTGACATCTTAAATATTTTCCTTAGCACTGTCAACTAAGTCTAAGCTTTTATTTATAGAAAGCCCTTTTGTTTATAATTTGAAGAGACTTGAGCAGATGCATTGAAAGTGCTCTTTTATGTACACTTAGTCACTTTTTACTTCCGATTTTTGCAACAATCATTTAGCATTTCTAATAGAATCTGCATCATATTCGCAAAGCTTATTTAAAAATTTCTTTTTGGTTGAAAAAAGGAATTTTTTGGCAAGCTGGACCAAAAATGGCTTTTTAACGCAATAATTTAAGAAATGGCAAAAATGGCATATGCTATAAAAAACTTGTCTTGCTCATAATGTTATACTAACATATCATACATAAGTGTATGTACTCGTATCCCTGTGCGAAGCCTGTGATCAAGTGTCTCCAAATCGCCACTTTTGTCGATTGTTTTGGTGACACTGTCAACGAAAAGTCTAAAAAAGAAAAAAAAAGAGACATTTTAGCTTCTTCTTTATTTTGTATACCCACACCACAATAGTGAAGAGGGTATTGCGTGTGTGTGTTGATTTGTGTAACACCAGAAAATATTGCTCCTAGACCCAAATTTTAGTATACCGATCGACCCAATATCACTTTCTGGGTCGATTTAACGATGTCCCTCGTCCGGCTGGCTGGTTGTCTGTGCATGTAATCTTGTGCGCTAAGCACAAGGCCCTGTTTCTCAACACTACAAGTAAAATATTTAAAAAAAAAAGCAAAAATTTTACAATTTTTGTGTTTGTTTCAAATATATTTTACTTGTAGATTTATTTGCAATTTTGAAGGTAATTTGTTGAAATTTTGTAAAAAGGTTTCAATTCAAAAGCACGAAGCCTACTGAAAATGAGAACCAGTCCGTAATTTCACATGGCTCCAATACAAACTTCTATCCGGAATATTGTTTGTGCCTATAAACCATGTTATTATGTTGGTATTTAGGTTAAGTTTCGACCAAACTTATTTTATTGCAATCTAAATCATCTTACCAAATATTATTAGAATTGTTCCAAATTCTACTGCCTAATATACTTTTAATGCCCAAACTTCCTTATAAATGTTGGTACTGACATAAAAATTGGCAACAATTACTTCTATTATAGCTACTATGTCATGATAAGATATAAGCCTCCTCCCTTAAATCACTCAAGAACAAAAAGTCTCATATAGATAGGGATGTATAAATAATATTTCTCACAAAGATCTTTTACATGAATCTTTACCTCTGAACAGAATTTTGCTTTGGCGGGTCCACGATTGCCCATGTTGGGATCAAAGGCTACACTTAAGAAAATGTCTTTATCCTCTTAAGAATCGAACATTAACCCACTGAATTTTTACATTTTTTATTCCTTTTGGGGAGCTAATAAGACAACTGTATATTTTTTTTTTTTTAATTTTTTATTTTAATTCTTAGAAATTACTGGTGCACATATGTGTGCCTCAGGTTTTAAAATATGAATAACTTCAACGTAAATCCTTAATTTCTTAAAATTTGAACTGAACCGATTGAGTAAAGGACTTATGAACAATTTTTTTTTATCTTATGAGGTGTAATTTAAATTTCGGTTTTTATTTTTTTTTTTTTAATTTTTTTTATTTAAAGTGGTAAAAAAAGAGTTGCACATATGTGTACTTCAGGTCTAAACGATTAGTTATTGAGGAAAAATGTCCAAGCAGTGTGGTTTTTTCAAACTGTTAAATTCAAAAAATAATGGCTAAAACTTCTAAGCCCTGCCATTTTTTGATATTTTTTGAAGCGCAGTAGCTTAAAACAAGTTATAAAACTGTTTCTATTGGTCACACGATGTCGCTAGTCTTCAAAACTTGTAATAAGTTAAGGTACACATATGTGTACCCATGGTCTGAAGAGGTTTAATTCTGTGGTGTAGGTTATCAACTGGCCGAGCTTGACCGACTGTACTTTCTTAATTGTTTTATTAAAAAAAAGGGGTCATACATTTTTACTATATATGCTTTTTTATTTTATAACCAAAATTTGGTACAATTTATGTCAATTTGGTACAATTTTGCATTTGAGTCGGTACAATTTAAGAATTGTCAAACCCCAACAGTGAGTGCTACACACGTACTTACAGAATTTTAAGAGAATATTTTTTATTTTACTTTCTCTCTCTCTCTCTCTCTCTTTCTAACCTTTTTCAAAATAAATAGCTTCTTTTACTCATTATTTAGTAGCTTTCTTCTATAACAACTTCTATATTTACTTTTTTCTGGATGTATTTAGGTAAAAAAATAATTCCTTACTTTTGAATGCGTTCATTTTGGGACATCCCTTGTAAAATTCATTGGTTCTTTCAGTAGAATTGTAAGTAGTACTTTTATGTTTTTCTGATTACTTAACACATTATTTTGTAGGTGAAGTTTTTACTGGGTTTAATCATTTTAATATTTTACAAAAAAAAAAAAAAATATAATTTAATTGCGATTAAACCTTTCCTGAATGTTAAATCTAAAATAATATTTTATTTTAATTATCGAACAAATTTCCAAGGATTTATAGAATTTTCAGCAAAAAGTTGTAATTTAAATTTTAATAGGAATGCTGTATTACCGTTTTTATAACAGTTATTTTTTCTTCGTATGTTTTGAGGTTATTGACTCATCTACCATTATTTTCATTAAAATGTTATACTATTGCAAAGCAAAAAAAGTATTTAATTTTAATCAAAACAAATCATTAGACCTACACAACAACAAAAACTTCCAATTTCAAACAAACATTATAACATTTTAACATAATTAATACAATCTTTTGCTTCATTAATTAATTTATTTATTTTTTGTTTAAACTAAATTAATCTCCCTATCATTTTCAAATAATAAAAAATAATTTACATTAATTATGCATAAAATAGCATTTTACCAAACAGTAAATATTTTGAAAAAAAAAACTTGAATTAATTATGCAAAATATTATACTTTTTTTTACAAAATTAAAAAACTTTTCTCTATTTAGAATAAAAAAAATTGTTAATAAACGCATAAATCTCTAAAGTATTTAAACAGACAAGCCAACCGTTCACAAAAAATATGCATACACTTCAACAACAAATTGCAATTAAAACTGGGAAATTATTTATTTTTAAAATTCTAATTGTTACATTAGAATAATGTACACAGATATTTAGCAATAAATAAGAAAATTGTTCGCAACAAATGATTTTAAAACATGTTTAAAACAAGTTTGTGGATAAAAGCAAAACCGCTAACTAAAGCAACAACAAAAAAATGAAGAACGAATATATTTTTTTTTATATTTAGTATCGTATTCATTCATGGTAAATTCATTCACTACATTTATGTGTGCACAAATATAATTTACATTGGTATTGTTGTTTTAACTCTACCATCCTCTGATTTAACAAAAAAAAAATAAATAAATAAATAAAAAATTAAACAGACAGACAGACAGTAAAAAAAATGTATCAGCATCAGCTTTACCAACCAGATACAATGAAACAACCATTTAGCCAGCCATTCAATCCAACCATCCAGCCAGCCAACATTCTACTGGCTGCCAACTATGAATATCTTCTTTTAGTACAAAAAAAAAATCTCTTTTATAATATAAGATTACACTGTTGCCAATAGAAAAATGATAAATAGAGTAAACATTATTGCCTTCTTTTGGCATTTTCTGGTTTAAGGTTATATGGCGATTTCTTTAAGGTTCCGGAATGAAAATGTAAAACGTTGTTTTAAATAAATTATAAAATCTTCACCGATTTTTGATGCCTCAATTATTCGTGAAGCGGGCATACCAAAAAAAAATTTGTTTGTGCAAATTTCATTAAATTTGGCTTAACTACAGTTCTAGTAGATATCAATGTGTGTGCCAACTATTTTTTTGTGATGTTTATTCGTCAAGTTATGGGGTGCTAAAGCATTGCCGTTTTTGAAAAATTGTATCTTTTAATTATCGTTTCGAATCTTTTAAAACATTTTGAAAATTTTTGATATGTATTGACAAATATGGCGGTTTAATGAAATTCTTAGTCAGTACCCATGTTCTGTAACTTTAGTGAGAACTTCTTGCATCGAAAATATGTGAAACAAAATCTGTAACTCATGTCGAAAACTTTTAAAAGAGATTACGTCGTTACGTTATAAATGCCATAACATTGAAGCCGATGCGACATTGCAGACGTTCAGAATTTACTAATGTTAAAAAATGTTCAACGGCGGCGGCGAAAATACAACCTTCGGCTATACCAAATAATGTAAAGTGCGACTTTAATGTTTGTTGTTTGCAAACGAGCTTTGAAAACATTCGTATTATTTTATTAAAATGTTAAAAGCAAAAGAATTAAACAATAAAAAAATGTGCCAAGGACAAAATATTATTATTATTATAATTTTTAAATTTTGTTTAGTGTTCAAATTTTTTCTCGCCCCATTTTTATTCGAGAGTTTATTTGACAGTTCAAAGCGGGAACTTTCTCACAGAAATTTTGCAGACACACTTATTCTGTAAATTGGCGAGTAATTTCCTTACGTGACTGCTAGTACTCGCCAAAAATAGTTACAGACAGAGTTTATTGAGAAAAACAACTGTCTGTTTCAATATATGGCATTTTTGTTTCATTTCACACATTTCAATCGAAAAGTTTCTCGACGCGAGAGTTACATTACATGGGCACAGGGTTGAAAAGTCGGACAAAAGGTCGTTTATAAAAATAAAGTCGCTTAAAATAGTCCTTTGAGAAAAAAAAAGAATCTTTTATTAATAAAAAGCATAGCAAAATAAAAAACAATTGGAACAATACAGTCAGTTGGATTTCTTAATTTTTAAAAGCCTTTTTTATATTATTAATGTGTTTATTCCATGTCGCTGAAGAAGACACTGCAAAAGATCGCTTTTACTTCATGGCGTGCTTAAGCCGTTTATACTTCAGTTCCCATTATTTCGAATGGTGTCACCAACTATTTCTTGGAAGTACCAGCATTCCTTGACTCGGCGTTTTAAAATAGAAATGTAAAATGAGCACTGCAAACTATTTTTATTTTTAAAATTAGCGGAGTTCAGTATTGTTAAAATTAAAAAATTCGCAAAAGTCGGTGATAAAAAAAAATCTCACAAAAAATTCGCAGGCCGCTAAAAGAGGGTCATATTGCGCCTTTAGTCGGGCGAACGGTAACCATATTCTTAGTTGCGCCCATGCAACGCCTAAGATGCCTCTAGACGGGTCAAATGTTTGACTCACCCCACTTTATTTTTCATGCCAAATATTTATTTCAAACATATCTACCCGCTATCTCTTTTCTTTAAGGGGGCTCCAATACAAAATGTCTAATACAGACTAGAATAATAGAAAAATTGGAATTCAATATGTTCACTTCCACTTTTAGTTATTATTAACCATAAAATTTTTTGGAGGCAACCATAATATGGTTGTGGATTCTTGATGGAGGACTAATTTAACCATAATATGTTTGTCGGTGACAATAGTATGGTAAAATTAAGCATAATATGATTAAAATTTTCTTTAAAACTAGTTTTATTGGAGATGGCCATGTTTAAACATTGAAAATCACAATTTTTACTTTGGGGCTATTTTTCATTTACTAACAAAAATAGCAAATTTTAAGAAAAGAAAAATTACCCCAAACATTTTCACATAAATTTTATAAAATTATATGTAAAAGTTTCTAGAGATAGTGGAGAAAATCCTTGCCGGTTATGCAGAGATACTTTAGTTAGCGAAGCCGGTGTTTGCTATACCATAAAGGTATTACCGGCTATTTAGAGAAGCGTTAGTGAGCGAAAACCTTGTGCCCGCCCGAAGTCCGGCTATAAGGTGAAGCTATAGAGGACAAAATCCTTGCGCACGGCCGAAAGCCTAACCATGCTATCAGTTGTACAATTTTTTAAACAAAAACTGTATAATTATTCGGATTTTGATATTGTAATTTTAATTTTGGGATTTTCAGTTTCGGGCATATGAAAATTAAAATATAACTTTGTGTCTTTTTTGGGTTAATATTCATTATAAAATTTGAGTTGGTTATTCATAATGAAGAATTACCCCAAATTTAAGGTCATATTTCATTTTATTTAGGGTTATTTTTAATTTTTTTGGTGTAATTTTTCATTAAAGAATTGGGCTTATATTGCATTATGAATAAAGCCCCAAATTTGGGGTAAATTTTCATTTATTTTTTGAGGCCATATTTCGCAGAGCCGTAATATTCATTTCCCATCGCTGTAAAAATTATTTTGTCTACTTTTTGATAATAAAACGGTTGGTTTAAAAATTATTTTTCATATGCTTTTAAAAATAAATTAAAAATTGTTTTGCTTCTTCTGGAAATTCTTAAGTTTTGAGTTAATGCAGTATTGTTGAACAAGTGCGAAATGAAAAGTTTTTGTCCTTATAATTTTTTTTTTTTTTGAATTTTTGAAAATAAAATATTGCATAAATTTTCCTTCAAAAATAATGTTACCGCCACTCTTTTATAAATATCTCCGAACCTGTTGAAAATTTAAAACGCTATAGTTAAAACGCCTTCTAAGAAAATTTATTCCAAATCATGTGATGGTTAAATTTGTAGAATTTTCGGTGGAAATGCCCATATATCGAACTTAAATGTTTTTTTTTTTTTTTTTTGCTGTCCATAAATACTTTAAAGCTGACTTAATTGAGAAATATCTTTAAGAAAAAGATTACAATTTCCGCAATAAAGAAAATTTCACAGAAATGTTACAATTCAAAAGTCATCTATATGGTTAATTCAAAACAGTGGCATAAAAACATGTTTTCAAATGGAGGTGACAATATTTAAATAGGTTTTTTGTCTGGGTGCAAATATTTGACAAATAAATCAAAAAAAAAACCTATTAACTGGTCTTAATTTAATTTCCCTGTTAACAATTTTTGTCGATTTCTTAAACTTTATTCCTGCCAAATATTGTATAAGCTGTTAAATGCTGACTGATCTAGCCAATGTTATGTAAAATCAAACTAATTTGTCATAAAAATAGTGGTTCCGTGAAGAGCTCCAAATATTTGATAAGTGTGGTCATAGCTTAACATTTACAAATCTTGAAAGTTTTTTTCTTATTGACCGTTGATATGTTTTCATCTAAAACATTATCCCGATACTTAAGAGTGCATTTAAATTTCTTTATCCAAAGAAAACTGAATAAAAGCGGTGACAAGGAAAAAATTCGATAAAAAAATGTATCATTTGAGAGTTTCTGCCCATGAGTTGCTCTTTGGGGCTACTAAAGGGAGTAGGAACAGCTTAATGATTTAAAAGCCCAAGTTTAGTAAATCTTTGCAAATTATTCATTCTACCAGAGCTAATTTACTGAGTTAAAGATACTACCTTTTAACTCTAAAATCTTTTATTTTTATATTCATATTTAAACGATATTATTTTCTTAAAGAAAAAATACACTTCTGTAAACAGTGTTAATAGAGTATATAAAATTTAAAATTAAACGACAGACTGAACCGTTTCAGAACAATGTTAAATGGAATTAAAACAGGCACATACACCACCTGTGGCCAAAAACATTTAAAACCAAATGAGGTTTAAATCAAACTGTAACTGTAACACTGTATAAGAATACACAACTACATGTTTTATACAAAACTTTGTTGTTGTTGTTATACTTTTTTGTTTTGTATTCAATGAAACAACTACTTACTATATGTCCAGCAACAACAAGAACAATAACAACAACTGTTCATACATTCATATACTGTTTTATAACAAATACATATATAACAATTAAATAAAGAAAAAAAGTAATTTTATATAACTACTAACCAGGAGCAGGACCAGTAGCAACATCAACAACAACAACAACAGCAAGAACATAAGCAACATTCAGACTCATCAAGCGACCACTCTAAAAGAGTTATACTATATTGCTTCCCCTGGAGCTCTTAAAAACCCCGTCTCCACTTTCATTTACATTTATTTAACACAATAAACTTCTCTGCTTTTGTTAAATCCTTCAATTTACTACCAAAAAAAAAAAAAGAAACACAACCAAACAAAAAGGAGAATAAAAAAAGACGAAATTAAATCTCATATAATCATGCAACCCTTTTGTGGTAGCTAAAAATTTTTAGTCAAAAAATAAATGAATGAAAGTATTTTTAAAAAAAGAAGAATAAACGACTGAAAAAAGAATAATGGTTAACAAAATTCTGTTGGTTTTCTGCTAAACTTTTGTAAATAATGAAAAAAAACCAACAACAACCTCAATTGCATTGTTGGGTTTAAGAGGAGAAAAAAAAATGAGAATTAAATATGAGAGAAAACAATAAATAAAACAAGTATCCGTTTTTAAAAAGTCATGATAATTATGAATTATGTATTGTTATTGTAAAATGACCATGTTCTCACTCTCTTACACACACGCACGCAAACACATAACGTTAGTTTATGTTTGTGTTGAAACTAGTGTAACAATGATTTTGCAACTGTGTGCGTATACGTAATAAATTTAAGATACAATTAAAATATATTAAACATACGCAGTGTGGTTTAATATATTTTTTCAGATTTAATTGCATTTTTTGTTAATGTTTTTTTTACGTAGACAATTGTTAACAGTATTTCCATTTAAATTACTTTTAATTTAAAAGTTTTTAAAAAAAAACTTTGTGTAATAAACATGCAAATGTATAATCAAATATAAATAGAAAATTAGAATATTCATCGGAAAATACTTTTTAGGAAAAATTAATCTAATTTCTATTAAATTTAATTTATTATTTATCAATACACAACATTTCTTTATATTTAAAGAACAGTATTTATATAAATAAAAAAGTCTCTTGTTATTCAAATATTTTTTTAAAACTTAAACAACTTATTTTTGTTTATACAAATATATTTTATAATATCAAAAGTAAAACATTTTTGTTCCAACGCAAAATACATGGTACATGCAAAATTATCACTCAACGTCAACCGAAGTCATAGGAGAATACTTAAAGGCTGCCAATGCATTTGTTTTATTTTTTCGTTTTCCGATCCCATTTTGATTCTAGATCAGATCAAAAATATTTAAAATTTATTTTATTTTTTGAAATCCCTAATTTTTTAGCAAAACGTTTTGGATTTTTTTTTTTAATTTGTCGCGCTATTTTTCCCTTCACATTGTTAATATTACTTTCATTAAATTTTAATTTAATATTTCTCTTGCTTTTTGAATTACATCATCAACGGTGTCAGCAAGTTTTTCTTAGTTGCTCAAAGTTTGTTTAAATAGAATTCTGAAGCATTAAGCATCTAATTGAAAACATCTTTAATATTTAAGTGATATGTCAAAAATATGCATTTTCACGAAAATATATAGCATTTATTGATTATTGATTCGGAAACATACAAACATTAGGTAGTATTCTGTTTTTCGTTTTAAAAACAGTACAATTGTAGTGGCTCTGTAGATATACATTATATTTTGGGGATTCACAAGGTGTCATAAAGTCATGTCTTAAAATAATAACATGATAAAATACGACTGTTGTGAACAACCCCTCATAAATTAGTGTGCTATTTAAAATTTAAATCAGCTGATTAAAAACATATATGAAAAATATATATTTACCTAACATAAAAATATATTTTTTAATTCTAATCCATGAAAACAAAAATTTTTTTTTGACGCAAATCACAAATAAATTTTATTTTGTTTGTTTACTAAACAACAGAGTCCTAAACCTATATAATTTGACGCCGCATGTGTTTTGTTGCGAAAAATTGCTAGCCGCATGTTAAATTCGGATATTATCCGAATAAAACTGTATCATCAACGGCGACGGCTACAAAAAATAATGCGGCTCGGCTCAGCCGCTCAACGCAGGTCTCTTCTGATTAATTACGACAGCACAATAAACATAGCAAGCAAAGCTCTATTAATTTAAGACAATTTTTGTTCACAAAGCAACAACAATATTTTTAAATCATTGTTAAATGTTAGAACATTATGACAATATAACATGATAGCACACCTTGTGAATAGCCCATATATTGTTTTATAGTGTTTCTTTTGTTTTACATTGATGGAGCATTGCGCAAACAAAAAATTTGCAAGAGCATAGGGCGCCAAAATAGCACGAATAGCCTGTTTGTGTATTGTATACATGTTTTGTTTTTTGTAAAAATTTTTTGTTGGCTGTTATTTTTTTGGTTAAAAACACGTACATAGATATGATTCAGTTTTTGTAAAAAATTGTTGTTGTCTTTACCAGCCGAAATGGCGCTGATTTCCACTGAAACGAACGAAGAATGTTCGATTAATCGATTAATTTTGGGCGGTTAACTGTTCGAATAATTTAAAATTTTCGATTAACGAATAATTCGAAGAATTTATGTCGATTAATAGATTAATCGAAAATTTGTTTTTTCACAGTGTTATATTAAAAAACAAGCCGTTACGTATTAAGTATGTACCCTTTTATAGTTTCCTAACTCAGGAACATTTCCTTCCAGTAACAATTTTTTAAAATATAGTATAGTACAAAGAATAAAACCAAAGAGTTTGGGAATAATTTTTTTTAAGAATGTTTAGTACAATGATTCAGATGATGAAGATGATTTTTGTGAGACGAATGAAAACAACCTCCTACCACCCCTTAAGGAAAATTGCTTAAAAATCAAAATAGGATTCAAATGGTATAATAGAACATTACTAATTTTTAGAAAACATAAGAAAAAGAACAGAGAACTTGGATATGATTTATAACGCTTTACTTTCAATCTCTTCAACGTCAACAATAAGTGAAAGAATATTTACTAAATCAAGTTTCATCACAACAAAAGAAAGAAATCGTTTGAAACATAAACATTTAAACTGTATACTCTTTATGAAATATTATTTTAGAACATTAGCTTAAATTTTGATGCTACTTTTTATTTAAATGGTTTTCTTCTTTTATTACATGAAGTACCTTTTGGTAAATTGTTGTTTCTTTTTTAATAAAATTTTTATTTTTAATAAAAGTAATTTTTGGTCTTATTTTTAAACATCTAAACTAGACAAGATTAAAATTATTCGATTAACCGAATAATATTAAATTATTCGATTATTATTCGATTAAATTTTTACCTCGAATAATTATTCGCCCGATTAATCGATTAATACAAAACATCAATTAATATAATACCCTAGTGTTCAGACAAAATTTGATCCCAACATATTTTTTTGCAATCCAAGTCTTCTTGCTAAATTTTATTGAAATCCATCCATATTTGATAGCTCCCATACAAATACTACTCCAGAAAATAGCTTTTAATGCGTAACATTCTAAAAAACGTCGATTTTGTCATTAAAAATGGGCGACAATAACTTTCGCGATAGCTACTATGTCATGACAAAATGTCCAAAATTAACCGCAGCTCCCATATAAATCACTTAAAGGCAAATAAATCTCATGTTGATGAAGATGTCTAAATAATTTTAGGAAAAAAGAACTTTTCTATTAATTTAAGCCTCATAATATAATTTAGGTTTGGAGGGGCCATCATTGCCAGCGGTCCCAAATAGGGTACACTCTGGAAAATTTCTTTTAAACACTCAGCCTTGACCGAACATCGTTTATTACTTGTTTTTATTGCCAATATTTTGCAAAACATTCAGAAAATATTCATCACTAAGTTCATCCCTATGACCCTGTATTTAAACTTTAAAACAAATTCTGCCATAAGCTTAGCTTTTCTTCTATTTAAATTTAAATTTTTTGTTTAGAGAGTAACTTTAGAAATTAAACAGACATATTTTAGCACAACCTTGTCACTTTTTCTGACAGCATTTAAAACTTTCTCAAACAAACTACACACAACGAACGAACAAACGAATACAATTAAATTTAATGTTTAATAACAAAACTTTCAAAATAAACAACAAACATTCTTAACGAAAAACTTGAAATATTTTAACTTATCAACAACAAATTTAATATAACAGCAACACCAACAACATCGTCAACAAATAACGCAAGCAACTTGATATTTATTTTTAATTTTTTTCCTTTTTTTTTTTTGTAAAATTTACAAAAAAATAACAAACTTGTCTATCATTTTACCAACATTTTTAATGATATTTTATGTTAAAAAAATAAAAAACTATAAAAAGGGTTGCTAATTAAAAAAGTAAAATGTAGATGGAAGAAAAAAACTTTTTTTTCGCAGTTGTAGAATTTAAAATAAGGGAAAAAGATTTTGAGATTTTCTAAGCAAGAAATCTGTTTTGCCCTTGATGTGTCAAAAGTTTTGAATGCCATTTTTCTATTTTATCTTAAATGGTTATTTGTATAAATTAAAAATTTAAATCCGTTTATCTAGAAATGAAAAAAAACCTGCAGCAAAAGTTTACTTAATAGTTAATTAGTCTTGAAATTTTTAATAATTATATTTATTTTATATTTCATTTGTTTTTAGGATGTTTCTTATGCATCCCTAGAGAGTTTATTTATTTAGATTTTTTTCTTCTATTTCTTAGGGAAAGCAGAAAAAAATTTCCGTTTGGTTTTCTCTGTTGCCTTCTTTAATCCTTGAACACACACACTTATACATACAAATTATACATTCAGATTTTATTAAAGCCTTTAAGGAAAATTGTCTAATTAGCCCCGTTTATTTATTTATTTTCTTTATTCAATTTTTTTTTTGACAGAGTCTACTCTTCCTATTGCTCTGTTGTGTTTTTCGTTTTTATTACATTTTTTCCTTTTTTTAAACGTATAAAACCAACCCACGCACTAATCTGTGTGTCTGCACGTACAATCATTCATTTACACAAACACATGCACATATGCTGGGTTTTAAGTGTGTATGATAAAATGCTTTTAAAATGGAAAGGATCTTAAAGGAATGATTTGTTTATGATCAGTCTTGAAATTTTTTAACAACGAATTAAGGAAGACTGTCCATTATTTGTCAAAAACAAAGAACAAAAATATTGATTTTACTATTGTGAAAAAAAATTATATTTATACAAAAATGTATTAAGCGTTACATTGACAAAATTTTTAAAGATAATTTATCTCTAAATTTATGACGGCAATTTCATCTTCTGATCAGGGTTTGTATCCTAAAATATGAATATGTATTGAGTCTTATCCAAAATTTTTGTGACGGCAATTTCATCTTTCGTTTTGGGGTTGTATCCTAAAATATGAATATGTATTGAGTGTTATCCAAAATTTCTTAAACTAATTGGAAATTTTTAGTGTATAATTCAGGAAATTATGTTAAAACTCATCGAAGATTATACACCTCAACTGTTATAAATTCAACATATTATTTGTATTGTGAAAAAATATTAAATTTTTACAAAAATGTATTGAGCGTTACATTGACCAAATTTTTATAGAGAATTTATCTTTAAACTTTATGACGGCAATTTCATTTTTTAATCAGGGTTTGTATCCTAAAATATGAATATGTATTGAGTGTTTTACAAAATTTCTTAAACTAATTGAAAATTTTTAGTGTATAACTCAAGATATTATGTTAAAACGCATCGAAGATTATACACCTCAATTGTTATAAATTCAACATATTATTTGTATTGTGAAAAAATATTAAATTCGTAGAAAAATGTATTAGGCGTTACATTGACAAAATTTTTAAAGATGATTTATCTTTAAATTTATGACGGCAATTTCATCTTTTGATCAGGGTTTGTATCTTAAAATATGAATATGTATTGAGCGTTATCCAAAATTTTTCAAACTAATTGAAAACCTTTAGTTTTTAATTCAAGATATTATGTTAAAAAGCATCGAAGATTATACACCTCAATTGTTATTAGTTCAACATATTATTTGTATTGTGAAAAAATATTAAGTTCGTACAAAGATGTATTAAGCATCTTAAAATATGAATGTATATTGAGTGTTATCCAAAATTTCTTAAACAAATTGGAAATTTTTTGTGCATAATTCAGAATATTATGTTAAAACACATCGAAGATTATACACCTCCATTGTTATAAATATATATAAAATGTATTAAGCGTTACATTTACCGAATTTTGATATATAATTTATCTTAAAACTTTATGACGGCCAAAGTGAACACCGGCAGAAAGGCATAAATAATTTATTTTTTATTTGAAGTGGATACCTTTAATATTTTTTGAATTTGTATTATTTATTTTATTTCTTAAGTAACTGAACAACCTAAACTACATGGAAGTAAGAACCTTGTTGTGCTATGGTCTCGATATAACAAACTTTTTTAATTGATGTAGATTACTTTCATGTTTTTTTTTTAATAAAAAAGTTTCTTTGTTCAAACGATCGGCAGAGAATAATTAAATTACAAGTGTTGGAAAAGTTTATATTCCCGATGTGCACTAATTATGACTTCATATCTCCTCTCCTGAGCACTATGGAAAGCTCATTCTCAACTATATCAATGTGAAATTTTATTCCGATAGGATTATTTATTTCAAAATATTCACTGAAGCTTTTATATCTAAAATTATTAAAGAGATCGCATTTTGGTACGAATAATTATCGGTCGGTCGATCCCGATAAAATTAGATTTGCTCTGCTATTTAATCATGTATACATTTCTGAAATTATTAAATTTATTAAAATTCTAATTTTTAACTTTTCCGTTGGATCCCAGGTCAAAATTAAAAAGTGGTCATGGTCCTCCTACGATTATTTAAAAAAAATTGTTTACTCACTTTTTGGGGACTATTGCTTTTCTAAAACTTTGCGTCAGCATGTAGTTTGATGAAACGAACCTCAATCAATTCAAAACTTGATATTGAGTTTGTGTGTAGTAACGTCCGTTTGCATTTAAGGCGACGATATACAACTTAGTCATTACGTTTGTAATTTCTACAATATTGATCCTTGACATTTTAAAGTTTATAGATATTTTCTAGATCCTTATGAGAATAGAAGTTCAAATCACGATTTCCATCGGTCCGTCCGTCCATCTAGTATGTGTATGTTGAAATGGGATTTCCAAAGGCCCCAGATATAATGGAGATCAGGTGTTTATATATTTATATCACATATAGACCGGAATTATTTACTATTGAAATTCAGCCTGATCGGTCCACAAATGGCTAAGATATGAGCAAAACAACCGCGACTGCCTCTAATTTTACTCATAATTGGAGAACGGCATAAACCAATATTTTTCAAATAAGGTACAAACCTTTTGGTTATTAATACAAAACATCCGACAAAATGTGGGCTGGATTGAAGGAGTGGGCGTAGCATAAAATGGATTTATTTATGTCTAAGGAACAGTTTTTATATATATTTTTGTTATTATCGCACCATTGTGAAGGGTTTACAAGATTTGGGAATTTTTTAAAAAATTGCTATTTTTAGAAAATTTTGTAAAAAAAATTTTATCTATTGAAAATTGGTCAAAATTTTGCGAATTTTCGATATTTTTTTGAAATGTTTGCAAAAAATATATTGTTTTAAAAATTTTTTACAAAACTTAGCTATTTTGCAAAGATGTACTTCTTAGGAAAAAATTTTGTAACAATTGTATGTAAATTTTTTTCTACACAATATCAGAAACTACATTTAGACTTGTAAAGTCTTACGTCTCTTTTTATGACTTAATTTAACATACATCTGTATCTATGTAGTAATTTTTCATCTACCTCGTTTATTTATTTTAACTTTATTTCGACCATCTTAGCCTAAGTAAACTCTCTTTTCCTTCAACTTTATTCCTTTAATGATCTGTTTCCCAAACGTAAAAAACTACATAAGTATGTACACACAGATGTCAATTTTTTTTTTAAGTATTTATGTTCTCTTAAACACAATCATACATGTGTTACATACTACATACATACGTATGTATGTCTTAATGTGTTGTGATTAGTTTGACTTACGACACATATGCATAAGGATTATTATTACTTGTTGTTATGAGACACACACACATACAAACACTAAAACATTACACAAAAGTATTTACTTACACATCGTTTCAGACTCACAAAAATTTACAATAATAACAACAGCAGCCAACCAAGTAATAGAGGATTTCAAATAAGGCCTTCACCTTCTTTTTTTCATTTCCTACGCTCCCCCTTGATATTTCTAGACTATATAACTTTCTTCATCTTTTTCTTGTCTTCCTTCCTTCCTTCCTTTATTAAGCATTCAATCGCTTTTTGTTGAATGAAACAACACCAGCAGCAGCAAAAAGCAATATAAATAACAGCAATAACTACAACAAGAAAAACGTATTTCATTCATACAAGTGTCTGCAAGCGTTATGTCACAGCTGTTAGAGTTGTCATTCTTAGTTGCTTTATGCACAAGGGATGTGAATGGAAAAAAATGGGATCAAGTACCAAAATTTCAAAAAAGTTCTTTCTAGCGGTATGAAATGTTACAAATTAATATTCAAATAAAATGCAGTGCCAATCATAATGTAAACCTCGAAATGTTAAGGAAATCGGACCGCATTTGACCATTGTCTTATATATCTACGAAAATATAAAATTTGATATATGTATGTAAATAATTCTTGTGGATTCCGTTTTTCTTTAAATAAAGAAATAAATGCAAATTGTTTCTCATCCCCACGACCCTATGACCTACGCCATATTGAAACTTTTAACTTCAGGGGTATGGTTTTTAGATAAAGAGCCATGTCAACCGAGTCTTTTTTCATATAGGGCCGAACTGTTAAACACCATGTTGGCTAAATTGTGAAATTCAGACTCGGCGAATTTTATTTTTAAATTTGCTCCTATTTTTTATTTGAAATTTGGAGCGTTTATTGTAAAACATTGGTGCAATATAAATCTATTCAAGGTATTCGTTATTACGAGATTTTGCCAACTTTGCAGCCGTAGAATAAGGAGACCATCACACACCTGGCGCCACCAAATCGAAATGAAAGCAGCCAATCAAGACAAGAGCTGGAACTTGATAAAAACACTCGCATCGGACAAACCAGAATGGAAATAATTTGTTATGGTCCTATGCACAGAAAAAAAAGGATTTTTATATATGAATACGAAAATCGCATATTTGATTAAAAAATGGTTTGAAATTTCTGCGATGACGACTTTTGCGGTATTGACAAAAAATTTTAATAAATTAAACAAATTATTTATCAAATCTTTATTTATTTATTTTTAATTATGATGTTCTAAATTCCCAATTTTTATTCTTTGACAAATACACTAAAATTTATTGTTGGGGGATAAGCAAGTTCATATGCGCATTTCGCTTGTTGCTAAGGCCAGATTATCAGGAAATCTTTTTCAAAAGACTTTGGAAAAACTTAAGATATTATACAAATAAAACTTTAAAGCGAATGAGAATTACTTGCAACGGTATCAAAGCTATAAAAAAATTAACAAGAGATGTAAAAATACTTTATTTCTTTACTTTGATTCAAATATTTCTTTTATTGAATATGAAGAAATATTTAAATTTTTCATTATTAAATATGTTTTATTGAGTGCTATTTTGCAAAGCGCAATTTTGATTAATTTTTTCATTGAATCATATAATAAGTTTGTTGACCTAAAATTTTATTTTTTACAATTTTCTTAAGATATTTTTTCTGTGTGCTTATTAATACGGAAATCCTGTTTTAGAGTTAAGCGTATTCTGTTGAAAGCGTTCTGGATAAATCGAAACAAATAGTAATGGGATGGACGAATAGTTCTAAATAGTTTTCAACTTGAAACATGAAACATATGCGTGGTCATAATGGAATATTATAGCTGATCATTTATTAATCAAAATTATGATTAATCAAATTATCTATTTATTAAAAATTTGATAAATTAAATTCTTGATTAATCGAATAATCGTTATTTTGATTAATCATAATCATGGACCAAATTACGGCAGTCGATATCGATCGAAATTACAAAACAATTTAAATAGGAATTTCGATCGATATCGAATGCTGGCCCATGAATAATTGAGTAATATGAAATATTTTTTTTTTTCTTTAAATAAAAAATTTTTTAATAAAATGATTTAAACTTAATAAATTAATATTAAAATTATTTAATTTATCAGAACTTTGATGAATCAGAAATATACAATAATCAATTACTGATTACAAAATTTTGATAAATCGCACGTCCCTATTTTTAACGAATCACTTGAATTTAACTTAGCCGGAATTTATATATAATTTCTTGCGCTTTTGGTCGTCGTAGTGTATATATTTTTTAACGCTAGCAATCACCCGATGAAACAATTTTTTCTCTTTATAGCGTTCAAACAGTTTTAACGTGTCTGGGCTACCCATGCGTGGTACCCAATTTCCTTGATTTTTGATACATCCAAAGCAAGGACAAACACTTTCACATAGTAATGCCTTTAATTCATTATCTTCGAAATTTTTTGGGTACATTGTTTGGACTTTGCCTTCGATGTCAAAATCAGCACTGCACAAAACATTTCTCGTACGTTTAAAGCGATAGAACATATTCAAAATAAGCTTCGGTAATCAATTGGTGTGTTTAAGTTGCGCTTGTTTTTTTCAATTAAAGAAAGAACTCAAAACTCTTCTCAAATGTTGGCTCAAGTGCCGATAAACATGAACCAAAAAAAAAAATTTTTTTGTTAACACTTAATAAAAAAAGAAATGTTGTGACTCCCGCAGTTTTAAGTAAAATATATACCAAATGCTAATACCGTCATTAAGGGCACATGAACACCCAGAGAAAAAACATATTTAAATATGGTCACCTCCAACCAAAATATTTTTAAAGAAAATTTTAAACATTTTATGGTTAATATAACCATATAATTGTCAGCGACAACCATATTATGGTTAAATTAGGCCTCCATCAAGAATCCCCAACCATATTATTGTTGCCTTCAAACATATTATGATCAATAATAACTAAAATTTATTAAACACTTACAATAGCATAGTCGGTTTTCAACCATAATATGTTGCTCTTGAAATAGAGGAAAATACTATTGTAAATTTAAAAACAAATTATTGTCATATTTAACCATAACATTTTTAGAGGCAACCATAATATGGTTGTGGGTTCTTGATAGAGGGCTAATTTGACCATAATATGCTAACAATTATATGATTATATTAACCATAATATGTTTAAAATTTCCTTTAAAAATAGTTTGGTTGGAGGTGACCATATTTAAACATGTTTTTTCTCTACGTGAAATTGTACCCGCTTTTCAGTCTTATTATGGACTATTTACTTAAGCGGAAATTGTTAACTTCAACCTCTATTAAATATTTATTAACCTTCTAACATTACTTAAGTAAAGGGTGGTTAAATTTAAAGGCCAATGTTGAATGTGAACCACACCTAAGCGTCAAGTTTTTTTTTTTTGTGCATTTCAATTGACATTTCTCAATTTCAGACTAACTCAATTTTAACCATGGAAAGATACACAAGCGGGGAACGCGTTAAAGTCGGTAAATTTAATCGTCCAAATGTGCGTACAATCGAAAAGATCGTGCAAAAATTAGAGCAAACCGGGTCTGTAGGAGATGTGAAAACACCAGTGCATGCTCGTACAGCACGTACTGCAGAAAATATTGCTGCTGTTCGCGATAGTGTGGCTGAAGAGCCGTCCACCTCAACTCGTCGTCGTGCCCAACAATTGCACCTCTCACGCTCGTCGTTGATGAACATTATGCATAAAGACTTTCATTTACATGCTTCCAAGGTGCAATTGACTCAAGAACTAAAGCCTCTTGGCCATTTCAAACGTCGTCAATGGTCAGAATGGTGGCAAGAAATGGCAACAGTCGATAACACTGCTATACAGTCATTTTGCGGCAGGCATACTTGAAGTCGATTTTGTATAAGACGAGTGTGCTGATAACGGGAAAAATACCAGAATTGTCAAATTGACTCCAGTTTTTGAGATAAACGCTTCTAACATTTTCCATAAAATGCTTCAATAAATGGGCCAAAAGATTTATTTAAAATTTATTTTTATTGTTTATCTTTACAAAAATACACAAAAATAATAGTTTGGGGTACCTTTAACTAGAATAAATAAATGAAGATCATAAAAAACTTTTTCTTTGGGATTTTCTCTTATTTACTTTGTCAGGACAAATCAATGAACCACAATGTTTATAGGGTATTTCAATTATTTCTTAGTTCCGTTTATCTCAATAACCAGAGTGAATCAAAAATAAAAAAGCATGCAGCGTGAAGGTCTAATATGAGTATTAACAAAAACCATTAACAAAATCCCTGCCGCAGATTTTTTTATTTTTTTTGTATAGCAGTGTAATCAATGTTCGAAGAAAATCATCTTCAGTGATGAGGTACATTTTCACCTCAGTGACTTCGTCAATAAGCAGAATTGCCGCATTTGGGCGAATGATAATCCAAGAGTGATTGTCGAAAAACCAATGCACCCACAAACAGTGACTGTTTGGTGCGGTTTATGGGCTGGTTGCATCATCGGGCCGTATTTTTTCCATAATGATGCCGGTCAGGCAGTTACTGTGAATGGTGTTCGCTATCGTGAGATGATAACGAACTTTTTATTGCCCGAATTGGAAGATATGGATATGGACGATATGATGTTTTAACAGAACGGTGCCACTAGCCACACAGCTAACGAAACAATGGGTCTTTTGTGCAACAAATTCAATGGCCGTGTTATCTCACGTGGTGGCGATGTCAATTCACCGCCAAGATCATGTGATTTGACACCGTTGGACTTCTTTCTTTGGGGTTATTTGAAGGAAAAGGTGTATGTCGATAAGCCAGCAAAAATTCAAGAGCTAAAGGATGAAATAATTCGGCACATTAACGGCATATAACCTCAATCATGCCTCAGCGTCATCGAAAATTTGGCCCAACGGATGGAGGTGTGCCGCCGATATTTTGTTCCGTACATAATTGAACCATACCAATTTTATCATAATAAAAAGAAATGACAATAATTTCCTAAATAATTTGTGTTTTATTGAAAATCAACATTGGCCCTTAAAATTTAAGCACCCGATATATGCAAACTTACAGACAAAAAAAATTGCAGTAGTTTTTTGTCAATTAAAAAGATTGTTTGAAAAGTATTTTAATTTAATTAATATGATAATTAAATCATTTTTTTTTAATTGAAAAATAATAAAAAAAAAAAATTTGATTTAGTTAACATTTTAATTGTTTTGAAATAAATTTGTAATTAAAATATCAACTAATTTAACAAGAAATCTTAATTGATTTTTTCGCTTAAAATAAAATAACTTTAACTTGTAGTAAGAATTGTTGTTGGGAATTGTCATAACCTGAGCTTTATTTAATTAAATCAATAAACATATCTATTGTTTAAAATGGTAAAGTTTTTTGATCATTTTTTGAAATAAAATTAAAAATTTCATTTATTGAAAAAAAAAATCACAATTTTCAATTTTGACGATTTTTAGTAATCAATAGCGGAGTTCAAAATTAGGCACTTTAATGAAATTTAACGGATACTCTGGGTTTTTTGTTGTTGGATTTAACAAAAGTGCTACGATATTTTACATTTGCACTTTTGCAAGACTAAAAGTTTTTTCGTTACACATAAAAACACAAAAAGAAATAAACATTAAACATTGTTTATTAAACAATTTGCATTACCTTTTTTATAATCAACGATGCTTATTTTATCAATATTATTCTTATTTTTTATTTATTTACAATTTTTTTAAAACCTTTTAATTTTTTTTTTAGAATTTTTGTTTTGTTTTTTTTTTTAATGTCCTTTTTTCTTGTGCAAGGAAGTATTTTTTAGTGCTCTATTGAAAAAACCATAGTTGCATCAATAAGATTTTGAGTAGATTTCGTCGAAATCTAGTCACGAAGTAGATTTTGTTTTGTATGGGAAATCTAGTCAAAAACAACTAGATTTGGCTCGAAATCTCGTAAGTACTGGATTTTGCGTAGGTGTAAATGTAGTATTCTACAATAATTTTAAAAGAGTTTTGAAAAAATATTCGACAGGTTTTCTTAACTATCACCAGAAATAAATTAAGCATTTTGGCGTCACACTAGTTACAGAATAGCATTACAACAGATAAGACTCAAAGAAGTTAAGGTTTTCAATTAATGCCTCAGGGGCATAGTTACACAACATAGTGTAACCGTTTGTTTGACAGCTAACCCCTTCGTAATTTTTATCGGGGTTAAAAAACACCATTTTTTAAAAAAAAATCAGGAAATACTACATATTTTTGCTTAGGGGCTGTTGCTAAAGTAAATATTATACATACTTATATACATAACTACATATATTGGGCATTGATTAAAAAATGGTTACACCGTGTTTAGTATTTTGTAATAGGTATTTTAAATACATTTTAGTCGTGTATTGAATATATTTTGTACTTTTAAAACACGACTTAAATGTATTTTGTATTTCAAATAAATCAAAGCATGTATTTTGCCCAACCCTGCTTGTACTCATTTGATCTTCAACTCTTTTTGACACATTAAAAAAACTTTTTTTTTTTAAACTACTAATTTTAAAAGTTTATGAAACTTTTTAAATGTACATCCTTAAAAACAAAAATATTAACAAAAAGTTATTATAAAATTTAATTTATATATTGTTTATATACAAAAGCAATTGTTTCCCAATTTTGTATTAAATACTTTTTGTATTCATAGTTTACGAGTATAATATTTTATTTGTTGCTTAAGATGCTGTATTTGCAGCATCTGCTAACCAGCATGATTTTCGGAATTCTATACAAATTGTGTGTATATCGCTGCAGCTTCAAAAACAGAAATGTTCTTTATACTAAACAGTGTATTTCTTTTCATTTTTAGTTTCTCTTTTTTTAAGCACAATTCCTTGGCTTTGGCTTTCGCTATATAGTATTCTGCTGTTAGCAATGTACCACTTTCTAAAGCAGCAACTAAAAGAAAAAATCTAAAGAAAATGAAGCAGTGTAGTAGAAAGAATGAAAAATAACACCAACAACGCTTATTTATTTTTGTTGTATTTTTTTAAAAATCTTTAAAAGCCTGCAGACTACGGATAAGAATATCTTTGGTATGCGAAAATATAAGTTAAAATGTTTCTGCCACTACCACTGTTGAGTTGAGTTTTTCTTATTATATTGTACTTGTTATTGTTGTTGACAACAACTCACACAAGTTGCCTTCATATATAAGTATATTCTTCCTTTTCTCTTTTAGTTCAGCATCATCATCATTTTTATCATCAAAATTTTTTAATTTTTCTTAAGTTCCTTTTTTTAATTTTTGTTTTGTTTGTAGAAAACCCCCTCTACTTCAAAAAAAAAATGATACACACACTTCAACTGCTTAAGGAGTGAAAGCAAGTCCTGCTTATTGAAAAACACAAGACAGTCACACACACTCGCATTCGCTTGCATTTATACAAATAAAAATAAATCTTTTTTTTCTCTTTTTGCTCCACCTCATAATTCTCGTT
Source organism: Pollenia griseotomentosa (assembly GCA_963931875.1). Classification (NCBI taxonomy): domain Eukaryota; kingdom Metazoa; phylum Arthropoda; class Insecta; order Diptera; family Polleniidae; genus Pollenia; species Pollenia griseotomentosa. The sequence continues at coordinate 28,865,488 of OZ007560.1, forward strand.
TAAATGTTCCCTTCTTCACCGCAATTAAAAACAATTCAGCATTTAACACAAAAAATTGTAATAAAAAGAAATTATTTTTCTCTAACAATCTTATGCACAGTGGGTTTAGAGAGAAAAATACAGAGAGCGAGAGAGAAAAGAAATTTGAACTTTTAAGCAACAATTAAAATTCTTTGACAAGATTCATTTCATTCAGGAAACATCTTAGCTTTGTTTTACTTAGACTGACTTGGCTAAAAATGACTTCCATATCTGAAGAAGAATGTGGAAGGAGAAAATCTGTAAATTTTTCGGAAAAATTATCAATAGTTTTTATCAATTAAAAAGTAGTTTAAAAAGTATTTCAATTTAATTAATGTGAAAACTGAATCAATATTATTTTGATTTAATTAATATTTTAGTTGTTTTGAAATAAATTTTTAATTAATATATTAATTAAATTACAAAAAATTTTAATTGATTTTTTCGTTTAAAAGTAAAATTGTTTAAACTTGTAGAATTGTTGTTATAAATTGTCAAAACCTTGGCTATATTTAATTAAATCAATTAACACATTGTTTGAAACGGCAAAGTTTTGTGATCATTTTTTTTAATTGTGTTGTTTATTGTGTCTTTGTATTGAATACTATAAGTTTTAATTTTACAACGTCTCTACGTCATGCGCTACTACGTTCATACAGTGGTATTGTGTTCGTACGGTAAAACAAACAAAAAGTTACTTTGTTTGAAACGTTTATCATAAAGGCGGCAAATCGACACATTTATAATTTAGAGGCAAAAGATCGCCAAATATTGCATGCCTGGCTACAATTAAGTTCATTGGTAAGCAAATCATTTTTACTCTTTATTCATTTTAATTCCAATTCAGTTCCACTTTAGCAATATTTTAAATTTGAATACGAAAATAGCATATTTGATTAAAAAAATTTTTAAATTTTCTGCGATGACGATTTTTGCAGTATTGATAAAAAAAAGCTTGTAGGTATAATTGTTGAATTTTTAGTCAACAACCAAGTTTATTGAGTCAATAAAAAAAAATTGTTGCCATTAATAATTTTTTTTCAACAAAATGTTTACGTGATTTGTTAAAATAAATTGTTCGAAATATTGAATAAATCAAACAAAATGTTTTTCGAATCTTTATTTATTTATTAATTATGATGTTACAAATTCCTAATTTTTATTCTTTAATAAACACACTAAAATTTATTGTGGGGAAAGAAACTAGTTCGCTGGTTGCTTAGGCCAGATCATCAGCAATCCTTTTTTTAAAGACTTCGGAAAACTAAAGATATTATTCAACTAAAACTATAAAGCGAATGAGAATTATTAGCTAAAAAATAGACAAAAGTTGCTAAAATACTGTCTTTACTTTGATTCAAATATTTTTTTTTATTGAATATGAACAAATATTTAATTATTTAATTATTTAACAAGTTTTATTAAGTGCTATTTTTCAAAGTGTAATTTTGATAAATTTTTTCATTGAATCAAATAAATAATTTGTTGACCTAAAATTCTATTTTTAACAAACTGTGTTGTTAAAAATTTTCTTGAGATATTTTTTTCTGCGATCTAAAACAAATCTAGCTTAAACTTTTTGATATAAATAAAATTGAAACCATCGAAAATTCAATTAAACTATTTATAAAATACATCCCACTGTTTGATATTAAAATACATTTAAAAAGAAAAAACTGTCATACAAAAATCAAGGACTTTTCAGTCGAAACTGCACACACATGCAAATACAAGCTACCCACACATGCATTATCACTTAGTCAATTTAACTAAGCACACAAATACACAAGAATCATGCATCATTTTCCCTTCAAGCAGCCAAAGCAACAACAAAAAAAGCATCAAGTCTAAACAAGACGAAACGTTGTTGCTACTTTTTGGTATTTTTTCCGTATGAGAAATCTTTTTTTATTGTTCTGTCTAGTTGTTTCTCCAGATTCGTCTTCCATTTCTCTGTATGTATGATTCTTTTATTATTTGCATTTTTGTTATCTACTTTACACGTTGTCATTCATATTTTGTGGGAGAAACACACTGCTCTCCCCTACGTCGCAGCTCACTGATGAATGTGGTCACTAGTTTGTGGTTGTAAAAATATGCGTTAGTAGTTTCATTTGCAGCAGAAACAACAACAAATCAGGACACAACCAAGCACAGGAAGAAAACCGTCAAATTTACATAAAAGAAAAATTTTTCTGAAATGCAGAAAACAAAGGACATTGTAGCTGAAGCAAGTAGAAGGACAAATAAACTGCAAATCACAAGAACAATTTTGAATGAAAGGAAACCAAAAAAAAAAAAAAAATATGTAGAAAACAGAAAGAATATTGCATAATTTTACAATTTAAAGCAAATCAAATAAGATGAATAACTTCTGCACAAATGCGGGTTTAAAAGCGACAACTATTTGACAGAAACATTCTCTTAAACTCATACACTTCAGTGCGGTGCCTTTTTCAATAACTGACAGTCTAAATGAATGAATGATGACTGACTAAGTGAGTGACAATGTTTGTGAGTAAGTGTGTGAAAATAACATCAATAGACAATTTCACTCAAAAAGGAAACATTTTTGTATTTCACTAAAACTTAGACGACGACAATAAATTCAAAATTAAATACCACAACATTTTAACCAAAAAAAAAAAAGCAGAACAAAAGAAATGAAACAAATTTAAAACATATTTTTAAAAAATTTAGTTGTTAGACACAAATTTTTGCCGCCCACGTACACATACCAATCTGTGTTAAAAAACTACATGAAAAATAATTTCTTCTCCTTCTTTTTCCCTAACAAATGTTCAAGCTTCCACTTCCACTTGTTTCTTCACCCCCATTGAGATATAAATTGTGTTTTTGTTTTTGTGCAATTTTATTCAATTTTCTTCTAAATGAATAATCACAAATCAACATTGTTAGTTACCATTCGAAGAAACAATGATATCTTCCCATCTTATCCTTCTGTTTCTTTATCAAGCTTGTGTTTTCATGTTTTTATCTTGATTATTTTTCCATTGATTATTAAATGCATTGCTTGTTCTACTTCTTGTACTCCGTTCCATAACAATCATATTCCATTAGGGATTTCAGCACGTACTAACGTACTGACGAGGAAGCAAAAAAATTAGTACTAGTTTTTTTTGTTTTGGAAAAAAAGAATTTGAAAAAATGTAATTTGATTCTTATTAAGTTCTGGTTTAGCTCTAGTTCAGTTATAGTTCAGTCTTATAACGGCAATCGATATCGTATTTTTTGCATAAGATTGACACTGACGTATCGAATGAAAAATCGGGAAATGTAATGTCGTTCTTTACTCGATATCGAATGCTATCATCTCAAATTACGATACATTTCATTCGATATCGAGTGTCATGATACCAAAACAAAAATTTTCAGTTCTAGTTTAGTTCCAGTTCTAGTTCAGCTTAGTTCAGTTCAGCTCTAGTTTAATTCTAGTTCAGTTATAAATCAGTTCTAGTTCAGTTCTAAATCAGTTCTAGTTCAGTTCTTGTTCAGTTCTAGTTTAGTTTTAAATCAGTTCTAGTTCAGTTCTAGTTCAGTTCTAGTTCAGATCTAGTTCAGTTCTAGTTTAGTTCTAGTTCAGTTCTAGTTCAGTTCTAGTTCAGTTCAGTTCTAGTTCAGTTCTAGTTCAGTTCAAGTTCAGTTCAAGTTCACTCCTAGCTCAGTTCTAGTTCAGCTCTAGTTCAGCTCTAGTTCAGCTCTAGTTCACTTCTAGTTCAGTTGTAGTTCAGTTCTAGTTCAGCTCTAGTTCAGTTCTAGTACTGTTCTAGTTCAGATCTATTTGAGTTTTAGTTCAAATTTAGTATAGTTAAAGTTTAGGTCAGTTCGAGCTCAGTTCGAGCTCAGTATTAGTTTTAAGATCAATTCTAGTTCAGTACTAGTACAATTCTAGTTCAGTTCTAAAATAACTCTAAAAACTTAATCTGTAGCTTATAATATCGTATAAATACCACATAGTGTCACACACAGGACTACTTACTATAAAAAATAACTTAAATAAAACACTTGAAACATTTTATTTCTTTAGCTGGTGGCATGCAGTAAATAATAAGTTTACATTAAAATAATTCAATTGATATTTTCTGACAATATTCCAGCTCAAACAACAGCAACAACGAACGCATCAAACAAAAAACGCATCAAACAAAAAAGCAATGGAACAACTAAAACTTACCTGATGGCTTTGATTGTATTGAAATCATAAAACGATTGCCCGTATTGTCTATCGGTGGTAGTTGTAAATGTTTTTTTTTTTTTTTTTTTGTTTGTTTAAAAACAGCCAACAATCAAGTTTGTTTGTTGCAACAACTCACTACACGTTCTTTAGCACTTGCAATAAATTGATGAGCTGTTCAATGTTTTTTTTTTTTTGTAATTTTATTATATTATCTTTCTTATGTCTTCTCCTCGAGTTGTTTTCTTATTCAACTTGCTTTTATTTATTTATCATAAGGGAGTTAGTGATTAAAAGGATATTTACGAGTATTTGTTAAGATAAACTACAACAAAAATGTTAAACCAACAACCAAACAGTGCCGGAGTAGCTGCCACACTTGATCGCAAAATAAAAACCGCAGAACAGGGTTCGTTAAACGTGCCTTATCAGTATTTTATGTTTGTGGCAGAAAACCAAAAAGAATGGGACACGCACTTTTTATTAATTTCTTTTTTTGTTTTTATAAATAAATTATAATGGTATTTTAAAAAAATGTGTGTGTGCTGGTTTAAAAGACTTTTAAACAGATTTAACCCAAATTATTTGTATTTAGTGGATGAAATTTGTTTTATTTTAATATTGCAGCTTTTTTGGAGTTAGTTATATTTGTACAATATTAACTTTAGATTCTTATCGTTAAGCTTTTAAAATATTAAAATTGTATAAGTAAACTTTTAATTGTTAAACCAAAAAAAAAAAAAAATTTGAAAAAAAATATACAATTTATTATTGCTTATTTAGATTTTTACGAAAATACAAAATTTATAATCTATTTGCAATTTATATGTACCAAATTTTGGAAACAATTGCAATTTGTAGTCCATTTTACATAAATTAACAAACTTGTAATGGTTTTGGTTTTTAAAAAATTTTGATATTTAAAAAAAATCAAATATGACACTCAACATTAAATAAAAAAAAACTCTCAAATTTTATAAATCTGATTTTATATTAAAGATGGTAACTTTTCAAGTTAATTTTATTTATTTAAACTAGGGATGTAACGATACGCCTTTTTGCCGAAAGTAAACCTCGGCGATACCGATACTGATACGAATATATAATTTAAATTCAAACAAAACATTAACAAAACTCAGGTAGAGTTAATTTTTATTATACAAAATTACTGTGTAAAGCTTCGTACAGACAGACGGAGGTCAGATCTTACAATGTTGTCATTTTTCTGACAATGGTGCTATTGTTTTATTGCATTTATTTTACACATCTGCCAAATGAAAATGAGCTTACAATGTTCACACAGTTGCAAGACTTTTTTAGGCAATTTTAATGACAACATTGTACGATCTGACCACCGTCTGTACGAAGCTTAAGATATAATTAATATTTAAAATTGATATTAATAAGATTTTAAAAAAACACGAACTGAAATTGAATTCAAAATTAACAAAAGTGAAATTACATTTTTAGCAAAAAAAATGTTTAAAAGATTATTATTTAAAATTAATATTATTAAGATTTTTTTTTTCGTATTTTACAAATCCGTTTGAAGCAGACCTGCACTGCAGATCCTGCAGTGCAAAATAGTCTCTCAGATGCGTCAGAATTCATTTTTGTTGATTATGTACTTAAATTTTGGGTATAACATTTCTTTCCGTCAGTAAAAGAGCGGAACTGCCTCTTTAGGAAAATGAGAATATAAAGGTAACTTTAGCATTCGATACTCTCAATCACAATGTCATTTGGAAATCCCTTCAATGTAAAGGTTTCCCACAAAAAATTAAAAACATGTATGTTAATGCAAGTTGTCGTATTCAGCACGAAGGCAAACTGAGCAGAAAGATTAATATTGGTACAGGAGTGCGGCAAGGTTGTGTGATGTCACCACTTTTATTTAACATTGCGTTGGACATTGTCATGAGCCATGCTATGTCGGGCAATAGAGGTATTGGTTGGGGACTTATAAATCGGTTAAATGATCTTGAATATGCTGATGGCATTTGCCTTCTCTCCCACCGATACTCCGATATGAACATGCAACTGCAACGTCTTGCGGAGCTGGCCAAAAACGCGGGTCTTAAGATTAATATTGGCAAAACTAAAGTGATGCGAATAAACACGGAAAACTCTAACATCTTTACAATTGATAATGTGCCTCTGGAGGAGGTAAATTCGTTTTGTTACCTCGGAGCTGTCATCACAACATCAGACGGTTCGGGTGCAGATATTGCCAATCGAATAAAAAAGCCTTCGGTCAACTTAATAAGATATGGAAATCTTCAACTCTCTCTCGCCGTGTTAAACTAAAAATCTTCAACTCCAATGTCCGATCTACATTATTACACGGATGCGAAACGTGGAATGCGGCCCCTCGTTGCCCTGCAAGTTTTTATAAACAAATGCCTTAGAAGAATCCTACGAGTCTTTTGGCCACAACGCATATCAAACAACAGACTATGACATCAAACGAATTAATCCCCCATAGCTATTGAAATACAAAGGCGAAAATGGAAATGAATTGGTCACACCATACAAAAACCGGTCACAGATATTGCCAGAACAGCGATCGAGTGGAATCATCAAGGCAGCCGTAGAAGAGGTCGACCAGCTCCAACATGGCGAAGACAAATTGAAACCGAAGCGTCAAAAATACAAACAAGCTGGAACGAAGTAAAAAAAATCGCTATGAACAGATCAAGATGGAAAGATTTTGTTGAGGCCCTATGCTCCTTATTGGAGCGACGGGAACATATATACATACTATATATATTAAGACTCTTTTTAGCTGAACCTCAGCGTAGGATGGATGGATCATAATCCTTCTCGAAATTTTTTTATAACATTTTCACATTTCTTGTAGACTTATCAGAACTTATACTAGGTGAAGGGGTGACCGTGTATTCTTTACTGCATCTCTGTATATCTTATTGTCAAGCGCATACATGTGCGCTTATTTTTTAAAATGTGCCTTTAGTGCTTTGCAAAATGATAAAAAAAAATTTATTGGGTATAAGAAAAAATTTTTTAACTTGTCTTAAATAACGTTACGCGGCATTGCGTAACGTAAGCTCATGTGACGAGTTGTAGCGCCACGTAAAACAACACAACAACAGCCACGGTTAAAATTGGTCAACATTTTTTATTTGTTTTTATTATTTTAAGAGGTTACAGCAATTTTACGTAGGCCATTTTTTTAAACAGCCAGGTTGCTCTAGAGCACTATCTTCTTTAGAGTTAAGTACAGGTTGGTCATGGACTGTTTTACATTTTTGAACAATCTGGGGAAACACAATGATTTGAACTTGTGTTGGGTACCCGGCCATGTGGGCAACGAAAGGGCTGACTGCTTTGCAAACACGGGGCTCGCCGTCCATTTTTAGGCCGTGAGCTGCACGTGAATTCCTTCACACTCAAGCTTCTTCTGCTTGAGTAGAGGAAACTTATACTACTTTTTGGCCTATTTACTGGGCACTGTTAGATACCAAAGTATTCAGATTTTGTGAGGTTGACGACGAGACGTCAGAATATCTGGGGCCTAATTCTGGCATTCGTGATCGAGTACTTTCTCGATTCGAAAGCAATTTAAAATCTAATTGTTTAAGTCAATACTGAACGAATCGGAATTATTTTTTCAGTGTTGTAAACCATTTATTTGAGTTTCACAATACTGAAAAAATAATTTCGATTCGTTCAGTATCGACTGAAATAAAATTGCTTTCGAATCGATAAAGTACTCGATCACGACTGCCAGAATTAGGCCCCTGATCTGCTGCTGTCCTACTTGGGATCTTACAGACGAACATTTTTCGGGGGCAACCGATGAAATTTATGATCTTCCACTAGGCAGGGGGATTGACGAAGCCTGGGCCAGACATGGTGAGATACACGGGCTGCACAAAATATCCTCTGGGCCGTGGTGGCTTTCAAAATATCTAACATATATATATATACTACGATACAAAAAAACAGCGGAATTGGTAAGAAATGGTTGCAGAGTATACACTAAAAAAATTTCCGATAAATTGTCAAACACATGGTTATAAAATTGATATAGCACTCGATAGTCTTTTCTTTTGGCAGACCTTTTAAGATTGTAAGGACTTCAGAAACACTTAAAATTTTGGACGAACCTCGAAGGAAATCTTATCAAATTAAAATAAAATATATTGCTAAAATGTACCTAAATATTTTATAATCCCCGATATCATAGTAACAATAACGAAATTTTTTAAAACAATGAACAATGAAAAAGGTAAACAAGAAAAAAATATTAAAAACAGAAAAATGTACTTTGGACTTCAAGAAGAATTCTTGACAAAAAGTACGAAAAAACAGAAGTAAGGAAGAACATGTTAATCAACTAAAGTAGATAATCATTCAAAGCAAACTTCGATCTACTAAAGGTTAAATACAATTTGTTTTAAAGATTGATGTTGGACTATTGACTGTTAGCCGTCGTCAATGGCGGTGAGTGGTTAACGACAAACCCCTCTGAAGAGATTGAGTGGTTGCAATCGAAACCTGTAAGGGTAACCTGTCCCTGAAAACCTGAATAATGAAGAATGAAAAATTATCAATAAATTTTTATTTAATTTCATGTTGTAAAATTCCTTTCTTCATAAAAATAATTAAAAAAAAATGTATTTTGATGAACTTTAGCCTAATTAAAATATCAAAATTTGGATTAAAAACCATAAACAGTTCAACAAAATAACCAAAATACTAATTATTACAATTCAAATATGTCTAAAATTTCTAGCTTGGCTTTACATAAAACCTGCAATTAAAAATAAAAAATCAGTACTTTTAGAGCGGGCTATTAGCTAACCAGAAATAATTTTTTTTAAAAACGCTAACATTTATTACTTTAATCCAGCTGAATTCGTGCTATTTTGTCTACTCTTTGGTAATGAAAAGGTTGGTTTAAAAATTTTAAAAAAATTCCCTTAATATTAAATTAAAAAGAACTTTGCTTCTACTGAAAATTTTAAAAATTCGAGTTAATACCACCTTGTCATTCAAGTGCGATATGTATGTATAAGAAATAAAATAAATGACCTGTTACCCCTTAAGATAGAATAAAGATATCTTTTATTATTATGAAAATAATAATGAATTTTAGTTTTTACTGTACTGCCCAACAAGGGTTAAAATACTTGATAGTTATTGTTGATGTATGGAATTTCAATTGTCTACCAACAATAAATGAACCTAAAATATAAATTATTCAAATTGTTTCTTGTAGTATAAATTTAGATATGCATTTTAAAACAATTTACAATTTATAAACAAATATTTTTATTTTAAAACACAACAAATACATGTTTTATTTTTGTTAAGTTTTTTTGAAAATTTTTATAAAGAAAACTCCATTATTTTGCATAAAAAAAGAATAATAAATAATTGTCATGTTTACTAACAATCCAGTGCATGCATGAACTATGCAAACATAAACACACACATATACATCATACATGCATTTACCTATAACCTAGCGGGAAAAATGGAAGGCCTTTATTTTTGTATTCCTTCTTAAGATTTTTTCTTATTCCTAAATGCCTAATTAAAGAATAACTTTCTTAACTATTTTTTCCCAGCATTTTGTGAAGAAGATTTACATTTTCCGTGTTTTTGTCGAATATATTCGACATGGCATTGTACCCTGTTTCTATGCGCTTGAACGATATACAAATTCATAGAGATTGCATTTGTTTCTTTTTTTAGCGGAGATGGCCAAGATGAAAACTACAATTTTTCCTGGCTGCAACAAAATTATATTACCTTAAATATAAGTTTTTATATTTTTAGCTCGTTTAAAATTATTTTTGCCCCGGAAAGGGTTAAGAGAAATTAATATTAATAACTAGGGATGCGATTTCCATGCAAATGCATGTTTCCTGTCGATAGTCTTAGAACGATGTCGACCAATTATCTTTTCGAATCATTTAGTTTGGGTTAAAATGAAATCGATTTGTTTTTTCATATCGTTGCATATTTTGGTGAAAATGCATATTTAGGTTTTAAATGCATATTTTTGCATATTTTAACATTTTTGAGTAATTTTCTTTAATTTCCATATTATAAAAATAAGTTTTTAAAAAAATGTTCAAATACACAAAAAAAAAAATTTAGAATCAAGAGGTAAATTCTTTTGGAGGTTTGCTTTAAATACAAGATTTTCAAGATTTCGACAGAAGATCCTTAATATTTTAATGCAGCACCTTACATGGTTCAGGGGCCTAATTCTGGCATTCGTGATCGAGTACTTTCTCGATTCGAAAGCAATTTTATTTCAGTCAATACTGAACGAATCGAAATTATTTGTTCAGTATTGTATAAATGAATGCTTTAAAATAAGTTTATAGTGCATATTTTTTTTTTTAAAGTGCATATTTTAGATTTTAAATTTTATTTTTCAAACCAACAATCCTTTGTGTTGAGCCATTATTTTCTGTTATTTGTATGTCTACGTTAACAAGCAGAATTTGGACTTCGGAGAATACAAGAGCATTTGAACAGCGATAGTTACACGATAAAAAGTATAATAAAATATGCAGGTCTTGTTACAGCGAAATAAGGCCAACTAGAAGGCCTTTATACTCCTTCTTTATCCTTTTTAGGAAGTTTATGTGCGAACATACATACATACATATTTATGTATGTGAGTGAGGCTAAATGTAACAGTTTTTAAAACCATTTGTAAATCTGCATATTAAAACAAAAACAATACAATGAATATGAAAATTTATTCCGGTTCTAGTCAACATACATACATACGCACTTGCATAAATAAAGTTGAAAGAGGAAGAATAAAATTATTTAAATTTACGTTTGATGCTGTAGCTGTTGTTGTTTTTATTTCAGTTTTTGTTTACAAAATTTATTATGATACATTTTGATTACACATAAATAGAGTACATTTATTATACTCAAACACTCACTACTCTGTCACTCTCTCCCACACACAACGCACAAACTTACACATTCATACACATCTTACGGTATGAGAGCCGCAAAATAATGATCCTAATAAATGAAAAAAAAAAAACAAGTAAAACCGCTATATTCGGTTATGCCGAATCTTTTATACCGTTCACCCTTGAATCAAAAAACAAGATTACGCACTCAGCCGTACAAAAAAAATTTCTACTGCACATCTTCGTCATTATAGACTAAAAATGAGTGTTTGTTGTAAAAAATGTAAGACACACACAAATGCACATACACAAATTCTATTTCTACGTCACACACAAAAATAACGGGCCTGCGCAATGCGCAATTTTGTTTCTTTGTTTCATGCCCTTCCAATGGTTGTAAATGAACCAAATACTTCAGCTCAATGTTATCTATTTATATTTTGTATGGACTCTTTCGTACCAAAGCCCTAAACTCAGGTGGACACTAGTATATCTTTAATATCAAATACCTCATTCTATTTTAGAAATTTCTTTATTCCAAAAGCATACCGGGAGTATATTTGCATAATAGGTCGATTTCGCTGATTTTGAAAATCTTGATTTTATTGTTTTGTATATACTAGGGTATTCATTTAATCGGGCTTTTGCTTTAATCGGTTAATCGCTCGATTAATTAACCGAGGTTTTAGTTTAATCGGTTAATTTTGTTATTAATCGGTTAACCGATTAATAAAGTTTTGTTTAAATTAAGTAATTTCAATAAATAAAAATGCTAAAATTATTTATTATTAGAGTCTTTTAGGAAAAAAAATAACAATAACATAACGAACAAAATAATTCTTGAACTAAAACGAGCAAACAAAAAAGTAATAATATGAAAAACACATTTTATAATTTATACATAATATTTGTATGTATTTATTAAAAAAAAAATGTGAGATGTTTTTATTAATTATTTCAATAGTTTCAGATTTTATAAAATAATCTTTTGGAAAAATAATTTGGTTTAAATGTTTAGAATTTAACCGATTCTTTTCTTTAGTTTTGATAAAATTTGATTTGGAAATAATTCTTTCACTTATCGAATATGTTTGAGAAATCGGAAGCAACCCATAATACAGATTCAAGATTACGCATTGCACATGTTTACAAAATTCAACTGTTTCATATGACGTCACTTTAGCATTTTATACACATGTTTGTTTGCTTGTGTTTCTACATTTTAGTTGTAAATATACGCTGATGTGGCGTAGATGCCAGAAACATTTAATTTTTAAAAGCTGAATGCGATATCTTGGTTTCTTTGTCCTTTTCCAGGATTTCTCTCAACATATAAAATCTTCCATTATGCCATTATTTCGGCTAATTTTGTTAAAGATTGTTTGTGTTACAATCGAGAGCTTTTTCTATTGTCAGGTCATCATCTGACTCATCCTGGCAAAGCTTAGCACCGAACATTCTGCAAAAAATGAAATACGAACCCCTAGTTTCTGTTTTTAAGAACGTATTTCTCGAAGGAAATATATTGTAGGAAAAAATATTTTCCAAACATATACCTTTTTTATATGAGACCAAACAAATAATTAAAAACGCAAAAAATATGTTATAATACTACAAAAAACTGAAAATATTTGTAACATCGGTTAATCGACTGAAATTAACCGGTTTAATCATTAATCGAAAATTGTCAATTTTAAATTAACCGATCAGTTAATCGGGTAGTAATTAATCGGTTAACCGATTAACGGTTAACCGAATGAATACCCTAGTATATACCCTATATCGCACAAAAACCCTGAACTCTGTAGGGCACTTGTATGGCGGCCAGTTGAAATAGTGGACCAATTTTGCAGATTTTACTTACTCAATATCTCTTATATTTAAAAAAAATTCTAGCCAATTTTGGTTTTCCTAGCTCATGAGGTATGGGCGCTACGCTGCTTAAACCATTATTTGGGGGGGGGAAAGGGTAGTTACATATTTGTACATATGTATGTAACTAGATCATTTATATACCGATTTTGTTTATTTTCACAACCAGTATTCTACTTAGTTTGCTTAAGATGACACTAAAAAATTAATTTCATAAATTATAAGAGGAGTTCAAAAATTATAAGAGGACTTCGAAAAGTTAAGGTTAAAATGTTAAAAATGTTAGATTCATGGGTAAAAATTAGAGGCAGTCGTGGTTTTTTGGTCATTCCTCAGATAATTGCGGACCGATCTGACTAGATTTTAATAGCAAACAATAACGGACTAGGTATATGTTATACAAAAATATAACAGCATAGTCCGCATTATATCTAACGTCTTCGGAAACCCCATTTAAACGGACAGACGAACAGCCTTAAATCAACTTCGCTGCCAAGCATATATTTATAAACTTTATAGGGACTATCAATCTATCAATATTGTAGAAATAACAAACGGAATAACAAACTTAAATATACCCTTTTCACCTATGGTGAAGGGAATAATAAAGAACATTTTTGCTGCAATCAAAATGACGACAACGAGAACAACAACAAAAATGTCAACAACACCAACAAAGACAATAAAAAGAATTGTTCTTTTTAGTATTTTGATTAAGAAAAAAACCCGAGATCAAAGAAAAATACTATAAGCAGCGTTGCCAGAATGATGATTTTATTATATATTTAGCGATTTTTTAAAAAAAAATATGGTTTGATGATTTTTTTTCCCAAATGATGATTTTTCTATTTTTAGAAACTATGATTTTTTTACTTTAAGTATGTTTGGACAAAACATACAATTGCGGTATTCACAAGGTGTGCTACATATCATGTTATGTATATTGTCATAATGTTCTAACATTTTACAATGGTTTAAAATTTTGTTTTTGCTTTGAAAACAAAAAGGGTATTAAATTAATAGAACTTTGCTTGCTATGTTTATTGTGCTGTAGAACTAATCAGAAGAGACATGCGCTGAGCGGCTGAGCCGATCCGCATTTTGTAAGCCGTCGCGGTTGATGGTATAATATTATCCGCCTAACATCCTAATTTAACCTGCGGCTAGCAATTTTTGCAACAAATCACTTGTGGCGTCAAATAAGATCGGGTTAGGACTCTGCTGTTTGGTAAATATTTTAATAATAATTAATAATCTAAATTAATTTATTAATTTTTATTTTAGGTAAATATTAATTTTTTATATTTGTTTTAAATCAGCTGAGGGGTTGTTCACAACCATATTTTTTCATGTTATTATTTTAAGACATATGACTTTATGACACCTTGTGAATCCCCAAATATTTTTATAGTTTTTATAAACACACAATTCTTCAAACAATAAAGTGTTGTATCAGCTTTTATTGCTTTTGATCAATTTACACTTTTGAACCAGTATCTTAGAATAGCAATTGCTCATTTTGAGAATATTGGTGAAAGAATTTATTTGTAAAAAAAAACTTGTTTTTTTAAGTTTCATTTATATCACACTAAATCATAAACAGGCACAACTCAAAATTAATCAATATCGTTTTTTTTCATAAATCAAATCTATAGCGACCCCGATAATTTTGTATGCGTCACTTTCTTCTCTACCTTTTCTTCTATAACATTTGTGGCACATTTTTTTTGAAGCCAGTAGCCAGGAGAGGCAGAAACTCCTTTGAATTTTGAGTTTTGCCTGTTTATGATTTAGTGTGCGATATGTTTAAAAAAAAACAAAAAGTTAAAGTACACACAACCAAAACGCAAAACAAATGGAACTCAAGAAGATTTTAGTTTGCATGCTATAGAGGATTCAAGTTTAAAAATTACTTAATTAAGCAAATTTTTATGTTAAAGATCGTATTTAAGCGAAGTATATGCAATACTAGCTTAACCCGGCGCACTTTGCTACCCCTACCGAAATAAAATTAGTAAAATTTTTTAAAACAGATCTCGTGTATTGATAACAAAGCAACTTGTAATAAATTTAAATGCTTTTACAGTAACCGTTCTACAGATTATTATTATTATTATCTAAGTTATTTGTACAAAATGGAATACTTTTACTGTAATAGTACACTCACAATATTCCGTACGTAAAATTAACTGAAATTGTAATATAAAATAAATGAAAGTTCAATTAAAAACCGGTCTACCTATTTTTTATTTATTTTTAATAAAAAGTTCATTTAATTTTTAGTGTCAAAAATACAACACCATATTCCGTAAAATCAAATAAATATTCAGTTATTTTGTAAAATTTTACTGTCAAAAATTCAACACCATATTCATTAAAAACGATTAGATATTCAGTTATTTATTAAAATTTTACTGTCAAAAAATTGACCCCATATTCAGTAAAAACAATTAAATATTCAGTTATTTTATTAAATTTTCGTTTACTCCAAAGAGCCGAATTTCTAAAAAAAATACCAGACAGACACCTGTCCGCTTGTTTTTCTTATAAGCGAGAGAGGGAGAATATTTTTATTTACTTACCCAGTTACACACGTTTGTTTTACTTTTGTTGTACTGACCACGTTGTTTACAGAAGAACTCTCAATTATAAGACACCAGCAGCATGACCGATATGGCTTCGCAATTATTTTACTTTTAAAATTTGATGTATTTAACTAAATTATTTTAACAAATAGAAAATGGGAATTGCTTACACAAAACAAGCAATTCATTTTTTATAGATAAGTAAAAATTAATTTTTGGTAGTAAAATTATATAAAATAACTGAATATTTAATTGTTTTTACTGAATATGGTGTTGAATTTTTGACAGTAAAATTTTATAAAATAACTGCATATTTATTTGTTTTTACGGAATATGTAGTTAATTTTAATTAATTAATTAATTAAATTAATTTATATAAGATAACTGAATATTGATTTGTTTTTACGGAATTCGCGGTTGAATTTTTGACATTAAAAATTAAATGAACTTTTCGTTGCTTTAAATTACATTTTTATTTACTTTAACATAAAGAAGAATTTATCTCAATCAACGGACAATATTAACTGCAACTGAAAATCCGTATTAATATGCACTTAGTTTTTTGAATAACTGTTAGAATCAGTTAAAAATAAATTTGCTTGGAATTTTAAATGTTTATTTATTTAAAAATGACTGAACAGAATATTTCTTAAATAAACTACAGTCCGTTACTGTAATAATATTGTGAGTGTACTCCAAATGTGCAGAAATCTTTATTTTATGGGAGGTTCCACGCCCACTTGAAAATAAACAAATATTAATAGCCTATGTGCCGAGTTATCAGAAAATGTTTGTAAAAATTTTAGGAAAATCGTTTCAGTAGTTTAGGAGTATATAGAGAACAAACAAACATACACTTTTTCATTTATATATTATTTATTGCTCTTCCCCCTGCGCCAAACCCCTTAATTTGTATTTTTAAAGGTGTAGTTTACCATAAGAGTGGGTCCTACAAAGCTTGAATAATTTTGTCTTCAAATATTCGGTATCTAATATTTTCGTTCTGTGGAGGGTGCTGCTCTTCCTCCGACTACACCGCCCATTTTTATTATCAAATTTATAGTTAACCACAATAGTGGCTTTAAAGACTCTAGCTATAAAAGTTCTTAAGTTACGCGATATAAAAAATATGCATCCTATGGGATATATAGTTATCCCTGTTCCTACCCTCTTAATTTTTATTTTCAAATGTGAAGTTTTCTATAAGAGTGACTTCTACCAAGTTTAAACATTCTCACTATAACAGTTCTTGAGGTATGCGATATTTAACATTAAACGGGTGGTCAGTATTGCTTGGGAATGAATTTTCTAAATTAACTCGACGTGTAATATTTAAATTTGGGACATCTTATATTACTATATTTGGTCGTTCTTTTGTGAAACGAATCTTTCATATTTAGAGTTTACTTCCAATGATTATAAATGGCTTTCTTACTCTTATCATACTTATAGGAGAAAGCTTCTAGATCACTTTAATTATGATAACACTATGGTAGTTGCAAAATTAGACAAGCCAGGCACATGGCGTTTTAGCATAATTCGGGTACGCTGGATCCAATGGTGCCCACCGTTTTTTTGGTTAGCTCTTGTTTTCGAGATATACCGTTATTTCGAAAATTGAGGAGGTTGCACAACATACATATATTCGCGTAACTCAAAAACGGTTTAGTTTATTGAAATTCCGCAATAAAAGTCGAAAAATTTTAATTAATTTAAGAATTTCATAAAACGCAATATTTGCTTGGGAGCCCCCCTGAAAAGTGAGGATAAGGAGCAAGTATGTATGGAGAAAATGTTAAGGACAAAAAACTAATTGAGGTCGGTCATACATTTTATCTTACTGGGGGCGACTCCTGGGCATTTATGGGACTTTTTTCAATATATTTCTAGTCTGCATTGAACATTTTGTATGGAAGCCCCCTTAAAGAATTGAGAAAGAGGGTAGGTATGTTAGAAATAAATGATTAAGATGAAAAAAATAAAAAAAAAGGCACTGCAGGGGCCAAATTTAAGAATTCTATTAAACCGCCATATATGTATGGTTGAACTTCTTAAGTTTGGCTCAATGCAGCGCCTAGAATGCCCCTAGATGGGTCAAATGTATGACCAACCCCACTTTAGTTTTCATCTCAATTATTTATTTCTAACATACCTACCCTCTTTCTCCATTCTTTAGGGGGCTCCCATACAAAATAATCAATGCAGACTAGAAATATATTGAAAAAAAGTCCCATAAATGCCCAGGAGTTGCCCCCAGTAAGATTAAATGTATGTATTTGGTAATTTTTGTCACCCCATCTATCTTTTAAACAAAAAAATAAAGGTTATATTACATTCGAAACTTATCTACAAAATTTGGTACTTTTCCGAAATTCGAACGTTTTTGAACGAATACAAAAACGGAGAAATGCGGAAAATTTAATTTTTTTTTTTAGGTTTTTGGTACTTTCTTTAATTATCGTTAATATTGAACCTAGAAACATAAAATTCAACATGCAAGGTCCCGAGTGAATGAAAATATGTTAAAGGGATGTTTTTGGTACTATTTCGTTTTTTAACTGGTACTTTTTTAATGATCGTTAATATTAGACCTAGAAACATAAAATAAATTGCCAGCAGCGAAATTTTTTTTTATTTTATATTATAGCATGATCTATTGGCATGTCAACTTTAGTTTAGTCGTATAAGCATGTCGTAGTTTACCCATAAACATGCAAGTTCCTGAGTGAATGAGAATATCTAAGATGGATTATTTTAAAAATAAACGCATACCAAGTAGCTGGTTAAGAAATCGGTTTTTTATCTTTTTACCTATATAAAATTAATTGTTATTATTTCTTTTGTCTTTATAATAAAATGTTTGAAAAAAAATTGTTGATGATTTTTCTCTTCAAAGTATGATTTTTAGCCAAATCTTGATTTTCTTCTGGCAACGCTAACTAAAACAAAATACTTAAGTCTATTGCAAACATAAAGAAAGCAATTTCATTTGAAGAAGTACAATCCCACAAATATTTAAACAATCCCTATATGGCGTATTAAAAAAAAATAAATTTAACGCATCTCTAATGTGGCGTGCAGAATTGTTTTCTATTGAAAAATAAAAACAAACTAAAAAACATAAAAAAATAATAATGAAAACAAGAAAATAATACGAAGAAAACAATATACAAAGGAAAAAAACGTGTCTTTGTTATTTATAGATGAACGCTTAATTGAAAGACGCAGCGACAATATTTTTGTATCTCGTTTATAGATTTTGTTGGGAGAAAATTTATTTTTTTAAAAGTCATCTTTATACTTATTGAAAATATACTGAGTGACTGCTAGACCAACTAAAGGAACGAATAAAGAGACAGATTGACAACAGGGCAAGCAGCATAAAGTTGAAATAAACAGAATTGTTTTAACGATAAGCTTCAATTATAATCAACATAATAGACAAAACTCACATACAAATATACACACATGCATACAGTCTTCAATAAAAATATTTTTGTAAACGCATTGATCAGAGTGAGTTTAAAGGGGAGAAGAAGTAATTGATTTAAATTATTTATATTTGTATCGGGGCTTAGTGAAATAATGGACCGATATGGTTTATTTAAACCTTTGATTTGGCCAAAGTTTGTCCTTCCAGCTTACATGGTGAAAACGCTTTTACGTTAAATCCTTTTTATTCGAAGGAAAATATGAGTTAATTGCCTACATGCTTTTTGCCTATTTATAACCCGTTATCCGCAATTTTTACTACCAACATTCTACTGAGCTAATTTAACGTTAAAGTGCAATTATATCGTCGTCTAGCTTACAAGTAGTTCTATGTGTTATTTTGAATTATTTTTTTTATTGCACCATTGCGAATCTCTGCTGTTTAAATATCTTCTCAAGCTTGCTTTAGACGACATGTATTTTACAGTGTACTCATAACTCAAATTTCCCAATGCAAAATTCATGTCGAGTAAAAGCAAAAAAAAAATACTTCTGTAAATGTCGGCTCAAATTTGCTGTGTAAAAATATTCAACTAGATCGTGTTCTATTTTAAACTGACAAACCATCTGACATCAGCTGTTTTGCAAATAATTTGTTTGTGGCGGCAAATATACATTTAAATACGCATATTTAAAAAAAAAAACATTTTAAATTAATATTGAAATGAAATTAAAAGTGAATGGAAATATAAATCGGTATATAATTTTCTATTGTGGACGGTTTAGATTAATTGCCAGTTTTTAGAAAAAGGAAACAAGTGAGTGAGTGAGAAATTATATTGAAAACCAAAACAAATTTTCGTTTTTTATTGTTGTTTTCAATATAATTTCTCACTCACTCACTTGTTTCCTTTTTCTAAAAACTTGTTTTTGTTTTGATTTTGTAAAAACAGGCAGTATCTCACATGAAACAAAAAACGAACGTGTGAAAGCAAAAATTATTTACCTTCTGTATTTGTGCAATTATATATAAATTTTACCTCTGACAAAGGCACTGCAAAATAAATGTCGTCTGAAACCAGCTTAAGATGTTTTGCAATATCTTAATGTGATGAGAAGATAACAAAAAATGCTATTTGCACTATTGAGGCCCTAATTGTATAAAACGCATCAAAACGCCAAATTTTACATTGAATATGAATTTCTGTAGAAAGCAACAAAAAAGTTATGATATATTTTTGACTTTGTTGGTGCTTTCAATGTAATTTTTGGCGTTGCGTTGCGTTCTTCAAGGATTACAAACACGTCCTGAAAATTTCATTTCAATCCAACCTGCAACCGTATTTAATAATTCGCTAAAGCTAAATCTCTATCGGTAAAATCTATGAAGTTGATTTAGCGATTTTTGGCTACGAATGCGAATTCTGTAACGTGCATTGCTAAATTTGGCAATGCCATAAAAATCTAATTCGCCGCAAAAAATTATTAAATTTTGAATTCTCTAAGGCATTTTAGCGATCAAGTTTTAGCTTAGCTAACTTGGTTGCCACACGATCAAGTTTTGCCTTTCAATTCGATTTAATTTGCAATACACTCACACTTTTTAAATTGGCCACGAGATTGCCTTCAACCTTTCCATTTGTTTGGCTATTTTACTTTCAATTTAACAGCTGATTACAAGTTTGTCTTTATAAATTGTTTTCTTGATGACATCTTGAAAGTAATTTGCTTACAAATTAAGTGCAGCCTACGTTACAGCTTTCAATTTATGTAAATTTTGACAAACAGTATATGTAAAGGACTATCATAAAAAACTTGACCGTGTGGCCGCAGGGTAACCGAATTACAAAATACGGCTGCTGGTAATGCAAAAGTCAACAACAACAACAGTGGATTGCATTTTAAACGCAACGAGATTTATTTCAAGCTGCGTCACATTGGTTAGTTCAAAATATAGACTCTTAAAATAATTGAGCCAAGAAACTTGAGCCAATGACTTCGTTCTTAACTACAGTAGTTTGACTTAACTACCTTTTATTTGCGTGCATTTTCGACTTAACTGTACAAAATTGTACATTTTTGGCATTATTCTTTACAATCCCATACAAATTCTTTTTTTAAGTGCACATTCTTTACCTGCACATTTAAGATAAGTGCCCGAAATTTTTGGCATTTTAAAATTATTTTCATACAAAAAATTCAAGTTAGCTGCACTTTGACTTAATTGCCCAAAATACATATTTTCTGTAATTATTCTTCAAAATCTTTGTTTACGTGCATTTTGTATACCTGCACATTTTTCATATTTTTGGGCAGCTTTAAAATATTTTCATATAAAACATCAAAGTTAACTGCACAAATGAAAAAATATTGTGGCCACTTTTTCACATAAATATCCATTTTTAGCTGTTTATAAAAACAAAAATCGTAAACAAGTCAAGTTGGTATCATTATAATTCATTTATTTTGTTTGCATGTACCTACATTTATGTATATGGGTTGTGGTTGCAGCAACTTAACCACGATTATATAAAAGGAATAGCAAATCTTAGGTCTGAAACAGAATAAAATAGTTGTAGTAGTATAAGAAGCTGACGAATGCTCTGTAGCGCAACAAAGTTCAAGTTTTCGAATTTTGGGCTTCAACGGCAACGACTTCTACAACTGCGTACTTTGAAACTGCCGTTTTTAACTTTTGACAGCTTGCAACGCTATTCTTAACGTTGAACTACAACGACTTTTCTGCACACAGGTTGTTTGAACTTCATTGTTAGTATCAATTTATTAATAAAAACTTTATTACTCCTGTTTTAAACACTTTACTTTAGCTGCACTTTTATTAAGGTAACCACAATTGCGTACCTGCACATTAAGGCAGCTAAATACATTTAAGATAGCTGCATTTTTGATTTACCTGCACAAAAAATCGTGCAAAGGTGATTGTGCAGCTAAGTCAAAATTACTTAGTTTTATGGAGAACTTTTTTTTTGATTTCTTATATTCAGTTTTATGTAAAAAAAATACAAAAAAAATTTTGTAGCGATAAGTAGTGTTTGAGGGGGAGGGCGTCCGCCCCTCAAGGTTTGCCTTAAAGCCATTTATTCAAATGTAATTTGTTTGCATATGACTATCTCTTTAAAAAATAACATTTTACAAGAATATGATATACGGCAATATTTTAGCCCTTCTAGTCAACAACATTAGCTTCAAAGAAAGTTTTTTGCTACACAGAGAAAACAGATTCGTGATCACAAAAGAATTTGGCGCCAATCGAATTTCGTCGGTTGCATGTACTATCACACAATTCGGTTCCAATTACTGAAAATTTCGTTGCTTAGCATAATAGTTTTGATAGCAACATTTGAATTTTAGTACACTATCAGTCATAACAACAGATATTGTTAAGCTACGGTCACACTTATTAAATATTTTATCAAATAAGCGTAACCCCTTCTTTTGTTAAAAGTTAGTGAGATTTAAAATGGTCTTAATATTACAAAATGAATTGATTATACTACTACACATAGCAAAAAACAGTTTTTTGTAAGATGTGGTATTTTAATCAAAATAAATATTGATATTAAGCGAAATGATTTTTAAGTTTGGTTGTTGGTCCCGTTTTTTTCGTCAAATATTTGATAA
This sequence comes from Pollenia griseotomentosa, assembly GCA_963931875.1. NCBI lineage: Eukaryota > Metazoa > Arthropoda > Insecta > Diptera > Polleniidae > Pollenia > Pollenia griseotomentosa. The sequence goes on from OZ007560.1 coordinate 28,888,152, forward strand.
GTCTGACCGTAGCTTTAGTTGTTAGTATGATTATTAGAAACAAAATTGTGCTTATACCCGAATATATGATAGCTGCATAAGGGCAAGGACTTGTCCAAAGGTGATCCCAATGAATGGAAAAATGGCTTTTTTTACAGTACGATGTCCTAGGGCAGGACCATATAACCCAGCTTGCATTACAAAGGAGAAGTCTTAAAACTACTCCATGGTATACTCCAGAGGATTAGCTTTGAAAGTTTCAAAACGAAAACATGTCGTTAAAAAACGAAGACATGTTGTTTCACTGCAAACTCTTTTTAATAATGACATGGTCCATACTTGGACTACATTGGACCAGCCCAGGATCAAAATGGATCAAGTAGTCCAAAATAATTTGCAGCATATAAAAAAAAAAATAATGGGTGATTTTTCAGCTATTATCTTTTTGGCTACACTGGTTTAAACAGCTGACGCACAATTTAACCATGAATCAATCGTCTTAAAAACGAACAACGCTTGCAAATTATTGAATTTTATTATCAAAAATTATCAAAAAATTTATCGAAAAATTGTGTTCAGCGACGAAGCTCATTTTTGGCTCAATGGGTACGTTAATAAGCAGAATTGTCGATTTTGGAGTGAAGATCAGGCAGAAGCATTGCAAGAGCTACTAATGCATCACAGCTTGGTGCGGTTTATGGGCTGGTGGCATCATTGGACCGTACTTCTTCAAAGATGATGCGAATCGTAACGTAACTGTGAATGGTGAGAGCTACCGTGAAATGATATCCAACTTTTTTTTCCCCAAAATGCAAGAGCTTGACTTGCATGACATGTGGTTTCAACAAGACGGTGCCACATGTCACACAGCACACTTAACAATGGACTTATTGAGAGGCGAGTTCGGTGAACATTTTATTTTACGTTCGGGACCGGTCAATTGGTCGCCTAGATCGCCTATTTTTTGTGGGGCTATGTTAAAGCTCATGTCTATACAAACATGCCCGCTTCAATTGACGCATTGGAAGACAACATTGAAGCATTTATTCATGAGATACCGGTCGAAATGTTGGAAAGAGTATGCCAAAATTGGACTAAGCGGATGGACCATTTGAGGCGCAGTCACGGTCAACATTTGAAATAATCTTCAAACATTAAATTATATGGACCGTACTATCGATTTAAATAAAGATTTCATGCATTTTTCTGAATTTTGTGTGTGTTTTTTTTTAAACCTTCCTATAGCTCGTAAAAAATCACCCCTTACATACATACATACATACATATGCACGTGTATATGTTCATACCTATAAGAATACGTAAATTACTTACCCCTATTTATTAAGTTTTTGCACATTTTCCATTTTTGACCGCAAAGATATTTTTAAATATAAAATTAAAAATTATTTTAATCAATCAAATGCTTTGACAGAAAATTTAGTAAGCAATTGGGGCTTTTAACTATTTTTTGGTTGTGAATTCCGAATAATTATATTTTCATTTGTTGTACTCGAATTGAAACTATTCCAACAATTAATAATTAGCTGCAATAAATGAATAAACATTTATATTACAAAATTTATTGACCAAAGCAAATTATTGATTGCAATGACCAATACTCAGTATTGAACTATATTAAATTAGGTTGTGATTCTAACCATTTGTACTAATTTTAAGAACTAAATTAAATTAGTTATCATAACTAATAAAAGAATTGAAGGAATCATATTTCAGTTGGAACATCGTTTTAATAATCAAGAAAATTAAAAATTAGTTAGAACTATACATTTTTAATAGTTGCAATAATAAATCATGTTACTTGATCAATATTTTATTACTGCAACCGTTTCCCAACCAATTTGTTTTCTGTGTTTAAAATTTATATTTTAGAAAATAATTAAGAAAACAACAACAAATTACCAAACATTTTATATACGTTTTATACATATAAAAGGGGGATTTTAAACATTTTTTTTTTTTGTTTTTTTTAAATTTTAAACATTTTTTTAATTTTTTTTTTTTAGCCAAGTTTTAAATTTAAAAAAAAAATTTAAAAAAACAAAAATTTTTTTTAAAAAGATTGATCAAATAGCTATCTAACTACTTGGGACAAATTTTGCTAACACCAATAGGTAATAAGTTGCATGGATGAGCAAGAACACATGTATGGCCAAAATGTCAAACTTTGACCCCCTCTTACCCGAAAGCTCGAAACAATAATTTAAAAAACCATTTTTCAAAAATGGCAACACTTTAGCACCATATAACTCGACAAATATTTGGCACACACATTCATAGCTACTAGAGGTATAGTTATGCCATGGAATTTAAGGAATTTCGGCAAAATAATTTTCTTTATTGCTTTTAATACAAAAAGCCTTCAAAGCCAAAGAGCAATATGTATTTTATTTTTTTTTTGTGTCCACCTCACGAATAATCATAAAATATTCTCCTACATGTTATTTCCTATTTCACTTAGAAAACTATTTTCTCTAGGAAAAAATAAAAAAAAAAACATATGTAAAATAAAATTTATTTAAATTAAATAAAAGCTATTTGCAGACTTTCATCAAAATCTCAATTACTTTTTATTTATTTTTAATTCTCATTCACTTTTTAATCTTTTTTTACCTAAGCTAATCCCGCGAAGCTCCACGAATGTCTGCAGGAGACATGAGTCTCTGGCGCAACCCCGGGGCAATCAAAAAAGCAACAAAAACAAAATGTTAAAGCTCCTATAACTCCATAACAATCTCTAAATATCCAATTCTCCCATTTTCTACTCGCCACACCACGGTGCGGCATTGTACGTTGTCAACAAATTTATTGACGAAACTGACAAAACAAATAGATACGTATGTATATACAAATCCGTACATACAAAAATACACATGTATGTATGAATGTATATAAATGTATGGATGGATGGCCATAAAACTGATAAGACTTAAATATGAAAAATAACAACAATAAATAAATATAATAAATACTATCATCACATTTCTAGTATCACTAACAGCTACATAAATACACACATACACATATCAACATACGATCTTCCTTTATTTTTTTTTTTTTTGGGAAAAGTTATAACAAACTAGATTTATACTATTAAGTAAATATGTAGTATTTAACCGTTTAGTATAATATAAATACAAAAGAATGAAACATGAATAATTTGATAAATTTAAAATGTTTTTAGCAAAGTTGATAAATACATGTTTATAGCAATATAAAACAACTTTAAATACCTACTACTTACCGATTTGAAAATAAAAACATTAAAGCCAGTGTTTAAATGCTGGGATAAACTGTTGATAATTTACGAATAAATAATTACGAGTAAAGGCCCAACTATAATATGCTTAAGCTCCTGTCAAAAAATAACAAAAATCTTTTCAAATGCATTTAAAAACACAAAAACAAAACCAAAAAACATTTGATTCCGTACGGAAAGTGCGATTTGTTTCGGACCTTGCTTAAGCAAATGACAGATTCATAAAATTTAACAAAAAGTTTCCTTAAGTTCAAAATGGTTTGAAATATATGATTTACATGTATTCGCCCATTTTCTTAAGCCAACTTAAGCATATTATAGTTGGGCCTTAAAGCAGAATTAATTCCGTTACTATTCGGTTATGGAATTTAAAATGCAAAGTTTAAAGTACATACTAACACACATATATAATATTGCACTAACAAATTATCACACCTACACATCACATATACACTTAAACGTTCATTGAAAATGGTGTACAAAGTACTTCCGTTTTCCGTTTTATTACGTTACGTTAGTTTAATCACACAAGTCAAAAACACACACCAACACACTATTGCACTGAGTTAAATTAATATGAATTGATTTGACTATTTTACCGTTACAATTCTTTTTTTGGTTTATTTTGGTTCGTAATTTGCTCGTTAATAAATCTTACTTTGCAAGTTTTTGTATTTAAAAAAATTCGCGCGCTTCTGTTGTTCTTTTTTATTCAATCGCATACATACATATAAACGTTTATCTACGTTTATACATGCGAATCGGTATGTTTTATTATCTCGTATTGTTTTTTCTACCAAAGAATTATTTCATTTTATTCCAATATTTTTAATTTTTTTACAATTTTCTGCTATAATTTTTTTATTTTTTCTAGTTTTTCACATTTCACTAATTGGAATATTTATTTCGCTTTAATTTTTAAAAACAACCGTTACGTATGGCAGCTCGAACTCAACTGAATTTACTGTTTAGCTTCAATTTACTTTCAACCATTTAGCCGAACGTCAGACATTTTATACGAACAGCATCCACAAACAACAGACAGAATGAAAGAAGAAGAATCTTTCTTAAATGTTTTTGTTGTTGTTTTCATGTTATTTTTTTCTACTTTTCATCGTTTTCCTTGTAAACAAAGTAAAATCGGAGATATGTTGCTGGCTGTTGTTGTTGATGATGCTGTTGCTGTTACATATATTTAATACACTATTTTCTTCACAATACAATATGTAATAAATGTGAGAGTATGTGTGTGTGTAAAGTACAGTGGCTTAAAATAATGACAGCGTAAGTTTGGTTTTAATTTCATAGAATTTTCTCGATTTACATTTGTATGAGGCAGGCTGAGGATGCCTTATGGCATTTTATTGGTAGTAATTTCCTGTAAGGTGTTAAATGCACACATGGATTTAGGGGTTTTATGCGGCTTAAAAGAAATTCCCTCAAATTTATTGCTATGGGTGAGCAAATAATTGGAAAATAGGAATAAATGTATTTCAGTAAGTATTTCTGATAAGTAGGGAAATTAAAATGGAGTATTTTAAGGTGGTTGTTGGTTGGGAATTTTGAAGTTTAAAATTTATATTAAAACCGTTTTCTGTAGTAACCAATAAATCAAATTCAATCCTGAAGTTAAACGAATATGATGAAAATTTTTTTAAAATGTTTATTTTTTCTGTCCCCATATAAGACTGCTATAAAATATGCAAATATTACTAAAAGAAAAGTAACAAAATGTGTCTGTGCAACATTTTTTTTAATTTAAAAAGAAGAACTGGACCAAGGTTTAATGCTGTAAAGCAGTGTAATCCAAATCTTCATTTTCTGTGCACAATTGTGCTACAAAAACAATAATAAAAACTCACACCGACGCTTTTTCTTTTATTTCAGTTTGATTTCAGTCGTTAATTGTAGTCTTGGGCTTAATCGTTCGTTTAGGTGACCGGTCATTAACGTTCAATTCGAAACAGTGAACGAGTTCGTTCATTTCGTTCAGTCGGTCATTTCAGGTCACTTGTCTTTTGGGTCGGTTGATCGTTTGGATCAGTCGGTCTTTTGTATCAGTTGCTCTTTTGTGGTTTTCGTTCAGTCATTCACAATTGATTGAATACGGCAATGTGTTAAAAGAGTATAGCAATATTCATTTAAGAAATATGTATACAATAATAGAAAACAATAAACACAAAGCAAATTCGAAGAAACATTTTGCTTTGTGTTTTGCATTGTTTTTTGTGAATGACTGATTCAAACTGATTCAAAAGACCCAAGTGAACCATATTGAACGATGTATTATGAAAATGTGTAAAGCAATGTGACAATGAGTAAAAGAAACAAGTATATTATTCTGGCATAACAAACATATACACAAGAATAGTACTGTTGTTTCTTTTCAATCAGTTGTTCGGTAAGCAAGTGAATGGACTGATTCAAACTGATTCAAAAGACCTGAAAAGACCCAAGTGAACCATATTGAACGATGAGACTGAACGGCCGTTCAACGTTCATTTGACTGATTCGTTTAATTGAACCGGGTCGTTCATGACCGACACAACTCTAGTTAATTGAGTGTTAACGAGTGCACATGTGCGGATGCTTACTTTTTTTCAGCTTTGACCTTATTTCAAAATAAGCCAGCAAACAAAATATGTGGTATGATGGAAGACAAAAATTTTGGTTTTGTCATTAAAAAACATATTTTGCTAATAAGAAATTGTTAAAAATCTTAAATTTGGAAAATTTAATTTATAATCCCTAAATACACTTAATTTGTTAAGTTTTAATTGTAAATTAAACTTCATTTCCATTTTGCTTTTAAAACTAAAATTTATTACATTTGCAATGCTTAGTTTTGTGTTTGCTGGGCAATATTATATTATCCAATACAGACGCATTTCATTTATTGAGAGTTTTGGTTAACTATGCTGTAAACATGGTGAAATAAACAGGTGGCAGCACTACGCCAGATGACGATTTTTTGCTCTTGCATTGTTTGTCTAGGTTTATGTCAAAGTTTTGTTTATGTTTACAAAATGTCCACGTTTGGTGCTGTGATTTTTGTTTTATTAAAGTTTTTGATAATTTTGATAAGATATTGACCATAATTAAATAAAAATTGGCTAAAAATTTATTTATTTCATCACGTTCAGCGACACGCTTTGATTTTTGTTTAATGTATTTTTTGACGTAAACGGTTATGTAATTTCCATTTTTGTTGTAATGTTGTATTTGTTGCCGTAACGATGCCACCTGCTTATTCCACCATGGCTGTAAAGAATCAGAAAAATTCCAGGAACAAATCGCTGTTATTGTGAACATTTTAAACATACCCTAAACCAGTGATGTTAACCGTACGGTAATTACCCTTTTTTAGGGTAATTTTGGGCCGCAAAAGGTAGCAAGGTAATTTTATTTAAAATACGGTAATTTAAAGAAATTTGAATTTTTGGTATACATATACTTAGGGTTTATAATTTTAACTTTTAAGAGGAAATAAAAACACATACATAGATAAATGTTATAACAAAAAAATTAAGAACATTATGTTTCTTTAAATGTTTTCGTTCTTAGACATATGAAATAGCCGCAATGTTATAAATTTAACTATGGCTTTCAGATTATTTTAAGTACGGATCAAATTTATTTTACTACCTTAAAAAATTCTATAATTTTGGTGAAAAATGTATTTTAAGGCGAAAATTTCCATTCAGAATTTTCTTAAAATACATTCAAAACTTAAATAATTGGTTTATGAATACGGCTTTTATGCGCTGTTTCCAAATGACAGGCGATGCACTGAGTGCTTTTCATATAAATTTTACCACACCTGTCATTTGGAAACAGCACATTAATGTTTTGATTTAAAATCTTGGCGTACGGTAATTTCTTCTCAAAAACGGTAATTTTTAGAGGACCGTACGGTAATGAAAAAATAAAAGTTAACATCACTGCCCTAAACTGCCATCGGTAAAATCAGGGCGCCGCGTTTTCTCTTTTATTCTCTTTTATACTCTTCTATTACGTACGTGTGCACACACATTGAAGAGAATTAAACAACATTAAGAAAAATATATGTAAAATTTATAAAACGCATATAATCGCAAAATGTCATAGTATAGGTTGCCGATTGCAGCCCTAAAACTAATTTAAGACCGCTAAATAAAATAAATTAAATTTTTGCATTTGAAACGTTTATTTTTTTACTTTTAAATATAAACTTTAATTTTCTTCATTTTCCGGCAGACAATTTTTTGTGAATTACACTGGTTTACAGCCAAAAAATACCAAGAACGCCACATGCCTAGATAAGTTAATTGAGACCTCCTGAACATGAAAAACGCTGTAATTTTTTTTTTCTAGGTACCGTTTTTTAGATAACGGTACTTTTGTGTTTTTCGGTGTATGGTCCCACTTAATCCCTTGTGGAGCCCAACCGAAAAGTGCGATCGAGATAAATAGCATATCGTTGGAAAGGTAATTTAATGCCTTTTCAGTCGATATGAGCATATTCACAAGTAATGTTTTTCGGAGTTTAAAAATGTTAACATTCGGAAATTTCCACAACACATTTTATTCATGATATCAACTGTTCACACGTTCGGAAATTTATATGTGAAATTAAATTCACGATAAGGGTGTTTTATCTGGCGTAGGACGTCCTTCAAAAACCGAAATCGGCTTACGTTGTATATCTAAAAATATTGCTTCAAGAAGTTTGAAGGACGACTGAAGGATGGACAGATGAAGTAAATGACGATATACTTAATAAATGGAGAGTCTGGATTAAAATTATACAAAATATTGAAAGGGTTAAAATTCCTTGGTGGTTTATGATCCAACCTGAATCTTCAATTCAGTTCACATCAGTTTATAGAGTTTGAATATCCTTGGTCACGCTAAAGTTAAAGTTGCTCCAAAAAAAAACTCATCAATTCCACGAATGAAATTAATGACATTAGTATAAGCCGTTCGTCTAGGAGCTATAAAGTTCTAGTAACTAGTCCTAACATACAAATTAAAATTCATACTGTTATGGTTCAAGTTCAACCGAAAATAATACTTATAAAATACAAATAAATTGAATTGAATAAACTTATCAATTCTAAAGTACATATTGCAATAATTGAAAAATTCTGATACAATATTAATTTAATATTTCAATGCGATATAGTTTTTATAAATTAATAAAAACTAAGTTAAATGTTTTGCAAGTGTTTTAACTACAATATCTCCCTTTGCTTTAAGTATCGCTGTAATCTTTCATCCACCCAGGAGGATTTCGGTGTCTTTTGGGTCTAGAAGGTTCTAAGCTGCTCGTTGAAAGCGTTGACATTGTTTCACATTCAATAACATCAGATGTCGAGTGAAACGAAGAATCCTGTTCTGATTGAACATTTAAATCACAGCCTATTTCTGCTTCAGGTTGTATTTCAATTTGTGGATCTACTAATGTTGGATCAGACTGGCATACAGGGACAATATCTAACTTTTCTAATAGTAAACTTGTTGAGTTTGTTTGTTCGTCCATTCCGAATCTTCTCTTAATTAGATTCGCATGATCACGAATAAGTCTTTGCCTGTTTTTGTCATTAACAAGCACGTTGTATATCACACGTTCCACTATTGAACCAGGGGCCTGATTCTGGCAGTCGTGATTGAGTACTTTCTCGATTCGAAAGCAATTTAATATCTAATTATTTCAGTCAGTACTTCTTCAGTGTTCTAAAGCATTAATTTGAGTTTCACAATACTGAAAAAATAATTTCGATTCGTTCAGTATCGAATGAAAGAATTAAAAAAAAAATTGCTTTCGAATCGAGAAAGTACTCGATCACGACTGCCAGAATTAGGCCCCAGCTACCTATATATACTTGTTATTCCTAAACATTTGAGCATATACTTTTTCATTAGGCTTAAAGCTATTAACTTCTGATCCATGCTTTTTATAAAGAATTAGTTCTTGTTAAATGTTACGCTTAATGGATACTTGTTCTTGAGGTCTGGGTAAATCCAAAGTGTTTTTAGTTTTACGATTTAGAAAAAATTCTGCTGTGATTTCATCTCCAATCTCGGTGTTGATAAATTGTAACGATTTAAATTAATTTATTATAATCTTAATTAACTCCAACTGAAAGAAAATCATTGCTACCTATAGATTTTCCGACCGTGCTCAGGGCAATGGGGTGGTGTTCTTGTTTTCCTCAATCAGACTAAAAATCGCACTCAATAATTTAAAATAGGTAGCTAACATTTATATTAACCATTTTCGAAAATAAAAAAAGTCATAATTTGAATAAAGTCATTAAAAGAATTAGATGGCTTTTCTTTTGTGTTTTTTTACCCTCCCAACTATGCTATCTTAAATCAAAATTAAAAATGGAGTATACTCTATAGATAGCCCTTTTTTCTTTTCACGGAATTAAAAGAAGTTTTTAGTTATTCATTTTAACATTTGTTTATGTATATTAAGTAATAAATAAATTTACTCTTATTCGACCTTTACAAAATTTGATTAGTATTATTATTTAATTAAGCTTTAGGTCTCTTTTTTTATAAAAAATATTAATTTTATTTAATCCAATCTTTCTGCACTCCATTCTTCAGGGTTTTTTTTCTTGAATTTTTGAAAAATTTTTAACAAATTAAATAAATTAAACAAAATGTCATATAACAATTTTCAATTAAATACAAAAAAGGTTTTTCAATTCAAACCTAATCTATTACAGTATAAATAAATTTTTAACTTACGTTTCTATTTTTATAAATTAAATGCCTATAATTTTATGCTAAACTTTCAGTATCTGACTTAAAATTAATTCGCGATATTGTCGGTACATTAATCAGCCATGTCACAGAGTACAATTCCGTTCGGAAACGAAATTCATTCAGTATTTTGGTGCTTCAGAAAACGACGAAAAAACTTTTTGGAATGAAACCATTTATGTTTTCATGAACGGAATGTGAGTTTTCGGTATCTGAAAGGCCAAAAAATTATCAAAATTTTATTTCTATCAATAAAGAAATATGTTTTCTTCGATTCCGTACGGAATCATTCCGAACGGAATTGTATTCTGTGACATGGCTGTATAATTTGCAACATTTTTAACATAAATCTGCGTTTATAATTATTCTCCCTATTTAAAACTGTAGTATTTTCAAAATCAGGATAATGATTAAGATTAGCACAATGAGATGATAAAGCTGTTTTTTGTGATAAAATATTTCTTTATTTTTGATCTGACTTATGTCCTGCTAACCTAGTTTTCAGTTTATTCTTCGTTGTACCAACATACACTTTACCGCATTGTCCATTAATATTTCCCCTACAAGGTATTTTATAAACTACATTCGACATTTCCAACTTATTCATTTTGTCTTTCATATTAGTAAATAACCTACCTATTGTATTATTAGATTTATGCGCAATTTTATACCTTCCGTATCATAAATATTAGATTTTTCTAACCTCTCCGAAAATTTTGGTACATAAGTTAGTGATTTATAAATTTTCGGGTTCGTATTACCGTTCGAGTTGTTTATTCTATGGTTATTATATTGTATTAATAAGTTAGATATAATTTCCTTTGGAAAACTATTTTCTCTTAATGCTCTAAAAATGTTCTCCTTATTATTCCTATGGAAACAAGAATCACTTATTTTCAATACCCTATCTATAACATTTCTAGCCGTGTTAATAATAATCCTTTTAGGATGATTTGAAAAATAATTAATTATTCTACCAGACGATGTTGGTTTTTGATACCAATCAATTAATAAACTTGTTCCCTTTCTTATTATCAAAGTTTCTAAATAAGACAATTTAGATTCAAACTCCTTTTGCATTGTAAATTTTATATCCGCATGAAAGGAATTAAATGTATCTAAAATTTTTGCTATTTCTGATTCCTTAATTACGCAAAATAAATCATCCACATATTTGGTCAAAATTTTAGGTTTAATAGTCAACTGTTCCAAACATCTATCTATTAATCTCTCCATAACAATATCTGCTACAATTGGAGATGCTGGTGATCCCATAGGAAGTCCTCTTAGTTGAGCATATACATTACTGTCCAATTGAAAATATCTATTATCAATTATACAAAATTTCACAATACATAAAAATAAGTCTTTATCTATATTAGTGTGTTCTTCCATCTTATCCCATTCTTCCTCTATTATAAAGGGTGGTTAAATTTCAAGGGCCGATGTTGATTTTGAATAAAACACAAACTATTTAGGAAATTATTGTAATTTTATTTTATTATGATATATTGGTATTACTCAATTATGTATGGAACAAAATATCGGCCAAATGGGCGCCGCGACCACGGCGGCACACCTCCATCCGATGGTCCAAATTTTCGATGACCCTGAGGCATAATGGAAATTCTATGACGTTAATGTGCCGAATTATCTCATCCTTAAGCTCTTGAATTGTTGCTGGCTTATCGACGTACACCTTTTCTTTCAAATAACCCCAAAGAAAAAAGTCCAACGGTGTCAAATCACATGATCTTGGCGGCCAATTGACATCGCCATTACGTGAGATAGCACGGCCATTGAATTTGTTGCGCAAAAGAGCCATTGTTTCGTTAGCTGTGTGGCAAGTGGCACCGTCCTGCTGAAACCACATATCGTCCACATCCATATCTTCCAATTCGGGCCATAAAAAGTTCGTTATCATCTCACGATAGCGAACACCATTCACAGTAACTGCCTGACCGGCCTCATTTTGGAAAAAATACGGCCCGATGATGCCGCCAGCCCATTAACCGCACCAAACAGTCACTGTTTGTGGGTGCATTGGTTTTTCGACAATCACTCTTGGATTATTATTCGCCCAAATGCGGAAATTCTGCTTATCGACAAATCCACTGAGGTAAAAATGTGCCTCATCACTGAAGATGATTTTCTTCGAAATTTATCATCCATTTTCATAATAAGTCTGGATAACTTTAACACGTTGTTGGATTGTGTATCTCTCCATGGTTCAAATTGAGTAAGTCTGAAATAGAGAAATGTCAAATAAAATTCGGAAAAAAACTTGGCGCTTAGGTGTGTTTCACATTCAACATCGGCCCTTACAATTTAACCACCCTTTATCTATAGCAAGATCTATAGGTATACTTGGAAATAATGAAACTACATCAAGAGATATTAATATCTCATCATCATTTAACTTAATATGTTTAATTTTATCTTTAAATTGAAGAGAATCCCTTACATTATATTTTGAATTTTCCGATATATTCTTAAGAATTGTTGTAATATATTTACAAAGTTCATATGATGGAGAATTTATACATGAACAAATTGGTCTTAATGGAAAATCAATTTTATGAATTTTTGGAACCCCATATAATCTAGGTGCAATTGCTATATTTGTTTTAAGCTTATTCTTTTCCATAACTCTTATTATATTCCTTCTAAAAAGTTCCTGAACAAAGTCATTATTTACCCTTTGTAATCTTTTAGTAGGATCTTTTCTAAGTTTCTTATAAACTGAATTGTCCATTATAATATCATTAATCCTTAAATTATAATCTGTTCTGTTCATTGCTACTGTCGTATTACCTTTATCTGCGTTCAAAATAATAATATTCCTTTTTAGTCTTAAGAACTTTTCTGTTTCTTTTACTTTGTCGAGAACAAATTTAACCCTATTAGTCAATCTCATTTTATTTATGTAGCTATCTATACTTGTTGTTAGTTTTGTCCTAGCTATTTCCTGATCTTCCTTATTTTTCAGTGTTTGAACCAAATCTTCCCCTTCCGTTATAACTTTTAAAATTGGAAAATGTTTTCTTTCTGTTGGTAAATTGTGTTTGTGTCCTAACGAAAGAACCCATTGTGCATCTATTGGTATATCTATCTTAGTTTTATTTATAAACCACTTATTGTTGAATTTAATACCTAATTCTTTTCTCTGTAAGTTTACCAGATTATCAAACTTCTTCTTGTGTCTATTCTTGACCTTTTCATTAAAATTCCTTGCTACTTTATCTTCAAAATCCAAAAATTTTGTGTATTCTTCTTTATTAAAACATCTTTGTAAATTCTCTGTGGTCATTCTATATTCCTTTTGTACTTCCCTCATTAATTGGTGTTGTTGATTTATCCTCAAATTCAGAATTTTTTGATGTAGATCTTGTAGATATTTAGACATTGTTTGATGACATGATGGTAAACGTTCGTTCTCATGAAAAATATTAAAAATGTTTTTAGTCGAATTTTTTATAAATTTAGGAATGATACCTACATTACGACAGCGAATTAAGAAAGTTATTGTTGCTTTAATTTTGATAAGTTTATCCCTTGCGGTTTTATACCTATTGATGTTTCTTCTTACATCTTGATTCCTTTTAAATAAATTGTAATTGATTGTAGATGTGCTTCTCATAATATATAAATTGACTCTTATTCGACCTTTACAAAATTTGATTAGTATTATTATTTAATTAAGCTTTAGGTCTCTTTTTTTATAAAAAATATTAATTTTATTTAATCCAATATTTCGGCACTCCGTTGTGTGCCTTCTTCAGGGTTTTTTTCTTGAATTCTTGAACAATTTTTAACAAATTTAACAAATTAAATAAATTAAACAAAATGTCATATAACAATTTTCAATTAAATACAAAAAAGGTTTTTCAATTCAAACCGAGGCGAATTCATAAAGGTGACCGCATCGTGAGATAGAGTTATGCTAGCTATCCCTTTTTATTGAAAAATACTATGCATTTTGTTTTTGTAAAAAGTTAGAGTGAATGTCAAAAATATTTGTTGAAAATATAAAAAAGGAAATTTTTTTTGTTTATGAAATATACACAATTAATTTAGAAAGAAAATCTTGTTTCTCTATTGCAAATTAATTGTGGCTCCACTTATAGCTTACGCATTTTTAATTTCTTGTGTTTATATTTTATATTTAATTTTTTTATTTAAAAACATTAAAATAAGTTTTTTTCAAGTATTTAAATTTTTATTGAATTTTAAATTTGAATTAATTTTTTCACAAAATGTAAACAAAGCTTGACATTCAGTATACACACAATAAAATAAACAATAAACAGATGACTCGAAAATGTCACCTGTATGAATTCGCCTTGATTCAAACCTAATCTATTATTATTATTGTTATATGAAATTTTGTTTAATTTATTTAATTTGTTAAATTTGTTAAAAATTGTTCAAAAGTTCAAGAAAAACCCCCTGAAGAAGGCACACAACGGAGTGCCGATATATTGGATTAAATAAAATTAATATTTTTTATAAAAAAAAGAGACCTAAAGCTTAATTAAATAATAATACTAATCAAATTATATCAAGTAATTTTAAAAAAATAAAAATCTTGTGACATCATTTAAAATTAATTGTAAAAATTTGAAAATGGTTGCTGTTTAGTGTAAAGTCTGTAAATTAACTTTTTTATAAAAGAATTTAAAAAAAATACTTGGAATGTATCTTTGTAGATAAATTAAATAAAATTCAATATTATAAACTCACCAAATTATTGTTGCTGACAGCAGGCCTGATATCGTTGTTGTTAGTTTTAGAATTTTTCAAAATATTTATCTTGTTATTTTTTTTTCGATATAAGTTAAAAAAAAACCTTGCAGTTTTGGGTTTTATGTAATGATGGAATTTGAATTCATATGCTTATGTGTGAATGAGTGTTTGTGGGTAAGTGAGTGTTTGAGTGTAAATTGAGTGTTTTGCCGTAATATAAAATTACATTTTTTTTTTTTTTAATATATAAAAATAATAGTAAAATATTCAAACAATCTAAAGATTTGAATTTAATAAAGAACAAAAGAAGAGCAAACAACAAAAAAAAAATGATTAATGAATGTGTGGTGTGGTTTTAAAATTGAAAATTATTTAACGCTATGTTAATTATAACGATAATTTTTGTTCCCCCCTTTCAGATCGTTAGCCCTTGTACTATTTTTGTACCTTTTCTCTATATTGTCATACGCTCGCTTTCAATACTCAAATATGCCAATTTGGCTCATGCAATTATTGTTGATTAAAAATATTAATTGATCTGGGAAATGTTTATTTCGGAATTATAGCCTGAAATCTCACAAATTATTTCGATTTCGTTCTAAATGAATTAGAAATATGTATGAAATTAATTTATAATATTTTTAAATTTAATACCACATTAACTCACCTCTATTTTATTTGTTCCCTTTTTTCAATATCGTTATGATGAATTAGCGATTATTTGAATTTTTCCCTTATTTATATTGGTATAATATCACTTCTTTCATTAAAAAATATTTAATTAAAAAAAAATACGTATTTTATATTTTGAATTATTCAAGCAAAATTTTCTTTCTGAATGAAAATTTTTAACCAAATTTCGAAACAAAATTTCCAAAGAAAACAATACATTAATGTTTATTATAAATTTCTACAGTATTATAATTGAAAAGTAAACATATCCCAGAGACCAATTATTTTATATAGACCTCACAATATAAGTTTAAAGAAAAGGTTATAAGTTCTCTTTAATTGTACCTTCGTTTTTAACTTTTTTAAGAGCACGTTTTAACGTTTAAACAAAACGTGCAGCTTGCCCATTTGATTGTGGGTGATGTGGTGCCGCTTTGAGATGTATGTTTCCTATATCCTCTATAACCTTGTTGAACTGAGAACTAACGAATTAAGTGCCATTATCGGAGACAATAGTATCAGGGTTTCCATATCTAGCGAAGATTTCAGTGTCTTGAAATAATAATTACAGATGAAATATTTAAAATTTTCAAAGATTTCGGGCCATTTTGAATAAGCATCAATAATAGCAATATAATATAAACCGTTACAGGGACCAGCAATATCTATGTAAATGCGTTCCATGGGTTTATTTGCTTAAGGCCATGATTATAGAGTATGTTTTACTGGTGCAGAGCTCATTGATGACAATTACGGACATATGTAACGATATCTTCGTCGATACCAGGCCAGTAAACATGGCTTCTTGCTAAAGATTTCATTTGTTCTTTACCTGTACCCCTGTTTTGTAACTTTGGTGAGAACTTCTCGCATAGAAAAGATATGAAACAAAATATTCCACCGTTTCTCGAAAAGTGAGAAAAAATTGTGTCTGTAACTCATGTCGAAAACTATCAAACAAGATTTAGTCGTACGTTATAAATATCATAACATTGCCGATGGGACATTGCAGACGTTCAGAACGCCAGTCACACATATCGTTGACGGCGACCAAAATTTACTAAAATTTAATCTGCCGTATTCATAAAAAATAAAACAAGTTTGAAATGTGTTTTAAAGCAAAATTTTCATACAAATTTTTTCTTAAAATACATTTCAAATCTATTTTAATTTTTTATGAATACAGCGGAATATGTTTAACGACGGCGGCGAAAAAACAACCGTCAGCTATACCAAATAATGTAAAGTGCGACTTAAATGTTTGTTGTTTAAAAAATGGCTTTTAAAACATTCGCTTATTTAAAAATAAATTTCTTCTCACAAAAATTTTTCAGACACACTTTTTCTGTAAATTGGCGAGTAATTTTCTTACGTGAAAGCTATTATTACTCGCAAAAAAATGTTACGGACGCAGATTAGTAAGAAACCCAGTTGTTTGTTTCAATTTATAACATTTGTTGTTGCATTTCTCACGTTTCAATCGAAAAGTTTCTCGACGCGGGACTAACAGAACATGGGCACTGGATGCCCTCGATGAAGTTCTTTCAGAATGCAGTTTCTAAATTTGATTGGTAACTCTTGACAATAACTTGTTGTTCCATCCACTGTTAAGTGCTGATATGTCTGATTTTGTTTGTTGCATGCAAAACCATATTAAAAGTTATTGGTAGAGAATTATAATGAGCGGATAACATTTCTGTACAGTCTTCTTTCAATGTAGTGCAAGCAATAATGATATCTTCATCAGGTTTCATGTTAGAACCGATTAGCCCAAGGCCTATCCAATAGGCCTGCTTACCTCTACAACAAAACAATAATACAAAAAACAACAGGCCTTTTGTTTGTGCCAAACTCCTCGCCGATGTCAAAATCTTACTACTACATAGGGAAAAAGGAAAAATGTGCTTTGTGTGCATGTATGTGTGGCAAAAAAAACCAAAAACGTAAACAAAAATATACATGTATAAGACAAAAATAAACAACTTTTGACATCGGTAAGGAGTAAACTTGCGCAGACCTATTGGATAGACCTTGGATGAGCCTTGATAAAACATCTACACAACCAAACGTATTCCATTTTGAAGTCTTACGTTATAAGTGTTAGCGCCCATCGCTGCAATCTAGTTGCTGCATAAGCTGAAATAACAGATTTTCTACCAAATATTATCAAAAGAGGTTTGTGATCACTACAAAATATGAATTGTCGACCATAAATGTAACGGTAAAACTTCTTTACGGCAAATATTAAAGCAAGACCCTCTTTCTCAATTTTAGAATAGTTCTGCATAGCTGGTGTGAGTGTGCTTGAAGCATGTCCGGAAACTTTCTCTGACTTGTCTGGTTTTATGTGACAAATAAACGCACCAGTGCCTTTTTCCTGTTGCATCTGCCACAACCTTTATTGGCAATGCTGGATTATAATGTGTAAGCAGTAAATCTGAACGCAATAGATTTTTGATTTTTGTTGCAATGATTTTTTGCATGCAGAATTCAACTCAAATGTGACATTTTCTTTTAATAGATTATCAAGTGGTGGTCTTAAACTAGTAATTTGATATATGTATGTATTAACCATAATAGCTTATCACCCCAAGGAATGATCTTAATTCTAATATTGATTTTGGTGGTGGTAAATCCAAAATAGTTTTTATCTTGTCAGGATCTAGTTGTAATCCATTTTCTGACGTTATGTTGCCAAGATATTTGACTTCTTTGGCGAAAAACTTGAATTTTTATACTTTCATTTACTTTCCAAATGCTTTTTAATTGTTGGACCACCAATAATTATATCATCGATATAAGCTGCTGCATCATCTATACTTGTGAGCATTGTATCCATAATTTGCTGAAAAGCGCCTGGAGCACTTTTTACAGCAGGAGTTAACCGGTTAAAAGTAAACAGTCCTCTATGTGTGTTTATTGTTAGAAGCTTGGCTGAATCTCATGTGAGTTCTGTTTGGAGATAAGCATCTGAGAGATCAATATGAGTACACATGCAACTGTTAGCAAGTTTTCCATATGGAACTTCTGGCCGGTGAAGTGGGTATTTATGTGGTTTCAAAACATTATTTAGTCCAGTTGAATAATCCCTACAGATACGAATTTTTCCGTTCCGTTTCCTTACAGGTACAATTGGTGCTGCCCAATCCGAGAAAAATCCACGGGTAAAATTATTCCTAATGACTGAAGACAGATAATTTCATCTTCTATTAGAGGCAGCATTTCACATGCCACTGGTCATTTAGCTCTAAAAATTGGTTGAACGTCTTCCTTAAGATGTAGTTGAAGCTTTATTTTTGTACATGTTGCTGGTGTGTTTTGAAAAATATCAGCAAAATTTCTTCGTATTAGATTTAAAACATCTGAGCCAACTTCATCTCTTTGAATTTGGCAACAAATTTTAGTAAATGGTTGGTCCCATATGCGCAAAATATCACACAAATCTGTACCTAGTAGCCTGACTTGACAATCAAACTCGGCTATAAGTTTTATTTTGTTGTTTGATGCACTTGTTATTCAAAAGGATTTTCCAATCATTAAAACGTCTGATGCTGTATCCACTTGAAGTTAAACATCAAATTCATGAAAACATTGAACAGAAGACAAAGGGTAACCCCCTATTACTGTTCACAACTCAACTAAGTTGAGTTGTAAATAAAACAACTGGTTGTGTTGTTGGGCATACTAAGTTTTTCATTCCGTCTGAAACTTTTTTATTATTCATCTCAGATCCCATAAAGTCGATTTAGCCATGTCCGTCTGTTGAAAACACGCTCACTTTCGAAAAAGTCAAAAGAAATGAACAAACTTGGTGTTGCTTGTAGTTATCCTAAGCAGTTTGTGATTAAAATCCAGCTAATTGGTTCAGTAGGATCAGAGCTATGAATCAAAATGTGGAACCACCTTAAAAAAATGATAATTTTGTTATAAAAACTAACATAAATTGTAGAACAATGCACGGAATGCTATAAGATTTTGAAAAAAATCGTTTCATTCGACTGGAAATCACGCTGTAAAATGTCGTAAAGAGCCGTCTATAATTTACCCTAGGCCCCATCCAAGTCCTGCTCCCGGAAAACAGTTTAATACGCCTTAAACCGTTAAAACTAATGCTATCATTTGGTACGTCACAGTTTTATAGGACTAGAAATAACACTGTGAAATTTTGTGAAGATCGGTCGATAATTTACCCTAGGCCTAAGCCATAAACCCTACTTCCGGAAAACAGTTTAGTACGCCTAAAACCATAATTAATAATGCTATAATTACAATTTGGTACGCCACAGTTTTATAAAACTAGAAATAACACTGTGAAATTTCGTGAAGATCGGTCCATAATTTACCCTAGACCAACTCTGGTAAATTTAATAAATACGCCTAAAACCGCAGCGGATATAGATATTACGGTAAAATTTCTTCCAACTTAGCTTCATATGGCCAGAAAAAATGTCATGTCTTTTTGTGATATACGGTTCATAATTTACCTTAGATCCCATATTTAGCAGCCTTCTGAAATTCACTGTAAACGCTAAAACTATTTTCACCACTCTGCGGAATTTTGTGATGATTAGTTCATAACGTATCATTGCTCCTATATAAATCCCCCTCCTAAAAATCATTTAACTTCGGCTTAAACTGTTACAAATCAAGATATTTTACTCAAGATTGTCGGTCAATAGTTTAATATAGGTCTGTTTTTATAAAAACAGTTTAATAATAATTAGACATTATACAGATATCACTCCTGATATATTCGAACTGTAGGTGGAGGGTATCAAAGATTCGGCACAGCCGAATATAGCATTCTAACTTGTTTTTTGATGTTTTTGTTCGCCGCAATATAGCAAAGTTGTCAACCATATTACAAAAATTACAACTCAACTGAGTTGAGACAGACGGACATGACTAAATCGACTTAGAATTACTCAAGGAGCCAGAATATACTTATATACTTTGTGGGGTCTGAGATGAATAATAAAAAAGTTTCACACTTTTTATGAGGTCTGAGATGAATAATAAAAAAGTTTCACGCGGAATGACAAACTTAGTATACCCTCTTCACAACAGATTGTGGTGGAGGGTATAAAAACAATAAACAAAATTTTGACATCCAACCATGGTGAAATTACTAGTAATTATATAGTTTTGTACATATTAATTTTGTATGAATTTAGTTAAACAATTCTTTTCAAAATAAAAAACATTTTAAAATTTCACAATTAAGAATTTTATAGTAAGCAATACAATATGTAATATAAAGAACAACTTTTTCATTCCAGAGTAAAAATCGTATTCGAAAAGTGAGATACTATTTCCTCATTCTGATGTTACTAAAGCTATGAATCTGGCAAAAGACAATTTTTCTTTATTCCTAATGCCTGTTTTTAATATATTGGCTTTTATTTTCTTTAAAATTCTTAAAATACCAAGTCAAACCCGAAAACGGTTAACAAAATTAAAGTTTGTTCGTTTAGCTATGGTTTTTCTTAAGCTCATTTTAAGATACATACGCTGAGTTATATCGATTTATCCAGATTATCCAACAATTGTTTTTTTTAATTTCATATTTTCTTATAACTGATATAAAATTTTTTCTATTCATGTAACCCTTTTTGCAGACTTCAAGTCATAATCATGTATGTATGTATGTATGTATGTAGATGCATTTCCCCCATGGTTACTTTATTAATTTGCGAATCAAGCAACATAAAAGTTGTGCACACATTTCTTTATTGTCAAAAATATTTCCCATAAATCGGAAATACATATATATTTGGCCCATGTGTTCTATATTTTTCCAATAAATTATCCAAGCAAAATAAAATATAAAACCTTTTCTATATTTTTTTTTACTTATCTTAGTTGAACAATAGCCTGACTAAAATATTAAAATGTGGATTAAAAACCATTAAAACAGTTTAAAAAAAAAACTACAATACTAATTAGTTTAATTTATTTCACAAGAAATTAACCTTTTTTTTGTAACAAAAATATGTTGGCATTACCTAAAATAGAATAACTCAACATGCATTGCCAACCTTTAACAAAATATCATGTGTTCCTGAATTGATTTGTTTCTTGTATACCGATTGTCTAAGAAAAATGCGGTGGTAGTCGAATTAAAACTATTTTTAGATTATATTTTAATATAAATTGCATTTTATATAAACTTGTGGAATACAAACTTCAATTGCAACGAAATAATTGGAAAAAGAAAATGTCACACAAATGCGAAACTCCCAATTGTGGCAAAGAGGCGACTCTACAATGCCCAACATGTTTAAAGTGGGGCATACCCGGCTCGTATTTTTGTTCGCAGGCTTGTTTTAAGGGGTTTTGGAAGGAGCACAAATTGATACATGCCTTGGCAGGTAGACTATTCTTTAAATGGTAAATACAAACATGAATTTTTAATTTAATAACTTAATTGCAGAGGGTGTGGCCAAGCCAACACCGTCTAACGACGAGTGTGGTTACAATCCGTTTCCATTTTACCGCTTTTCCGGTTCGTTAAGGCCCTATGAAAGATCACTCAAACGGACTGTGCCCGAGAGCATAGAACGTCCAGACTATGCCGATCACCCTCATGGTAGGGCCGCCTCCGAAGAGGCCATGAGGGGCAATACTTCTATTAAAGTTTTAGATGACGAAGAAATTGAGGCCATGCGCGTAGCTGGACGCTTAGGTCGCGAGTGCTTAGATGAAGCTGCCAAAGCAGTAGATGTAGGTGTGACCACCGATGAACTTGATCGCTTAGTGCATGAGGCCGCAATTGAAAGAGATTGTTATCCTTCACCCTTAAATTATTACAATTTCCCAAAATCATGTTGCACTTCAGTAAATGAAGTTATTTGCCACGGCATACCAGACATAAGACCACTCAATGATGGTGATATATGTAATATAGACGTTACGGTTTATCACCATGGTTTCCATGGCGATTTGAATGAGACTTTCTTTGTGGGCAATGTTTCCGAAAAACACAAGAAGTTGGTGCGTGTAACCTACGAGGCCTTATCAAAAGCCATCGAATTAGTAAGACCTGGAGTTAAATATCGTGAGATTGGTAATGTTATACAGAAATATGTAGTTCCTCATGGATTCAGTGTAGTGAAAAGCTATTGCGGTCATGGCATACACAGATTATTTCACACTGCCCCTAATGTGCCTCATTATGCCAGTAAGTATCAAGCAATAAATCTTTTTTTTTCTTTTAAGTTAAAAGTTTTAACATTGTGTCATTATTTTTTTTTTTAGAAAACTCTGCTGTAGGTGTTATGAAAGCTGGTCATTGCTTTACTATTGAACCTATGATTTCCGAGGGTGTGGCTAAAGCTGAACAATGGCCTGATGATTGGACAGCAGTTACAGCTGATGGTTTATATTCAGCACAGTTTGAACAGACTTTGTTGGTCACTGATAACGGTTGTGATATCTTAACAAAGCGACGCGAAAACAATGGTCAACCTTGGTTTATGGACAAAATGTAGTGTGACAATACATATTTTACAAATTTGTATTAAAGTTTTGTAATAACTGATTTAATATCTTTTGTTAAAGCAAAATTTCATTTATATTTGTATCTTTCTTTAAAAACGGACCATATAGGCATGTTTTATTTTCATATTACAGTTCCACAAAAATATTGTTTTATAATTTTATCTACAAACATAAATACATATGTACTTGTTCTCAATAAAACATTTTTAAATCTATTTTTCTTTTACAATTTAACTTAAGCTAAGCACCTATACTTATAAAAATCTGTTATTTTTCTAAAGGAGCATAATTCAACAATTTTTCAATCAAATCAACATGACCCAATAACATACGACGGCAACAGTAGCGTTTCAAACCCAAAGCATCCAATGCGTCACTACAAAAACAAGAGTAATTAGTAAAGCTGCAGCATCCAAGGTATATTTATATAAATATACCATGGCAGCACCATGCCGGCGAAATTTCAATACATACCCCTCAGTGTATTCGGCTTGCAGCAAACCCAAATAAGATTCCCATTTGTTGCCAATTACTTTGCCACAGGTAAAACAGCGTATGGGAATTATCATTTTTAGGAAATTATTTAATATTTGCAAAGAAATCTCAAGAAAAGCGTGCGTCCGACCAAAAAATTACAGCAAATAACGAACTGTCAAAATACGCATAATAACATAGGGTTGTATTTCTATCAAGAAATCATCCGCTGAAATATCAATGTAGAAACGGCTTTTAAGTTTTCCGTAACATTGCCAGAAGCAAGAATTTTGCAAACCGTTATATTTTATAAGAATTATAAAAAACTAAACATTTTAAGTGTTTTCATTAACTTTACTACCAGAAACTTAAAACGTAAGAGTAGATTTAAGACTTAAGCTTTGTACAGACGGTGGTCAGATCTTACAATGTTGTCATTAAAATTGATTAAAAATTGCAACTGTGTGAACATTGTACGCTATTTTCTTTTGGCAGATGTGTTAAATTAATGCATCTGACAATGGCACCACTGTAAGATCCGACCATCGTCTGTACGAAGCTTTACCCTGTAGCCACGCGTTCAATAATTCGCTTTCAAGTTGTTCACACAAACTGTTTATCTAAGGAAATATTACAATAGAAACTTAAGTTGAAATTAAGTGTACCACATCGGTGAATTAAGTTATATTTAAGTATTTAGTGAAGAAGATAATTTTGTATTTAAAACGATTTTAAACATAAATGTGTTTTAATATCAATCCTGATAATTGGCCATTAAGAGGTGAATGTAGACAATAAAAATAAACACTAATAATCAACTTATTATAGAATTGTTACTACAGGTGATGCCAAATTAAGAGAAGGTAGGTGAAAACCATCGGTAGTATACGATTACCTTGGTAAGCCCAGGGGAACTATTCAGCAATACATCAAATTCAGGCCCAAAATGTCAGCAACAATTAACAATGTCTCATATACTAACATGTTACAATAATCAATCACTTTCAACTAATCTTCCTAAATTAATTGAATTGCTAGATTTGAAATCAATTCAAAAACATATTCCTAAGGATATTCTTAAAAAACTGTAAAAAAAAGTCTTTTATTACCTAGTAAGGACAAAGGCCAAGGCAGCCAGTTCCTAATTTTATAATTTTTAATACATATAAAAATTTTCTGTTAGATGTTAATAAATAAAAATAAAAAAATTCAGGTTGTCAAACTTCATTTAAAAGTTGTTATAATAATAAATAAAATTGGATTTTTTTCGGAAAATAAAATACATATATATAATATATGTAATATAATAAAATTTCCCAAAAAAATTTTAAAGTTAAATTTTTTTCTTCCATTTTCAAGCTAAACATTAATAAAATTCAAAGAAATAACGTTTACACACATCAAATTGGCGTCAATTTTTTATGGAAATCAAAAGTATTGATTTAATTTTCGTCAAATTAACATCAATATCAAGGAGACTTCATTTTTCAGGTGGTGTTTAAGCACAGCGGTGGTACTTTTTTTCTAAATTAAAGAGAGAAATGTCATGATCAGCGTTGCCGTTTTGGTTACATGTAACCAAAATTGGTTACTTTTTTTCTCAATGTGTACTTTTGTACTTTTTTTTCTATTTTGGTAAATTTTTTTCAACACAAAATAACCAATTTTTTGCTTTGGAACAAGAACTACCCGCTTTTTCAAACCTTAAAAATTGTGTGTGGAATTTGTGCATATAAAACCAATACTTTTTTTCATCTACATAAAAATGTTTTTTTTAGAAGCTTAAACTTTAACAGACTATGAAGTTAACCATATAACCATTATCTGCTACTCTTCATGCTTCATAGGGCTAACTGAAACACTTTTCTAGATAAACGATAAGGTTAAAGGCCTTTCGATCCCATCCCGTTTATGCCCGTAATTTCTACAAACAGATATCTGGTCGTGTTCGTACCTAAAACTTATCTTTATATGTCCGGTTAAACTATTAATAGTTATTTAAACGTTTGTTTTGCCTACGTGTTTTTTCATTTAAGTTTTCTTTTAAAATATGGCAACATGTGTATTTTTATTAATTTTTTGAATTAATTGTCAAGAATCGATGGTGTAAAATACCCTACAGTTTTACCAGTAGATAAAACATACGTGTTGAAATTATGAAAAATTTGTTATACCATAGTTATCTATACACAGCTAGATATCTATTTGTAGAAATTACGGGCATTAGTATTATTATATTCTACTAAAGGTTGAAAAATAAAGCTCATTAAGGTTTCAAAATTGACGAAAATAAGTGTAAACTTTGTATAGGTGGTGTCACTAACAACAAAAATTTCGAAAAATTATAAAGCCTATTGTTCTTTCCAGACCATCGGTAATATACTGTCAAGACTTTATAACAATCGGTCCAGCGGTTTATGAGCCTAGTAGAAACAAACAAAAACAATTTCTTCTTTAGACATATTGTTAAACTGGAGTGCAATAAAAAAAGGATCTACTTTTGATACAAAATAATTTTTGTTACTTTTTTTCGCTTTTGGTTACTTTATTTTTACATTTTGGTTACAAATTTTTTTTGGTCGTGGCAGCGCTGGTAATGATCATCAATATGAGTAATTTTTTATTACTAAAAAAATTATGAACAAAAATTCGAGATGTAATAACAACTTTGATGTGTGGCCATGCCGCTTTAAACATTTCCTATAATAAATATTGTCAATTCTTTTTACAGTTTTAAACACTTGTTGGCTTGGCAATACTTTAATTTTTACTAGGAACTCAAGTTTTTAAATCAGTACTAAATTTAACAGCCCTGTAAACTAAAAACAAAAAACCACAAAAACCGTTGTTCTCTAGCGCGAGTGTAAACAAATGAAAAAATTGTTAAAGAAAAACTAAATTTTTATAAAATTATAATAAATAATAAATAATATTAAGTTTATTTTGTTTATAAATTAAATTCGAAATTATAGCTAAAAAAAGAAATTTGGTTTAAACAAGTTTTCAAAAACAATTTGTCTTAATTTATTCCACTTCATTTGATGAAGTTTCTTGTTGCTGATGTTGTTGTTGATCTTCATTGGAGACTTCAACGGAGGAGGAGACTTCATATAATTCATCTTGGGGTTGTTCATCTTCGACACCGATTGTGTTTTCCACATCTTCAAATGTGCCCTTTACTATATTGTCGGAACGTTTTTGTAAGCGGGTCTAAGGGTTAAAAAAAGGAGAAATTTAAGTTGGTCGTTTAAACAGATAAGTTTTAGTGGTTTTTTTTTATTACTTCTTCTTCGTCGGGAACAAAAATTCTTAAAGGAGTATCGGCACCTAATTGTTGTTGTACTAAACGTTGATGTTCCTCAAACGCAGAAGCTCCTGGGTCGTTATTGTGTTGTTGTGGCCTTTGTTGCTGTACAAGAGCCTGGTGTTGGGGGGGTTGTGTAACATACAGTGGTTGCGGTTGTTGTTGTTGTTGTAACAGCTGTTGCTGTTGGTATTGTTGCTGTTGTTGATGGTATTGCTGCAATTGTTGGAACTCCAATTGTTGCTGTTGCAATTGCTGCAATTCTAATTGTTGTTGTTTCTGGTGCTGCTGTTGTAATTGGTGTTCATACTGCTGTCTTTGTGATTCAGCTTGCTCTTCTTCAGCATATGCCTGTAATAATTGTGAAGAATCTTGATGGCCATTGCCATAATAGTTAGACACAACAAAACCTGCCTCAGTTGTTCCCGTTATTGCTGAAGGAGGACCGCCTAAATTTTGCAAATGGAATGGAGCTGTATCAATCGTCTGTTCTTCATCCAAAGAAGGAGCAGCGATCAAGGGAGCAAAGTGTGGTGCCACATTCAAAACTGGGTGTATGTTATTGTGAGCGTCCTTGGCAGCCTGTAATATTTGACCATTACTGGCCACCTGTTGGGTTAAATCGGCATTAACATAACCGGCTTCAACTACAGATACGGCTGGTAAGGCGACAGCAGGCTTGAACAGTTGTTGTTTATGTTGGGTATAAAGGTTGTTGGATTGTTGCACCAAATAAGTGGGATTGTAAATTGGAACGGGAGCAGCGGCCTGGATGGCAGCAAAAGGTTGGGTGTATTGTATGGGATATATTTCTGGGGCTAATTGTTGGGTAGATTGTGCTCCAACAATTTGCACTAAAGGTTGAGCAACGGACAAATGATTAGTTTGTATGTCTACAGGCAAAGGTTTGCCATTGCTGGGTGTATTAAAAGGTTCAACGGCAGGACGAACGGGTGCAGCTGGTAAAGATGGGTCTGGATCGGGAGCAATTAGTTTTTGGGATCCCGATAAGGGATCAACGAATGTTTGATCATTACTGCTTTCCTCGTTTACTTGATAGTTACTTTTTTGTTGATGATACACTTGTGGTTTAGGGGATGAGGGAGGCAAATAAGTTTCTTCAGAATGCAAATGATTATCTTGTATAGACAAATTTGGGGCTGGTATGGTGTGGATAGGAGCAAAGTGATCAGAAATAAAATCAATATGGTGATCCAACTGTAAAGCAAAGAAAATCCAATAAAACATTTCTAAAAAAAAGTTCAAACTATTTTCAAACACTTACCGGCAATTGTTGCAATGCTCCACTAAAGGATTGTGTTTGTACATTTGGTATTTCATATTTAAAGGGCACATCATAACTTGTGGCTGGTTTGTGTACAGGTGTCAATTTAGTTTTTGTATTTGATAGCTTAATTTTCAATGGTTTTCTTTGGAATGAGGGATTTTTCATATAACTTTGGGACGCTGTGAATTTAATAGGTCTTTGATGTCCTCTTAGATGTGCTGCTCCAGCATTAATATGATGGTGCACATGAGCATGAGCCAAATGTTGAGGATGCATATGTGAATGAGCATGTGTGAGGCCATGTGCATGAGGTCGCCCTTTTAACACCAGTGGCACGGGCTGATCACTACGAATTTGTAGTACAAGAGTTTTCTGTTTGTTATTTGGTCCACGGGCAAAGGCCACTTGTTTGCTATTTTTGGGAACATTATATAGATAGGAAGAATGTTTGCTTAGAGGAGATTCTCCCCAGGCTAAAGCCACTAGGGCACAAACGACAAGGGTAAGATAAAAAGGCTGTAATTAAAAAAAAATTTACATTCAATAAAAATAACAGAAACAATTAAAATGTACATATGATTAATTTTGTAAAACAAGTGTTAAGTTTGTAAACGTGTTAAGTGAAATTCTTTGAGAACTGTATAAACATAAAATTAAATAATTGTATTTAGAGGAGATCTGTTCTTTGTCAATGTAAGTACCGCCTTTAATTTAAAAAGTATTTAATTAAAAAAAAAACATTAATTACATTTTCAAAAGGGCATTTCAACGCAATAAGACCATTCGCAGGAAAAAAATTGACACATATTTTTAATAAAAAACGGTAAATTTATGTCAAGGAGAAAAAAAAGATTACGAACATATAAAAAAATACATACATATGTACATTTTTTATTTTTTATCAATTTTACAACACCTTGAAATGAGCATAAACTAAATACTCTTTTCTACCTCTTTGAACATTCTTCGTTTATCTGGAATTAATTTTTTTAATCCCTTTCTGAGAATTATAAAAAACCGTTATCTCTGGAAATATTAGTTATAATCTTGCTTACTTTTTGTTGAAGTTTCTAGTTTGTAGGTTTTATAATAAGAGTTTTATGGATTTATTTGGAAATTAACATTTTCTGTCACACCCGTCACAATATTGAAAAAGTTTAATAAAATTGTTACTTTACATAATAAATGCATGATACTTTCCAACAATAACAAAGTAAGTGCAATTAATAATAAAATAATATTTTGTGCACCACCTTTTAAGGAAAAAAGAGATGCTAAGAAGAATATGATGGATAAAAATCACAGTGTTTGGGTTTTTTTAAAAATTATTATTAACGACCTTTAAACAAAGCCTGATTTGAAAGTTGTGCAAATTTTTCGGAGGGTTTTGCATCCTAATTCAAAAATCGGTACAATATTTTTAACATTTGTCTTGCGTCGCACGCTTCTTAACATAAAGTAGTGAAGATTAGTCAAAAAAAATACCGAATATTAAAAAATGCATAACTTTAAAAGAGCAGATGCAACGTCTGTGTACATAGCTGTGTTCATTTACTAAAATTTTTTACAAATTTAAAAGTACATGTAAAAAAAATTCTACTAGTAACAATTGTTTCAAATTTGTAAAAATTTTTAGTAAATGAACACAGCTGATATTGCTGTACATATTTATCTGAATTTAAAAAAATTACTTTAAAAAATAATCGCCCGGAATATTTTGCTGTCTATGATAGTACGGATAACGAATAAATCTGTGGTTTTCATGGGCAACAGCGTATGTCCATTTTTGCCGATTTTGAGATGTTGATGCCATATTGCCTAATTTTGAACGCTCTTTACATATTTCTAAAAATTTTTGAAAAAAGATGGTTCAATTCCGATTTTTTAACGTAATAACAAAGTTCAAAAAGTGAAATACCTAGCTCATAGTTTGATCTAGAATAGTTTTTCGGCTCTCCTGAAAAATTTGATTTTAAGACATACGCGGTTGCCCATGAAAACCACAGAAATTTGTCATATTGTTTTTTTATGAGTTTATTTTTACGTTTGTTACATTAATGAATTTAATGTAATGTGTGTTTTTTTCTTTAATTTTTTCGAGTTTTCTTACTATCACATAAGGAAGTCACACCCGTCACATACATATATACTTATTTCAGGCAATAAGTATATATGTATACAATCCAAAAAACTTTGTACGATAAACTGTGCTAAAGTCTTAGTTCGCAATCTGCGGAAATGTAACAGAATTTATTCTTAAAGCCAAAATTCTCTAAAAACTAAGATTTGTAAGGTCACACCCGTCACAGCCTTCTGATGGCCATGTTGAGTAGATACCCTGTTCTTTCAATGTGTACCTGTTATTAAAAGTTTTAAAGCTTAACATTCTTGTGAATCATCAATTTTATATATTTGAATTATATTAAAACATATGAGTATCGAGGTCACACCCGTCACTATGGAATTGTCCAAAGAATATATTTGTAATGTAAATGTTGCATTTGCAAAATATAAAAATGTATATATATCTTAGGCCCCATAATTTTGAACAAGTCCTTGAGTAATTATAAGTAAATTGAGCTTTAGTTGTGCACCAATCGATATTATTTCTAAATGGCAAAAATTACTATTTTAAAGTAAATCTGCTTTGCATTTCTTTTATTTATTAAATACTAGCTTTTTAAATTAGAGCCACATATGAAGAAAATGGATTATCCAAT
The DNA here is from genome assembly GCA_963931875.1 of Pollenia griseotomentosa. Taxonomy (NCBI): domain Eukaryota; kingdom Metazoa; phylum Arthropoda; class Insecta; order Diptera; family Polleniidae; genus Pollenia; species Pollenia griseotomentosa. The sequence continues at coordinate 28,918,868 of OZ007560.1, forward strand.
AAAAAATGTACAAAAATTTTATTGAGTTTTCTACATTTATACTTATATGTACACTAGTCGGCATAAGTATTTTGACGAAATAAAAATCGTGCATTATTACGTTTAATATTTAAGCGGCTTTGTTAAACATTTTATTTATTTTTTCCATTTTTTTTATAACTTATACAAACTTAAAAATAAGCAAATAAATATTTTTTCATAAAAACTTAAAAATATGTAATCAAAGTTATTTACGGGAATACAAAATTTATCATTAATACGATTTCTGTATGACGTGCTAAATTCCCAATTTTACATATTTGATAAATACACTGAAATTTATTGTTGAGGGAAAGCTAGCTTCTATGCGCATTTCACTGGTTGCTTAGGCCAGCTCATCAGGAAACCTTTTCCTAAGATTTTAGAAAAGCTAAAAATATTATACGAATAAAACCCTAAAGCGAATAAGAATTTTAAACACTCAAGGTCTTACTCGTAAGTAACAATATCAAAGCTCAAACAAAACACCAACAATAAACAGTGAGTTTATCTTTTCTTACATCCCTCTACAATTGGTTGGGTTCTTTCCGACTCGAATTGTAGTTATAAGTGGGTAAAAAGAAAAAACAAAATTAAAAAACAAATTGTTTCATTCTATTGTCTTCGTAAGAAAACAACAAAAAAAAACCAATTTGCCAATTCAGTTTTCTGCACGGGCACATGCGAGTATATTATCAAAGTTATTTACGGGAATACAAAATTTATCATTAATACGATTTCTGTATGACGTGCTAAATTCCCAATTTTACATATTTGATAAATACACTGAAATTTATTGTTGAGGGAAAGCTAGCTTCTATGCGCATTTCACTGGTTGCTTAGGCCAGCTCATCAGGAAACCTTTTCCTAAGATTTTAGAAAAGCTAAAAATATTATACGAATAAAACCCTAAAGCGAATAAGAATTTTAAACACTCAAGGTCTTACTCGTAAGTAACAATATCAAAGCTCAAACAAAACACCAACAATAAACAGTGAGTTTATCTTTTCTTACATCCCTCTACAATTGGTTGGGTTCTTTCCGACTCGAATTGTAGTTATAAGTGGGTAAAAAGAAAAAACAAAATTAAAAAACAAATTGTTCCATTCTATTGTCTTCGTAAGAAAACAACAAAAAAAAACCAATTTGCCAATTCAGTTTTCTGCACGGGCACATGCGAGTATATTATCAAAGTTATTTACGGGAATACAAAATTTATCATTAATACGATTTCTGTATGACGTGCTAAATTCCCAATTTTACATATTTGATAAATACACTGAAATTTATTGTTGAGGGAAAGCTAGCTTCTATGCGCATTTCACTGGTTGCTTAGGCCAGCTCATCAGGAAACCTTTTCCTAAGATTTTAGAAAAGCTAAAAATATTATACGAATAAAACCCTAAAGCGAATAAGAATTTTAAACACTCAAGGTCTTACTCGTAAGTAACAATATCAAAGCTCAAACAAAACACCAACAATAAACAGTGAGTTTATCTTTTCTTACATCCCTCTACAATTGGTTGGGTTCTTTCCGACTCGAATTGTAGTTATAAGTGGGTAAAAAGAAAAAACAAAATTAAAAAACAAATTGTTTCATTCTATTGTCTTCGTAAGAAAACAACAAAAAAAAACCAATTTGCCAATTCAGTTTTCTGCACGGGCACATGCGAGTATATTATCAAAGTTATTTACGGGAATACAAAATTTATCATTAATACGATTTCTGTATGACGTGCTAAATTCCCAATTTTACATATTTGATAAATACACTGAAATTTATTGTTGAGGGAAAGCTAGCTTCTATGCGCATTTCACTGGTTGCTTAGGCCAGCTCATCAGGAAACCTTTTCCTAAGATTTTAGAAAAGCTAAAAATATTATACGAATAAAACCCTAAAGCGAATAAGAATTTTAAACACTCAAGGTCTTACTCGTAAGTAACAATATCAAAGCTCAAACAAAACACCAACAATAAACAGTGAGTTTATCTTTTCTTACATCCCTCTACAATTGGTTGGGTTCTTTCCGACTCGAATTGTAGTTATAAGTGGGTAAAAAGAAAAAACAAAATTAAAAAACAAATTGTTTCATTCTATTGTCTTCGTAAGAAAACAACAAAAAAAAACCAATTTGCCAATTCAGTTTTCTGCACGGGCACATGCGAGTATATTATCAAAGTTATTTACGGGAATACAAAATTTATCATTAATACGATTTCTGTATGACGTGCTAAATTCCCAATTTTACATATTTGATAAATACACTGAAATTTATTGTTGAGGGAAAGCTAGCTTCTATGCGCATTTCACTGGTTGCTTAGGCCAGCTCATCAGGAAACCTTTTCCTAAGATTTTAGAAAAGCTAAAAATATTATACGAATAAAACCCTAAAGCGAATAAGAATTTTAAACACTCAAGGTCTTACTCGTAAGTAACAATATCAAAGCTCAAACAAAACACCAACAATAAACAGTGAGTTTATCTTTTCTTACATCCCTCTACAATTGGTTGGGTTCTTTCCGACTCGAATTGTAGTTATAAGTGGGTAAAAAGAAAAAACAAAATTAAAAAACAAATTGTTTCATTCTATTGTCTTCGTAAGAAAACAACAAAAAAAAACCAATTTGCCAATTCAGTTTTCTGCACGGGCACATGCGAGTATATTATCAAAGTTATTTACGGGAATACAAAATTTATCATTAATACGATTTCTGTATGACGTGCTAAATTCCCAATTTTACATATTTGATAAATACACTGAAATTTATTGTTGAGGGAAAGCTAGCTTCTATGCGCATTTCACTGGTTGCTTAGGCCAGCTCATCAGGAAACCTTTTCCTAAGATTTTAGAAAAGCTAAAAATATTATACGAATAAAACCCTAAAGCGAATAAGAATTTTAAACACTCAAGGTCTTACTCGTAAGTAACAATATCAAAGCTCAAACAAAACACCAACAATAAACAGTGAGTTTATCTTTTCTTAATAAATTTCAGTGTATTTATCAAATATGTAAAATTGGGAATTTAGCACGTCATACAGAAATCGTATTAATGATAAATTTTGTATTCCCGTAAATAACTTTGATAATATACTCGCATGTGCCCGTGCAGAAAACTGAATTGGCAAATTGGTTTTTTTTTGTTGTTTTCTTACGAAGACAATAGAATGAAACAATTTGTTTTACAATAAATTTCAGTGTATTTATCAAATATGTAAAATTGGGAATTTAGCACGTCATACAGAAATCGTATTAATGATAAATTTTGTATTCCCGTAAATAACTTTGATAATATACTCGCATGTGCCCGTGCAGAAAACTGAATTGGCAAATTGGTTTTTTTTTGTTGTTTTCTTACGAAGACAATAGAATGAAACAATTTGTTTTTTAATTTTGTTTTTTCTTTTTACCCACTTATAACTACAATTCGAGTCGGAAAGAACCCAACCAATTGTAGAGGGATGTAAGAAAAGATAAACTCACTGTTTATTGTTGGTGTTTTGTTTGAGCTTTGATATTGTTACTTACGAGTAAGACCTTGAGTGTTTAAAATTCTTATTCGCTTTAGGGTTTTATTCGTATAATATTTTTAGCTTTTCTAAAATCTTAGGAAAAGGTTTCCTGATGAGCTGGCCTAAGCAACCAGTGAAATGCGCATAGAAGCTAGCTTTCCCTCAACAATAAATTTCAGTGTATTTATCAAATATGTAAAATTGGGAATTTAGCACGTCATACAGAAATCGTATTAATGATAAATTTTGTATTCCCGTAAATAACTTTGATAATATACTCGCATGTGCCCGTGCAGAAAACTGAATTGGCAAATTGGTTTTTTTTTGTTGTTTTCTTACGAAGACAATAGAATGAAACAATTTGTTTTTTAATTTTGTTTTTTCTTTTTACCCACTTATAACTACAATTCGAGTCGGAAAGAACCCAACCAATTGTAGAGGGATGTAAGAAAAGATAAACTCACTGTTTATTGTTGGTGTTTTGTTTGAGCTTTGATATTGTTACTTACGAGTAAGACCTTGAGTGTTTAAAATTCTTATTCGCTTTAGGGTTTTATTCGTATAATATTTTTAGCTTTTCTAAAATCTTAGGAAAAGGTTTCCTGATGAGCTGGCCTAAGCAACCAGTGAAATGCGCATAGAAGCTAGCTTTCCCTCAACAATAAATTTCAGTGTATTTATCAAATATGTAAAATTGGGAATTTAGCACGTCATACAGAAATCGTATTAATGATAAATTTTGTATTCCCGTAAATAACTTTGATAATATACTCGCATGTGCCCGTGCAGAAAACTGAATTGGCAAATTGGTTTTTTTTTGTTGTTTTCTTACGAAGACAATAGAATGAAACAATTTGTTTTTTAATTTTGTTTTTTCTTTTTACCCACTTATAACTACAATTCGAGTCGGAAAGAACCCAACCAATTGTAGAGGGATGTAAGAAAAGATAAACTCACTGTTTATTGTTGGTGTTTTGTTTGAGCTTTGATATTGTTACTTACGAGTAAGACCTTGAGTGTTTAAAATTCTTATTCGCTTTAGGGTTTTATTCGTATAATATTTTTAGCTTTTCTAAAATCTTAGGAAAAGGTTTCCTGATGAGCTGGCCTAAGCAACCAGTGAAATGCGCATAGAAGCTAGCTTTCCCTCAACAATAAATTTCAGTGTATTTATCAAATATGTAAAATTGGGAATTTAGCACGTCATACAGAAATCGTATTAATGATAAATTTTGTATTCCCGTAAATAACTTTGATAATATACTCGCATGTGCCCGTGCAGAAAACTGAATTGGCAAATTGGTTTTTTTTTGTTGTTTTCTTACGAAGACAATAGAATGAAACAATTTGTTTTTTAATTTTGTTTTTTCTTTTTACCCACTTATAACTACAATTCGAGTCGGAAAGAACCCAACCAATTGTAGAGGGATGTAAGAAAAGATAAACTCACTGTTTATTGTTGGTGTTTTGTTTGAGCTTTGATATTGTTACTTACGAGTAAGACCTTGAGTGTTTAAAATTCTTATTCGCTTTAGGGTTTTATTCGTATAATATTTTTAGCTTTTCTAAAATCTTAGGAAAAGGTTTCCTGATGAGCTGGCCTAAGCAACCAGTGAAATGCGCATAGAAGCTAGCTTTCCCTCAACAATAAATTTCAGTGTATTTATCAAATATGTAAAATTGGGAATTTAGCACGTCATACAGAAATCGTATTAATGATAAATTTTGTATTCCCGTAAATAACTTTGATAATATACTCGCATGTGCCCGTGCAGAAAACTGAATTGGCAAATTGGTTTTTTTTTGTTGTTTTCTTACGAAGACAATAGAATGAAACAATTTGTTTTTTAATTTTGTTTTTTCTTTTTACCCACTTATAACTACAATTCGAGTCGGAAAGAACCCAACCAATTGTAGAGGGATGTAAGAAAAGATAAACTCACTGTTTATTGTTGGTGTTTTGTTTGAGCTTTGATATTGTTACTTACGAGTAAGACCTTGAGTGTTTAAAATTCTTATTCGCTTTAGGGTTTTATTCGTATAATATTTTTAGCTTTTCTAAAATCTTAGGAAAAGGTTTCCTGATGAGCTGGCCTAAGCAACCAGTGAAATGCGCATAGAAGCTAGCTTTCCCTCAACAATAAATTTCAGTGTATTTATCAAATATGTAAAATTGGGAATTTAGCACGTCATACAGAAATCGTATTAATGATAAATTTTGTATTCCCGTAAATAACTTTGATAATATACTCGCATGTGCCCGTGCAGAAAACTGAATTGGCAAATTGGTTTTTTTTGTTGTTTTCTTACGAAGACAATAGAATGAAACAATTTGTTTTTTAATTTTGTTTTTTCTTTTTACCCACTTATAACTACAATTCGAGTCGGAAAGAACCCAACCAATTGTAGAGGGATGTAAGAAAAGATAAACTCACTGTTTATTGTTGGTGTTTTGTTTGAGCTTTGATATTGTTACTTACGAGTAAGACCTTGAGTGTTTAAAATTCTTATTCGCTTTAGGGTTTTATTCGTATAATATTTTTAGCTTTTCTAAAATCTTAGGAAAAGGTTTCCTGATGAGCTGGCCTAAGCAACCAGTGAAATGCGCATAGAAGCTAGCTTTCCCTCAACAATAAATTTCAGTGTATTTATCAAATATGTAAAATTGGGAATTTAGCACGTCATACAGAAATCGTATTAATGATAAATTTTGTATTCCCGTAAATAACTTTGATAATATACTCGCATGTGCCCGTGCAGAAAACTGAATTGGCAAATTGGTTTTTTTTTGTTGTTTTCTTACGAAGACAATAGAATGAAACAATTTGTTTTTTAATTTTGTTTTTTCTTTTTACCCACTTATAACTACAATTCGAGTCGGAAAGAACCCAACCAATTGTAGAGGGATGTAAGAAAAGATAAACTCACTGTTTATTGTTGGTGTTTTGTTTGAGCTTTGATATTGTTACTTACGAGTAAGACCTTGAGTGTTTAAAATTCTTATTCGCTTTAGGGTTTTATTCGTATAATATTTTTAGCTTTTCTAAAATCTTAGGAAAAGGTTTCCTGATGAGCTGGCCTAAGCAACCAGTGAAATGCGCATAGAAGCTAGCTTTCCCTCAACAATAAATTTCAGTGTATTTATCAAATATGTAAAATTGGGAATTTGGCACGTCATACAGAAATCGTAAAAATATGTAAATTATTCGATTACGAATGGCAACTGAACTGAAGTTGAGTTGCCATTCATAATTAGGCTTGCCAGATATGAAATCCATAAAAACAGTACATCGAGAAAAAAACGGCAGTACATTAATGTAAAAAGAAGTACATTAAATTTTTTTATTTTATTTTCTTAAATGCATTGAGTAGCAATTCATAAACCGAAATAAGATATTTTTTAATATTAATTATTTAATATACTTAAGCACTGAAATCTTTTGATTAGTATGTTGTTTCAAATTAAATGTTAAAAACAAAAAGCTTTGGTTATTTTAATTTTGTAAAATAATAACGTAAGTTTCAGTTCAATATCACGTGTTAGTTTAACAATTTAACTATTCTAATTTAACAATTTCATTATTGTAATTTAACAAATTAATTATTGTAAATTTAAAATATTGCAAATATTTATCACTTTTTTTGTACTTCGCTAACAAGGCCATTTTTACCGTTTTCGGTTTTTAAAAAATTTTAAAACTCAAGGTGTATTTAAAATTAGTTTTTATTATTAATTCACTCTCTTAATTTTCAATCGAAATTAAACTTCGGTCTTTTCTCCAAAACATTGAACTAAAAATTCTTTCAGTTGTTTCAATGAGGAAGTGAAAATACGAATATTTTCGGAATTGAGAAATAATCAACTTTTTAGAAATTCTTTTCATGTAATTTCTCCTGGTTTTTCTTTTTAAATATTTTTTCAGCAAAATCTTTCAATGATACGAACAAATTATTTATAGAAATTAATTGAAATGTTTGAAATTAAGTTTCGTTTTCGATAGAAACTTATCTACACGCTTTTTAAAAAGGCAATTCTTCTGTTCAATATCAAAGCTGTGGCTAATTTGCAATTTCGGCTATGAAATCATTCATTTTTGATTCTTTTGTTGTTTAAATTTTTGGCAAAGTTGCTTTACTTTCTAGAACATGTCAACTAATTTTAGGTTGCCATTATCCCCAATTTTTTTATGCATAATGTGTATACTATTTCCTATGTGGTGTAAAAAGCCAAGGTTTGCTTCATCAATTTAATTTTAAAAAAATTGGCTCAAAACAGGTGAACAACAGCTTTGGAACGACAAGTAAGCTTTAACGGCTGGAAAGTTTTTTTTAAAAATCTTTATACTTCAGGCGTCATCGAGTTGGTATATGACGCAACATTTCAAACCATACAAAAACGCAAAATTCAAACATTACTTTCCGATTTGCAGTCTTTTAAGTGGATGTCGAAAATTTGTTGTACTTTATTTACAAACGTGTAAATAAACGTGTTTTTTTTTTGTGCAAAAAAAAGTACAAAATGAAGTACAAAAGCTAAAATAAAGTACAAATGCGTACTTCTTTAATGGTTATGCAGAAAGCAGTACAGATAGTAAAAAAAAGTACGCGTACTGCTGAAAACAGTACGTCTGGCAAGCCTATTCATAATTGACCCATTATTTTATGTCAAAATTTTTCCATAAACAAACAACTGTGCTTAAGAACAAAGGTTTAAAGTTTGCGTAATGTACTTTATTTGTTTGCTGCCTTTATGTTTAAAGACAACGGGTAAAAGTTTGCGCAAAAATGTACTATGTAAAAAAGTACTTTGTTTGTTTGGTGCCTAGAACGTAAAGAACATGGGTTCCAATTTTAAGCAAAATTATTTTGAAAAAAAAAACGTTTTTACAAAAAGTATCCAAAAGTACAAATTTTTATCCTGTTTTGTCGACTTTTCATTTTTCGTAAACCTTCGCGGAGCAGTTGAAGTAATAAATAAGGTCCAGTAGTTTTAAAATTTTATTCAGTTGAACAAACCAGGATTCGTTTTGAAGAACAGGTGTTTCTAAGTTGACAATCCTTGTTTGGTTTTCGTTGAACTCCGAGTCGTTCCGGTGCGAAGAACCAATTGTCTTCGGAACGTAAATAGGTTAGGTAAGGGAGCTTGGATTAAATACATATTGCACTTTACACATTCATTCGGAGACCTTTTGGGTTCATTGTTAATCCCTTTATTAATATTAAGTACGTACATAAATTCGATTTTAAGGTCGTTATTTTGCTATAAATATTAAAATATTTTTTTAATAAATAATGCAGATTTCTAAGGATGCCATAAAAAAATAATTTTTTTTAATAAAAAAACTAAGAATGCTTTGTATAAAGCCATATAGAACTTTATATAGTCAAGTACCCCAAAGCTAATATGATTTCACTGCGGATGCTCTAGAGCAATAACCGAAGTACTGTTTGAGTCTATTGTAATGAACCTCAGCTAATTTTCTGCCCATATCTCAAAGCATTTTTTTTATCTTTTCATTTACAATTTTATTACACCATTTAATATTGTTATATTAGGTTATTAGGATTTATTGTCCATTTTATTTTGCATTTTACAACTTTCATTTCTGTGGCATTTTGACAAAACATCTTAAGTCAAATTTAAAAAGCTTAAGTCATACGAATTTTCATTCAAAAACGTTTTGTTTACGTTTTTAATTTTGTATTATGAACGAATCTTTGCTTTAATTTTGGTTTATTTGATTATTTGATAAAAATGATTTTTTCAACGAGTTTTTTTTTAAACTTTTTTTGATATCTTAACTCGCCTTAAGATGTTTTGTCAAAATGCCACTGATTTATCGTAACCACATTTTTTATTTCAAATTTAATAATGAAATGAATTACTGAATATCTTACTTGTTTTTTAAACACTTTCTATTAAACAAATAACTTCACTTATTACTTTATTTTTTCTATCATAATACATACATATGTATGTACATATTTAAAAACGTACATACATCTATGCCATTATGTACAGGTAGACCTCGCTTAGCACGTGTTTCTTATAACGGTCTTACACTCCTTATATTTTGTGACACAATTTTGTTTAACATGATAAAATCTTGTTGTTACACGGTTGTTGTAAACTGATTTTCACTCATGTACTTTTCATACCCTAATTTAAGGATTAAATGACTAAAATAATGTTAGCTTAAATTTGTCAGTCCTTGCACAAGATCGCACCTATTATATGTTGCCTTGAATTCTGAATGTATTAATTACACTATTATTTCGCCAAATAATTTTAATGATAAACGTTCCAATGGTTTTCTTAAATATTTTTATTAGTTTAATGTTCTTGATAATTATTCTTATTAAGTCCATTATCGTATTTTATGTTCTATAATGGCTTTTTAATAAAAAATTATAAAATTTTATATTTGACCCTTTTTTTTAGCTATTTTCTCTAACGTAACTTTTACATAAAAATTATTAATTGTGCCTTGAACGTAAAACTCTATTTTTAAGTTTCCGTAAAATTATTTTAAAAAAATTTTTATTTTTCAAAATGTACCAGCAGTACAAAACTTTACCCGTTTTGTCCTTCCCAGTCAAAAACTTTAAAATTTTTACCACTAAGATATTTTCTAATGAAAAAGAACCAATTTTTTAAATTTCAAGGCACTACATTGTTTCCTTTAAAGAAAACTAAAATTCCCTTTTGTACTACATTTAACCCCTTTCCTTGTAGAACCCCATTTTTATACACCAACAAAATTGGGATTGTAAGAAAAGATAAACGCACTGTTTATTGTTGTTGTTTTGGTTTAAGCTTTGATATTGTTACAAGTAATCGCATTCCTAATTGTAATTTTATTGAGGTCCCTACTATCTAAACAAATACGCGTCTTATTTGGCTTAATTACAGCGGTTACTGGTGAAGACCAAGGACTATTGCCTTCCTGAATAACTCCCAAACTAATCATGCGATCAAGTTCTTCATAAATCAATTTCTGTTTGGCTAGTGAGATAGGACAGTGTCTACGTTTGACTGCGAACATTGCCAGTATCAATACCATGTTCGCTTAACAGTTTTATTTGTATAACATCTTTAGTTTTTCTAAAATCTTTGGATGAAGTTTCATGACGATCTGGCCTAGGCAACCAGTGAAATGCGTATAGGAATAGCTTATCCCATCAACAATAAATTTCAGTTTATCAATAGTATGAAATGGGAGTAAAAACTTTAAATTGCCTTTTTAAGTTTGCGCAAAATTATATTTAAAAACATATTAAAAAAAATACGAATTTTCAGACTGTTTTGGCCTTAAATGTACTTTGTTTATTTGCTGCCTATATGTTAAAAATATAAGTTTCAAGTTCGAGAAAAATTATTTAAAAAAACGTGTTTACAGAAAGTACCAAAAGTACGAATTTTTACCCAGTTTTCCCCTAAAATGTTCTTTATATTTTGCAGCCTTTATGTTAAAGAATATAGGTTTCAAGTTTCAGAAAAAATATTAAAAAAAAAGTACAAAAAGTACGAGGTTTTACGCCGTTTGGCCCTCAAATGTAAATTTTTTGTTTGCTGCCTTTGTGCTAAAGAACAAAGCTTTAAATTTTGAGCAAAAATTATTTAAAAAAAAATAGTTTTCAAAAAGTACACAGCTTTTTCCTAGTTTGTCTCCTCAAATGTACTTTATTTGTTTAAGAACATAGTTGAAACCTATGTTTGCATGTTTATATAAAGTACCAAAAGTATGAGTTTCCACCCTGCCGATAAATATACTTTATTTGTTTGCTTCCTTCATCGTAAAGTACATATGTTTCAATTTTAAGCAAAATTATTTTGAAAAAAACGTGTTTAAAAAGTATCCAAAAGTACGATTTTTTACCCTGTTTTGTCGACTTTTCTTTTTTTCTAAACCTTCGCGTAGCAATTACGAACAAACCTGCAGATGGAAGTATCCAATTTGGTTTTTTGTGCCACGCCTACTTATCTTATTCCGAACACTTTTGACTGATATTGCGTATTGGTAGCCAGGATATTTGTTCTAAAATTGGAAACTTTAGCTGTTGCCTTCTGCTAGATATAGAGAACTCTAGTTTGTGCCACGCCCAATTTTTCACTCCCGCCTATTTGTCGAAAAAAGTGTGTGTGCTGTGTATTAATAACCATTCTATTTGTTACAAATTTGGATGGACAATTTTTCTATTACCGTTGTTTAGATACAAACAAATTCAATTTTGTGGCACGCCCACATTTAGTCAGATGTTAGTTATTGCTAACGAAGATGATTGTAAGAAGTTTGGAAGCTTTGGCGTTCTCCAGATATACAGAAATAAATACTGTCTTTGTATGGGTGGTCCCACGCCCGCTTATCCAATCCCGCTCAAATTTTGTCGGAAGTGTATTGATAACCAAGATGCTTGTTACAAATTTGGAAAATTAAAACTCCAGATATGCAGAAAAATAAATTGTCTTTGTCTACTTAAAATTTCAAAAAATATATTTAGCCTATAGCTTCTTGCAGACCATCAGTAATATACTGTAAAAGTTTCATACAGATCGGATCAGGCGGCTTTAAGGGCGGCTATAAGGCACATATGTATGTATATATTTATGTATATATTATATAGATATACATTTTTATTGTATATGTATGTTTACAGATTTATTGAATCTTTATACATCAAAATATGAACTAACAGTAATTAATCAAATCCAATTCTAATTCTAAAGTTTATGTCCTGCCAATGAAAATTCTCCCAGTCCAGTGCATTTGCATGGAACGCAACCTCCATGTTAAACGAGGCCCACCTGTAAAATTAATAATTTAACAACTTAATTCTTTTACTGCTTTTGTTTTTACTTTTTTTTAAAATATTTTATTATGTATTAACTACTTTCTAAAAGCCATAATAGCCATGTTTTTATTTATTTATTTGTGTTTTTGATAAAAACTAAAATATAAATATAAAAAAACATAAGCAGAAACAAAACAATGTTAGTAATTAAATCAATAAATTTCTTGATTATAACAAAAAATAACTCCGCACATCATAAATTCATTTATTTATAAAATCATGTTTATTTCTAACTGACGATGACTCGCTAGAAATGCACATAAAATCACGTCTCATCATTAAAGCTTTCAAAGCGCGTTTGTTGTAAATGCTTGTAGTTGACGCTGCCTAATTCATTTAGTGTTTTAGGACATGACTCGAGTCAAGTCAAATGAAATCCAAACTCAACTTAATAACTGTCTGTCTATGGTAATGCCTGTTAAATTGTCAAGTGTACGGGTTGGAACAGCATGTTTTGGTTTGGTTTTTTTAAAATGCTCACTGTAATTCTGGCCACTTGTAGCTTTAAAACTGTAAACACTTTTACTTTGAATTCATTTAAAAAAAAAAAGTTACATGTCGTCAGTCAATCAATGTGTTAAAGAAACTTAACTTCCCTAGGAAACTTGTACATATTTAGGGTTTGTTTTAAAACGTGACCGTTTGCTTGTTGTTATAGAATTCCCTTTGGGTTTAAACGCTAATGAGTGAGTGCTTTGGATTGGGTGAAATTTTGATATTACAAAATTTTTTATTTTTTTATTTTTATTTTTGAAAACGTTTAACGCATTTTAATTAGAATTTACGCTAATTATTTAGATTTCAATATAGTTTTCATAAACCACAATAGTAGAGAGGGTATTATGCGTTTGGTTTTTTGGTCTAAAACGTTTGTCCTAAAACTTTTGAAGCGATCTTACGATGTCCGTCCCATTGGTTCGCTGTCCATTTTAACCTTGTCCGCAAAGTATTTTGAAGGTACTATGATGAAATTGGTACTTTTTGATTGTCACAAAAACATACGCTTTTAACAATAGTAACAATCGGTTCATAATTTCAGATAGCCCCCCATACAAGCTTCATATTTGACCATTGTTCCTAAACAAATACTACTCTTGAAAGTAGCTTTTCAAGCCATAACTTTCTTAAAAATTTTTGTGTTAAAAAAATAAAAAAAATTGGAGACCATACGATAGCAACTATGTCGTGTCCAAATTTTGTGTTGGTAGTTCCAGAATTGAACATAGGTCCTTTATAAACCCCCTCTCTTAATTTACTTAAAGATAAAAAAAATATTATATCCTTTAAAAATATCTAAATTATATTCGGCACAAAGAACTTTTACAAGAATCTTAACCCCAAAACATCATTTTGTTTGGCCAAGTGAATTTTGTGCCTATATCCGGAATTTTACAACTCTAACTATGTGTATGGGTGCATTGCCATTTTGTTCCAGGATATCGTTCCGAACAGCTCGTTAAAATGCAGAAATGATGATTCCAGAATACGTTTATTCGATTCCGCTGTCATTTTAATGCTCTCGAAAACTATTTCCGATGTTCCGTAGTAAGACACAGCGCCCTATTCCAAAACTTCATCTTCCCGGGAATTATGTCTTGTCAGAACTCTTGGTTCTTTTCTTAAGTCATGAAAGTAATAATTGTAGCCGTCGGGACCATCCAGATAAAATTTCGTTGCTCCATGTAATTTTAGCACGTCTAAACTCTAACCTCTTTTCCTTGCGTTGCTTGTTCAGTGGTTGCGTTTTCTGGAGTTTTTTTTTTCTTTGTAAATACCCACATGGTTTAATAATTCGCCTAACTGTAGATATGCTTGCATTTAGACCGGGACCGAATTTTGCTTAATGGTGAAGCCGAATTGGAAGCTTATCTTCTTATTAAACATCGCTCGCGGAGTCATGTGGAGCGGGAAGTGCAGCCTTTCATGTTTTCTCCATACTTATCCTTATTCCGCAGAAAATTTTTTACAACAGTTTTGCTCCTACCAATTTTTGTAGCAACCTTCTTCCTTGTATGCATCAATTTAAGTCCTTTTCACTATGGACAGTGATGTATGTTTTACCCATTGTGGCTTAAAAAGCTTGTGGCTTAAAAAGCTTGTAGGCTAATTTTATTAATTTCTTGGTTTTTGGTTGTTAGCCTCACTGCTCTAATGTAAAAATACAACTGACCTTCATCTAATGACGCATTTTAATTAAAAATTTACTTTTTTATCATGAACTTTTATATAAAAAACATTTACAACGGTTTTGTCAAAATTGTTTTTTATATTGGATAGTTGCAGTCAAGGAAAATTCAACTACAGGTACTGTTGGAACTACAACAATCTAAAAACAACGGAAACAAAACAGGGGTGTTTGCATTGCATTGCTAGTGCTTACGGCTCGAAATGTCAACCCAAGGCGAATTCATACAAGGTGGTCTTGGCTTGCTACGAAAGCAACAGCTGAAAACTAACCTTGTGTCAAAATGATATACTGTTACTTTTGTTGACATTTACATTTACATGTTTGTATGTTAGTGCACAGCTAATTTGTTTACTTCAGTGTTGTATTATTTTGACACAACGTTAAAGTAGTTTACAGTGTTGTATCCGTTTTCAAAATAAGACCACCTTGTATGAATTCGCCTTGTGTCAACCATTCTTAGCAAAACACAAACAAATCAAAACAAATAGGTTCAAACTGTGAAAATCAGATGGCGTTTCGACACCACTTGTAGTTGAATTCGCCCTGGTTGCAGTGTTCCTTATTTTGCAACTACAACAATTTGGATGTTTTTACAATAAAGAAGAAACATAACTTTAAAAATTTTTTTAAGAAAACAATGGCCTTATTCTAATGACAAGCAGTGTGTATAAAATGAGCATTAAGTGCTTAAATACTAACGATTCTGTTCACAATTTATGAAATTATCTGCTTATATCTATAATTTTTCAACAATTTTTTCAACTTTGCAGCAATACAGTATTGTTTAAACATTTTATTATTTTTTCTCGTTAAATATTTATTTTGTTTTATTGCGTGAGTTACTTTTACAAATTTTGGTATGATGTACTTGCTCACTCGTACATGCATCAGTGAATGAGTTCACTTACTGCATTAATTAGTGCACGTAATCGTAATAATATGCTCTTTAATTTAAACGTTGTTATTGAAGATTTGTTTTTCAAAATGTAAAACAAACAAACATATTAATTAATCTATTTTTCTTTTATTATTTTTAAAGAGCTAATAGAAGTTTGAAATAATAATTATTTCTTTAGTTAAGGTTGTAGTACAAATGATGGGGACTAGGTTGTTTTATATTTATTACGTTAAAGTTTGCTATTGAAATTCTGCCAGATCGGTCCATAAATGACTGAGATATGAGCAAAAAACCACGGCTCTAGTCTTATTTAAGAAATATCTGGGCCAAATTTGATCTTGCTAGCTATAATCTGTAACTTTGTAATTTTGTTAATTTTGACTACCATTATTCTACTTAGCTTATTTCAGGTGAAAATAAAAAATGAAGGTCTTAAATTATGAAAAGACTTATGAGTAAAAATTAAAGATATATAGGTAAAATTGTAAGTTGTAACGGTTTAAGCTCATATCTCAGCCATTTGTGAACCTATCTGGCTGAATTTAAATAGCAACCTTTTTCCGTCTCGCATCGTATTTGGAGTCTTAGGGAAACCCATTTCAACATATATAGGGACAGACAGACGGTCAAACAGATATCGCTAAATCAACTACTCATAAGGACCCAGAATATACACTTATAGAGTCTAAGATCAACATTGTGGAAATTACAAACAGAATACTTCCCCTCAGGGGTATGCAGGGAGCATCTTAAGGACATTTCAACTTCAGGTGCAGTCAATACCTCTTGAGAACGCGGCTGACAGGAAATCATACATATCTTGCACCACTGAAGTCAATAGCCCCTGGCGACACGTTCCTTTTCCAAGGAGCACACTTTTCTCACAAATACTTTTTACACAAGGTGTTATGATATTGAAAAGTAGGTCGAGGGGTAAAGTTAAGACTACTCTAATAAAAATGTACTTTTTACAAAACGATACTCTTTCACAGGATCATACTTTTTTCACGAAAGGATACTTTCGGGGATCACGTGGTAGTTGCAACTTAAAGTCGCGGGAAGGGTGTTCCTGACAAGCCTGATTAAACACTGAGTTTTCGCCTCCCGGACGGATCCTCCGTAGGAACTGTTGCTATCCAACATATATTGTCGACTATTCTAAAGCATCGGAGGTCAGATAGCTCCAGCTCCAAAACAAGGGGCGAGAGTATAATTCTGCTAACTTGTATCACACACAGGGGCGGATGGGAAATGCATTTTTTATTTCTCAAGTGGTTAAGACCACCTAAAGATTAACGACAGGTGCTTAAGTAAATATTGTCTACTCATTCCCATTTTCGCCTGTGGTGAAGGGTAATAAAAACAAGTAAGAGTGCTATATTCGGCTATGCCGAATCTTATATACCCTTCACCATGATGAGATAAGAACAAAAAGTTATATACATAAATAACGTTCTTTAGATAGGTATAAATAAATATTAATTGAGCCACGCCAACTTTTCATTCCGCCATGCCGAAGAATATAAAAAAAACAAAAAATTTATATATGTACCTAAGACCGTTTCCTCTTTTGCCAAAGTTGATGTTTGAAATTTGTTTTATAATCTTAAAATCGTTTTTTAGAACATACAAAAATTAAATAAAAAAAATTAATAAAAATTCTTTTTGGGATTCGAACTGGCAATATCATCAGTCTCAGGAGAGATCTTAACAACTCGGCCACGAATGCTTTTACTGAAGAAGCGTTAAATTAAAATATATTGAGTCTATGAGTTTGTTTCTTTATTTGAGCGGCATATCATATACATACATGCATTAATGTGTATGTGGATGCGTAAAATTAAACACATTACAAATAAAATCCACCACTTGTAGTGAACAGCGTTGCCGTTTT
Source organism: Pollenia griseotomentosa (assembly GCA_963931875.1). Taxonomy (NCBI): domain Eukaryota; kingdom Metazoa; phylum Arthropoda; class Insecta; order Diptera; family Polleniidae; genus Pollenia; species Pollenia griseotomentosa. Next base: position 28,936,232 of record OZ007560.1, read on the forward strand.
GGTTACTTTTAACCAAAACTGGTTACTTTTTTTCTCAATGTGTACTTGTGTACTTTTTTTCCATTTTGGTTACTTTTTTTCAACACAAAAATAACCAATTTTTTGTTTTGGAGCAAGAACTACCCGCTCCGCTTTTTTGACCTTTAAAAATTGTGTGTGGTATTTGTGCATATTAAACCAATACTTTTTTCATCTAGTTAAAAATAATTTTTTTAGAAGCTTAAGCTTTAACAGACTATCAAGTATAAATGGCCATTATCTGCTACTCTTCATGCTTCATATTGCTAACTGAAACACTTTTCTAGATAAATGAAAAGGTCAAAGGCCCTTCCGATCCGATCCCGTTTAATATGAGTATATACCACTGGGCTAAAATCATCTATAAATTAAAGATCTACCGCAAAATTTAGCTCAATTTTGCACTTTAATAATATAACACACAGTAAGAGCTCTTTATATAAAAAGAATGAAAGCTATAGCTCATAAAATTTTTAAAAATGACGAAAGTAAGTTTGTATAGGAAGTGCCACTTCCACTAAAAATTTCGAAAAATTGTATATCTTATTGTTCTTTCCCGAAATCGGTCCAGCGGCTAATGAGCCTACAATATACAAGAAAACACAATTTCTTCTTTAGACATATTTTTAAACTGAAGTGCGAACAAAATAGTACTTTTGATACAAAATAATTTTGGTTACTTTTTTTCGCTTTTGGTTACTTTATTTTTACATTTTGGTTTCAAAATTTTTTTGGTCGTGGCAACGCTGGTAGTGAAGGGTATAAAAAAACAACAAAAAAAAAAAAAACACATTACCAACAATGTATTACCATAGCCACTGTATGACCGTAGAAACCAAAATTGAATTGGTTTGTATGGTATGTTTATGTCGTTTTGGTACTACAGTCTTGGTATGGTAAGATCACGTCTAATTGGACTTTTAAAGGAAAAAATTTGAGGCAGTCGTTGTTTTTTACTCATATCTCAGCCATTTGTGGACCGATCTTGCTGAATTTCAATAGCAAACAATTCCGTACCATATGTGACATAAATGTATAATAACCTGGCCCCCATCATATATGGGGTCTTCGGAAAACCCATTTCAACGGACATACGGACATCGTTAAATCAACTTCGCTCCATAATATATATACTTTATAGGGTCTAACATCAATATTATAGAAATTACAAACGGAATGACAAACTTATATATACCCTATTCACCACCTGTGGTGAAGGGTATAAAAAAGATGAATCCAAATTTGGAGTTGCTCTCTGCAAGCCAATTTGCACTAAATACTGAACTCCGCTAATGAATTTAATTTGCACTATTGTAAAGTAGAACTGATGGTTTTTTTTTTATTTATAAATAATAGTATCATTATATATTTTTTGATATTAACAAAATTTTATGCAGTAATGTTGTTAATTTAAGTAACTTTTTAATTAAAACGAATTTTATTTTTGATTAATAATTTAATTGAAAAAAAAATTGGCGAGAATTTTGACTGTGATTGCTTTGACGTTTAGGAAGGCAGCCTTCGTTTTATTGAAAAAGAAAGAAAACCACAGGATTTCTAGTTATATTATTGAACTTTATATTTGCACTAAGCAACTTGCCTAATGTATTTTTAAAGTTTTAAACTCGTAACAGTTCAACATCATAATGCAATTGACCGGCTTAGCAAAAGCGTAGATGTAGAAAGCGCTTTATCCAAAAATAGAGATAAGACTTTTGTTGCCCTGTTAATCGTCGTTTCTACAAACCGGCTTTACAAAAACTTAATCTCAAAGATGCGCTGCCTGTTGGCTTAAGACTGAATGAATCCACACCAACAAAAGACAAAACTGTTTTTTTGACTAATACGACAACAGAACATTAGTTCTTTCTGTCTTTTTGACTTACAGCGGCAAAACATTGGTTGCAGAAAATACATGTAATTTGATACAACATACCCATACAGAGTAAAACAAAAAAAAAAAAACTGAAACGAACCTCGTTGCAAATAATTGCTTGCTTTCTTTTGTTGTAACCCACACCAATTAAGACAAGACAAAAAAATTAAAAAAAGACATAAAACATTTGTCTATGTGCTGCCATCGTTGTCTTAACATCCATGTGCGCTATGATCTTGGCCATACAATGTATTTTCTGTAGACAACCAAACGCCACAACAACACAAATTGTGGTCAATCAGAACATGAACATCAACATGTATTCGCCACATACAAGAACGTGAACAAATTAATGCCGTTGCTCTGCCGTCGTTATGGTCATGCCATGTTCAAATCGAAAGCGAATGAAGAAGTGGGGTTATAGACAAAAACGTTTTGTCTTTTGTGAGTGTGGGTTCAGCCTAAGTGAAAAATTATGATGGTTATTATGATTTTTCAGATTTTAAATATAAGTGCAGGGTTCTATATGTATCTCGTGAGATTAAACCCTCTTTTGATCTAAACGACCGAACTTTACCGTCGAATTTTCTAATTGTAGTTAAGAAATTTAGAATTTCTTAAATCTTTTGAACAAATTTAAGTTTTTATATTGAATATGAGATGATTGTTCTCAATTTTATACCCCCTTTTTTTAACTTTATTTCAGAACATTTTATTTTTCGAATTTATTAAATGATTATGTGATTTCATAATTAATTGTCACTCTGTTAAAAAACACTTTCTTTTCAATCAAAAGACAACGAAAGTTATTTCCTATTTTAGAAAACTGATTTCTTGTGAAAAAGAAAACTATAAAAAACAAGCAAAATACTTTTTTCAATACAATTTACTTTTACTTTTGTTGCCATCGATTCTTTTGTGCAATTTAATTTAAAAAAAAAAAGTATGCAAAATATTTAGCGCAGTTTTTTTTTTTTAATTTTGCTCAACTCATTATAACCCCGACAGTCATTTGTCTTTGAACAATTAGTTTTTGCACCTTTTTTGTACCAATAGTGAAAACTTGGCACTTTACCATAAAAAGAATTTCACTTAGACTTTATTGTGTTTCAATCGGTGACACTTTCTTTCCTATTTTTTGAACTTACCTTCATTGCGTTTTTAGGTGACTTTTAAATAAAAATTAAACTTAAATATAAATGTAAGGTTTAAAGTCGTTGAGAAGGATATATAAGTTTTTTTTTTTTTTAATAAAGTAAAGAATTTGTATTTGTTAAGAGAGTAAGAGGAGGTTCTCTTATAAATTTGACTCGTAATCGAACGCGTTCAATCCAACAATAAGTAAAGAAAGATTAAAATTGCTATTAAATATATAATCACATCAATTAGCTTCATGACACTTGATGTGATAAATCGTTTAAAAGAAAAAATAAAACACTTTATTTAAATTTCGCAAACAATAAATTATTTTTATAGTTAAACCGATGTTTAAAAATTTTTTTTCTTTGCTTCTTCAACTCCGACGAGCAACAGTTTATTAAGAAATTTCAAAGTCAACTGACAGAAATATCGAAAACAGAATGCAACAAAACCTCTAAAACAATAATAATGAAATTGTTAATAACAAAATAGTTAATAGTTATAGCAAGAGTTGTTGCGATTAAAACAATATTTAATAATAGTTGTTGTAATTTAGCTGTTTCTGCTTTTTGAAACCGGCCTTACCATGCCATCCATATCCATCTTCATATACATACACGCACTCTCTCTTTGGAAACTAACTTTTTTTTTTAAATATGAACATTGAACAAATACGAGTACTCGTACTCGCAATCGTATTTTCTAGCGTTTACTACCATTTCTGGCATTTGCTGTTGATGGAAAGTGCTGGTCAAGCATAAATTTTGAGTGACGCGGTTCGTTTCTTGTGGCATGCAAACGTACTTCATGCACAAAATAGACTATGTATGATGAAAATAAAAATAACAAAGCAATCATACTAAGTAATTGAAAAAAAAAATTTAAAACATTTTGGACAAACAAATAAACAAGACAAGACAACAAATAAATTGCAAATTGTTTTGTGTGATAGTGGCCTATAATTGGCAAAAGAAAATAAAGACAATTATAACAATTATTTGTTATTGTTGTTACTGTTTCTTTTTAAAAAAATCTATTTGATTTGAAAAACTTTTCTGGGGAAAACAAATAAAACTCTGGTTTTTTGCACAATGGGTCAACTAATGTTTTATAATTAAATGAATAAAAGTGAGAGTGTTTCATTATTAAAATTTTTATATATGATTTTAGTGTGGTAAATCTATATACATTTCAGAGAAAAAACATTTTTCAATATTTTTAGTTAGGCTTGAGTTCATCAAAATTACATTTTCATTAAATTATTTTTACTGAAGGAAGGAATTTTACAACTTGAAAATATCATTAAAATTCATTGATAATTTTCTTGGCTGAGCTGGGGCTCGAACCTGGGTTGAATTTACATGTTTCAAGAATCACCACATTCTTTCATCAGAATTCTTTGGAACTAGCCTCTGCACCACTGCGGTGCCTGCCAGCCAACAGTCAAACATCAATCTTTAACCAGTGGTACTGGTGGCTCAAAACTTGCTGTAATTATCATTTTTAATTTTATATTACATGTGGCTTCCTTTTCTCTGTTTTTTCGTATTATTTCTGTCAAGACTTTGTCTTGAAACCCTGAATACATTCGTGTATCATGTTTTTTGTCCACTTTCGTCGACATTTTATTTGTACAACTTGAAGTAAAAATGCAGACATAAGAGCTTGTGCCATAGCTATTTTAAGAACAATTGTGATTAATATTTATTTAAACTTAGTATTTCAAATACATTCAATATTAATTACGAAAATATTTAATCAAAATCGCTTCAAAATATAGGTCCCGTACGCAAGGAACAAATCGTGAAAAAACATTACTTTCACAAAAAAACAGAGGTTGCAAGCTCTCTGTCTGCTATCCACTTGGGGGAAAGAAGCGATTCCTCTGCCCCAAAAATTTCAGGCATCTCACAACTTCCGGCGTATAGTACCGAGTATCCAGAGTGCATTCTAACACCGGTGCGTTTTTGGAAACTAGGTGACAGTCCGATAACAATTAGTCGCTGAAACTCAACTGTACTTAGCCGACTCAAAAAAAAAAAAAAAAATCCATCCATTCGTACTCAAATCAATCCGAAGCGGTATAAATAGTACGGTGAGTACGGTAGATTTTCTTGAATCCAGTACAGAAAGATTGATTCAAGTAAGGTTTTTCAATCGCAAAATACTTAACTTATCCATATTCAATCCCGAATTCGTACTTAACAATTATCCTAAAATGAGATTGATTGAAGTAAAACTAAGATTGAATTAATCGCGAAGTGCGCTTGATCCAAGTATTATAAATATGTATTAACATAAAATAAACCAAAAGTAAAATTAGAAGGAGAATCTTATTATAATTGATTTACTTACCCGTTTTACACCCTACAGAATTTCGATTAGAAAACACCAGCATCATTTACATAAATAAATGAAAATATAAACTAAATGAGAAGCAAGAGTTCTCAATTTTACTTGTAAGACATGAAAATAATGTTTTTCGTCTTGTTCTGTTGCTTTTGTTGTTTCTACACACAACAAGCAAATCGTTTTTTTTTTGTGGTGTTGTAGTAGTGTATGCTACAAACTTTGAAAAGTTAAATGAGATTAAAATGCACACTTTGTAATTTTACTTTCAGAGTGGCACTACCAACGAAAAGTTTAATATTTCTTTTACTTGGTTTAAGAATTTTGTACTTAATTTAAGAAATCCAGGGAGTAGGAGTAAAGCTATGTTCACTAGGGATATAACCAAATTTTTGGCATAGTACCACAGAGTGGCCAAGAATGTTTAAGTAATGAAAACACCTGTCTCCCGTCGTTTTGCGAAAAAACCTGACGCAGCGAAGCAAATTTCTTAAACCTTCTAAGAAATTTTGAACTGCGGCGAATTGTAAGCCGGAGGAAAATTTTTAAGTCTGAAGCCGTGGATAAATTCCAAAATAGCATTTAAGTGATACGTATAGGAATTAATACAAATATCAGGTGTATATTTTTTAAAATCTCCGTTAGATAGAAATGGTTGTTTTCAAACTTATACCCGATCCCTGCGTGAACTTTTTTAACAATCCGAAAAAATTATCATATTTTTTATTAATAACTTTTAATGTTCTACACGACTATACTATGCCGTTTTTGATATTCGCAAAAAGGGGGAAAAAGTTATAGCCCTAATGTCAACACTTATTAAATATTTAACGTCCTATACGTAACCACTACTTTTATTAAAAAATTATTTGCTTTTGCAAAACGTTTGGCTAGATCAAACATCATTTAACCGTTTCTAAATAACATTATAAAATCATCTTTTTACAAATACTTTTAGTAATTAAAAATAAAGCTAAAGTTTGATCAATTTTCGGGTCACGCTTTTTTTTGGATTTTTTCGACAAATATTTGTTAGGTCTGAACATACCTTTATTAAGTATAAAAAATTTAATTTATCCCGAGTGTTTTTCTTTCTGTGTACCAGTTTGTAGAATATGAAAGATTGTCAAAACACCTGGAAGGTTTTAGAAGACATATAGAAGAAAAATAAATTGTATGCAAATTGTTGAATGTAATTTTTCAATTTATCCTTTTTAAAAGATTCTTGCTTTTTCTGTAAAATTTTTAAAGTGTAAGATAGGTCCTTTTGGGCTTTAGGTATCGGGATACTCTACTAAAATAGTTTATTTTTTTTAGGTAATTTACAATTTATCTAAAATTATTAGTTAAAAAAAAAAATTGTAAAATAATTTTCTCACCTTCATACCCATTGTGCTACGATTTGTTTGAAAAAACAATACTTAACAATGATGACAATCAAATCCATGAAAAAAGAAAACAAAAGACTTAAGACACAAACTCTTCAAAATTTGTATTGTACGGCGCACAGTGGCTCAGAAATGAATTTCATTGGCCAAAAGTCCGACTTTTTGTTGTCAACGATTTCCAAAATTTTAATACCATTTAATAGTTAGCAGATTAAAACTAAGGTAGCCAAAAAATAAGGTCCTAATGGGTTGATTTTTTTGAATGATATTAGTAGCATATACGTTTTATAGAAATGGTGTGCTGTATTATTATAATGTATATACCCGGTGTGATTCTCTAGAATCGGTTCCACTATAATCGGTTGTTTTTTGGACAAAAAAAAATAGTTTTTTTAAGTTTAATTTAGGGTTTTTGCTTAGGCGGAATTCACACCAACAAAAGACAAATCAGTTTTTTGACTAATACGACAACAGAACATAAGTTATTATTGTCTCAAAAGAGCACACCAAACAAAACAGCCGCAAAGAACCGGCCACCAAACAGCTGCCCCGTAGAATAGAATATGTTTAATGACACATTCGTATAGCCAGTATACATTCCTCGGGTTGATGCCCCAGTTTAGACCAATGGCCTTTTTGCAGCAATATAATACAGTTGCCGCCTTAGTAGTCCTGGAAATGGTGTTCACCTTCCAGTTCAGTTTGCTATCCAATATAAGCCCAATATACTTGACACTATTGGACAGTTCCAGTGAGACGTCTTTGAACAGTGGTGCAGAAAACACATGTGGTTTGATACAACATAACCACACAGAGTAAGACAAAACAGACTGTAATGACAATCTTTGCAAATATTTGCGTGCTTTCTTATGTTGTAATCTACACCAATTAAGGCAAGTTAAAAAGAACAGAAGAGACAAAAAACATTATCGCATTTTTGTCTGATTACCGTTTGTCAGCATCAATCAAGTGTCTTTGACTTTAAAGACAAAAACGTTTTGTTTTTTGTGGGTTGAGCCTTAGATAACAGTAAGGACAAACAAAATTTTTTTTTTTTTTTAAACAGAAGGTTTTTTAAATGTTTATTTTGTTTTTTTACTTAAAGAAATTAATAATAGCATATCATAAATCATTCGTTTGGAAAATTGCCTGCAAATATTCCATATTAAGTTTTATATTATTTCTGTCCTCTTGTAGCACTTTTTCTTCTTCACCTTAGTACCGATGTTCTACTTTTTATTGATTGCTATTGCTAGCGATAAGCGGATATGACGTTGCCAATAATATATTAAATAGATAGTCATTTGTAAAATTTTGTTACATTTTTCTGGTATTGTGCTCTTTATCAAATCTGTAATCTTTAAGAAAGTATTTTCGAGATTGAACCCTGCTCAGTAGCCATCGGTAATCATGGACCCGACAAAACAAAATTTTGTAAGGAAAATAAGATTTATATATGTAAGAGTGCTTTGTGTCAAATATTATTTCAAAATCAACATCTATCTGATATTTGTTCATCTCAAAGCGATTTTGAAGAAAGTAAACCCTACCTTAAGAAAAAATGATCCTAAAAGAATAACGGAAAATCAGCGCGCCACGGTAAAACAACATAAAGTATAGCTTTGTGTGATTGAAAAGGCAAAAAATCCTCGCTGTTTTTGAAATTTTCAATCTCCTCTTGACTACAATTGCTTATTTCCATTAATGGCCTGAAGATCTTCAAAATGCTACCTAAACGAAAGTTTTGACCAGTGATGAATTAATACAACCGTATTCAAAACGAAAATTTGTGTACTCCGATTATACTCCGCTCATCGAGTGAGCAACTAAAATGTTAATTAAGCTTAATCACCATTTAGTCATGAGTTTATTCAAAACACTTTTAAATCGCCCGATTAAGAAAAATTTTTACATCTCTGTTTTAGTTAAATTCAATTGACAGAAATTGCAAATTGACAGCAGTTAGCTAGGAGTTAAAAAGTCTTTGATCATTCGATAATCATAGTTTATTTAAAAGTGTTTTGAATAAGAAATCCTTAATCAGGGGATATGCAGTAGCTAAATTTTTGTTTTGAATACGGGTGATAGAGTCTAGTCAAGCAATTAACATTCTCAACAAAGCTTTCGAATGGGCGGAAGATGAAAACAAAGGTCCAACATATATCAGCGTACTTCGACGTCTACGCGTAAAGGCCGTAGTAAGCAATTTGCAAAAAAGAAATTAAGAAAAAGGATGACCCATTTTTTTTTATTTAATTTCATTGTACATTTTTTTCTTAACAAAACATATGATGTATGTATGTAAATGAATAACAATCCGAAACACCAAAAAAATAGGTGAATTTGAGTAAACGAAAACATGTCGTTAAAAAACGAAGACATGTCGTTCCACTGTAAACTCTTTTTTACAATGACATGGTCCCAGTGATGCCAATAGTGAATTTTCCCTTTTTGTAGGGATTTTTTCGGAAAATTTCAAGCGTAGGGAAAATAGGAAAGATTTTTTTATTTTAAGGCAAATGTAATATATTGCAATATATTGTTAAAAAAATACATAAACAATCGTCTTATTTTCATTTAAAAATTAAAATTGTTCATATAAAATAGCTTTTTAAACTAATGAAAACTTTTAAGGATAAGGAAGGATATATTTTAAAAAGGAAATTTTTTTTATATTTAAGTTTAGTTTACAGAGCCCTCCCTTTTGTTTGGTACCAAGTTTGCAAAAAATGTTTAAGTACTTACATTAAAAAAAATTATTTAAAATAAGTATTCTTTAAAAATATTAAGCTCTTTAAAAATGTCAAAAGGTGAGGAAATAAAAGTCAAATACGAAGTATGACTATGTTTTGACTCTATATTAAAGGATATATAGGGGCGATTCTGCCAAAACGAAAATTTGTGTATTAAAAATTTTCAGCTCCGCAAGATATGCAGTGTTTTTTTTATATTTTAATTTTCAATGTTATACCGTGTTCAGATATACCTTTTTTATTGAGTCAATATTCGGTTTATTGACATAATTATCTTTCTGTTCACATATACACAATTTAGCTAACTCAATTTATATTACTACTGCATACAACATTCAACGTAAACAAAAATGTACATGTATAAGCAAAATGTAAACAAGTTTTGACATCTTTAAGGAATAAACATCTGGCTTTTGCAACGACCTAATTGATGGGTATTTGTTTTGTTGTAATTTCAGTTGCCAAATGTCAAAACCCTGTTTAGTTAGCTGTGTTATGCTCAATAAACACACTTGTGACAGGGTCGCATTTTAATTTTACTCAATATTTATAACAATCTCGTATTAATTGAGCAATAACTAAATTGCAATTTTATATGGATAATTGAGCTCAATAATGTCATTTATTGCGTAAAACTCAATTAAGGCGCATATCTGAACACGGTATCAGCTGCTTAGAGTTGCCCCTTGCTTATATTTTGTTGTAAGTTGTATGAAACAATTTTCTACATTTGAGGTGGCACCCACTTAAAGTCGGTTCAATTTAAAACATACTTTAATTTCGACTATAGAAGCAAAATAATTAAAAGAATGTTTTTATTTTAAAGTTGTTTTTAAAAAGAACCGACTTTAGCGTTTGACTATGATTATGGGCCATTATGTTTAATTTAACCAAATTATTGTCAATTAGTCCACCATCAATAAGCTACAACCATATTATGGTTGCCTCTATGCATGATATGGGTAAATATGACAATAATTTGTTTAAAAATTAACAATAGTATTTTCCTATTTTCCAAGAGCAACATTATATGGTTGACAAATAACCATTCTATTATAAGTGTTAAATATATTGCAGTTGTTATTAACCAAAACATGTATATGGTAGTCGCTTCTTGATGGAGGACTAATTTAACCATAATATGGTTGTCCGTGACAATAATATGATTAAATTAAACATAATAAGTTTAAAATTTTCTTTAAAAACAGTTTTGTTGGAGGTGACCATATTTAAACATGTTTTTTCTTACAAATATAACAAAAAAATGCAGCCCATTGTCGATAATAGTTTTTGACGAATGATGATTTCCTTCCGCTACATTTAACAAAATTGTTTTTAAAGCAACATAAAATATTTTATTTTAACAGCATGCCACGCCCACAATTCGCAATATTTTGACCTCATGTTTTGGCTAACTTAGTTTTAACATGTTTACTATTGACTGGCATTAATAATTTAGAAATCGGTGATAACAAAAAAAAAAAAAATAGAGTTTAAGCCAAACAAATTTATTTCTGAGCCACTGTGCGACGCGTGTTTGTGTAAATATTTCTTTCTTGTATTGGGCAGATCTGTTTTTTTTACTTTTATTTTCGTGTTTTATGGTGTGCCTAAATAAAATATAGCACCTGTTGCACTTGAAATTTGTATTCAAGATTTCTTAGCCATTTCTGTTTGTGGCAAATGATTTTTACCATATAAAGTCATTTATACCAGGCGAACATGTTCAGCAACAGATGTCTATTTTAGTATATTTTTTTTCTTATTTCGCAGAATATTTTTTCTTCTTTCATGTGGCGCCTCTTTTTACAGGAATATATAAATAAGTTGGCATGTTGTTGTTATGAATGAATGAATGAATGAATGTTGTTGGACTTGTATCAATGTATTAAACTTGTTAGGAATTCTTGGCACTTGGATTGTGGCCAATCAACAAGAGAATATTACACAGCCACATTAGCCCAACCTGTAGGCCTTAGGTATTTTACAGCAACAACACAACAACAACAGCAACTAATGCCACAACAGCTGAACGTGATAAACATGCATAAATATAACTTGTTTTACTAACACTCTCAGACAAACCTTAACTGAACTTCTTATTCAAAATATTTGTACTATTTTATGGTGTTTATGCAAAATACTTCGTCAGATGCATTTACTTACAAGTATCTGTGTTAAACCTATGAAAAGTTATTAATGTACGGTCGTTTGTGAGCCTGTTAATTAAAATCTACTATTAATATTTATGAAAACGAAACTGGAAAAAAATCGACATACTTGGTTTAACGATATCCATCTACATATTCGAATTTTAGTCTTTGGTCTAGTGTTGTGTTAAAGACAACAACTCAACTAGACCCAACATTGTGTGCTAAGAATTATCAATAATTTTTCTTTTAAATTTGTAACACGTTATTTAATGTGCACGAGTTTGAATAATTAAATTCATATATTATACAATAGTTTTTAATTGTGTCAATCAATTGTTGTCACTTTTTTTTTAAAATTTAAGTTGATAGTGTTTGGTTCGTATTGCATTGCAGCATGTCTATAAATTGTTTTCAGTACTTGTGAAATTTCTATGAGTGTTTTCGAAAATAACTTTTTTGTTTGTTTCTTGCTGCAATACGAATATTCATAATCGTTTATAGGTAGTGGGCTTTTGTGAGGCGATTTTATAATTAAGTAAAACATAAAAATTAATAAGCTTCACATGCACATAAATCATAATTTCAATTTCACTTGTACGCCTTTTAGGTCTACTGTCATGTTTTATATAGAAATTTGCAAAAAAAAAAAAAAAAAATATTTATATTGGCTATTTTATAAGTTTTTGGCGAAATAGGAATAAAATCGATATATTGGCAATATAATAAGGTTTTTTCTGTTTGCAAATAGACTTGTGACATATTTGAGGGGGAAGGGGGTTTGTTATGGTTTTCGTAAAAAAATAACCAACTTTTTGCAGAAGTTGAAGGCGATCGAACTCTCTTATATCAAAGATGTTATATTTTTAATGTTAAAGCCAAAGAACTCTCAAGAAGTGGAAATTATAACTTTTGTGAAGGCATCAAACAATTTTTGATAAAAACACAGATCAAACACAGATCGAAGTTCTTTTTTTAAACAAATGCTTATTTAGAAGGATACTTACAATTTAGGATTTAGTGTATTAAGAGTGCTCACAAAGTCGAGCCCTTTTCAAAAATATATCCTTTTTTGCAAAAATACAAAAAAAAAAAAAATCAAAAATAAATTTTTGCTTAAGAAAAATCAGTGTGCTACTTTTTAAAAATAAACGTTTATTTAAACATTTTAGAGGGATTTATACTGATAACTGGCTAAAAATATTATAGGTCACAAACAGCGTTGCCGTTTTGGTTACTTTTAACCAAAATTGGTTACTTTTTTTCTCAATGTGTACTTGTGTACTTTTTTTCCATTTTGGTTACTTTTTTTCAATACAAAAATAACCAAGTTTTTGTTTTAGAATAAGAACTACCCGCTTTTTTGACCCTTAAAAATTGTGTGTGTTTTTGCATTTAAAACCAATGTTTTTTTAAAAGCTTAAACTGTAATAGACTATCAAGTTAACCATATTAAGTATATACTTTGAAGTGTAGATGACCATTATCTGCTACTCTTCATGCTTCATAGGGCTAACTGAAACACTTTTCTAAATAAACGATAAGGTCAAAGGCCTTCCGATCCCATCCCTTTTAATATGATTATATTTTACCATAGTTTGAAAACTATAGCTCATATAGGTTTTAAAATTGACGAAAACAAGTGTAATCTTTGCATAGGTGGTGCCACTTGCAACGAAAATTTCGAAAAATTGTATAGCCTATTGTTCTTTCCGGTTCTTTCGGTAATATACTGTCGAAGCTTTATAAAAATCGTTTCAGTGGCTTATGAGCCCACAAGATACAAGCAAAAACAATTCTTCTTTAGACATATTTTTAAACTGAAGTGCAAATATAATAGTACTTTTGATACAAAATAATTATGGTTACTTTTTTTCGCTTTTGGTTACTTTATTTTTACATTTTGGTTACAAATTTTTTTTGGTCGTGGCAACGCTGATCACAACGGTAACGCTGATGATCACTTCAAAATTAGAAAATACTTTGCGCTCTTTTATCGAAATGCAAAAAAACTATTTCACGCCATTTTTGTCAATGACGCCTTACAATCAGCGCTGCCGTTTTGGTTACTTTTAACCAAAATTGGTTACTTTTTTTTACCATGTGTACTTGTGTACTTTTTTCCATTTTGGTTACTTTTTTTCAACACAAAAATAACCAATTTTTTGTCTTGGAAGAAGATTGACCCGCTCCGCTTTTTTGACTCTTAAAAATTGTGTGTGGTATTTTTGCAACCAATACCAATACTTTTTTCATCTTCATACTTAAAAAAGCTTAAACTTTAACAAACTGTCAACTTAACCATATGTATATACTTCGAAGTGTAGATGACCATTATCTGCTACTTTTAATTCTTTATTGGTCTAACTGAAATACTTTTCCAGACAAACGATAAGGTCAAAGTCAACGGAACTTTTAATAGGATTATATTTCCACCGGGCAAAAAGAGATAAGATAGCAATAAAGTTTTTTTAAAAAACTCTGCGAAAAAATAATTTTTGTTAAATATTAAAATAAACCAAAATTAAAGAAAAATTTCGCTTATAATACAAATACAAATAATACAAATACAAATTCGTATGATTCACAAAATTTTTTTCAACTTTTAAAATTTGACTTAAGATGTTTTGTCAAAATGCCACAGATATATATAAAAGATCTACCGCAAAATTTAGTTAAATTTTAACTTTGTAAAGGAAGTGTACGTCCACTAAAAATTTCGAAAAATTATATAGCCTTCTGTTCTTTCCAGACCATCGGTAATACACTATTAAAATTTATAAAAATCGGTCCAGCGGTTTGTGAGCCTACAAGATACAAACAAACGCAATTTCTTCTTTAGACATATTTTTCAACTGAAGTGCGGATAAAATAGTATGTACATTTAATACAAAATAATTTTGGTTTCTTTTTTTTGCTTTTGGTTACTTTATTTTAACATTTTGGTTACAAATTTTTTTTTGTTGTGGCAACGCTGGTCACAAATTAAAAACGCCATTGAAAGCCCGAGTGAGCTCGCAATAGAAGACTTACAACCATACCTTAACAACAGTGTACCTCTTTTTCTGCAGATATGCTATACCTAAACACGAGCGTCAACGTTGTGTCAAGAACAGTAGTGTTGACTTTCTTGTTTAATATAACCAGTGTTGCCAAATTAGCATTTTTCATGCTAGATCTATAATTTTTTTAAGTCATTTGGCATGAAAAAAAATCTGATTTAGCATGTAGCATTATTTTAAAATTTTTTAGTTCTTGTGATACTTATAATATTTTCTATTTTTATAATGTTTAATACAAATATAAAAGAAAAATACGGAAGATTCTAACATTGAATTTGATCTAAAAATTTTAACAATGTAAATGCTCATTAATGTTTCAGTGAAATAAACATCAAAAAAGGAGATAATTTTAAAAAAATTAGGAAAAACCTATTCACCTATTCAACCTTTTCCCAAAGATTGGGGCAAGCACCTAAGGTAAAAAGAATGGGTGAAATAAATATATAACTTAGAAAAAACCCTTTTGCAATTACTGCAAATGCGATATTGTCTAAAATAAGTGGCTTGAAGCAACACGCAGTAATAAAAAAGCACAAAAGTGCTACGGGTATAACTTACAACAATCCTATCCCTTTCTAAAGAATTTGTTACAATGTTCAGCAGAGGCGACATTAAGTTAATGTGCTGTGCACCTGTCGAGTATCTGCCGAACCTTTATTAAAGGCACTTTGACAGCTCATCGTTGAATCTGAAGGACAATATGTAGCATATTATATGAAAATTATTGGCCCTTACTTTAATGTAAATCTTTCTATATTTTTCATATACATTTTTTTTGCATTTTTTTAACATGATCTACCATTTTTTCCGCAATTAGTTTTGGCAACACTGAATACAACCACTGTTGCCAACTTTTTTTGAACACTTCCCGCCAAATCGGACTTCAAAACCGCTAGAAACCGCTAAATATTTAAATTAGCGGGATTTATTTTAAAAATACCGCTAAAAGCTAAACATTTTCGAAAGTTTTATATAAATCTAGATACATATATTGCTTTTTCAAAGGTATAAGACTCTCAAATTACGTTACATACTAAGGATTCCAACTTCGCTAGCTATTTTCTTCCCAAAAAAAATTATAGTGATGTATTCGGTTGTGCCGAATCTTTGATACCCTACAAGTAATTTATAGTCTTATAAATCTTTGGCTGACCAAAGTTTATTATAACAGAACACAGAACACAGCGTTACGGTTTTCGCGTACTAAAGTTTTTTCGGAGAGAAGGCTTTTTATGGGGACAATGGTAAGTTATCGACCGATCGGGACGAAAGTTGACAGTGTAATTTATTGTCATATAAAACTGTGGCAGACAATGTATTATAATAGCGATATTTGTTACCGTTTTAGGCGTACTAAAGTTTTTTCGAGAGTGAGCTTTTTATGGGACCTTTGGTAAATTATAAATGAGGGACTGATAATTACGAAAATTTACAGTGTGACTTCTAGTCATATATAGCTGTTTTTTGGGAGTGGGCTGTATATTGGGCCTAACGCTAATTCCGATCTGCACGAAATTTAACAGTATGAATTTTAGTCGTATAAGAAATCTTATATCAATATGTGCAATCCGCCACTAGTAATAAAATTATTTTTAGGGTGGTTGTGTCACATTTTGATTCATAACTCTTTTCCTACTGAATCGATATTGCTATAGAAAAACTAGAAACAATATGATACCAATATTTATATTTTCTTTTGAGTTGTTCGAAAGTGAGTGTGATTTCAACAGACGGACATTGCTAAATCGACCTGGAATTACTCAAGGACCCAGAATATATATACTTTATGGGGTCTTAGATGAATATTGAAACCGTTTTACCCGGAATGACAAACTTAGTATACCCTAATCACAAAAGGTATAACAATTTCTTTATAAAAACGCAAAAAAGTTTATAACATTTACGCTACTTTTGGCAAATTTTTGCCGTTTTAAGTAATTATATAAAATTAGTTTGATGAAAGTTAGTTAAATATATTGCTTGCGATCTATTAAAACAATTTAGAACAATACTTTACCCTTTGTTTCAAAATTTTTAGCAAGCTTAAAGTTGCCCTTTCAAAAAACTAACTGAAAATCGAAAAAAAATGTGACATACAATCTTCAGTTCACTAAAACTGCAAAAGTAAAACCATGAACGTAAACTAGAAGTTATTAGACAGAAAAACAAAATAATAAGAAAAAGTATAAAATCTGTCTGTATATTTAAAATTTAAGAAAATGAGCCGTTGAGAGATGTTTGAAAATCTCTAGATTTCCCGCTTACCGCTAAAACCTATTTTTTCCCGCGATTGAGGTTTCAAAAACGCTAGATTTAGCGGGAAAATCTCTAAATTGGCAACAGTGATTATACAACCCACATAATCAGTGATGCCAACTTTTTGAGAACAAAAAGCACTTTAAAATTTAAAAAAGCACTAAAAAGCACCTTTTCGAAAAAAAGCGTAAAAAAGCACTAAGCCATTTTTAAAATTTAATGAAACACAAAATAAGTTGCATTCGGCTATGCCGAATATAATATACCTCCAAAATTTAAAAAAAGGCGACAGCGTTGGTGGGGACCATTTTCATTTAAGATTAAATAATAAATGTATTTACATTTGTATATAAACATTTTTTAATGTATTATTATTATCTTCAATAAAAATAATATCACCGAAATCATTTGGATCATCATCAGCTGAGTTTGAATTGGCCATAAAACAGTTTTAAAGGAATACACTGCGAGCTCGATTTTCGTAACTCAAAAAAATCTGGCCTGTTGCAATTACCGAAAATTTGCAATCACCGACCATTGTTTATGAAATTTAAAGACAGCCAATATTTTAATAAAAAACCTTATATTTTATCGTTCAAATAAATCTAAATTAAAATCGTGCAAAGTTTTATAAAACAATTGGCGTATGATATTATCCAATTATTTTAACCTATCTATGTACGCTTCTGAATAAAGAACACACATAAGGTGTAAAATAGAAAAAACATGTATGTTTGCATTCTGATACTTAGTCAAACCTTTTTGCAGTAGGACTAGAGGTGGAAGTGCACGACACGCGGAAAACTAAATCGCATCAAAAATGGCAGGTTACACAACGCTCGTTATAAAAGCATTTTCTGTCAACTGTTAATTTATTTAAAACTTTGGTTATACCAAGCTACGTCTATTTTTTGTTTTGTTTTTAAAGTCTTTGCGTTTTTTTGTACGGTTTCCGACTGCATGTTTTTACCAATTCCTAATATTTTCCAAGCCTATCTATTTTTGAAACAGTATCTACATCTATAAAAAATGTTAACCGAAAACAAATATGTCCATCGTTTTTATTACGATTACTAAATATGTTGTCAACGCTAAAAAGTGCAACGTTTCGTAAAATTTCCAAATTGCTAGCAAGCCTAGCTCTAACCTCGTAAATAAAGTTTTTGGTAAAACGAATGCAACTTTCTTTTATCACTTAAAATCTTCACAGGCCTTATCAAAATTGTACCCCAAATAGCAAAGCTCATCTAAATCATCCTCTATATAATCGTAGTTTTAAAAAATGGTAGAAAAAAAATAAAAATTGTAAAAAGCACTAAAGGCACTAACGAAAAATTGAAAAAGCACCAAGTTAGTGCTTTTTCTTAGTTTGGCACTAAGGATACAATTTTGGCGTTTTGAGGCATCAAAAAGCACCATAAATAGTGCCAAAAGCACTAAGTTGGCATCACTGCACATAATAGAATAAAAATGGAGATAAAACCGCTAGATTGTCCTAAAAATAGCTAAACTGCCAATGTTTATTAACAAGAGCAGCCAACTTCACTATGAAACGCAATATCAAAATTGGATATTTTTCAATTTCAAAGCGTTGCCGCCGCGCTACTTCGGAATGCTACATATAAATTGTATGGCCATGAGAATTTGTTTCAGCTAGAAAACGTTTACCGCTCATGTTTAGGTATGAGTGTTAGGCAAATATAAAATTATAAACTTAATTTTTTTATAACAGATTTGTTTGGTACTGAAAATGGCCCAAATCGGTACATTATTGCACCCAGCCCTCATACAAATGTTTCTTCTAGAGAAGACTTTTGTTACGGCCGTACCAAATATTGTATAAATACTTAACCTATACAAGGAGCATTTGCTCACGAAAATGGATGAAATGTATGATTCAATATTTCACCTAGATCCCATAAAATTGGCTTCCCGGATATCATTTTTGACGCCATTACGGGAATGCGGGCACCGCCGTTCACTACGAAGCTCATTCTAAAAGTCCAATCTTCTTGATTTTTGAAAAAAATAAGGTCCAAAGATGCCACCAAAGTGTAAACCGCAGCAAACGGTGCATTTTTCTGGATGTAATTGAGTTTGTAGGGTCTGTTGTTGATAAGCGTCAAACCCTTTAAGCAAAAAATAAGTTGTGTGCCATAAAAATCACAAATTAAAACTTGCGCGAATCATTGACTGATTTTCGAAGTAGTTTTGGATAATTTGCTAGTGTTGTTTAGGCGTAAATCTGTTCATGATGATTAATTACCAGAGTTAACAGAGTTAACAGTTTGTTTGAATGCTAATCCTTTGAGCGTTTCACATTTACTACATCTTTGATGATAGATGTTACACTGATAGAAAAGGCGTCAGATCGCTGATGTATTTTGACATCAGTACTATGACAAGTGTCTCGTTTTTGACCCCATGGCACTTTTCATCATTGTGATGTCAGCCTTAACATCACTTGGCCAAACTGTCATCAAGTGAAATTATGTCATCAATGGGATGACACAACGGCATCATAGAAATAATGAATAACAATTTGTCATTAAATTGAGTCATTGGGATTGACTTAAGTCAAATCCCTAAAATCTTTGGATGAAGTTTCCTGACAATCTGGCCTAAGCAACCAGTGATATGCGCATAGGAATAGCTTATCCCTTCAACAATAAATTTCAGTGTTTTTATCAAGAATAAAAATTGGGAATTAAGAACCACAAACAAAATCGTGTAAATTAAAAATTTTGTATTCCCAAAAAATTACTTTGATAACAAAGTGAGATAATATTATTATTATTTACTTACCCGTTACAAATGTTTTTTCCACTTTTGTTGTATTCCGCCCTTGGTTTACAGAATGGTTTTCATAATCATTCTACCTTGAAATTTTTTTTTTACTAACTAATTTCAACAAATAGAATTTGAGAATTTTTGCTTCTTATTTTACTTCTTATACATGAATTCCGTCATTGGAGTGATGTCACTATTGGCCTCATTTATAATAACATTGATGTCACAATTCTGATGTTAGGGTATCATCAATATGAAGATGCATTTTCCTATGATTGTAATATATCTGGGGCATTTTGACAAAAAAGTTTTTAAACATTTTTATTTAATAACAAAATAAACCAAAATCAAAGACAAATTTCGTTTATAATACAAAATTTTAAAAACGTAACAAAAATGTTTTTTGAATTAAAATTCGTGTAATGAACAACATTTTTTTCAACTTTTTAAATTTGACTTAAGATGTTTTGTCAAAATGCCACAGATTTGAGAAAAATTCATAAATGAAGAACCGTTATTTCGCATGAATGAACAAAAGCAAAATGGTTTTCATTATTCATACTCTTGAATAAAAATAAGCAGCAACATTTAAACACGTTCATACACATTCAATGAACAAGTGGTGAACGTTTCGGTACCCTGCTTAAAAGGGAACATTTCCAATTTGAAATTTTTTCAATTCTCAGAATTCGCCAGTTTCATTTTTAATAAAACGCATGATTTGTTAATTTTTTTTTTGCATACTTTTATTTGAAATGTTATTTTTAACAAATTTTTTTAAACATTAACAATTCTTTATTTTAATTTTTTAAATTATCAGCATTCGTATGTTAATTTTTTTATTTTTTTTTTTTAATTTTTTTTATTAGTATTAGACAAATTTTGAAATACTATTTTTTTTATTATTATTTACTCTTACATATTTTTGGTTTTGTTTTTAATTTATTTTTAATATCTTCTGTTTTATATTTTCGTATATTTAATAAAAATTTCATTAATATTAACATTAAACTACTCTGTATGTTTTTTTTGTGGGATGTTAAGTTTTATTTTTTTTTTATTTTTAATTTTATTATAAATCAAAATCATAATTTAATAATTAATTGTGTTATGGCGCGCTACATACATTTTTGTTGCTTTTTAAATTTGTTTATTTTAATGCGAAATATGATGAGATAAATAAATATTGTTTTAATTTTATTTTGTTTTTGTTTTGTATTGAATAAAAAGAAAATTAATTAAAAGAATAAAAATCTAAAATATTGAATTGAGTTAGATTTTAAGTTTTGAATGTTGTTTGCCGGTTTTAGGTGTGGAAAAGGCTGTAAAGTGTTTTTCTGTGTTCTTTCAAAAGTGCAGCAAATTAATAAAATTACAAAATTAATCTAAGTTTTTTCTTTTTTTTGTTTTATTAAAAAAAGTATTTAATCTATCTAAACAGTTAAAACGTTTTTGTCTTATGAACTTTTTTTACGTTTTTAATCAGACTACGTTCTGAACGACTTAAGGGGAGTTTTTAATTGTGTTTCAGTGTTGACGTGATTTAATGTGTGAGTGGCTTTCTAAATATGAATTTATGTTTAATGTATTCCATTTTTTTTTAAATTATTATAATTATAATATCGTACGAGTAAACATGATTTCATCAAGGTTCACAACATCCAGAGTTTTTCTATTTTTATTTTTTTTTTTTTTTTTAATTTTAATGTTCAAATTTGTTGTAGCCTTTTTCTATAAAATGAGTTGGATTTGTTTTATCAAATTTTCATTTATTGTTGTTTTATTTTACGTAGTAGCTTAAAAAAATTAATATATAATAGAAGTTTTTTGTTTTAAATTACGAATATTTGGCAGAATTTTTCAGATACAAATTTTTCTTTTATTTATTTCGTTTTTTTTTTTTTGAATATTTTATTTGTTGTTGTTGGTGTTTTTCTGAATTTTAAAAGTTAAGTTAAATTCAAATTTTCGTTGGCATATTGTGTAGCTAGATTTTAGATTTATTTTCTTGTAAATTATTATGAATTTTTGTTTAATTATCCTCAAATACTATTTGAGATTTGTTTTAACAAAATCTATTAAGTTAAATAAATTTTGCCAAGAGTTTTAGGTTCTTTTTGTATTAATAACAAATAAGTTAGAAATTTAAGGTACTTGAAACACCATCTCTGTTTGATAAGAAAAATGCTAGTCTTTAATTTTTTAAAGTACAGTACAACCTCTATAATCCGGATACTCGCTAGTCCGAACTATCCCGTTGTATCAGAAATATAATTTTTTTTAAATCTTTTACCCACTTACAACAACAATTCGAGTGGGAAAAGAGCCAACCAAATGTAGGGGAATGTAAGAAAAAATAAACTCACTGTTTATTGCTGTTGTTTTGCTTAAGCTTTGATATTGTTACAAGTAAAACTTTGAGTGTTTATAATTCTTATTCGCTTTACAGTTTTATTTGTATTATATTTATATATATGATCTGGCCTAAGCAACCAGTGAATTGCGCATAGAAACTAGCTTTTGCCTCAACAATAAATTTGGAATTTAGCTCGTCATAGAGAAATCTTATAAATAATTAAAATATTAGTTCGTTTTAACAGTTCTAGGTCATATTTTAAATTATAACTTAAGTCTATTTATGCCATTTTTTTTAGGTTTATAACGACCCACCTTTTAGCACACCGGTAGACCCAGAATCACTTGTGTCTATTTATTTAAAAGAAAATTTTATGATATTTGTTACATTAGTCCTTGTTGAACAATGGAAAATTCTATTGAAAATGGTAAGAATAAGTCCTAAAATTCACAAAGATCCCATAATGGGGTCAATGACAATAATTATCAACTGCTACGAATCTTCTTATTTAGAAATTGAGTTGAATTTTAGTTTTCGTAGAAAATTCAGGTTTTGAAATGGTATCAAAACCCTGTCAAATGGAGTACCTTTCTGGTGATTTTTTATTTTTCTTCGATATTTTCAGAGTACTTCTTTTTATCTCATCCAGTCTTTTCTCCCTTAAGAACAAAGATGATGACACAAATTTCCGTTTTTATATTCTTAATTTTTTGTTCAAAATACAATTGATCTAAATATATAAATTTAAAAGAAAATAAACGGAGAAAATGGATAAATGTATTTTTTTGAAGATACTGAAAACGATGTTATCGGTTCTAAATCGTTTCGTTTACAAAATTGTTTTCCATCACATGCCTGAGAAGTCATTAAAATGAAAAACCTTAAGGCGAATAAATTTCATATAGATGTTAAAACCTAGATAATATTCGCACAATAACCTGAACCACATAAAGACGCAGGACTTTATACATAGATCCTGCAATTGAAAATGGTGAGGAATATTCGGGCATATTGTGCTGGCTGTGGTTAAACCTAAATCGTGTGGACGGGGAATCCTAAAACTGCTGTTTATGGGGTTTATCGTTAATGGGACGTTAACAGAATCAAGTTATTTACTCTGTGTGCTTCACAAAAGTTTTCTTAAGGGTCGGGGACTAGATCTGAGTTTTACCACGAATTGATTTTAATCTAATGCTGAATCCACACTAACAATAGAAAAACGTTTTTGTCTTTAAAGTCAAAGACGCTTGTTTGATGCTAACCCACACCAAAAATAAAAAATATCTCAAGTTTGTGTCTTAAAATACAACCGGTAACCAGACCGCAATGCGACAATGTTTTTTTTTGTCCCTTTTTCGGTTTTTGACTTGCCCTCATTGGTGTGGGTTACATCATAAGAAAGCACGCAATTATGTGCAACAAGGTTCGTTTTAGTCTGTTGTGTGTTAATGTGGGTGGGTACTTACAACTACTTACTACCTGGCTCAATGTAATGCAAGCATGGACAATGTCATTGTTTGTAGAGTTTGTAGTTTTGCGACATATTTTCGTTTTTCAACGACATGTCTTCGTTTTTAAACGATTTCAAAACTATTCCTCTGGAGAATACCATGGAGTAGTTTCAAAACTTGTCCACTGGGAGTTTGTATTAATATGGAGTAATTTTGAGACTACTCCGTTGTAATGCAAAGCTGGGTTATATGGTCCAGCGCTAGGACATCGTAATGTTAAATAGACCATGTTTTTTCAATACATTTGGGTTACCTTTGGACTAGTCCTAGTCCCTTTATTTCTAGTCGTATTATTTTCACATGTATTTCTGCAACTAAAGTTTTGTCACAGTAAGTCAAAAATACAGTTTTTCGGTTGTTTTGTTTGGTGTAAGAATTAATGTTCTCTTAAAAAAACTATTTTGTCCTTTGTTGGTGTGGGTTCAGGCTATGCCAATGCAGATTCCAGTGATTTATGTTCTTAAAATTTCCAATCGATTCAAATAAGTTTGGACCAACATTTTTTCTCGAAATTAATTTAAAGATTATAGATTCCATAAGGCGTCTAGAGAACTGATATTAAAAAAATTTGCTTGATTTTGCTATTTTTCTTCTTTGTTTGTAATAAAACTTACTTGGCTTACGGCAATTTAATGAAAAATTTATATTAAAGTTTTTGTTAAATTTCAAAATTGTTTTAAACCCCATTTTAACGAAAAAGGAAACGTTAAATTTATATTTAGAATTTTTTCTTTTTGTTTTTCGTAATTTTTCGGCGGAATTTTGTTAACACTTTTTGTTTTTAATTTAAATGCGAATTTTATCCACAATTTTTTATAATTTTTTTTTTTTTTTAATTTATTTAATTTTTTTCATATGTGTGAAGTGTGTATGTGTGTGAGGTTGAGTATGTGTGTTTTTTAATGAATTCTATAATTAAATTTTAACTTTTTAAAACTAAATTATTAAAACTAATTGTTAACAATGTTACAGTTTTAATGTGTTTCTTTAACGTACATGTATAAATATGTTTTTATTTTAAATTTAAAAGCTCGAATTTATTTCATTTTTTAAAAAACTAAAACTTTCTAAGGGAAACTTGAGGGAAAATCGATATATATTATACACAGGGATAGAGAGAAAAAGAGCCATTAATTGTTGGAGTGGTTGGGGGGAGAAAGAGGGAAGTAGAATATCGGTCTATACTGTTAGTTTTACGGTTTAAATACATTTTTCTAGCTGGATTTTGTTGTTATGGCATTTTTTGTATAAAATAAATTATGTTATTGATTTTAAATAAATTTTTTCACCTTAAAGATTTTTTGGATTTTTATTTGAAGTTTTCTTTTTGATAATTTTATTTTTTTACTATGAATATTGCTTTTTTATCAATGAATATTCCTGCATGTGGTTTGTTTTATTTTTTTTATTTAATTTTTTTTTTAATTTTTGGTTTGGTTTTCTTTTTTAAAAATTGGTGTTAAGCTTTATTTTACTTCCATTTTTTTAATTTTGCAGTATGCAGATCGATTTATACGTTTGAAATACTCTTAAATTGTTTGATGGTTTATTTTTAAGCTTGATTGGCATGTATTTGTTAAGATTATTTAAAATGTTTATTTTTTTAATTGGTAGCATCTCGTATTATTTATTCAAATTGTATTTTAAGTTGAAGGTAAAAATGTTTATTTAATTTTTGGTATTTTATTTAAATCTAATGTAGTTTATTTACTTTTTTTAATCTAATTTATTTACCAAGTTATGAACATTTTACATAATCAGTTCCTGTTACAACATTTTGTAAAAGCTATTAAAAACGTTAACAAGGTCTAATTCCCTTAATGTTTACTTTGGCCAAAGTTTTATTGGCTTTAATCAGACCTGGGCGATTTGCATTACCATTTAATTGATCTTAAGATATTTAAGTGCCAAATTATTGCATTGCCCCTAACTTTGACCTTTTTAATGCACTAGTTTTTGCACTACATTATTTTCTTATCAAATTTTCTTAATGAATTATATTTTAAATATATGTATAGTGTATACCAATGAATGCACTACTTTTACCAATTAATGCACTAATTTTATATTTATAGATGCAATAATGTCGAAAATTTGAAAAATGTAGCAGTTAAAGAACGAAAAAGTACCAAAAAGATCCCAGATTCCCATTAACTCTTGTACCAGTTAAAGAACAAAAAAAAGTACCAAAAGATCCCCCTACAGATTTTCATTCACTGAGGACCTTGCATGTTTAATTTTATGTTTCTAGGTCCAATACTAACGGAAATTCAAAAAATACCAGTTAAAGAACAAAAAAGTACCAAAAAATTCTCTTACAGGTATTCATTCACTCAGGAGATTGCATTGCATTTGAATTTTAAGTTTATAGGTAAAATATTTACTAAGTCGTAAAACAAAAAGCTAAAGAAAGGAATTTAGTTTCCTGTACTTATTATTTTTTGGTACTTTTTTCTCCCCATTAAAGTATTAAGAATTTCAATATTGTAGTGGGCGCCCATAAAGTAATGCGTTTATGTTAATGAATGCTAAAAAAAGTTTTGTAAAAAAAAGTACCAAAAATAGACTTTCTTATTTCGAAAAGGTCCGAATTCGTATTTGTACTTTTAAGATTAGTTTCGAATGTGATATAAACTTTATTTCTATGTTTATTGCCTTAAAAGATTCAAAAAAGTACCAGACATCTGTCTGCTTATTTTTCTAAAGAATAACGATAAAGGCTCAGTTAGCCGGGAGGAACAGTAACGTTGCAAATCAGCTGCTTCATCTTGTTGTATGTAAAACAATTAGAACGATTATAGTAAGCAGTAAGATATTACGTCTACATCTGTAAAAAATGGATTGGTCTTACTCTTTTACGGTAAAGTTAAGTTAGTCCCAATTCACATTATTGGATTTTTGTCGTTACGATTATTGTCGTTTCCTCTTTGAAGTCGGTCTCATATTTACATTGTACGATTTTTGTCGTAACAATCTTAATACATTTTTCGTCAAATGAGAGAAAATTGAGAGAACGAATGATTGAACAAAACGAATCGAAGAGTACACTAGCTTCTGTACCCCTTATAATTCCTCTCACCCCTCTTGCCTATAAAGTAAGAATCGCAACGACAAAAATTGTATAATGTGAATTGGCACTTACTGTTACTCCCGGCTTACTGACAAGTATTACATTTTTTTTTTATCTCTTTTAGCGCTGGAGATATAAAATTACCGAATTTACGCGTTTTTACTCTTTTCAACCTCTAAACATTCGAATTTTAAAAAATCCAGTCATAGTGGATCTATTTGGGGAGAGACCGATCTCATGTCCAAATTTCTAGTTTTTAGCTTCAAGCAATTAGTCTGTGCGATGATGAATCAATCAGTCAGTAACGTTACAATTTTATACATATAGATTATTGTTCACAATCAATAATAGTGCATTACTTATGATTACACTACCTTATTGAAAATGCGAATAATAATGCACTATTCAATATGTGGTTTTATAATAATGCAAAGGTAGTGCATTAATTGGCTACACTTTAGCGGTTTTAAAGACATAAAGCACTATGTTGATTAGAAAAATAATGTAGTGCAAAAACTAGTGCATTGAAAGTGTTAAAGTTAGTGGTAATGCAATAAAGTAGCATTTCCATTGATTTGGTTAACCGTAAAAAAATCGTCAATGCATTAGCATGTATAATTCATTTAAACCAGGCCTGGCTTTAATACGACCTAATCCGTAAAGTGTCCATAACTTGCATTTCATTTTAAAAAGTAGGCTGTGTATCTGAGAGAATGAAAAACGCTTTTTTATGTATGGCTGTGTGTGAGTTTTTAATTTGCTGTAATAATTGTATGAATGAATAAAAATGCTCTTTATCTTTGTTATCTATTGCGTTTTATGTAAAATTTGTCGTATATTTATATTACTTTGTTTACTTTTAAGTGTTTTTCCTTCTTACCATATAATTAATTTATGTACTGTTAAGTTACGTTAAATAGTTTTTTTTTTTTTTTGTTTATTATTTTTTCTAATAATTTTTTATTTTGTTCGTGATTTCTATACGCGTTGGCAGTGTTTTCATTGAACAAATATCCAAAAACTTAGAAGCTTTTTTTTAGGTTTTAAGTTTTTCTGTTGTTGTATAGTGTATTGACAGGATTTTAAATGTATGCATTCATTTATTTTGTTTTTTCGTTAAATAGTCAGTAAATATATAAAAACGGATTTTTAATAAATAGTAATTCAAATAATTAAATTAATGTTTTGTAATTTGTTTGTTTTATTTTTAAGGTCATTAAAATTAAACTCATATTTAAAGATTAAGTAATAATATATTTGAGATTTTTTATGTTTTATGATTTTAGTATTTACAAAATATTTACAAAAACTTTTTTTCTTTTAACAGAGTACATATTAAGTTTTATTCTGAATTGCTAGAAAAAGCAGTTATATTCCATAAAATTTTGTTTCGTTAAATTTTTAATAAAAAAAAAAGAAATGAAATTTCCAATAGGATAAAAGTTTGATTAAGTTGTGTTGTGCGCGAAATTAGATAAATGAGACGGCTTCATTGATAATGACAATGACGCGCGAGATGCTTCTTTACCCAGAGCAGCTTTAAGAATGAATATCAATCCTGATTTATGAATCAAGTAAACAAGATAACGCATTGTAGTAAAATATTCTTGTGCTTGGTTTTAAAAGCAATATCGTATACAGCTGGGTCTGGAGTCAAGCGATTTTGCCGTCTGGAACAGAAGAAAACTTTTCTGAAAAGGAAATGCGCTATCTGTGTTTGTTGGCTCATAAATATCAATATTATCAACGGCAAGAGTTTCTCTATTTCTCTCATTTCATTCTTTTGTTGTGTCTTATGCATAGGGATGCAATCGATACATCGATGTTTTCTAAACATCGATGTATCGTTCATAAACATCGATGTTTTGATTTACGATACATCGTCGTCAAAACTAAAAAACATCGACATCGTTCATTTAATATTTTCATTAATTTAATATTTTTTTTACCAATTTAAATTTTTATTTTTCAATTAAACCTTTTATTTAAAATATAAAAAAGGGGGTTTTCAAAGCAAACGTTTAACGCAAGAATTTGAAATGTCGGGTTTTAATAAGATTTCTGTAATATAAGAATTGTATGACAAATATTATACAAATATTTCTCTATTAAACAGAATTTTAAAACAAAAATTAAAAATATTTTACTAAAAGTGTATTAAAAACGACTTTCAAATTCTTGCGTTTTACGTTTCCGTTTTCCAGCACACCCCTGATAGCCGTACAAGGGATGTACATTAGAGCGACTCAAGTTGTATGGGAAGCAAAATTCGTGCTCCTCCTAAAAATGAACCTTGGACTTTTTCAAGATGACATTTTAAATATTTCGGCTCCAGCTTTGACCTCTCGTGAGCTGGAACATTTTGAAAAAGGGTCTATTTTTGCATGCTTTGTTAATTTGAGAATCTGTTTCCTTACCAACATATACAAATAGGGTATCGTAAGAAAGGTTTTTTTAAGGCGCGTCCAACTGTAAATACAATTTTTCCAAGGACGATCATCCATGTTCTTTTTTTTTTAATGATTTTCTGTAAAAAGAACGGTTTTTGAATTTTTTGTTCGGGGTTGTTTGAAATAAAAATGCCAAATTAACATATTTTAATCTTTAGTCGATTTAATTAAATACGTGTCTCAGTTTTTTTTTTTTTTTTTGAAATTTTGTGGTTGTTCGCGTTTTGACAAAAATGCAACGGGGTGGTAACCCTTTGTTTTAAATAGGGCAATATGGGTATCAAAATTTCTTCAAAGGTTGCCGTAAACTTCATTTTAGCACTGCCCTTAACCTCTTTGCCATTAAGCTTGATATAAAAAAGTAGAATATGTGCAGTTAAACCTAGCAAGTTAAATGCATAAAAGCGTAAGATGCCTTGACGCGTAGAATGCAACTAGCTAATAAAATTTTATTTTTACTTGTGGTCACTGAACTATGGAATAAAACTGCCTATACAAAACCTGCTTTTTAAACTCTGTTTTTTTATAACATAAGTTTAAACGTTCGGTTTTTCGTTATCTTGTTAATTTAATTTTTTTTTTTTGAAAATATTTTTAAGTACCTTTGAATTAAATATTTTGGTGTATTTACGAGTTTTGAAAGAAAAAGAGTTGTGAGACTTTTTACAATTTTCATTGTTTTTTTGTTTTAAAGATTTTTTTCTTTGTATGTTTTTATCGAGTATCAATTGAGTTTAGCAACAATAGTTTGGTTTGGTTTTCTCTTCATTTGTTTTTGTTTTTTTTTTCTTCTTTTTCTTGAGTTTGTGTAAATAAAATAAGAAATTTAGTAATAAAAAAAATTCACATGCATTAATGCAAAAATTTTAGAATTTATGTTAATCATTTTAAGTTCAGTAAAGCTGATTTTGATACTCAGTTTTTGGTTTTTATCATTTCTAAAAAAAAAAAATGCTTTTCTTAATATTCAGTTTTTAAAAGCCGACGTTTTTGTGTTCTAAACCTTTTGGCCGCCATTTTAATACGATTAAAATTTAAAGTTTTTTTTAGTTGTTGTTACTAAAAGTATGCAGGCTTTTTATTTGTGTTTGTATGTGTGTTAGTGTGTGTTTTTGTAACGTTTAAATTGTTGTTTACGAGAAGCTGTTACATTTTTTGTTATTGTTGTTAAGCTTTAAAAAAGTAGTACAATAGGTTTGTTCGTATAGTTTAGATAAGCTAGTCTTGCCATATTTGTTTTTTATTTTGGTTTCTTAGCGAAAGTTTTTGGTATTTCAGTTTGTTTGTCATAAATGCTTCTTTTTCTTTGCTAGATTTTTATTTAACATTTCTTTTTTTTTTGTTTTTAGTTATTCTAAACTACAATTTTTTGTTTGTTCCATTTAGAATTTATTTGTGTTAGTTTTAATTTTTCTAGTTCTTGTTTTGTTTTTTTTTTTGAATTGATTCTTTTTTGATTCACAATCATTTCATTATCTTAGTAGGAAAGATTTCATTTCATTCTTTAAATCTTTGTCTTAATTACATTAAATTAAATTTAATTTTCTTGTTTAATGTGTAGCTTACCTTACTAATGGTTCCCAATTGCTTATATCACACCATCTTATTATTTATGAAAATTTCAATTGTTTTTGGTATGTTCATTTTGGTTAGTGGTTTTAGTTTTTTATTTTTGAAAAAGATCATAAATTTAGTATCATCAATTAGTTGAATTTAGTCCCAACATAACATTTACAGGAAAATAAAAAAATATAAGTACACATATTTTTAAGTATGTTAGGCATTAATTTATATAATTATATTTTATTAAATACTGTTTTAAAACTTCTTTAGTAAATTTAAAATTGTTAATTAAATTAAATTTAAACCAACCTACCTTCTCCTCGTAGTCGGCCCACTATTTGTAAAAAAAATTAATAAAAAAATAAATAAAAAAAGAAATAATAAAATTAAATCAATATTTTGTGTTTTATCGTTGTCATTTTGTATCTAATTTTTCCCGCTTTTGCTCACAGTGGTACAATTTTAGCAATAGCTTTTGTTGAAATTTACAATGATGTAAATGCTAAGTTCGATAATGTAGTGATTTTATGGCAATTATGTAAATGAGTTTGAGAAATTTTAAAATTCTGAAAACTTGCATTCTTCATTGCATTTTATTTTAACGAGAAACACCCGCCAATGAAATCCTCAGTTTTGGATCTCTATGTTGCGATCTACATCATAAGAAGTTCTCGGTGCAATGCAGGGTCCTTTATTATATAAATTTGTCTTTATCAGTTGTATTTAATTAAAAGAAAGGAGTTTTAAGTCGCGATTAACGAAATCTATAGATTCAATAGATTCAAGACCACTTCCTTAATCAATCGAGCTTAACAATCTTATATTTTTTTACCTCTAAATGCCTAAAGTTTAAAATTTGATACCGGTCGACTTGTGCACTTGCAATCATTAAATGTTTTTAATATTGTCAAAATAAAAAAAATATTTATATTATAAAAATTGATTTTCTTTTTTTTTTTGCAATTAAATGTTTAAAAAATTAATTTTGTTTTTTTATTATTTTTCCCTTTATCTGGTGAATAAAATAAACAAATTGATATTTTTTTAAATTAAATTTGGAAAGTAATACATTTAAGGGTTAATGCGCAGGACTTTTAGTTTTAAACTAACCAACAAAATCACTAAAAACGATTCCGAATAATGTTAGAATATGAGTTGTACATAATCTTTTCGAAGAATATATAAAAACATTGAATCAAAAAAGGTAACTGATTAAAGTTTAAAAAAGCTTTTAACCAATTAAAGCTCTTTTTAAGACATGTTAAATCAAAAAAGTAGAAAACCCCTTTCTCTTCTATTAAGAAACATTTTTAAACACAATTTTAACCCAATGAAAAATATTTGTTTAAAACAAAAAAAAAACTTTAACAAGTCAGACCACATGGTACCCTACACTACAGAATTCAAAGAAAAACTTTCGAAAGTGAAACTTATTTCGGATTCATGGGCAAGAATGGACCCGCTAGAACAAAATTATGTTATGAGGTTAAGATTCATGTAAAAGTTCTTTGTGCCGAATATTATTAAGATAACTTTATCTACTTATACATATAAGATTTGTTTGCCTTTAAGTAATCCTAGGAAGGGGGTTTATATGGGACCTATGCTTAATTTTAGACCTACCAGCACAACATTTTTTCAAGACATAGAAGCTATGCCTAAAGCTATTGTTCCCAAATTGTATGTCATTACCAACGTTGATAAGAAGGTTATGACACTGCAAGATATTTTCGGGAGTAGTATGTATTTGTATGGGAGCTATGGCCAAATATGGGCCGATTCCAATAAAATTTAGTAATTTTGGTGATTTTTATTGCTAAAAAATAAGTTTGGGCCAAATTAAATCAAAATACCAATATAATAAGATGGTTTACGATTACAAAGACTCTGGAAACAAATTTGTATGTTTGTGAAATTATGGCCCGATTTTTACTATTTTATACTATTTATTTTTTATAACCTATGTAACAGATATTGCTAACTGTACTTTGCGCACAAGGTTTACACGGATAGCCAGACGGACGGACAACCTTATATAGAATCAAAAAGTTATTCTGAGTCAATCGATATACTAAAAATAACCGGTTCCTTTGATCAAAGCAAAAGGCTTTTCACAAATAAAATTTCCTTAAAATGTGCTTAAGAAGAAAGCTCGTTTTCTCCCTAAAAGTTCTTAAAGTGATTTTGATTTCTTACGCTATACAAAAAAAAAAATCGAAAAAGCTCTAAGGAACAAAGCTTTCTTTTAATTAAATTGATAGTAAAGTTTCTTCCTAAAAGTTCTTAAAATGAATTTGTTTCGCGAAATTTTCAATTAAAAAGTATGTAACGCTTTTTGCTCCTAAACCGAAAAGCTTTTTTTATCTTTAAAAACATTTTAAAAAGAGCGAAAAACTTTTCTTTTTCACCATAACTTTCATGTCTGAGATTACCCTAAACTGTCAAAGACCGATAATTGTAATTTCCTCATGAAAAAAGCAAGATTTCTCATTACGCAGGTCTGTTATTTTTTTGTGTGACGAAGAAATAGCATTCATGTATGTGCATATGTGTATGCCTTAAAATTTTTATAACAAACAATGATTTGCATTCTTCTATGCTGGCGTGCATTTCTGCATTTTAGAAAAAAGCTTTAATATATCTTCAAATAATCCAGCAAAAAATTATCAAGATTTGGAAGCAGTAAAAGCCCATGGAATAAAGTAAGGGAACGATTAAATAATTTTTAAAGAATTATAGGGAACAGACAGAAACTTTTGCTTTTAAGCGGCTCATCTTGAACAATAATCATGCCTTATAAAAGCCTGATTCCGTAAGATCGTCTTCTCTAAAAAATTGCTTCTAGGTAAGCAGTATTTTTTTCTGCAAAGTTATCATTCTTTTCGATCGATTTTTTTAAATTAATCTTAATATTGCTTGGGTATACAATAATATTATAATTCTTTTGACTAAAGTCTAGAATTCTTTTCAACCTGTGTTTGTTAATCTTTTACAAAAACTACTTTGGCGTTAACGATGACGTCTTACACAATAAGGCCGACAAAGTTTATTAACAATCATTAACCTGGTGTGGAATTTTTCGTCACTGACAGCCGATATAGAGAATCATTTCTAATCTTATATTAGTTTTTGATCAGTAAAATAGTTTTTTTGGATTCAATATCTGTTCCATTGTTTAAATATCCTCTTCTATGTGATGATTTTTTTTCGGTTCCGGATGTTGTGATTTTTCTATTCTTTTTGATATGAGTTGGGAACTAACCGATCTTTTAGGAAATTCCTTTAAATATTGAAATGTTTCTTCGAAAACTGAAAACTGTTTTTGACATGATCATGAACACACATCCACATGACGTTTTGAACCACTGTGTAATAATTTGTCTATTTGATTTTTATGTAACAAAAAAAAAATTAAATAAATAAAAACAAAATTACCAACTTATACAATATACAGAAATTAAAATTTATTGATAAAAATAAGTTCAAAAAATAAATGATCAATTGAAATTAAAACATTTGATCAAGCGAGACGACTACAACTAAAATTTAAAAAAAAAATTAAATAATAACAGCTAAATTTTTTTCTTTTAAACTAACTAGATTTCAAAGTAAACTTATAATTTAATCTAAAATATTAACTCAAGTAAGCATTCAAGAAGGAAAGGAGGGATGGATAGTGAAGACGACAATAATAGAAATATACTTGATTTATTACGGGATTAAAAGTAACTAAAATGTCATGTTAGTTGAGGTTCTAAATAGGGCTAACGGAATGGTGTGGGAAGCAATAATTTACACAATTGAACGTTGGCTGGTGTTAATTTGTTTAGAGATTTTTTCTTCAATTCTTGTTCTAATAAAACATATATTTACTTAAACATGATTTGGTGTAATTTTATTACTTTTAAGAAAGAACTTTGTCAGTTTTTAGTTGAAGAAAGTTTAGTTTAGTTTAAGAAAGTAAAATCATGCTTAAATAAATACATTTATATGTAAAATGCGCAAAAAGACACATTTTTGGCGATAATATAAAAAATTTTGAGAATTATTTTCAGATTGATTTAATAAATTTAGTTCTGCTTCATAATGTGCAGCATCTGCCTAATTTGTATAAATAATGTGCCTATAGTTTTTTGCCAAAATTGTGTCAGTTTGTGCAAAAAAGAAATCTCCAACGTTCAAATGTACGAGTAAGGACCATCAGTTAAGGCGCTACACAGTAACAATCAGGAATTATCATCCTTATTTGAACCGCCCCCACCGACCCCGGAGCCTTGTGTTGTGGTACTGCGGCCGCCGGTAGGCGCACGCACCGCAGGTGGCTTATACTCCAGACCCGGATCAAACTGCATTAAAACGAATACCTTTTAAACAAGAATATTTGCTTTTATTAAAAAATATTTATTTTTATGAAATTTTTCAACTTTACCTGATCTGTTGGCAGTAGTGAGAAGTCATCGGGTGGGTTTGTTATGACATAACGTTTGCTACTGGCATCACAACTTGAGCTAGTGTCTCGAAATCTGTAGAGACCTATGCATAGCATGCCATACGACTTCAATGCTGCCACAAATAAATCACCATATTTTCCACATTCACCAAATTGAGCTAAAGGACCATCGTATAAAGAAATTTGACCCACTCGGCATCTAAACAGAGAACAAATAAGTATCAGAGATGATGCCTTTTAGTTCATTATTTTTGCCTACCTATCTCTATTGCTTAAACTTTCCGGCGTACTGTAACCTCCTCGTAAGCCGGCTCCCTCCGCCAATATCAATTCTAGTTCCGGTGTAGCTCCTCCTGTTATTAACGATCTTATTAAGGTCAAGGCATTTTGATTGAAATACGTCTAGTTTGGGGGGAAAAAATAGAAAAAATGAAAGTTCTCCTTTGATGACAACAACTGCCATTTGGGATTATTTTTTTTTTAGTTTATTACCGTTGACATTAACGAATCTAAGACACTGACGGCAAATGCTGTGCCGCAAGCGAATGGCTGTGTTAGGTAGAGTTCGGTGTCGGGATCATCGTCATCGTCTTGATCGAGAAACTGCACATTACTATCGTTGACAAGTTCTTTAAAGAACAACCAAAACGGGAGTTTTATTTTTTTCAATTCAATTTGTATTAAAGAAACATTTAAGAGTTCAAGGAGAAGTGTTTTAGAGAGATAATTGATATTCAGATGTTAAGTATGTTACCGAATTGTAACGAAATTTTGAAATAAATCCCTAAATTATGTCTTAATAAATTATCGAGCATTTTCTGACAATAGCAAAATGCTTAACATTTACGATTCTAACTTGAAATCGCATAATAGGTGCTTTGTGAATCGCAAAAACAAGAACTTTGGTGACTTCAAATCGCAAAAGTATACTCAAGGAAACTAGAATATGCTTTAGAAACTAATTCAGGTCGCTTGCAAAACCAGCGAGTTTTAGAACACTATAAAATAAATCTGGCGTTTTGCGATTTCAAATCGTGCGATTAAGTTAAGATTTATTCAAACCTCTAATATTATTCATATTGCAAAAGATATCCAGAGAAGACATAAACCGGACCAAAGCAGCTTAAACTGTTAGATATAGTTTATACAGGGTGGAGAATAATGAACATTGTGATTTAATAAGTGAATAAATACATTTTTTGTTAACGTTTTTTTTTCCGAATTATCTTTGAAAAACTTATTTATTAGACTCACTACAGAACAAAGAGCCAAAGTTGTTAATTTTTTTTTTTTTTTTTTTTTGAAGTCAGCATTTAGTCAGACACAAATATCATATCGAATAATGAGCGATTAGCCCCATTTTCACCTCAATAGTCACGCCAACAAAAAGATAGGGCACCCAAAATTCAAGAATAATTGTGTAGATGCACAGTATGGTGCGGAACAACTTCAGAAAAGATCATTGGACCATATTTTTTCGAAAACGACGAACAAGTTGCGGGTAATGTGAATGTCATTCATACCCGGCAATGATTGAAACTTTTTTAAGGTCCGAGGTAGAGAACAATCCAGAATTGTGGATCCAACAAGATGGATCTGAATTAGTTGCTCACACATCTTGTCGAAGTAGAGCTATTTCTGGCTATCATAACGTAACTTATGTGCCACCCTATATTTCTAGTTAAAATCAAGTACGACCTTTTAAAAATGGTCTTGCAGGTGTTTCATTTGTGGGGATCCTACCTACCTTATCATGTTTGTTTCAAATTGATGAGAAAATGTTATCTAAAAATCAATTCATTTAGAAGCTTCACATTTATATCCACTAAAGGGCTGAATGAACAACTTCATTCATAAACATTTGACATGTTCATTCACTAATGATCATGTTCGAATAAAATTGAGATTACTTACTGAGCTACCTAAACAGGAGCGGCAAGTGTTTTTTAACCATGAAAATTCTATTGCCAATACATTTTCAACAAATAAGATTTTCCAGCCGGGTGGTGTTGAATTCGCATTCTAAAGGTTTTTTTCGAATAAACTGTGTGAAAATGAAAAGTTTTGACATAAAACATTCGCTTGCCGCTCTTATTTAGGTAGCTCAGTTAACAAACTGTTGCTTAATTCATTTTACTAGTGAACACATTTTGTTTCATATCGTTAACACAAAGAGGTTGTTCATTGAAATGAGTTTTGTTTCACAGTTCTCGCTTTCATCTCATTCAGAGCTGCCGTTTTTGGTTATATTTTTTTTCAGTGTGGAGATGTGAATATTTTTTCCATTTTGGTTACTTTTTTCTAAAACTATAATATGTACGAATATGTTTTTCTTGATACAATTATTTACGGGCTCGAATAATTTGTACTTAGTACTACGATTTTTTCATTATTTGTTACCAATGAACGGACGTTTTTCATAATTTATCGAAAACAAAAAATCCTTTTTAAAACAGCAACCAAATAATTTTTTTTAAGATTTTTGCTAAGAAAATATTGCCATTTGTGATTTTTATATTAAAAACGCCATGTTCTGAAATCAAAAACAAATGAAGTTTTAATCAATGAACATTTTCAATTATTTTTTTTAAATGAGCGTAGTTTTTCTTGATTTTAAGAGTAGTAAAGATAAGAAGTACTTAAAGTAGGAAGTGCATAAAATCATGCGGAATATATTTCAGAAAATTACTGAAAACTTACACAAAAGTCGTTTTAGTGTTTCTAAAAACTTGAAAATAAGATTAATGTTC
This sequence comes from Pollenia griseotomentosa, assembly GCA_963931875.1. NCBI lineage: Eukaryota > Metazoa > Arthropoda > Insecta > Diptera > Polleniidae > Pollenia > Pollenia griseotomentosa. The sequence goes on from OZ007560.1 coordinate 28,974,164, forward strand.
TAAATTTAGGTTATTTCCAAAATAACAATAAATTTTAAAATTTATGGAATTTTCTTTAGGAAACGGCTGTAAGATTAAGAAATTTGAAATTTTACTGTTTATAACTTGTCGGTATCTATATTTATTTAATGTATTCGACTGTCAGTCATATACTTTTCCCCCATTGAATGTACGTTACGAAAGGCGAATTTGTTAATATTTGCCATAATATTTTACAATGATTCACAAAATATTTCAAATATAATAATTTTGAAACAGTTATTTATAATAAGAATTATAAATTTGAAGTAAAATTTACAAACAAGAGAAGAAAGAAACTCTTGTAAAATAAAAATAATTTTTTTACGAAAACATTTCAAATATATAAAAACTTTAAATAAGTTTCCGTTATTTTTTTAATATGTAAGAGAATTACATTTCTTGTTTTGTTTTCTTGATTAATAATTGTTATTTTACTATAAAGTGCAAATAACCTTTGTATCACAATACAACTTAAAATAAATTTTAATGATTTTCTCAATGAATAAAAAGGCATTTTTAATTTGGTTATATTTTTTTACATTTGGTAACTTTTTTGCAAAATGTTGGTTGTCAAAACTGTATTGGTTGTGGCAGCACTGATCTCATTTATTGTTATTAATACTTAATAACAATGTTGCCAGTTTAGTTAATTCACAAAATATATGTTATTTGTATAGCATTTTGAATTTTTTTGCTAACTACGTTTTTATGTTCTTCCAAGCAAAATAAATTGCTGAAAAATATTTTTTGGAAGTTTTTTATTTGAATATACTTAAAATAAAAAAAAAAATCAATTTTATTGAAAATTTGCATTGAAAACAGAAACAAATTTAATTTTTTTGTTATTTTATTATTAATGTACTTTCTTATCTTGTCGCATTTACCCTTCATGGTAATTTATGTTTTTTCATTTTTCTTTAATGTTTTTTTCCTACAACTGGCAACACTGACTTTTCATATTGTATTTTCATGAACTTAGTCAAGATTTATTCAATGATTATTTTGTTTTACATTTCGTCAGTTCATTATTGGTTTGACTTACCCGACCATTTAAAAAAAAATGTGTTAGATATGAACAATATATTTTTTTAATACCATCTTTCTAAATCCAAAACCTGCTTTGCGAAATTTTTTGTGGTTTCTGAGCATTCATTTTGCTCCATATCAACTATTTTAAAGTTTTTTAAGTATTATTTTGCTCTACACGCCACTATTTGGCGATTGCACTTCATTGCCTTAAGAAAAAAAAGTAGTTTAAGCAAAAACATCGTCGAATCAGTAGGTCTACGCAAAACGACTGCTGATTTTTTGTAGAGTTATGTTTTTTTCATGTAATTTATTTGTAGAAATTGTTTTTGATATCTTCATCATGGTATACACAAGGCGAATTCAACTACAGGTGGTGTCGGAACGCCATCTGATTTTGACAGTTCGAGCTAATTTTTTTTTGATTTTTTAGTGTTTTCTAAGGAATAATTGACATATAGAGCAGTAAACACTAATAATGCAATGCAAAAAACCCTGTTGTTTCTGTTATTTTTGAATTGTTGTTGTTCCGACACCACCTGTAGTTAAATTCGCCTTGGTTATACATAAACAAATTGGGTGTTGTTTTATTAATTGTTGTATTTCTGCATAGACCTTATAATTGGACCATGAACAAAAGCAAAATAAAATGACACCAAGAAAAAAAAATTGTTTTATACAATAATAAACGCGTGTAAATAAATAGTAAAAATTTCTTAAATTTATTTCAAATATAAAAATGGAACTGTTTTTGTAAAATAAGACCAAATAAAAGAAAAAAAAATTATGCATTAATTAATGCATAGCAATAAGCACAAGAAGCTATTTTTTTAAAAATATTTTTAGAAAATTGGCGTATGCGTCACAAAATAATAGTTTTCACTTTCAATAAAATACTATTAACTTCTTACTTCGTTCATGAAAGTTGACAAAAACTTATGTATAGTTTATAGAAAACACGAGCGCTTTACTCGTCCGTTCAACTTACATTTAAAACAAAATTTTGAAATTTGTTTTTTTTTTTTAATGTAAGTTGAACGGACGAGTAAGGCGCTCGTGTTCTATAAACCACACATTAAATTTTTCTTTAAAACATATGCCAGAAGCAGCGGAAAAAATATAAAAAATTTTATCGTAAACATGTTGAGAAATCTTTATGTAAACCTTCTTTGTCGTTTTTCTCCAATCCGACTTTTTGACATATGCGCCAAACCAATAATGAGCCGACGATTTGTTAATGTTCATATTCTCTTGTATATATCGAGTATTGACTGCTCTCATGTCATACATAGTTATTCATCTAACTGAATACGAACGAAGCGAATAAAAAATTATATAGAATGTTTCTGTAACATCATTATTAAGCTTCATGCAGATGTTTATTATCCACTTTTCGAATACATTAACTTTAATTAAAAAATTTAAGTAAAATCCCTATATCGAACAAATCGGCTAAGTTGTAACTCCTATATGGATAAAAATCATCCGTTATCAGAATTACTAAAAATCCTTTAAGAAAATTTAAGTCAGTTTCCCTTTTTCGAAAACTTCTATTACAATCGGTAATCGGCCAAATAAGTTAAGCTTTAATTCCTTTATATGCATGTTTATTATCGCATTTTATAGAAAGACAAGAAATATGTATGTAGGAATTTAAAATATCAATTATCAATGAATTTTAAAACTCTTCCCTTTGAAGCTTTTAAAAGAGATGTTATTCTTGTTAGACGAAGTGTTAGTAGAGTTGGGGCTTTTGCAATACCAACTTCAAAAAATAGGTTAAAGTTAGAGAATAATATTTTGAGAATGAAAAAAACTAATAAAGGAAAAAAGCTCTTTATTGAAAGTTTCAAAAAAAGTTCCTTAAAAAGCAAGTGTTTTATGTTTTGCTAAAAAATAAAAAAAAAATTAATTAAATTAAATTATGTATTTGCTTTAAAGAAAAATTCTGTAATGGAAATTCAGAAAAATAAAATTTGAACCAAATTAAATTTAAAATACCATTCTCTGTTTTCAACCCCTGTCTTTACTTCTCTCTCAAGTAAAAACCTTGCTAATATTGCAAAAAGCTCCTTGGCTTAAGTCGAAGATTAATTACATTTTTTTTTTGGAATTTTCGTTAATATTTGTTAAACAAAAACACACAAAAATTCAATTTGTTAAAGCACAAAAGCTTTGGTCGTTTTACAAACACAGCCAACTTAGTGCAATGCAGTTTACCTGTTATCATTGGGACATTAGCCCCATATACGGAACCACGACGCTGCAACACAATCGGGCTGCCCGCCGCAGCCGTAAGGTTATCAAATTCAGGACCCCGTTGACTCAGCACTCCGATGGTGTCGTCGAAAGTCATGGCTTTAATATTTAATGACGCCAAAATAGCCTCTTTGTCGGCCAATGTAGGATCATCATTGCTAGGAACTTTGGCCGATAGTATGCAACACATGTCGCATAGATTAACATTTACGGCTCTTAAATCGGCTCTACTTAACGGAGAGCCATTTAACACCGAAATTTTCGGCAGATTTTGTAACATCTTCCATTCCCGCCTTATGTAATCTACTGATCCCACAATGACCACATGCTTCAATTCATGATAATGAAAATTTGAAGCACGCAGAGGCATGACTAAATTACGTAAACCAATCAGAGGTGAGTCAGGATCGGCGAAAAGGCATACGACGACATGACCATTTAATACTGTCATGGCCGCTTGATTACGATCCTAAATATAATAATCAAATAAAGAGAAAATCGATATTAATATCAAAATGTGCAAGTGCATTCTTAATGAGAATATATTTTACCAGTATACAGTCTTCTAGACTCTTGGCGGGACTCCAGTGGAACATACCCGTTGAATCATATTTCATTTCGGTCTTTTCGAAATCAAAATCTTTCGATTGATCATCCGCTATACCGGCCGGCAGTGAAACACCTCCGTTTTGATTTTGTGAAGTTCCCGTGCTACGACTCGTTGGCCTACGGTTATTTATAGAAAGAAAAGAGAAATATGGGTTACAATTTGTTTAGCATTTAATCGAGCGTCAATAGGCATTTAAAGTTGCTTATTTTTTTGTTTCTTTTACTTAAATGAGTGCTAAACATCAAAATGCAAAAATGTATTATATCAAAACAAATATTTCGAGTTTAGGTTTAGCATTTGCTTTGATATTTCATATTTATATATTTAGCTAAATAAATGTTTAATTAAACTGTAAAGAAAATAGATGCTAAACATTTATTTTTATGTATTATATTAAAGATAGATTTAAAGCTACTTGAAGAGAAAATTAATGAACTGTAGGATGTTTGAGACATGTTTTATTGAAGTTGAAGTTTTTGCAGAGTTGACTGTGAGAATCTAACGAAAATGGCTGTTGTTCTTAGTACAAGTTTTCGATCAATTTGCTTGTGTTGGTAGTGAGTTTAGTGTTCATGTAATGATTGCATTTCTCTGAAATGTGTTGGTGGTATAGTTCGGTTTTGTTAGAATTGGGCTCCCCCAAGAGGGCAATACTTCAAATCGTGGGGAATTATTTCAAACAATAAATTGACAATGTTTTGGACTATTTTCTGTAATATTTAAGGGAAATAAGTATATGTCTTTTTGGTCTAGATTGGCAAGAGCTTTTGTATTTGAATCGTATACAAAGAAAAGGTCTTAAACTAGTAAAACTCAAAGTGAAAAATTTTATATTAACTAATATTTGCTCAGTGGTCAAAATTTGACCATAATTATTTATGCAAATATGAAGAAAATGTACTTATAAGTATAAATGAATTTAAATGTTTGGAGCATTTGTTTTATTCCGCCTAAGTTGGTCGATTTGACGAGGGACCAACCTACGGTTCATTTGTTATCTTTCACTCAAGTCCGTGGAGGTTTAATTTAATTTTTTTTTGTTCAGTAATTAAAAAAAAAAACAGAAAGTACCAATTGAAAAAAGCCAAAAGTACCAAAAAGTCTCCTCTTATAGTTTAAATTAATCAATCATTTTGGACTCTGCATGGTGAATTTTATGTCAAAGAACGAAAAAGTACCAAAGCGATCCCTCTTACTGATTCTCATTCACTCAGAACTTTGCATGTTTAATTTTATGTTTCCAAGTCCAATACTATCGGAAATTAAAAAAGTACCAATTGAAGAATCAAAAAGTACTAAAAAGTTCCCACTTTTGGATTCCCATCAACTTAGGACTTAATGCTTCTAGCTCCAATATTAACGAAAATTAAAAAAGTACCAGTTTAAGAACGAAAAATTTCCAAAAAAACTTCCACTTACAGTTAACGAAAATTCATAAAGTACCAGTTGAGGAACAAAAAAGTACCAACATTTATCATCTTATAGTTACTTATTCACTCTGAATACCGCACCCATAATTTTATGTTTCTAAGTTTAAAGAAAATTCAAAAATAAGCACATTCAGAGTGGAAAACTAAAAGAACGAAATTTCATTTCCCGTATTTTTCCTTTTCCATACTTTTTTCTCCCCATTGAAGTATCAAATATTTCAATATTGTAGTGGGAGCCCATAATTTAGTATGTTTGTATTTGTCAATAAATGGAGAAAAATGTTTTGTAACAAAAGTACCTCAAATAGGTACGATTTTCGCCCATTAAACGTTCGAAGCCTCCGATTTAAAAAAAAATATATATATTTTTCACTTCTGTGAGTTAATACTTTTCAAATGGTTTTGCTCAAATCGGTTGACACACAGAGGAGGAAAGTGTTCTTAACTGTTTTACCTTTGCCGATTATTATTCCACTAGGTGGTCCTATGATTCTTATAATATCAATGGGAAATAATGTATTCCACTAGAGAAAGCAATTAAGGCAATCGAAACTTGATGTTAATTTTAAGTAAACTTGGCTTTTTTTAAGTAAAACACCAACATTTTATTAAAAAGATATAATTTAGTATGAGATTATTTTACATGAAATTTGGTCTATATTAAAAAAAATTAAATCATTAAATTTACTTTTGTCGAAATTTTAAACGGCTAAAGAATATCGTAGTTCTTCTATAAAATCTAAAGAAAACTCTGTGTATTTTATTATAAGTTTATTGGAAATTGCATTTGGTGCGGAATGTTTTTCTTCTAATTTAGTATTTCAGGTACTTAAAAAAGGGCTTAATCTAGCCCGAAAAGGGCTAAGTTGGCTTCACTGTATTCAAACAATATTTACTGCCTGGCCCCACAATGTCGACAAGAACATTTCTTTCGTATATTTATATGGAAAACAAAATTAAAAACTAACATTTGTTTTTGTTTTCAATGTAAATATGCGAAATGAATTTTCTTGTCGATATAGTGGGTCAGGCAGTTAAAAAAGAATCAAATGAACATTTTTGACAATTTACATAAGTAGAACGAAGTTTATGAAAATTTCGCTGTGAGTCTAAAGCGGTTCTGCAATGAATATAAAACTATATTATATAATACAGAAATAACGCTGGCAGTTTGGAAAAGCTGATTTAAAGCTCTTTGAAAAAATAAAAGGTAACATGTATTAATACCATAAGCTTAAAATCTTAACATATTTGTTTAATAAAAGTTTGCAAAGAGTGGTTAACGATAAATAAATTAACGCTTTAAACTATTCTGTAACATTTTTAAAACCGGAAATTGCTTTAATAAACACTTCTTCAAAGAAACGTATTTAATATGTATTATATTTTCCTTAAAAACTCGGCGATGAAAATGTTCAATGAAACTGAACGAACAATGAACAATGAACGATATTGACTGACTGAATCTCTAACGATCTGTTTAAAGTGTTAAGCCAAGTTTATAAAGAGCGAGAGAGAAAGAAATAGAGATGGATGATGAAGTATGTTACTTAGCTTCATTTAGTGTTACTGTTAGTGTTGATTTTTGTTTTAATTAAATTATTTGTTTAATTAATTTTTTTTTACACAAAAAGTATAAAAAAATTTAAGAAAAAAATCATCATTACAATTATTTTATTAAAAAAAAAAATAGTGCAAAACTCAAAAAGACAATGCAACACTATTGTGTAGAGAATAGATAGTACAGTGGTGTAGCTTTAGAGAAATTACATACAAAAAATGTGTTGACTGATTGTTTTTACATTTATTAAAAAAAATTTATCAAATATAATCACATAAACAGATATTAAAAAAAGTTTTTTCTTTACTATGAATTAAAGTAAAAAAGACAAGACATAGAGAGAAAAGTGAAAAAGTTTTAATAATACAACAATTAAAGTTAACCAAACAAATTAAAGACAAAAATCAATAACAAAAGAATAAATAGTAGTTTATAATTTATTGAATACGATACCACAATAAAAAGGACATTCACACGACAAACACACAACAAAAAATGACACACAAGTAAAAATAACAACAATAACAATAATATTTTTTTTTTTTGTCATAAAGTAAAATTAATCTAGCCCTTTTCACAATCTTGTGCTAAACCTTCCCGCGAAAATTGGGTCTATGTAACGGACCGGCTCGGAGCATCCAATGCACCGACTAAAAATTGTCAATCTAGCTACACCAGCACATCATGAGCTGTTACAAATTTACGCAATTGTAAATATTTTCTATCAATTGTGAATGACCTCTTTGGCTTAGTTTACAAGGCTTGTGGCAAAGCACGAAATTCACAGCCGGTTGATAATTTCATTAATAATTAATAATTTAATTAATGTTCGAAATCGATGAACAGGCAGTGTTAGATGTTGGTTTACAATTAAACGGCAAAATTAACCACACAAATTGCTTGACAATCATGTCAAAATTTTACGTTTGTACATATATTTTGTGTTATTAAATAAAATGTTTGCTGTTAGGACAAACATTTGAAGCATGTTTGTAGAAATATTAAATATTTTAAATATTTGGCAGACATGTTGTACATGTTTGACAAACATTTGGTGATGTCTGGCGCTAAATGTTATTAATAATTTAGCGAAAACTTTGTTGAGTGACGACGTTGAAAAAGAAGCATAAAAATAATTTTGGTTGTTAATTCTAATTTATTAGCAGCATAGCTTGCCAAAAAACAACTCGTTGTTAAACCACGCTTTACTCCAAATTTTTTTCCTTTATTTAATATTTCTCATCCGTTCTAAAGAAATAGCCAGCAATATTTGCACAAGATTGTGAATAGGGCTATCATTGTTATTGCTTCAATTAAAATCAATAATACTTAATTATCATTAAAAATAAATGATGTAGTGAAAAATCCAAAAAAAAAAACCAAAATGAAAATTAGAACGTATAAACAAAGTGATACGCAATTACGAGAATAAAGTGTATTTACGATACGATACATAATTTACGATAAAATTTATAACGAGTAGTTATAGCAACTCTTTTTATTTAACTTCGAAATGAATTATAAATTGTTTATAACAAAATAAGTATTTAATTAAGAATGTAGTAAAATGTTAACTTGTATTATTTAGAAGTGGCGTTTAGTAGTAGTATTAATAAGTAAGTAAGTAGTAGTAGTAGTAGTAGTAGTAGTAATTTAAGTATGTATGAAAATATAGAGAGTTAGAAAAAAGTTAATAATGGACGCATACATGAGCTTTTTAACTTCATAAGCAAGTTGATAGCCCGCATAAGGATTAGCTTCATTTTCGGGAGGCCTGAAACAAAACCGTTAAAATTAAAGAGAAAAAATACGTTTTTAAGCATTGCTTACAATGTTGTTAGATTTTTGTTTAAAAAAGTTTTAGTTTAATTTTTTTTTTTAGTTAAAATTGACTGTTGTTTTTGCTAAAAGTTTGTTATTATAAAATTTGCAACTATGTATATAAGACAAATATGGAAATGTTTCATAACAGGAAAAATAATCAGAATATTACGATACAGTTTTTTAAAGTTATAAAATTTTATAAAAATATATAAATCGGGTAAAAAATAAAAAAATACCTTTAAAAAGTCTTTTGAGTTAAAGTAAGAATCCTGCATTTTAGGCTGTTCGGTTCGTTTTATACCCACAAAAATTTCGTTATTTCGTTTTTCTGTGCTAATTTTTTTCAGTGTAGAAAAGATTTCTGACATGTGGCAATGCAAAAATGTATCAGTAAGGTTTGTAAATTCACTGTGAATAGAATAACAAACGAACAACTATTTCAAATCATTAGCGTACACAGAAAAAAATCAATTTAAAATTCTCGAAAACAAGGTTGATTTTACATTTTTTGGTAGTAATTTCGCTTCATAGTTACTTCATGTTAATTTAACATGATTTTACAATAACTTGCGAACAACATTATTTTCTATAAAAATAATTATAATTCATTTAACATTCCATTAAAGTTAGAGCAAAATGACATTCATATTGAAATACCACTTCGAATCACGTTGAATGCAAGTTATTTCCAGTTGAAACAACGTGAATTTCATGTAGGATCGGATTGGTTTGAGTGTGAAATAACAGTGAGCAGAAGCTTCAGAGACAACATATGCATCTATTTAAGAATAATTTTAAACACTTTCCCGCGGAACCAGAGAGAGAGAGAGAGCGAGAATATAACTATTTATTTTCCTGTAACACTATTTAACTTTTTTGTTTTCCCCTTTGTTTACAGAAACACTCACAAACATTCTACTTAGAAAATTTGATGAACTATTTGACAAGTGCCCCGGAAGGATAGCTGGTAGTGAGCTAGTCTATCAGCGCTGGTGTTGCGGGTTCGATTCCTGCCAGAGACTCTGGTTTTATTCCTGCAGACAAGCGTAGAACTTCGCGGGATTAGCTTTAGGAATTTAAAAAAAAAATTAATCATTTTAACAAAAAGAATACGGGAATTTTTATTCTTTTCACGAAATTAAAGGTTATGGGTCCAAAACTTCCCAAATTCCCATACATGTTGAAATACGTAAAAGAAAGTGGCACAACACAAGATATCGAATGGAATTCTCAAGGAAGCCGTAGAAGAGGGAGACCATCCCACCCCTCCTGTCGTCAAAAAACTTTTTATATTTCATAATTGCAGCTGGAAAGGAAAAATCAAAAATATAGTTGATTTTACACACTTCAAGACTCAAATTGAAGAACAACTACATGCTGGTCGACGAGGCGCTTCTTTCTCTAACACACGGCATCAATATGGTTGTGACTTCTTGATGGAAGACTAATTTAACCATAATATGGTTGTCGGTGACAATAAAACGGTTAAATTAAACATAATTAAACATAATGTTTAAAATTTTCTTTAAAAATAGTTTTTTTGGCGGTGACCATATTTAAACATGTTCTTTCTCTGTGTGTATCCTGCTCAATTCACTTCTTCTAAAAATAATTGAGGGTTGCGGGTTCGATTCCCGCCAGAGACTCTGGTCTATTTCACTACAACGGGCTGAAGGTCTACGTTACTATTGCTCGGTTAATTAAGTAAAAATATAATTTGTCATTGTATTTGTAACTCTTATTAAATAAATAAATAAAAAAGCCTTTTATACTATGTTCACACTTGGGTTCTTAAACGCGTTTAAGCAACTCTAACGTGATTAAGCTTTTACCACATCAAAATCGAGATGATTACCCATACATTGAAGTGATTTGTTAATCACTTCAAATTGACATGATTACAACTAAATCACTTCATTAATCAGATAGAATCCACTGAACCTTCCTCAATTTGAGTATAATGTAGAATCGGCCAACCTGAACGTGTACCACCGACCACGATTTCTGCTCAATGTTTTTTTTTCCTTAAATAATTCATAAATTTTCACAATTTCATCATTAATATGTTTAAAATAATCTTCTCATAACGTTATAAAAGTATTTTTTTATCAATTTTTAATAATTTAAAGAAATATAAATTTGTTTGTTGTGCTTTTTCTTAATCATCTGTCATCTTAATCATCTCAAATGTAATGTGAACGGCTTTGATTAACTTAGGCCCCTATTACGGTTTACAACTCAACTCAGTTGAGTTGTAATTATGACAACTGGTTGTGATCCGTTTTAATTTTTGTTATGTTTTTGTTCACCACAATATAGCAAAGTTTTAAACCATAACTGAGTTGAGTTGTAAACCGTAATATGGGCCTTAATCTACATTTTGCTTAAACGCGTTTAAAAACTCAAGTGTGAACAAAGTATATTACTTCAAGCTTAAGATTCATCCGTTCTAGTTTAAGTCCAAATTTAAATATTTAAAACAATTTTTCTTGTTTTTGAAACATTTCCTGCATTAATAAATATATTTATAAAACAGTGTTCTTAACATTTAAAGAAAATTAAATAATATTCATTGCATTATAAAACATAAAATAAAGAAAAACTGAACGAGAAAAACAACTTAAAACACAAATCATTTATTACAATTATTTATCATTGTTAGAAATTATTAGGTTTTTTTTTTGTATAAAAGAGTTTTACATAATGTTTTTTTGTTTTTGTTTTATTTATGGTAACATGTAAATTTTGTTATTGTTGTTGTAGTTTATATATATATATATATTTAACATGGTTGTATTTATATGAGACACAATGACGACAGTATTCATTTTGTTTTGAAATGAGATTTTAGGTATATTTTAGAATTTTTATTAATTTTAATTAAAAACAAATTGACGTCACTAAAATCACATTGTTGTTGTTTTTTTTTTTAGTAAAGAAAATAATAGGAAAGAGAAAAAACATTTAAGCATTTTCTTTGTACATGTGCTTTCTTTTTAATTTTTTTTTTTTTTTTTTTGATAACCATTTACATAGTATTTTTATTATTTATGTTTAAAATCTAAGTTTAAATTTATTTAAAAAAGTGGTGTTTTTTTAATATTTTTTTTTTTAAACTTTATACAATTTGCGAATACTCACCGATTGTACTGGGATGGTGACATGACTTGACCGTCAAGTTGTCTATTTACAGTTGGTTTAACTTTGTTCACTTGCTTAACGGTGCCAGCAGAATGTAAGGCTGTTGTACCATTTCCTGGTCCCATACCAGTTGAACCATTCGGTCGCCGGGTTTGGCGATTTAATACTGGAAAGGGAATGAAATAAAATTGTTGATTTATTCTGAGTTTAATTTTAAAATTCTGTTTCAAATAAGCCATCCAAGAAATAATGAACTTTCAAGTGTTCTGACCGCAGATACTCATATAACAGTCAATTCGTTCTCGTTATGATATTTTCCATTACTGACCTAGTTCTAAAAAAAATCTAAATTTATTAGGAGCAGCAATACAGTCTAGGATTAAAAGCCCCAACTTGAATCTATACAAAATTAAACCACAGGTTCATAATACATCCGAGATCTAAAGAATATCCTATGCAGAGTTCGAAAAAAACTGTACACTAACGTAGTAAATTTTTTTAAAACACAAACTCTAAAACTTGTTTTGTGTTTTAACGTACAAACGTATTCTTCAAAAATAGTTTTGTTAGTCCGAGTTTAGACGAGCGAATATTTGGAAGAAAACATCTGGAATTCGCTTTTGTTTTTTTCATTCGCAGTCACTCAGACGAACATGTTGCCGGAAACATTCTGTTACCATTGTTGATTTTTTGTCAAAAAGCATAGTAAATGTCAACAAAGAAAATGTGAACAAAGCGTGTAGCCGAGTTCCGAATATAAACACTATACTAAATGTTGACTTAGCCGTTTTTTTTTTTTGTTTGAAAATAATTATGGGTTAGTTATAGAAATGTTTTGCAAATGAAAGTTCAATCAATGTCATAATTTATGGACCCCATTTTTCACGACTCGTGGACACAAATCGGCCAAAATACCAGGAATTTCGTTTCTGATGTCTTCTCATTTTGTTCTTATGTATGTAACCAGTGCTGCCACAACGAATACAATTTTTACAACCAAATTTTTTGAAAAAGTTACCAAATGTAAAAAAATATAACCAAATTTAAAGTGCTTTTTCTTAATTGAGAAAAGCATTAAAATCATTGTAATACATTGTAACACAAAAGTTATTTGCACTTTATAGTAAAACAATAATTATAAATCAAGAAAACAAAACAAGAAATGTAATTCTTTTACATATTAAAAAATAACGTGAAACTTAATTAAAAAAAGTTTTATTTATTTGAGACTTTTTTCGTAAAAAAAAATTTTTTATTTTTTGGCGCCCTATGCTTCAGTGGGAGTTAGAGGAATATATAAAAAAAATGAATATTTTTTAATATGCCAGTTATAAATAACAAAAATGGATAATAGTTTTCCGCTTTTTAGCTGTTATTGGCAAGACTGTCAAATGTGGCGATTTCTTAATCCTTTTGTCGATGGAAATTTACGTTTGGCGATATGGCGATTATTTTGGCGAAATTTAAAACGATTGGCGATATGCATTTTATGTAAATATTTTCTAATTTAAATATGTATATCTAAAATATTATAAAAACTTTTTTCTCTTTTGTATAAATTTTATTTCAAATTTATAATTCTTATTATAAAAAAATGTTTCAAAATTGTTCTAATATATCAAATATTTTGTAAATCATTGTAAAATATTACTGGCTTTCGCCTTTCGTAACGTACATTCAATGGGGAATTAGTATATGACTGACAGTCAAAAGTTTTTTTTACCAAATAATTATCTTAAGAAACATTAAATAAATATAAATACCGACAAGTTATAAACAGTACAATTTCAAATTTCTTTAAACTTACAGCCATTAAAGAAAATTCCATAATTCAATGTAATTTTAAAAAAATCTTTAAAATTCCAACGTGTATTTTCAAATATGTATATAAATATACTTCTGGAAATAACCTAAATTCAGAACCTTAAACTTATTTTCAAGTTTTTAAAAACACTAAAACGACTTTTGTGTAATTTTTTAGTAATTTTCTAAAATTGATTCCGGATGATTTTATGCACTTCCTACTATAAGTACTAATTATTTTTACTTCTCTTAAAATCAAGAAAAACTACGCTCATTTAAAAAAATTATTAAAAATCTCCATTGATTAAAACTTCATTTGTTTACGATTTCAGATCATGGCGTTTTTAATATAAAAATCACAAATGGCAATATTTTCTTAGCAAAAATCCTAAAAAAATTATTTGGTTGCTGTTTTGAAAGGGATTATAAAAAATTTCCGTTTATTGGTAACAAATAATGAAAAAATCGGAGTACACGTACAAATTATTCGAGCTCGTAAATAATTGTACCAAGAAAAACATATTCGTTCGTAATTATTATTGTTTTAAAAAAAAGTAACCAAAATAAAAAAAAAATTTTCATCTCCACATTGAAAAAAAATATAACCAATTTTGGTAAGAAATAACCAAAAACGGCAGCTCTGTATGTAACTGCATAAAAGAGACGGCTTTTCAAGAGTACCGAACTTGCTGCATATTTCACTAAATCTGAAAGAACTCGTTCTTTCGACATTATAAAAATTGCAGTTGGTCCTTTGAGCCAAAAGTGAGCTGCATTCGAAATTATAATTTGTTTTTGTATGTGAATAAGTAACGTAGTCCTTAAGAAACGTAAACTTTAATAAAAAAAAGCCGGATATAAGCGAGCACCGTTGCGTGAGTTTACTCGCTCGCCAAACTTGATATTTCGAGCCATAAGTGAGCTTTATTCAAAAAGATGATTTTCTCGTGTGTGTGCGTACGAAACCAAGGGTTTAAGGGATAATCTTAACCCTCTGATCATCCTCAAAAAAACTTATGTTAGCTACCCTCGTGTGTTGTTTTTCATACATATGCAATGTTTATTTACTTTACTGTGGCGCCATAGTACGTTTGTAAAAAAAGTCATGATTTACGTAACATTAATGATGTATTTATCCCGTTGGTGACCAACAACAACCCATACAAAGCTTTGTGTATTTTATATCAGCACTCATTTATAAAACATACATTGCATACATTGCTCTAGTGCAAATGACATAGAAACTACATATGTGTGGAAAACCACACACGAGAGTAACTTACGTAAGCCCTGAAATATTTATTTACTATAAAAAAATTTTTTAATCAAAAAATGTGTTTTCAGTACTAAATTTGTATTGCTAACGAAGTGAAGAAGTTTCTTTAGTGTACCTCAAAAATTTATTTACTAATCGTGTAAAAATGATTTATTTTGTGTGGGTTTTCACACAAGGGTCACTTAAAGATTCAGGATATTTCACTGTCTGGTGTAACAGCCTCTGGGGAAATAAGGTGCAGTGCGATTTCCAAAAATCCAAAATCGACAGATCTCAAGAGATCTTCATGAACTCTTGCAATCGTGGCTGACCATAGATCCTATCTGGTACCGAGGGAGTCAGAAGCTTCCGGTGTCACAACAACGGACTGACTTCTGGTTGAGACCTCCGTTAATATGCTTCCTGTGAAAAAAACCTTTTTGTTTTTCGGGAAGATTGTCTTTGCGGAAGTTTCGCTTTTCTATTTAAAAGATATTTTCGGGGATCACACGGTGGTTGTGGTTTCCTACCCAAAGTCGCGGTAAGGGATATCATGTCAATTCAATAAAAAGACTGATTTGTCACCCCTTGTGGTAAAGTTCCGCCTTAGGGTCGATTATTTCTAAGTGTTGCTGTTCCACAACTGATGCTGCTTGCATTTATCCAATAGCAGTGGAGGTTAGATAACTCAAGCTCCTAAACAAGAGGAAAGTGTATACTCTTACAGGGCTGTGCACTAAAATTGCTACCTGGATGTGTTGGTTGCGCTCACACTAAGTGGCGGTTGGTTAACGAATGGTTTACCACCCACCACCATGAAGTAGTCCCATGAAAATCGTATCCACAGCTGAGTACATTAGGGTGGCCGTTATTTTTTTTATTTTGATTTCTTATATTCTCCCCCCCTAAATCGATTCAGTTTAGGTCACTTGACATTAAATCGCCTTTTTATATATATAAAACGTATATAAAATGTTTGGTATTTTGTTGTTATTTTCTTAATTATTTTCTAAGATATTAGTCTTAGCAAAAAACTTTCTTAGAGACTTATGTTATTGACTAGAAGAGCTAAAATATTGCCATATATCATATTCTTGTAAAATGTTGTTTTTAGAAGATAGTCATACGCAAACAAATTACATTTGAATAAATGGCTTGATGGCAAACTTTGAGGGACGGACGCCCCCCCCCCCAAAACACAACTTATCGCTACGAAATTTTTTTATATTTTTTTTTACATAAAACTGAACCGATTTGGAGGGGGAGAGTATAAGAAATAAAAAAAAAAAGTTCTCCATACAACTAACGGCCACGCTAGAGTACATACATAACGTAAATAGTCACGACAAAACGTAAATTTTAATAAAAAAAAACGTTGAACTACTTGGAAAACGTTCTTAAAGCGTTAATCTCTCAATGATGAGTGGCATAGACTGAATTGCGAAGCAATCTTCACTTCGAAAAAAAAAAAGTTATATACGGGGCATTTCACACTTAATCGGATGGTTTAAATTTTTTTTTTATTTCCCTAATTTAGTGATATTTTTTTGGAAACACAAAGAGCCTTCCTGGTAAATTTTGTATTTTTTTTTTTTTTTTTTGATTACTCCTTTAAAGGACTCTTGTTTTAAGAATGTCGTGTTTTTAATATTGAATGTATCTTTTTAATTTTTTGTCAAAGCGTAGTTTTAAACCTCAACTTCGCCCAACCACCTGTAAGCGCGGTCCAGTAGTGGGCCTTTCATATTATTTTCGACTTTTAAAAATTCGAAAAAAATGTTTTTGCATTTAAGATACCGATTTTTTTTTAATTTTCAAAAATCGAAAATAGATGTTATAAAAAGCCCACTACCGGACCGGGCTTAAAAATTGTTTAAAATTACAGATTTAAAAAAAAATTAATTTTGCCTTGAAAAGCCCCATATAATATGTATGTACCTAATGAAAAATCCTAATAGTAATTAATTTTGACTCATTCTTTGTTAATTATAATTAAGCTAATTATCATTGATTTAACAGAATATAAATTTAATGTAAAATACTTACAATTC
Organism: Pollenia griseotomentosa; assembly: GCA_963931875.1. Classification (NCBI taxonomy): domain Eukaryota; kingdom Metazoa; phylum Arthropoda; class Insecta; order Diptera; family Polleniidae; genus Pollenia; species Pollenia griseotomentosa. Next base: position 28,991,145 of record OZ007560.1, read on the forward strand.
ATATCTTCACGATCTCTGGTTATATCACCTTTTTTATTTTGTGTAAAGAGAGAGAAAAGAAAGTAAAAATATTAAAAAAAACATATTAATTAATATATTTTTAAAACTACAAAAATATCTGGACAAAAAAATAATAATTAGTTAAAGCTAAGAGAAAGGTATATTTTTTAAACATTTTTGTTTCAGTGTAATTGGAGTTTTAATTGAACAATATCAAACGGCAAATTTTTAAACAAATATTAGAAAAGTTAACTGATTTTACAAAATAATTGAAAAAAAACAAATCTACAATAATATTTTTTATATCTATATAATATACAATATTTTTGCAAAATCAGTCAACTTCTTTGAAAAGTGTTAGATTTTCTTAAAAAAAAATTATTTATTAGTTGATTTTTGGGAGTTTATTTTATTTTAAAGAGGATTTTGGTGGTAGTATTTAGTAGTAGTAGTATTAGTAGTAGTAGAAGTTTTTTTGTTGTTGTTTTGTTTACAAAAGTTTATTAAACAATTAAAAACCAAAAATTATTTTTTCCAACAAAATAATAATAAACCTAAAAACAAGCCATTTAAATGAAAACTATTTTCATTTAACAATATGAACATTAATTTGAACAAATTTATTATGTAAATTAATTAATTTTTACATTAGATTAATAAAATAGCAAAGTATATTATAAGTCCAAAAGAAGGAAAACAAGAAAAGAATTAAATCATAAGTTTGTAAAGCAGAAAAAAAATTTCAGTTAAATTATAAATGCAAGCCAGAAGAGATTATTAAATTTAATTTTTAATTTGATGGTATTTGAGATGAATTTCTATATATATAAAAAGTTTTAGTACGATATTTTCATATATATGTTCTTTATACAGTATTAACTATTCCGGTTTACATGGTTTTTTTTAAATTTATTTAATTTTTTTTAAAGTTTTAAAAAATTACATGCTTTTTTTCAAAGTACACACGAAGATTTGTTTAAAATATCTTTAAATTGAGTAAATTGTTTACAATATATTTTAAATATTTATAAAGATAATAGAGAGAGAGAGAGAAACAGAAATACAAAGAGATAATTTTGTTTCTTTAAGGATCTTTGGTATTCACTGAGACAGAGAGAGAGAGAGAGAGGCAGAAAGAAGATAGAATTGAAAAAAGTTCAAGAGAAAAAAAAAATGTTTAAATAAACTACAACCAAATAAAAAACTTTAAATTGTTTTAAAAAAAATTTGCATAAAAAAGCAACTTAAATTTAAGAAACTTAAATGATTAAAACATTAAATTGTTTTATTTTTCTTTTCTTTAAATCACACATTTTTTCTTATTTTTCTTTTTTTTTTCTTTCTTTGTTTAATTAAAAATGTCTAAAAAACTTCCTTTCTTTCATTTATTTGTTTTGTTGTAATTAAAAAAAATTTCATTTATTTAAAATTTTTACCCGATATTGATCGACGCACATGCACCCTTTTCGGTAGTTCCGGTGGTGTAAATGTGGGTGCAGGATGGTGATCATCTGTAAGATTAATGTCCATTGAACAGCATATTCATTTAAGATTTTTTGTTTTAATTAGAAAAAACAAAAAATTATATTGTATAAAATATATATTTTTCTTTTTGAAAAATTTTCCATTCAAATTAAAAAAAAACACAAAAAAAACATGTTTTTTGGTTTTGTTAAAAAAATAATAAATCGATATAAATTAAAATGGGAAGTTTTTTTTTTTTTGTTTGATTTTAAAGAAAACTTAAAGAATTTAACTGTGAAAAAGTAATTGAAATAGAATACAAATAATAATTAAGACATTTGACTTTATTTGAAAGTTGGGAATAGAATTAACGTTTTTGTGGTTTATGTTGACTCTTTTTGAAGTTTCTTGCCTTAAATATTTGGTCATAATTTATTTAATTAAATCCCTTCATGACTAATAATGTATATCTCTGTTCTTCGCAGATGAAATATTAAATCCTAGTCTATGAACTTAGATTATAATTTCAATACTGACAAATTCAAAACTAGTTTTTTGTAAAACAAAAATTTTTGAGGCCAATTGTCAAATTAGGTACTTAAGGGAAAATGAAAGAAGGAAAACTTGTATATAATACGGCCATGCTCTGGAAACCGAAATCACTTGAAATTGAAATCGATGGGGATTTTTAATTTAATTTTTTCTTAAATGAACGTAGCTCTCCCTGATTTCAATAGTGGTCCTCAAAGTATATATATGAATATATATGTATATATATTTATTCCTGTCGTTCCAAGATGGTCCTCAAAGTATGAGTAATATAAAATATAAACTTTGAACACTGACTGATAAACTGTTTCTGAAGGACCAGAGATGCGAATAGGATTTTTTGAAGTTAGCTCTCAAATTTTCAGCAAATTTAGCAATATTAATTTTCTCTAATCGAGATCGATCAGTCGAATTTTCACTAATTTCGAGATCGATCAAGATAAATGTCTTATGTAGGAAAAAAGAAACTTATTTTCTAGAATATGAAAAAGATTCGAGAATATTGAAAAGATCTCAAAAGATCGAGATCAATCAGTCGAATTTTCACTAATTTCGACATCGATCAAGATAAATGTTTAATGTTGGAAAAAAGAAACTTATTTTCTAGAATATTTAAAAGATGTTTAGTTATTTTTAACGTGGATACATCAGGGTGGGAAATTTCTTTGTAGATTTTTATATATTGAACGTCCGATCCAATATAACAAATAATTTCGGTGCACCATTTCAAAATTGCAACATTTTATTCTAAATTCAACAAAATTTGCACTCAAAAGAAAACGAGGCTGAACTCGAAACTTTTTTAAAATAGCGTTTTTTGTTAAAACAACAAACTTTAAAATTTCAGGGGCCTAAAGTAAACAATTTCTAGCATTTTTTTTTTAAAAAAAATTGCATTAAAACTTTTTTTCTAAAATTAATCAGATTTTATTAAGTTTTTTTCTTCCCCTGTTAACTAACAAAAAATCGAGTTAAACCTTTTTTATTTTAAGCCATCGGTATCTATTTGAAAATAGCCCATCTTTTTCGTACACTCAGCAAAATGATACGAGTGTGAATTCCCAGTAAAAGAAGAATATATCGGTTTTTTATTTTTCTCGAAATCGGTTTTAAATAGTTTTTCAAATTGCCGGTCAAACAAATCGCTAATGTATCCGATGCTTTTAAACTATAGACTTCAGACTGGACTTCATTTTAAAATGTTATATACATTATTGTTCGAAACCTAAGAAACTTGCCTTGATAAAGTAATCAAAGCCTTATATTATTAATATAATTATTTTGAAGAAATTTTAGATTGGAATTAAAAAAAGCTTACTCGAATTGGACTGTGGCAAAATGGAAGACTGTTTTATTGAGCGACAAGAGTAAATTAAACTTGTTGAATTAAGATGCAGTATATCACTCGAAAACCAAAGGGAATGGTAAACATGTAGTGGTAACATCCACCTTATTGTAAAGGCACAATAAACCATGGAAGCAGAAATGTAATGGCGTGAACCGGTTTTTCTAAGAGTGGAGTTAGCACTTCTGTTAAACTACATACAAAAATGGACCGTTTCCTTTCTAGGGACTTGTTAGCCAACCACGTTTTTCAATGAGCCAAATGGGATATACCCAAACACTCGCCAAAACTAATCAAATTTTATTTGTCTGGTAATAGAATTCAAGTCTTGGGTTAGCCAGCTCAATCACCAAATTTAAATCCCATAGAAAACATTTTCGGCGTTCTGAAGCGCCGGTGGGAGTTAATCGTTTCAAAAATAAGCAGGAGCTGTTGGATTGCTTAAAATTAGTATGTCATACCGATGTGCGGAGGTCATAAGAAACAAAGGCTATTTATTATACGAAGTACTGAAAGTTATTCAAAGAGTTGAATTAATTTTTACTTGCAAGGAAATAAAATAAAAATTTTTTGTACTTACTGTTAGAAGTGGTTGCATAATATAATAAAAATTAACTGTGTTATTTTTATTATATTATTATGTCACGAATAGTTGCTTAGGTTTCGAACAAAACTGTATATAAATATTTCGCAGAAACCGTAAATCTCGGATTATAAACAAAATTATTTATAAAAAATCGCATTATATGCCGTAAAAAAATTTGGAACAATGCATCCGAAAATCCTGGAAAAAGTATCTTTAGATTTGTTTTAGTGTTGAAAATATTTAGTCATTTTAACATTAAAAAACTTGAAGTAATAAAAAGAAGAAGAAAAAACCGTGGACATGCAACTTCGGGGGCCTAATTCTGGCATTTGTGATTTTGTGAAATTATTTTTTCAGTATTGTAAAACTCAAACAAATGCTTTACAATAAGAAAAAAATAATTGCATTTCGTTCAGTATAAACTGAAATAATTAGATATTAAATTGCTTTCGAATCGAGAAAGTACTCGATCACGACTGCCAGAATCTGGCCCCATGACTCTAACTGGTCTTATAAACAGGCTCAAACCCTGTTAAACCCTTTTTTGTCGGCGCTTGATACTGCAAAACCGAACAGCTGGATGCCATTTGTAACGGCTTTTTATTAAGTTATCATTTCGATGAAACTTTTACTTCATTATAACGCTTTAACCTTTTCATTATATACGAAATATAATGTGGTTTAAATGACCGCTTTTAGATAGGTTGCAGCTGTCGTAGTTTTCGAACATTTCTTCGATATTTCAGTGATAACTTGACAAAAGTTGGTTTTCAAAGGCGTAGACAAGATCTTTGATGTAGCCCCACAAACAAAGTCTAACGGCGTCAAATCGTATGATCTTGGTGGCCAGTTGACGTCACCAAAATGTAAAATTCCGCATTCTGGAAATTTCCAATGCATTAAAGCCGAAAATGGTCGTGTTTTGAGGCGCGTGGCACCATCTCGTTAAAGAACACATATCGTCTAGTTCATAATCTTAAATTGCAGGCTAAAAAAAGTTGGTTATCATACTGCCATAGCGCTTATCGTCGTGGAATCGACAAATTCGGATTATTTGCCACATTTTCACTAACACAAGCGATATTTTCTTCATTATTGACCACAATCACCCCATTAGTAAAAGTAAAAGTGCCATGTTTAAACCTCGGCTTTTGTAGTAAGTTTGTAGTAAGTTTTAACCTTTCACTAAATAAGTAACACTTCTGAGGACAGATATTTAATGGCTGACAGCCTTGCCAGACTGGCGATATTATTTATCGCAAGAGAAATAAATGGCAACAAGTTTTATATTTTGTTCTTTAGCTAACAACTTTATTGACTACAGAGGTAATTAGTTGATAGGTTTTAAGACAAATATGTATATCCGTACCAAAAAGGAAAAAGTGCTTAAGTCGGCTTAAGCAAAATTTGCGTTTGTAATTTGTCTCCATATTTAAACTTACCAATTTTCTAAATTTCAATTATTTTGTACGATTTTTAAGGAATTTATATCAAAATTAGTTTTTGCTTATTTTTTTTTCAATATGCAATACATTGTCTATATAATAAAAATGAAATGTTGTCTGTTGCTGATCGTATGAGAACGGCTTGACCGATTTGGACGATTTTTTCTTTAAAATGATCGCCATGGTCCAACTTAGGATTATACGTAAAGAAAATTTTTCCCCGCCCACTTTTTCGCCCACTTTTTTCGAATTGCCTAAAATCAGAAAACGGCTCCATCGATTTGACTAATTTTTTTTTTTCAAATGATCGTGTTAATCCTACTTTTTCGCCCACTTTTTTTATTAAGCGCATAACTTGAGAACGGCTTGACAGTTTTTTACGATTTTTCCTTTAAAATTATCGCCATGGTCCAACTTTGTACGAAAGAAAATTTTTCCTCGCTCACTTTTACGCCCACTTTTTTCGATTTACCTAAAATCAGAAAACGGCTCCATCGATTTGACTAACTTTTTTTTTCAAATGTTCGTGTTAATCCATTTTAAGTTTTCATCGAAAGAAAAAATTACCACGCCTACTTTTACGCCCACTTTTTCTATTTATTTGACCGATTTGGACGATTTTTTCTTTAAAATGTTCGCCATGGTCCAACTTAGGTTTTTAAGGAAAGAAAATATTTCCCCGCCCACTTTTAAGCCCACTTTTTTCGATTTACCTAAAATCAGAAAACGGCTCCATCGATCATTAGAAATCAGCTACCGAGCGAAGCCGGGACGGCCAGCTAGTTTTAAAATAAAAGCTTAACAGTAATAAGTATTATGGTAATTTTGTTGAACTATTTGTGGTTTTTAATCCAAATTTTGATATTTTAATTAGGCTAAAGTTCATCAAATTTAATTTTCATTAAATTATTTTTATTAAGAAGGAATTTTACAACATGAAAATTAATTAAAATTTATTGATAATTTTTCATTCTTAACTGCTGCTGGGCTAGAACCCATAATAATTTAATGAAAATTAAATTTGATGAACTTTAGCCTAATTAAAATATCAAAATTTAGAATAAAAGCTTAACTTTACTACCGGTCTGTGACGTCAGTAGTATTAAGGTATAATAACTTAAAAAAAAACTATAATCGGAGAGAAGGGATGATTTTACTAGAACAAAAATATATTTTCAAAAAAACCCTTGAAAGCTTAAAATTGCTTTTCTACAAAATTAAAAAAATGGACTTAAGCACTAGATGCAAGGTTAAACTTTGGGCGTTTATTTTTCCCAATTTATGATAAGTATACTCTCACATATCATTCTGAATGCATTCGAGCTTAAACAACGCCACCAAATTAAAATTCCTCGATTAAAACTTCAACAAAACTGAGAATATCTCGAAACTTTAATATTCGACATAAGCATCTTTTTCATATTGGCATAGATATATACATACATATACTTATCGCTCATTTGCTGCAACATCGTCATAACTCAAAAATATTAATTTTAAAGAAAACAACTTTAAATTCTTAAATTTACACACAACAAAATGGAAAAAGAAAATTTTATTCTTCTCTCAAGAGTTGAGCTTACAATATCTTCATAAAACACCTGATATACTATGCATTAGTGATATTATGACTTATGACGAAATTAAATTATTTTAAAATTCAACTCTGCTGTACTCTTCAAGGTTTACTTTACAAATATTTTTAATACTAAAATTATCTATTCAAATTATTTAATCCTTTTCACTCAAACCTTTAAACTGTCAAATGTCATTTATAAGAAAAAAATTAAAGTATTTTTTTCCAAATCATAAAAATGAAATTAACGAAACCAAAGAAGAAGAAACAACAAAAGAGGATTTTAGGGGGTGGAGGGGCGGTAGATTAAGGATTAATAATTAAGGGATTTAACTTTGGAAAAGTTTGGATGGACAAGAACTAAAAACAAATTTACAAAAAATACACAAATACTAACACATTATAATACGAATATTATAGGAAGAATATAGACGAGAATAAATAAAATGAGCATGCATTTATTACATTATGTACATTACTTTACTTTACTTTACTTTATACATACATATACATTCGTATTTATTTGAAGGAAATAAAATGGAAAGTTCAAACTACATTACAAAAGGACAACTGTAGTACTAAATAGTTACAAACAAATGTCACTTTTAATTTGTAACCAAAAAAAATGGAAAGAGAGATAATTATACATACATATTTATTATAAAACAAAATAGAGAGCAAGCACAGTGCGACTACGTTCAAAAAAATACTAACAAAATATTTTACATATTATTTTAATTATATACGGGAGTACAACGGAAATTAAAACGTTTAATTTACTAAATGAAGGGTAACAAAATTTTTATATAATTTTAAAATATTTTTGTCATAATTTAATACACCTACAAATCAGAGTTTGTTTTAATTTATTTTTTATCAGGTAGGTAATGAAAATCGATCGTATTTAGCAGGTATCGAGTGATTTTAAAATCCATTTCTGAACTATACAGGCATGTTCTAGCAATCGAAATTAAGTGAAATTGAAATCGAAGAAGATTTTGATTTAAATTATTTACAAGACGACTGTGGTTTTTCTGTTTTAAAGAGTTGTTTTTGTTAAGATAGTTGGTACTCAAAGTATGAAGTGTAAAAAAAGGAATATCTGGACAGGATCGTTTTTAAAGTTTGTTCGATTTTAACTCCACTTCATTTCGACTATGGAACAAGCCTTAATTTCTGGCTTAAAATACAGTTCAATTAACATGCACAATGTTAAATTTAATAGATTATAGAAATAAATTTTTAAAGATACTAAAAACGACATTATCGGTTTCAAATCGCTTTTTTCAAAATCGTTTTCCATCACATACCTAAATTGTTTTTATTTTATAATAAAATTTGATTATAATCTTCCTCGTTTTGCTACTTTAAAAACGTTTTAACTTTTTTTTCTCTACTAACGGCCAGTTTCACCAAGTTAAGTTATAATTAACTATTAATTATGACTTTCCAAAACATATTGTTAACTGAAAATTAAAGTAATAGTTAACTGAACTTGGTCGAATTGGCCGTAAAACATTTAACTCTACTTAAACAGTATTTCTGAATTAATGCAAACATATTTAAGAGTAATTATTATTCTCTTTTAGTAACTATAAGAGTAAGAACAAAAAAAAAATCGGTTTATGGAAAATCTAGGACTTAAGTCGCCTAAATCGTCCCTAGGACTCTAGGACTAAAACGCATCTGGTTTTTTATATTTTTTTTTTTTTTTTGCTAACAGATAAAACTGAACCGTTTGTGTTATAATTGTGTGTTTTCTTTTAAGACATTTGGTTAAAACTCTTTATTTAAAATAGTGAAAATAAAGATATTTTCTTTTTATAATTATTTTCTTTTTCATTCGAAAATTTTTTTAACCATTTTTATTTTAAAACAAGCCAAACTTGACACCATTATTAAATAAACGCACCTTTTCTTCTTAAACTAAAACCAAAAATTAACTTAAAACACAAAAAAATTCAAAACAGAAAAGGAAAAACTAACAAAAAGAAAAAAAAAAGAAAAAAAAATAAGAATTTATATTCAACACTCTATGAATGTAATGAAATTTGAAAAACAAATAAAAAATGTTATTGAAAATGTTATAGAAAATATCTAATTACGATTTTTTTTTAACAATTTAATAGGAGAAAAGTTTCGAAAATAAAATTTGAAAAAAAATTCAACTAAAAACGACTTAATAATAAATATGAGAAGACAATAATATAAAAGACAAAAAGAAGAGAATTGAATAAAAAAATCAGCACACGTGACTTACTTGTCTGGTAGAAATCTTCATCTTCTAAACATTTTTCATTGATTCATTCATTCATTACAACAGCATTTTTTGTTTATTAAGAGTTTGTTTTTTGATTTATGGAGATGATTTTTAGAGATTTTTATTTTGTAGAGGAGTTACAGAGATAATTTTATGTGATGTGTTGGTTACGTTACGTTACGTTTGTTTTTTTTTATACAAAAGTATACAATTTAAAGAAAGAATTTTTAACTTTAGTAATCATTTTTTTTTTTTCGTTTTTAAATAAAACTCAATTATACTTATGAAATAGTTTGAATAGAAAATGAAAGTAAGAAAATATATTAAATGGTGGGAAAATAAAAGAGATCATTAATTAATTGTATTTGTTGTGTGGCTATGAGAGCAACAGATGGAACTTCATTAGATTGGAATTTTTTTTTTTTTTTTAAAGAAATAAACCTATTTGTGTGATGGTTGTAATGGTTTTAAACTTTGTCTTTATTAATTTTACTGCCAAAACTTCTCTTAATTATTTAAATCGTTTCTGTTTTGTTCTGGGTTCTCCACGAGGCTTCCGTTAGAAAAAATCTAATACCTGCACGCCACTTTTTTTGAAAGTTTTCAGCTGGAATCGCTTGATAATTCTTGCTTGATTCAAAACTGAGTTTCATTGGTTTTCTTCAACAATGGGCTAAAGAATTCAAGGATCCATATGTTAAGAAAAGTGTGAACGCACTTTTTCAGGCCGAACCCAAGCTTTTGTAAATTTTGCAAACATTTACATTATCGTAAGATGCAAGATAAATTCCACTTTATAGAAGAAAAACTATTTTGTAGTTAAAATGTCAGAATATTAAAAAAGTTCAATATACACGCAGAAAAAAAACATGGTACTTAGTACAGGAGTTCAATACTGAACGCTTACAAGTACTCAAATTTTAATATTCTAACGACTTAAAAGCAATTTTTCTGCATTTATGCTAATGTAAATTATTTCTTCGGCCTGAATGAAGTTGTCATGCAGTACTAAATAACTGCTAAAGGCCGTTATACACTATCCCTTCATGATGAGCTTTCGTATTATTTTCATATCACAGAAAAAATTTTGCAAAATTTAATCAAGTGAATTAAACGTTTAATAAAGACAATTAAACGTTTAATCAAGTGAATAAAACGTTTAATCGAGTGAATTGGACGTTTAATCATGATAATTAAACGTTTTACTAAGTGAATAAAACGTTTAATCAAGTGAATTGAACGTTTAATCAATAGAATTAATTGTTTAATCAAGTGAATTAAATGTTTAATTAATACTATCAATTAATTTACTTTAATAAATTAATTAATAAAAAAATACACTTTTTTATTAATATCACAAATTTTTTAATTGAAATAAATTTTTATTTTTTCTGTGTATACACAAATGTTAACAGCCGAACACCGATCTTTGGCCGAACACAGTTTTTTAACGAGCTCCGAAACCAAACTCAAAGTTAGGAGACTAAAAGTCTATCGATATATGTACATCCCTTGTACGACCTGTGGTGAAGTTTGGATCCGTAATAAGAGACTTTATTTAAAAAATATTCTGACGATATTAAATCAGTCCAAAAACTAATTATGAGAGAGCTAATTATGGTCATGCTGACCCGTTGAGTAAATTTTAAGCAAATCAAGTAGCTCATAGCTGTAAATGGGTTACGTCAGCAAGGTAAAATCTGATGACCCACAAGTCGATAGTTAGTAAGGCGCTTATGAGTACGATAATGAGTGACTTCTTTTCACTCGCTTAAGTTGTCGATCGACATCGTGGGCCAGGCTAATAATGTAGAAAAGATTATATATGGACTTGAGCATCGTCGCAATGTGGGTTGTATTTGCCTGCTTTATCGTAATTCTTGGTTCACGCTATGAAAATTTTTTTGCAGCTTTTGAGTTTATTGGCGATTGGGGAAGAGAGTATAATATTCGTCTCTCCCCTCTCTCATTAATAGACTCAGACTTTATACAATGGGATGTGCTCTGATAAAATTAAGGATTTGGTTCCCGAAACTAGTACGTTTTTCCTCAAGAGATCATCCTTTTGTAGTCCGGTGCATCGTACAACGTATTACTGGGAAAATTCGTTTTTTGGCCGGACTCTTCATATGTAGAATAATCTTCCTGCTGAAGTCTTCCCTCTCACTTTTATCATATATAAGTTCAAGTCGAATGTTCACAGGCACTTCTCCGTCTATCCTCCTTCCCATAACCTATTTTCCTAGGTACAATACAATGCAATGCTTTAGTAAAGGTCATCCCCTGAATGCTGGTCCTAACAAAAAAAATGAGCTACGCAAACTAATCACAAGTCAGCATTGGATGCAGTGCAGTGATGCACTTCTGACCAGGCCGTTTTTCTTAATCAAATGCCCCAATTGATCCTACAAGTCGTTTTGTTTCCTATCATTCCTTACATTTTGCTTTTATGAAGTTCCAACTGCGTAAAAGTTTTTAAGGTGTGATGATGATGACTGAAGTGTTTTTTTTTATCTAATTAAACTAAATCCAACTACTTGAAAAATCCGCGAATGAAAACAATGAAACTTAAAATAAAAATCTTATGTTTCTTGATCTTGGAAGCTTAAGAAAAGTAGAATAGAATCTGAAAACTAACTCAACCTATTTCGTGTCTTTTTTATTAGAAATACCGAATATTGAAAATAAAATTTGTCTAATTGGGCGCTTAAAGTCCCATTTAATCAATTTAACACCAATTAGAAATATTTTATTATATTTTTTTTTTTAATTTAACAACAAATTATTACATTTTGTAATCGATTATTATGTACATACAAAAAACACAGACACAATATTTGAAAAAAAAAAAATTATGATATACAAATTAAATTTTAAAAAAAGAACTAATTTTTAAAAAAATTACAAAGTTTTAAATTTTACTATAAAACAAGTAAATAATTGAACATTGAACAGATTTGATGTTGACGATAATTATATAACGGATATTAATTAAATAGATACATTATAGATAATTATGAAATTTAATAAAAAAAAATGTTTTTATATATTTAACCGAAAACACATAAAGAAATGGAAACAATGTTGAATTGAAGATGAGTGTGGTTTTTAAAATTGATTTTAAATATTTATATAAAGACTACAACAGTACACATCGAAATAGATTTAATTTATTTAATTTTTTTTTAATAGACAAGTTCAAAAAATAGACATGATTTGTTTTAGATAAATAGAGAATCTTAAGGATTAATATTTTGTAGTGATTGTGTGTGTTTTTTCATAAAGAAAGGTATTAAATGAAGGTTCTTATTTTGAATAACAAAAACTTAAAAATATGTAATTCAAATGTCAACGTCAATTTTAATTAAATTATTTGTGACAATTAAATTATTTGCTAAAGTGTTGGTTGTGTTTGAATGTTTGGTAGGGTAAAATGTTGTTGTTGTTTTTATTTTATGACACTGAAGTAAAGAGTGAAGGAGAGAGAGAGAGTGTTATTAAAGAATAATGTTCGTAAAGGGCCATTTACATTGAACAAATTTCTCATCAAGCATATGGTTGTATCAGTGCAAGGCGAATTCACTACAGGTGGGGGCAATACCACAATAATCCAAAGAAAACAGAGGTTTTTTTGCATTGCATTGCTAATGTTTACGGTTCAACATGTTAACCATTTCTAATAAAACTTTGTTTAACCAAAAACAAATTAGTTCGAACTGTCAAAGTCAGTAGGCTCTTTGACGCCACCTGTAGTGCTCTCGCCTATTATCAGTGAAAATTTCTTTGTATATTGAAAACCGACGATGCTGAATAGAAAATCAATATATACAACTCAAACACACGTACACGAGCTTGATGTCAAGCAATTTGGCAATGTATTGCGCCCTTAACGCGAATATGTCATTTTCAAGTTAGATAAAGAGAGATAGAGAGATATAGAGCGTATGTTAGTGTAGGCTTTAGGCGTGTTTAATTTTTGTAGTTGTTTGTTTTGGTAGTAAAAAAATTGTTTGTTTAAATTTTTTTAATGAATTTTTTATTTGGAATTTATACGTACTTGCACGTCCTACCATTTGTACGGCTCGGACGCCTTTCCTGAATGTTGCCACTGTGGTTGAGTTGTAGTAGTAGGTTGGTAGGTAGTAGGGTCATTAAATAAAATAAATGTTATAGAGGATTTGTGTGAATAGGTAAATGAGTAAATTCATTAACATGATTGTAATTTTTTTTTCTTAAAAATTTTCTTTAAATAAAACAAAAAATTTGAAATGTATTCGAAATGAACAAATAACTAAATATGTAAATAACAAACACAAACGTAACATTAAAACCAAATAATAATTTTAACAAAAAAATTTCATTTTATATGAACCTACAATTTTAAGCCTACTTTAAATAATTTATAACTTAAGATTTTTTTTATGTTTTTATTTAATATTTTTTTAAACAAAAATTAATTTATTTAAATATTTTTTGGTGGTTTAGTTGGCTGGCGTTTACTTTTTGTCGTGTTTCTTAGTTTTAAACCGCTTGATTTGGGTGACGAACGCAAGAAATATCTTAACCTATTAAAAAATTTAAATATGTTTTGTATATCTTCCACCTTTTTTTTTAAAGCAGTCAAAATGAGTCTGTCTAGTTTTTGTTATACAACAATCGAAATTTAAAAAAAAAAAAAAAATTGATAACAGCAATTTTTCCACAAAAATAAAACAAAATTTTCTTAAAAAATTTATCGATAAAAATTTGTTTTCAGAAAATTATCGATAATAGAAATATGTCAACAAAAATTTGTTAATAAAAGCAAATACATAATTGGAGGATACACAAGGTAGTCATAAAGTTGTAAGGTCATATGTCTTAAAATAATTACGAGAAATATATATGACTGCTGTGGGCAACCGCTTATAATTTAGATTTCTACTGTACAGTAATGACGAATCAATGGACACAGCATTTACATTTTTATTTTGTTTGAAACGCAACAATATTTTTTTTAAACCATTTTAAAATTTTTTTAAGGACATTATTACGATATGACTTTATAGCACACCTTGTGAACACCCCAAATATAAAACAGAAATTAAAACAAAAATATCCAAAACTGAAATTTTAAGAGAAGTTATCGGTTATACAAAAACTTATCGGTTACTGAAAAATTTCTACAAAATTTTAACATTAGTAAAAAATATCGATCGATAACTTAAATTTATTTTTACAAAATTAGTTATTTAAATAAAATATGTAAAGCATAACTTAAGGATACAAATTAAGGCCTCGTAACTCTAATTAACGTATACGTATTGAATCAGCTGTTCCGTTTTCCTTAGTCCCAGTTTACACTTTGGACATTTCTTGCCGGACAGACAAAGTTTGTAGGTGAGAGAGAAAAAAGGAAAGTGTTTCACGCATACAGTTTTCCGGCAAGAAATGTTCACAGTGCAAATTGGGACTACAAATCTTATACACAAAACGCCACTTTTACGTAAACGTGACGTTGCGTTAATAAAGCGAACATTCTATAGACATACATGACGTTTTTTATATTTTGAATCAAAACGCACAAATAACAAAAGCTAAAAATTATTAATTATACAAATTTTGATAAATTTTCCGCTATCTTTTTAACTCGGGCTCTGAATAATCGGCCGAAGATTTATTAATAAAAAAATTATTGTTGGTGTTTTGTTTGAGCTCTGATATTGTTACAAGTAAGACTTTGATTGTTTATAATTCTCATTCACTTTAGGGTTTTATTTGTATAATATTTTTGGCTTTTCTAAAATCTTTGGAAAAGGCTTCCTGATGAGCTGGCCTAAGCAACCAGTGAAATGCGCATAGAAGCTAGCTTTCCCTCAACAATAAATTTCAGTGTATTTATCAAATATGAAAAAAAAAGAATTGGGAATTTAGCAAGTCATACGGAAAACTTATTAATAAAAAAAAAACTAATTTCCTAATAGTTGTCCATATAACCGATTAATCGGTTTATCATTTACTGTAACCAAATTTAACTCTGATGATAATTGGAAAGAAGTTTTCTATACACTATGATTAGTCAGTTAGAAGTTTCTATAAAAAGCTCTACTCCGATTAATTGGTGAGAATTTTCTATAAAAACATGTATAGTATGGTTAATTGGTAAGAAGGTTTATATATGAAAATTTAACTCCAATTATTCGTTGAGAAGTTTTTTATAAGAAAACTAAATTTTAATTAACAATCTGCGAGAAGTTTTCCCTTCAAAAAACATCGATTATTTGGTGAGTGGGTTTCTATAAGAAAACATAATTCCGATTAATCGTTAAAATTGTTTTTTATAAAAAACTCTAACTTTGATTAATCAGTAAGAGGATTCTTATAAAAACATTTAAGCTTAATAAATTAGTAAGTTGTATCTTACCAGAAAATTGAATTCCGATTATTCGGCAAGAGTTGTCAATGTAAACAGTTAAAGCCGATTGTTTATTGAATCAAAAAAGTTTTGTTAAAAAGAACTGTGACTAATCGGTGAGTCATTTTCTTTATTAAATCAATCGGCGAGAGGTAATCTCTATTAAAACAAAAATTCGATTTTATACAAAAAACTTAATTTCGATTAATTGCAAAGAATTTTTCTATAAAAATCATTAATTGGCCAAAAATTTTAAATAAGAATACCAAACTTCAATTATCCAGCTATAAGTTTCTTATAAGAAAACTGATATACCAATAATCGTTTAATTTTGATTAAGCCGCGGGATATTTTCTTAACTCCTTTTTTTCTTGAAAAACTCATTCAAGCAGTATTCGAAAATAAACATTTTATACTGTTTTTTAGTGTTCGGTTCTGTATATACATATGTGGAAACCACAAACGCTAGTAGTGTTTGTGTAGCAAATCATTAAAAAAAACTTTTCTCTGTTTGTGATCTTCGAACACAAAAATTATACTGCTCTTATGACCCCTTTCAGAATCGGCAAGTTAGTTGCGCAAGTCACTTGCCGAGTACAACAAAGTCTGTACTCAATTTTTTCCCCCCTTAACCCGACCTTACCGCTGACATCTACTAAACAATAGTTGCGCAAGAGAATTGCGCAAGTTAGGGGTCTATCCAACTCAACAAAAAGATGAGCACATTTTATTGCATTCTGTTAAAAAAAAAAAAAAAAAAAAAACAGAACATTACCATGATCAAAAATATAAAAAGCTAAAAATAAATGTTTGTTTTGCTCAAAAAATAAAAATAAAAAATTTCTGTTACCACCTAACTTTTATGAAACAAAAGGAATAATGATTACGAACCCTGATTTAAAATAAAGGTAGCCTATCTTAAGGCTGAAAGTTAAATTTTTTGTGCAAAAAACACAGTGTAACAAATTTCAATTTTTTTTAACTGGTGGAAAATATAAAAAATTCGTCTCTGCCGAATTTATACCTTTAATGTCTCGTTGTATTAAATTCTCTTGAGGTGTAGCATTTTATTTGTTGTCATATACCGAGGAAGAGGTACTTTTTTTTGTATTAATCTTAAAATATTTTTCGCAAATGTTTAATAATTGTTTTGCAAAGAAATTATATTATTTGGCTTTTACTTTCGATTTTAATTAAAATTTAACTAATTAGCAGTTTTCAAGTTAGCAGCAACAAATAAATTTTATTGAGCAGCATTGTTAGCATTTAGAATAGATAGATATTTTTGCTTTTTATAAATATTAATACAATTTGTTTAATTTTAGGGGAATTGGAAAATTATAGATTTTATTTTTTTTTTTGTTTTAGCAAATATTTATCAGTTTAATTTTTGGTTTTTGGATTTTTAAATGTTTCTTTTTTTTATATATTTATGTTTGTATATGTATTAATATGTTTAGTATCAAATTGTATTTAATAATCGTACCCTCCATTTGGTTAATGACTGAGGATATGCCTTGATTCACCATTCCGGTCTGCATCATAATCATGCCCACATCTGCAAAATTGTTTATAAACATTTTCAAACTTGTGCTGATTTAAAAAAATGATATTATTGTTGTGAATTTCAGTTTAGATTTTTTATAGTTGGGGATTTAAAATTTTAGTTGGGGAATTGTTTTTAACACTTAAAATAACAAAACCAAATGTCGGTTACAGTTAAATACATTAAATTCTTCTTAAAACACAGTGGGATGATGGACGTTTCGAAAAGTATAGATAAATGTTTTACTTTTAAATTGAACCAAAAGTATTTGGCTAAACACACACACCGAATCCCACTGTATCTATTTCTAATGTGCTTTGCTTCTCTAGCTAAATTAGTAGTGAAGCTAATGACAAACGGCATACACACACATACGCTTGGATATATGAAAGATCTCTTAAAACAAAGAACTGATTTGTTTCCATTCGATTTACACCTTAATTCAGAAATTTTTTAGTTACAAACTTTCTAACTACTCTAGAAGAAGAAGAAGATAATTAATTCAAATTAAGAAAAAACAAAAACAAAATTTTAATATTGTTTTCATTTCTTATGTTAGATATGATTTCGTTATAAGACTACATTGGATCCCGTTCAAATGATTTTTATTTACACAATGTTTGCTTGTGGCTTGAGTGGGGGGGAAGGAAGATGGTGTAAGAAGTTCTGAAATCATTTTTGTCATATTTACATCATTGTTATTTACACTTGCAAATGTTTGTATGTGTGTGTTATTTTGATTAAATTGTTATAAATGATATGCTAAGGAATTTTATTGCTAATATGTAATTAAAAACCTGCTTAAACATTAAATAGTAACTTGTCTAAATAAGTAAGTACATCATGAACTCCAAAATCTAGAAAAAACGATGGTGTCTTAAAGTCTACGTACAATGTTTAAATAAATTATTAAAGTTGTATAAAAAAAAAAAGAAAAAATTAAATATAAAATTAAGCTTAATGTTTTTTTTATTTAGTCATATTCTGAAATGCAGGCATTATTTTAAATCGAATCACAAAAAAAATTTGTACGGAACTGATAAACCTGCGGGGTTCCTGGTATTTTAATCGTAAGAAATAGGCTGACTTCCAAAACGTACTAATACAAAGTTCGTACACAATTTTACTACTGTATTTCAACCATGTACACGTACAAAGTATCGAAACAATGCAACGATGTGTTTTGTTTATTAAAACGTTTTGAAATGTAAGTGATGCAATGCATAATACTTTTAAAATGAATCTGTATTGCTTGCAAATAAAATGTTAAATGTCACAAAGCATCAACTTTAAAACCGTTGCTCTGATTGCGTAACTAATATTTAGCAGTGACGTTTTGGAAGGGTTTGCATTGTATATATATTGTACTGCGGCGTTCTGAAACATTATACTTTGTTCTAATACAAAGCAATTGACGTTTTAGAAGTCAGCCATAATTTACGAGTTAGAGCTATATATACTAGAGCTGTCAAACTATCGATACTCGCAACATTCGATATTTTCGATAGTATCGAATATTTTGTGGAATTGTTAAATTTAATTTTTTAATACCCACGTAGCCATTTAAAAAATACAATTTTCAATATGGAAGTTGACAAATTTTGAAATGAAAATGCTAGAAAATATATTTTCCTTAAATACATATATTCAAAATAGTTTTTCTTTATTTAGCTGTTAATGAAATTGTCAAATTTGAAAGTTAATTTCTTAAACTTTTACATGGTACCAATATTTTACGGTCCTATGCAAAAAAATTAATGTAAACTTGAAGAGTTCGTTTAAACCGGTTTTCCATAAAAATTTTTTGCTAAACGAACACTTTGAATTCACATTAATTTATTTGCATAAGGCCGTTAACGAATAATATATCCAACATTTAGGAGTCCATAAATCGGTAACTATTGGTCGCCGACAAAAAATTATTTTTATTTCGAACTCAAAGTTTGGGTAAGCTAAAGGGTGTCTTAGTAAGAGTGCACTTTTTAAATTAAGCGTTAATTATTTTGTGCAAGTGGCAACTCTGAAACTTGGCAGCAGTCACATTTGTTTGTTCCGATTATGAAAAATTGGGGTCTTTACGAAAGAACACGTTATAATTGTGAAAAAATACGTTAAAACGAAGAAGTGCATTCTTACTGAGACACCACTTATTTTTTTAAACAAATTTAGAAAAATCAGGTATAGTAAGGAACATAAAATTATTGTTTTATTTTTTTTAATAAATTAAATAGGGATCGGTTTGGTTCACTAAAGGAAGACATGTTGTTCTTAAATATAAGAAAAAAATTAGGGATAATTACCTAAAAAAAATTTCTCCGATAGTATCGTTATCGAAAAGAAACCATCGATAGTCCATTGGAAACAAAACTATCGATAGTATCGATTGTTTTCCAGCTCTAATTTGTACTGTGTATCAGATTGGCAGATTTGTATTAATAAACAGATGGGAAATTTGATTAAAAGTTATTGTTCGAAATAGAGGGTACTGTTCAAAACAAATTTTTAACGAAAAATTCTAAACACATTATGGTTGATTTAACCATATTTTTGTCACTGCAACCTATTAACGAATAATTTGTACTCTATCATGAAGCCAAAGCCATATTATTGTTGCCTCTAAGCATGTTATATGTTAAATATGACAATAGTTGTTGTACCACTAATAACACTGTTCTAGAATTTGACACTTTTTTTCAACAAGCCGGGCACCTCGCGTTTTAACCTTATCCGGGTATGCTGAATCCAATGGGGCTAATAGTTTTTAAGGTTTGAAACCCAAAAAATTAAACAATAATGCCATAAATTGAAACAAACAACTGTTTTTCTCACTTAACTGCGTCTGTTACATTTTTGGCGAGTATTCACGGTCACGTAAGAAAATTACTCGCCAATTTACAGAAAAAGTGTGTCTGAAAAATTTTTGTGATAAAGTTCCCGCTTTGAACTGTCAAATTGATTGACGAATAAAAATGGGGTGAGAAAATATTTTAACACAAAAAAAATATATTAAAAATGCAAGTAACACGGAAGTGGCTTATTTTTATTTGTTTAATTTTATTGCTTTTAGCATTTTTGAAAAATGTATGAATTTTTTCATTTTCGCCGCCGTCGTTAAAAATGTTTCAATTTTAGTAAATTTTGGTCGCCGTCAACGATATGTGTGATTGGCACTCTCAACGTCTGCAATATTACATCGGCTTCGAGTGGAATATCATGACATTTATAACGTAACGACGTAATCTCTTTTGATTGTTTTCGACATGAGTTATACCCTTTGTACACTTGCATACATTTCGGAGGAACGCATGGAAGATGTTGAAAATGTGAAATACGTGTTCACACTTAAAACATCTAACATCTACTATTAATAAAAAATGTCACCATTTCTGAAAAATAAACTTTTATTTTTTTAAATACTTCTTTACTACAAAAGTGCCAACATTTTAAAAGATAACACCAAAATGTATATCTTATTCATTTTGTTTAATAATTTTAGCAAAATTAAGCAAAATAAGGCTTGCAAAAAAGGAAAAACTTGAGAAATGGTAACGCTGCTTTCAAAGCAACTTCCATTTTGTCAGTGATGCCACAATAATAACAGAATTTATTGCCACTTTTCTAGTGATGACACTCAAAGAATCGAAAAATGTAAAAGGGAACAAAATGAGATAGTAACATTCTGTAAAGATGTTGAAAAATGATGTTAAATGTTAAATGTTGACAATTGTGAAAATGCTATTACAGACACCCTTTTTTCTCACTTTCCGAGAAACGATGGAATATTTTGTTTCACATCAATTCAATGCAAAAAGTTCTCACCAAATTTATAGAACGATTGGGTTTTCGAACATTTTAAAATTGCCAGCAATTCAGAACAAGACTATATTTCTATATAGACACATACATAAAATACCTATCTAATACAAAAGAACTACCTGTTACTTAAAACAAATTAACAATTTTTAATAAAATACCTAAAATATTTTAACTTTTCAAATAAAGTGTTTGTTGTACTTTATTACAAGTGTGAGTGTGGTTTTCTTCAACTTAAAGTTAATTAACTATGGGGATTTTTTTTTTAATTAAATATCTTTCTTTTAAATAATTATATTCCACAATACAATATTAGTTTAATGAATGATTAATTGCTTGAAATATTATAACGATTAAATATATAATTGGTAGTATTTGAAATTATTTGGATACGTTAGATTGATTATATTTTTGATATATACGAGTATAAATGTATCTGGTGCAGTTTTAATCGTTTCCATGCACTCATTTTAAATAAATGTTTTTATTATGATTATTTTTAGGTTTATTTAATTATAATTTTTTTTATTTAACTTCGGAAGACATTGACTGAGAGGAAAAACAGAGAGTGTGAGAGAGATAGAGATTTATATACGTTTATATATTGTTAAGGTTATTTTTTTTATTGTTATGTAAATAAATAAATTATATTTTGTATTAAGTGCAAAAAAAAAAACATAATATTAAATTTGTTTGTTTAATTTTTATTTATACGAATTTAAAAATTAATTTTCAATTTGTTGTTGTGTGTAGCTAATTTTTTTTAATAAATGAAAAGAGCGTGTGTTAAAAAATATCCTGTTTTTAATGGAGGGACACAAGGATTCAAAAGTATATTGTTTTAAAGAAAATGTTTGTAAAGCAAAAGTTTAAATGGCGAATTGGTTTTGGAGATTAAAAGAGAGATAGAGCGAGAGAGAAAGACAAACATATTTAAGAAAAATTAATTTACAAAAAATGTACAGGCTTCATTACATTTTGCAAGTTAAAGAAATTATAAATAAAACACGGAAATAAAAAAAATATAATTAAAGGAAATTAAATGGCTTTTTTTCTAGAAATATACTGAAGATAAAGAAAGTTTCTAATCCGGCAATATCTGAAATGATCTTGAATACTAAGATTTTCAAAAGAGATTGTAAAATTTTATTTATGTATTTATTATTTATTAAATATCGCAAATACATTTCAAAAAAATAATGTTCGAACTTCATAGCGGTGACAAGAATGGGTAAAGAGGCCTAATAGAAGGCCTTATTTAGCAGGCACAAGCCCTCCTCGCCGCATTCTATACTTATTGATTTTTAACACCGGTTGTCATTGGGAGCAAGCCCTTCCACACTCCCTTAAATAACAACTTCGTACCGTTCCTAAAGAAAGGAGTAAGGAAGATCGGTTAAAAAAATAGAACTACTTCCTTTCATCCTTCTTAAAGAAGGGAGTAGCGAATGTGAACTGAATATTTTGGAAGGTCTTTCAAATATTTTATACCTTCTAGAAGACATACTTCTAAAGGCAGGACATCATACGATGGGAATCTTTTAGAAAGGAGCATAGAGGACTTCAAGAAAGCTTGCCACTTGCATTATTTATAATATTTACCGCTAACGGAACTATAGTTAAGCTGTAGTGAAACAAACTAGAGTCTCTGGCGGGAATCGAACCCGCAACCTTCGCACTGATAGACTAGCTCATTACCAACTGGCCTAGTTGGAATTTACGTAGGAACAAGTTTGTTTCAATATCCCTTGCAGAAAATAAAATTTTTAATTAAAACTTGTGGTTGTTGCAATCTCTATTAAAAGCACACTTTGGTTGTCTACTAAACCCAAATTATGGCTAAAGGCTGGTATTTTCAATCCTACACAATCATACCACTCAATTCACCAGAAAATCTGACAAAATTCTATCCGACAAAAACAAATCTCTGCAAAATCTGTTGTCATTGCCACACAAAAAAGATGCAAAACCATTGTACTTAGCTACTTTACAAGAAAGTGCAATTCTGATCGCATAGAATCTATCATTTTATGAACATTTTTATAAACATTTCCAAGTCAAAGCTTGACAGAAAAATCTGTTACTCAATTGCATTTTTAAGGGCACAACAAGGCGAATTCAGTATAAGGTGTGGCACAGTTTGACAGTCCAAACCAATTGGTTTTATGATCTTTGGCGATAGCGGCTGACAAACAATCCTATCTGGTACCATGGGAGTCAGTAGCCCCCAGTGAGCAGCTACGGGAATGACTATTGGTTGAGGCTTGCGTTAATATGCTTCTTGCGGGAAACGCTTCCTGCCTTTCAAGAATATTGTCGTTGCGGGAGTTTTACTTTTCTGATAATTAGTACTCTCAAAGATGCACTTCCGTCCGGATTGGGGGATGGGGTGCAAGGGGTTAATGCTTTTATTAACGAAGGGTTACTCTCGGGGATCACGTGGTTGTTGTGGGTTAATTCCAAAGTTGTGGGAAGGGATATCTAGAAAATACCACTAAAGGTCTGATTATTCACCTTTTGGGGAAGAGTTCAATAGATTCTGCGAGCAATTTTTAAAAGCAACGAAGGCTAGATAGCTTCAGCTCCTAAACACGGGGCGAGTGTATAATCTTGCAGGATTATGCACTCAAGTCGCTACCTGAGCGTTCGATTGCTCTCTCAATCAGCGGCGGTTAATAAACGCATTGTTTATCAACCAGTGGATAAGATCCAACATGGAGTAGGCCAACGCGGCCGGTGTGTAGCCATGTAAATATTTCTCAAATAACATCGGTTGCACTTAAAGTCCCCCAGAGTTTATAGATATAAATCTTCGAGATATTTTACCACTTGGTGTTACATCCTTTGGAAATACAGGTGCAACCAATGCACGTTATTTGATGGAAGTAAAATTGGACTTCTTTTCTCAACACGGCCGCACCAGTAGCCCCTGAAACTTTGGTCCTGGACTGGCTTCTTAGCGAATGAAGTGGTAGCTCTGGTTTATTTCTAAAATCGCGTGAAGGAATATTTTAAAAGGGATTGCAGTTAGTTGTCCCTATGTGTGGTTGCTAATCATCAAAATCTGCTGTATTTCAGCAGTAGTCTTACCGGATTATGCACTTAAATTGCTACCTGTGTTGGTTGCCCCAGGTCGTGTAGGCATACATCTTCGAGATATTTCACTATTTAGTGTAACATCCTTCGGGGATAAATGTGCAGCCAATACACATTATTTGGCGGAAGCAAAATTGGCTGGTCTTCCTTTCTTTGAGGATGATCCTGGATGAAGCAATAGTGCTTCGATCTTGGACTGGTTATGAGTGATGTTCCTTTGCCAACCATGTGGTGGCTTTGGCTTATACCCAAATCGCAAGAAAGGAGATCTTAAAAGACAGCTTTAAGGGTGGAAACCATTTTGAGGAGATACAACCAGCTGACAGACCTTCCAAGAAGCTGTTGTTGCTTAATTTAAGCAGTGGAGGTTAGATAGCTCCATCTAAGCAAGGGGCTAGTATGTGGTTCGGCCGGATCATACAGCTAAAAATATATTTATGTGGGTGATCACGCTCACATAATGTGTTAACCAGTGTTAAGAGAGCCTTAGGGTTAGGCCAACACTGTTACACTTAAAGTGTGTAATAGATAATTCCTCAAAACTCATCCTCGAACTCTAGAATATTTTTTTTAATGAAATAAATGTAAAAAAATAATTGATATTGTTACTAGTAGAATTTTGAGTGTTTATAATTCTTATTCGCTTAACAGTTTTGTTTGTATTATATTTTTAGCTTTTCTAAAATCTTTAGAAAAAGGTTTCCCTCAACAATAACTTTCCGTCTAATTATCAAAAATAAAAATTGGGAATTTAGCACTTCATAGAAAAATCTTATTAATAATTCCTCAGTATATTTTTTAGATTTTGGTTTGTTTTTTTTTTTTATGAAATAAAACTTAAAAAAAAAACATTTAAATTAAAATTAAAACAAAAACAATTCACAACGCACAAACTTATTTACAGGACTTCCAACACTCTAAATATGTTGTACTTTCATGGTCTTTTGGAAGTTTCAAATAAATATTAATTTTAATGAAATTGTAAAAAAAAATTAAATAAACTGAAAAGGAAAAAATGGTAGAACAAATTTACAATTTGGAAATTTTTTAACAAAATTTAAAAGATTCTGGGGCCAAAACTAAACTTAAAGCTTTTAAAAAAAGTTTAATTAGGAAAAAATAATTCAAAAATTTAAATTAAAATTAAACCACATACACACAACCGAAATGATATTATTTTTATTATAAAAGCACTGGAGGTGCAATAGTAGAGTAGTATTATTAAAAAAAATTAATCAAATAAATTGTTATTATTTATGTATATTAAAAAAAATAAAAATCAAAAATAAATTATAGAACAGTAAGAAAATAAAAATCAAAATTATTCTTTTTTTTATTTAATGGAAGACTTTGAATTATATTTTCAAGGGGGTTGGTAGTGGTGGGTAAATTATACACATTTTAAAAAGGTTACGAAAGTAAAATAAACATTTAATTTAGTTTAAAATCAGGTTAGTAGTTGTTAAAATTAGATTTAAATTGTTTTGTTTTTAGAGAAAAAAAACTAAATTTAGTTTCAGTTTTTTTTTTTTTTATTTATTAAATTAATCTTTTGCGGATTTACCTAAATCATCAAACTTGTTCCGGGGCTGAACTGCCACTGTTAAGGTTACGTTTCATTTTTAATTTAAACAATTAAACGTACGATTCAATTTGTTTAAATGTAATTGAATTAAAAGAGTAGAATTAAACAAATGATTTGAATTGTGTTTCATAGATTGATTGATTATAATTATTTGTTTGTTTGATTTGATTATTTTTTTTATAAATTTCAGAGTAATATTATTTTGTAGTAGGATAATAGTAGTAGTAGTAGTAGTAGTAGTAGAATAGTAGTAAGTATAAGTTGAAACGTAGTTGTGATTTGTTGTTAGGAGGTAAGGCCACGCCAACATGTTTTATATAATAATAAGATAATAATAAAAAATTTATAAAGAAATTGTTTGTTTAAATATTGTTGTTGTTATACCTTAAAGAAATCCTTAATCAATTAATTTTTATAGTTTTTTATAAATATGTATTTTCTTTTTGTTGTATTTTTTTTTTTTTTTTTTTTTTTTTTGCATTATCTTAAGTTACTTAAATTTAGTTTTAAACAAAATAATAATTTTCGTTTTTGTATTTTTAAATTCTGTTTTTAAGAGCTTAAAATTTAAATTATAATTTATTGAAAAAAAAAAAATTATACATGAAACTCATTTAGAGAGAGAGAGAGACAGTAATAACAAAGAAAACGTAATAGGAAGAAAACTTAAAGTTTAGAAAAACGTGTACTTACAGTTTTTGCATTTGCATTTTTTAATTAAAGTCTCATCTTTTATATCTTCGTGACACGCTTTACAATAGAACCACGCTCTGAAATAGTTAGAAAAAAGTTTATTATTTAAAGCAGTGAAAGGCAAAAAACAAATCTCATTTTTATTTATGAAATATCACAATGCTGAACTTGTGCGTTTTTAGGAGTGAAAATAAAAAAGAAAGGGAGTTGGTACGTAGATGCTTTTACTCGGTCAGCACGCTGTATGTTCTTATTCGTAAGTATATCGAACACGAAGGCTGCATGTACATTTTCTTTTATTATACCCTTCACCTCAGGTGGAAAAGGGTATATAATAAAAGTTTGTCATTCCGTTTGTAATTTCTACAATATTGATATAAGACCCTATAAAGTATATTTATTGTGGGTCTTTATGAGGAGAGAATTTGATTTAACCATGTCCGTCTGTCCGTCTTACGTTTGATATGTGTTTTCCGGAGACTCCAGACATGATAGCGTCTAGGTTGTTTTGAATTTATGTCGCATATAGACCACCTATTCTATTGCTATTGAAATTCAGCCAGATCGGTCCAAAAATGGCTGAGATATGAGCAGAAAACCACGACTACCTCTAATTTTTTCCAAAAATCCCTTGTTGTTGTATTTTTATTACTTTTTTCTATATATCTTGAGAACGGCAAGAGCCAAAGTTTTCAAATTAGGTACACACATTAAGGTTATCAATACACAGCATCCCACAAAATGTGGGCGGGTTCCGAGAAGTGGGCGTAGTACCTCTCGTACAAAAAATAACAAAAATTGTATAAAAACCTGATTTTTTGGGCTGTTATATGACCTTTGCTTATACCTTGTATATCAATAGATCGGAAATCCTTAGTAAAAAATATTTTCTGAAAAACTCGGAAAAATCGGTTGAGATACGAAAAAGTTATGACCAAACTAATATTTAATACCCACTTTCGGGAACCATAGATCTTTCCAAGTCCAAGATTTATAACCCAACTAAATGGCAAATTTCTTCTTAAAGACGTCGGTATATAAATCTGTCAAATCGGTTAAAAAATGGCTGAGTTATAATCAAAATAAAACAAATTTATTTTTTAAATTTTTATGTTGCTCTGTATTCTGCTCGCAAAATAGTGAAGGGTATATAAGATTCGGCACAGCCGAATATAGCACTCTTACTTGTTTTTTTCTTCAATTCGCTGTGAATAAACTTGTTGTGGTTTTCAATCGGACAAAATTGAAACCGATTGCTGCGTGTGATCACATTTAAACCTAAAAAGGAAACTGAATTGTAGTTGAGCAGCAAAAGTTTAGCCGTATAAACCTAGACTAAGGGCAAAATAAACCACACAAATGGTTTGTCAAGCATTTGAAAATTTAACGTTTCTACAAATGTTTTGTGTAAATAATTGAAGTGTTTTCTGTTTGAACAAACATTTGAAGCATGTTTGGGGAAATTTTAAAAAATTTTAATACTTGGCAGACATGTTGATTATTTGTCAAACTTTTTGTGTTGTCTAGGGCTAAGTGTAATCATTTCGAGAAAAATTTGTATAGTGAAGAAGTAGAAGAAGAAGCTTTAAAATAATTTTTAGCCGTAAATTCTAGTTTTTCAAGCAGTATTGTTTGCACCAATACAAATCGTTGTTAAAACCACGTTTTACTTCGAATTCCTTTCCTTTCTTTTGTATACAGTTGAACTTCTTTAACTCGAAACTCCATTATCCCGACAAAAAAGTTCGACTTACAGAAACTTCAAGTTGGAGAATTTTGTAATAAATGCACAGCAAAAAATTAAATACGTTCGGTTTTCATGTTATTTTAATTTTTTTTCGTACAAATACATACATACATATGTACATATTTAAAGATTTCATTTAATGAAATATTGTGTGATTTGATAAGTGTTTACATGCAAAATTTGAAAAAACTTAGAATTATTGAATTTAGATTTATCAAACTTTATTAAACTAAAGATAAATGTCATATTTTAAATGCTAATTAGTTTTAAATAAAACAAAAATTTAAGATGGCAAAAAATTTTAGGAAAAAAATTCGACTTGTGGAAGTGTGGCCACGCGTGGTGCAAATATTTTAATTTGAGTTATGGAAAAATTCTAAATAAAGAAGTTCAAGAGTTCAAGTTATAGAAACAAAATCATGTGAATTGGAATATCCACCGCTATTGCCAAGAGATTCCCTTTGACTTAAAGAATTTTCGACTTATAGAAGTTCGACTTATAGAAGTTCAACCTATCTCCTCCGTATTAAGCAAATAGAGAGCAAAATTTCCGCGGTAAAAATCACCGTAGGTAAGAGAATATACATACATAAGTTTGTCATTCCCCTTCTAATTTTTACAATATTGATCTAAGACCCTGTAAAGTATATATACTTTGAGTCCTTATGAGTAGCGAAGTTGATTTAACGATGTCCGTCTATCCGTGTGTATGTTGAAATGGGATTTCCGAAGATCCCAGAAATGATGGGGACTAAGTTTTTAAATATTTATGTCACATATACTTCGCTACAGCTCGCTATTGAAGTTCAGCCTGGTCGGTGCATAAATGACTGAGATATAAGCAAAAAACCACGAATGCCTCAAACTTTACCCATAAATCCCTTGTTGTTGTTGTTTTTTAATTGTATATCTGGATAACGGCAAGATCCAAAGCTTCCAAATTAGGTACAGACATCTTTTCTATTAATGCATAACCTCTCCAAAAAAAAATGGGCGGGATTGGAAAGGTAGGCTTGGCACTTCTCATGCAAAGACATTATAAATTTCTGTATATCTGGAG
Source organism: Pollenia griseotomentosa (assembly GCA_963931875.1). Lineage (NCBI taxonomy): Eukaryota > Metazoa > Arthropoda > Insecta > Diptera > Polleniidae > Pollenia > Pollenia griseotomentosa. The sequence continues at coordinate 29,020,304 of OZ007560.1, forward strand.
AACGAAAAGTTCTAGAGTTTCCCAGTAAGGTTAACAATACACAGCATACCACAAAATGTTGGCGGGATTGGAGAAGTGGCCGTGGCACTTCCAATACAAAAACCTTATAGATTTCGGTATATCTGGAGTACGGCACGAAGCAAAGTTTCCGAACTAGTTACAAGCATCTTGGTTATCAGACAAAATGTGGGCGGGATTGTAGAAGTGGGGATTGTAGAAGTTGAGTTGTAAATAAAACAGCTGGTTGTGTTGAGTTGTATTTTTTTGGCCGCAATAAAGCAAAGTTGTTAATTAAAAAACTACAACTCAACTGAGTTGAGTTGTGAACCGTGAAAGGGGCCTTAATGTTATTCGTACTAAAAGTTGGTAGAAAAAACTTACGCTATGTCTGTCTGTCTTACGTACGAGATTTTTTCTTTCTGTGTAGATTTACTAAAGTTTAAAAAAAAAGGTTTTGTTAAAAATAAAAAAAGCGGGAGTTGAAAACAATTAAATATCCCGGGAATTCCAGGGACGGAAAATCGCGGAAAAACTCTACTCTAAACGAACTCTATTAAATTTATGTCAGGAAAAATGTGCAAACAAAGATTTATTATTTCCCAGGAAAGATCAGCCTATCAAATACTAACTGTCCTTGCAAATTTTAATTTAATTTTAAAATTTCTTTTTATTTTTTTATAATCAAAGATTTTTTTTTGTTAACCTTTCAAAATACCCACCTTTTCACTTCATCTGCACTTTGTGCTATGAAAAATCCTTGTGTATTTGCTTGAATTTTTGCGCCTCTAGGATTAATAGAGATTTTACTATCGGCTCCATCTTCGTTGCCCTTGATTTCGATTGCCAACAATAATAATTTTAATTTCGAAAAGCATAATCTAAACGGCAGGAACAAACAGAGAGAAAAGAAAAGAGACACAAACAAATATAAACAATTATTAATATTATTAGATAAGATTTATAAAAAAGAAGAAAAAAGGAAGGCTAAATAGCTAAGCTTAAAATGTGTACTTATTAGATAAATAGATATGTATCTGAATGTTGTAAATAAAATATTTGATATTTCACAGTTGCTTTTATATATTTACTCATACACATACAATGTAAAACGATTTGCAACACACTACCGTTACCGTCTCAGAACATGCAACATGCCAAAAAATAAATTCAAAATTGGCCAAAACTAAACGCTAAACATGAGTGCAAAAGCCAAGAACTTAAGAATAAAAAAAAAAAACATAAATAATTTCGATTCAAAATCGTAATAGTCATCATGCAGTGCTGTTACATTTATTAAAAATTACTCATAAATATATGTAGTTTTATAAATATTACAGATATTGCAATTAATATCTAGTTACAAATACCAGATGTATAAAATGTATTTACAAACTAATTTATTTATTGGATTTGTTAGGAAAAAAGTGTAAAGAAATTAAATTCATTTGCAATCATTTAAAACATGCTTTTCATTTTATTCGATTAATATGGTGGTTTTTTGGGTTGCTTCGGTTTGTTGGGTTGGTTGCCTTTGGGTTGTTACAAAAACAAATTGAAAAGTGTTGTTGAGAAAAAAGAGACTGTCTTTAAACTTTTAATTACTGTTGTTTTGTTTATTTGCTGCTGTGTTTCATATTATTGTTGTTTTAAAAAATATACACAAATATGCATTCCATTCCATCTACGTTTTGATAAAAAAAAAATGCAGTGTATCAAGAAAGTCTTTGGACAAGAGGAATTATTTTAATTTTTTTTTTTTTTTAATTTTTTATTACAATTATATTTTAACATAAATCAAGTCAGTCTTTTAAAAATAAAGAACTTAATGAACTAATATCAGTGCTTAACTAAAAGATCCAAAGGAACTGCACAAATTAGGATTTTATTAATTTGTTATATATTTGTTTAAATAGCACTGGTAGACAAAAAAAAGTCGTTACATTGCGAATAAAATAAACCATAAATCATGAATCATCTGTAAGTGTTTTAATAAAAATCGGACAAATTATTCTCAAGTTTAATCAAATGTATTAGCATAACCGCCTTATTTCGGGAGAAATATTTGTGTAGTCCATAAACAAAACTAGCCGTTATGCTGGGTACACACTATGCAATGCATTTACGCAATCTAGCAAATTAAATTCATTTTCATTCATTTTTGATTCATTCCAGATTGCATCAACATCAAAACGCTTTGAGGTTGCATTGAAATAGATTGCATGTAGATTGCACTGTCTGTACCCAGCATTATATGTGAACAGATTTGGATTTAGCACGATAAACTCAATAAAAATCTTTTAACAGAGTACTTGCTCCAGACTGTTTTTTTGTTTTTTCATGATTTTACCTCATGTATTTTTGTTTACTTTATACTGTAATAATATTATTTGATAGAAATGTTTGCTTTGTTGTCAACATGTCGCTGCAACAACATACGAATTTACTTCTGGTATCCCTTCGAAAACTCGTATACATTCAGACCACATTTTCCATACAATTGGGCAAAAAAAATTTGTCGTAGAAAGCCATCGTGAAATCAAATCTAATTAACTTTGAGAACGTTTTTTCTTATGCTCTCATATTGAGAGACTGTTTAATTTCGGGCTTTCGGATTTTTGCCTGAAGTTGAAGACCCAGTTCTAATTAAACACTATTACAGAGGAACGAATCATATTAAAGAGAAAAATCAAATGTTTGCTTTATTTTGCATTTCGTGCGACATTGTTTACCCCGCAAGCGTCTTATAACCTGTGATACTTCTCAACCGCCCCTCGATTGTGAAATCAACCAACACAACCAGGTAGCACTCGGTTCTTCTCAACCGCCCCTCGATTGTGAAATCAACCAGCACAACCAGGTAGTACTCGGTTCTTGTTTAGGAGCTGAAACTAACCACCGCTGCTTTTGGAAAATGCTCGCGGTTTCTGTTGAGAAGCAATAGCAAGCACCTAGGGATAGTTCTCCCGCAGGTCAAACTTTTTCACAAGTGGTGAAAAGTCAACCCTTTAGTAAGATTTCCTTTCGGAAACTTTGGCTAATAAACGACATTTACCAAGTGATCTCCGAAGTTTTTTTTCCACTGAGAAGCGAAACTTCCGCAAAGGCAATCTTCCTGAAAGACAGAACGTTATCAATAGTCAGTCTGGTGACGTGCAACGGGGGACTTCTGACTCCCGTGGTACCCAAAAGAATCTCTGTCCAGCCGCGATCGCAAGAGATCCTGAAGTTCTTATGCCATCTGTCAATTTTGGGTTTTTGTCGAATCCCAGCTATTGGCTGCACCTGATTTGCCTGTAGGATGCAACACTAGAAGGTGAAATATGCTTAAGATGTTTAAAATAGCAAATCATTTCATTTGCACAAAGAAAAAATTTTTTAGGCCAGTAAAAGAATTAATCAAAAATAAAATCAGTTTTTATAAAATATTTAATCAGGTGAATTAAACTTTTAATCAAGTGAATTAAACTTTTAATTGAAATATTGTCAATTAAACATTTTATACACTTGATTAAAAAGTTTAATTCACCTTATTAAATATTTAACTAAAACTGATTTTATTTTTGATTAATTCTTTTACTGGCCTAAAAAATTTTTTCTGTGCAGTATTGCAAAGTATTATTGCTTGATTTCAACACTGCTTATACATTGCATATAGAAGTTTAGGAAGCCAGCCGGATTTTAAAATCCGTTCCGAACTGTGATAAAGCACTGCTGCACAGTAAACACCAACATTTTTGCTTCAGCTTTTCTGTTAAACATTAAGTTCTTGCGAAATTGAATTGACTAATTAAACTAATTAAAGTGTTAAATGAGGGTATAATAAGTTTGTCACTCCGTGTGAAACGTTTTCAAAATTCATCCAAGATCTCATAAAGTATAAATAAGCTGGGTCCTTCAGCAATTTTAAGTCGATTTAGCTATGTCTGTCTGTCCGTCTGTTGAAAATGTAAGCGTTAGTTTTGAAAAGCTCAAAAAAAAGAACAATATTAATGCCAAATTATTTCAAGTTCTCCTTTGCAGCTTATGATTGAAACCCAGCACAATCGGTCGAAAATGAAAAAAAGTTTTGAATCTAAGTGTGGAGCAATCACCCTAAAAGATTGATGAGTTTGTTAAAAAATATTTTATAAATAGTGGCGCAATTTACATACATTTTAATATGTATTAGATTTTGCACAAATCCGTTCTATACTACCAACAAGAAATTTGTTTTCTAAAACAAAAAATTTAGATGAAGATGATTAAAATTTTTATTGTATTACGAAGAGAAAAGTTCGGCAATTATGAATGAAAAATGATATTTGACAAATTCTTACAATAAAGTTTTTAATCGCTTTTTGGCAAAATGGCAGGGTCTATTTCGTTAATCACATCACGGATTTTGAGTTTTAAGGCTGCAATCGATTCGATTTGCTCCGTATAAACTCTGTCCTTAACATAGCAAAAAATAATCCACTGGTGTTAAGTCACACGATCTTGCTGGCCACTTAACAGCTGATGTTCGTGAAATTATGCGATCGGGAAATTTGGTTTGCAATAAATTGATCGTTTCATTGGTTGTGTGACAAGTGGCGCCGTCCTGTTGGTGTTGGCACATTTTGTATCGAGCCTGTCGATTCAAATTTAACGACCAAATTCTTAATAGCGGTTTAAGAAGGACGATTATGTTGTCCGGAAATATCACGAATTTTACGAAATGTAACTTTAAAATAAACACCAATTTCATAGTAGATTTGAATTATTTTAATGAGATTTTCGAGCGAAAGTGAATTCATGGCAAAAATTGCCAATGCATCTACTTCGAATACGCCAAAAAACTAAATGTCAAAACAATCATGTTGTTGGTGTTGCCACAATTAAAAAAACAAAGTTCTTGTTGAAAAACCGTTTTATACAATTATACCACAAAATTTCGTGAAGATCGGTCCATAATTTACAATAGGCCCCATATAAAGCCCACTCTCAGAAAACGCTTCAGTACGTGTAAAATCGTAACGAATAATGCTATTGTAATAAATTTTGGTCTGTCATAGTTTTATAAATCTAGAAGTCACATCGTCAATTTCGTGAAGATCGGCCCATAATTGCTAACCATATAATAAAGCCCACTCCTGAAATATGCCTACTGTCGGATGGTATCAAAGATTCGGCACAACCGAGTATGGCACTCTAATTTATTTGATATATAAAATATTTCCGTTGTTCCACGACTTTCTTTACACACTGTCACTTGTAAATATAACAAAATTAAATTAAAAAAATAATCATTCATCATTAGAAAATTCAAAATAAAACAAATAAACTCTAAAGAAACTATTAAACGGTGTTAGGAAAAATTAGTAAATATTTTAATTGTATTTAGTTGTTAATAAAAAGGGAAACAATTTTATTTATTTACACTAAATTGTTATCAAAAAAAATACGTTTTAAACTTTTTTGCTTTTATTAATTTATAAGTTTTTTGTTTTGTAAGTATTTGGGTAGTTTAGTTGTTTTTTATTCAAACAAAAAAAAAAAAAAAGTAGTAGTAGGAACAATGTATATGCATATATAGAAAGATAAAGAACAAAAAAAAAAGTAGAAATGTACAAATCATCGCTAAGGGGCTTACTCGCTGGCTTGTGGAAATGTCATGCCGGTAAATGAAGGTGATAGGGTTTCTGTATACATCTCACACCCTGTACCTTGAAGATAATCATTTTGCCAGGCCTGAGTATCTGGTGACTGAAATTTTAAATATACAAAGTTTTGTCATGATTTCAAAAAGGTTTACAAGTACAAGGATTTAAAGATTAGATTTGGCAAGTTTGGTTTTTTTCTATATTTGTTCTCTTGATTTACATATAATGAATAGCATTTTATTGTGTCCTTGGTCTAGAGGTTTGATATAGTCCTTAACAAACAAAAAAAAAAAAGTATGGTCTCAAGACATGCTTTTTAAGTTTCAATAGTCGCCTCTTGTCGTGGTAGCACGAATTTGAAATTAGTGGTGGCGGCGGCATTGCTGATCTGATGTCTTTTTTGTGGTTGATTTTGTTGGTTGGTTGCGTGTAAGTTGTCACCACACGATTCAAACTTTTCTTGTTAACCTAAATTTCATTTCTCATTTTGGCATGTTTTGTTTGAAATGATTGGCTTTCTTTAGATTGTTCTTTTGGTACACTTGTTATTTCCATTTTATACCTAATGACATTAAATTAAACTTATTTTTAGTTATGTAAATATTTCTTTCTGTTTTATTTTTTTGATGAAAAAAGCTTTTGGCTTACTTAAATTTTCTATGAAGCTTTGAAAACACTATAATAGCCGTTTTTTATTCATAATAATAAGTAAAGCTTTAATTATATAATTTAAGATAGTAGTTTTAGAATTTTCATCAAATGATTTGCTCTGGGCTGTTTGTTTGTTTGTTTCTATTCAAAATACACATATTTAGTAAAATAAAAACATTAATATATATTTATATCAATAAATTAAGTAGATTGTGTTAAAGTAATGAAATTTGTTTGAATTGAAAAAAACAAAATATGTCAGCTTTACTTTTCGTATTTTATAGATTTAAAAAGAAAATAATTATTCAAATAAGTACAAAAACAAACAATCATATTGAAATTACTTAAGTACAACATTTTGAAATTTTAGTTATGATGTCTTTTAGAATAAACATTTAGAGAATGTTTATGGCAGCAGGCCGATGTCCTTTAACAACCTCATTAATCAAACTATTTATTGCCGATATCTGGCTGAATGAAAAATCCCTTAAAAAGAAGAAGAAGAAAAAATGACCGTAAATTGCACTGGCAAGTAAAGGGTTAAAAATATTAAACGCAAAAGGCAAATGCTTAATCCGTTTTGACTTAATATTTATATTGAAAACATAAACGGGAATCATTGAATACTTTTTTATAGAAAAAATATTTTGTGTAAAGAAAATGTAAAAAATTAACTTAAATATTAAATACTTTCCATATAAACAATATCGTATAAACTCACCAGTTTTATTAACGAAAACATCGAATATATTCTACACAGAAAACATCGAAACGAAAATACAACGAATTTATTTTATTTCGAATTCTTCGTTGAAAAAAGCTTTTGCCTTAATAATTATGTCTTGAATTCGGCAACAAAGATAATATAAAAAAAACTGGTTCAAAAAATCTTTAAACCATCAACTCTCGCATCATTTTTTTATATACTCCTGATAGAATTACAAAAATGGTCAACAAGTATCTTATAAAATAAAGATGTTACATAGGTGTACTTAAAAAAAGGAGCATTAAAGTGGCAAGGGCTTTAAAAAAGGGTCAAATTTTCCAATCAAGGGGCACAACGGCAAAGCTGTACATATAAAAGTTGCTTGCGTCATGAATGTTTGTACTACTAATAAATAAGTGAATACTTAAACGCTGGTTTAGTTGAACTAAACACATTTTAAACCAAAAAGAGCGTTCAACTAGCTCTGATTTATTAACCTTTAAGCTTTATTAAAAAAAAGGTCTAAACGGTATCAAGAGCATCGAAAAAGGGTCAAATTATTAAATTTAGTACCACAACGGCAACTCTGTTTATAATATTCAAAAAGTTAGTAAAACATTGAGAACTCAAGAGTGATATCAACTCGGATATACGAGCCTTTAAGGATTTTTTTTTTCTTGAAAAAAAAAAACCATTTAATTCTGACGTTTTCGATTAAATTATAAGTTTCAAACAAATTTCATTACCACAACAGCAAAATATATACAATTAATTAAAAATATTTATATAAAATGATTAAATGTTGAGTATGAGTTGTAAGTAAGAAGTTAGTTGGCATGATTTAAAAATAGAAAACATAAATTAAAACCAAATACATTAATAGAATTTTAGAGCAAATGTAACAAAAAGCTGATTTCACAACATCGAAGGCAATCAATTTTGGTTTAACACTTAAAAAAGAAACAAATACAGACAAAATATATTTTCTTTTCTTTCTTAATATTTTTAATTTTATTTTGGTTGGCAAAAAATACAAATTGTATTTAATGTTCAGAGAATAATTAAAAAAAAAAAAATAATTAAAAACAAGGCACAACCCAATTTACACAAATAAAAGTGAATTGAAATCAATTTAAAACAAACTAAAATGTAAACGAACTAAATTCTGGTGAAATAAAGTCTGGGTTCACACACTATGAAGGTTATCTTTCAGAAAGTCGTGAGTTTATTGGGGAGAAGGGAAAGAAGAATAGCGTGTTCTCTTGCCCTCTCACCAATAAACTAAGACTCAAGAAGAGAACATACTATTTTTCTCTCCACTTTTAACAATAAACTCACGACTTTCTGAATGTAAACTTTCATAGTGTGAACACAGACTAAAAAAATATGTGAAATTTTTAAAATCATATCATAATTATAGATAGCATCGTTCTTAAATTTGACAAAATCACAACTTAACTAAATAATTACCAAATAATGCACAGAAATCAAAATCAATAAAACTTAAAATTAGGAAAATTAAAATAAATTAAAAAAAACTTAAAATAAAACAAAAATTAAAGTGTGTTTTAATGGAGTGTTTTAACTATGTGTGTGTTCAATATTCAAATACTTTTCAAACAAATTTAATATTTCCATAGAAATAGCTTATTTTTCTTTTTAGTTTATTAAATAGAAACGTGTAATTCTGTTTGAACATTTCTTTCTATACAGTAGAAAAACCATAATAAAAAACATCCTGGATGTTTAAACTTACTCAGTGGCCTGAGCAAATGGTATTCCGATAAATGTAGGACTCAAGGTTTCAGTGTACATTTCCATGCCTGTACCACGTAGATAATCATTTGTCCAAGACTGCATGTCTGGCGACTATTTGAAATCAATCAATCAATCACAATATTACAACACAGTGTATAGTAAAAAGAAGTTTGAATATTTTTTTAATACAACATCAACAAAAAAAACTAGTATTATAATAATAATGAAATTAATAACAAATAATTATTCTTTCAAGTTTTTTTTCTTTATCCATTTTTCTTGAGCTGAAATGTATTTATTTTTTTTCCAGTCCTTATCTCAATTGCATTTAAATATTTTTTTTTTTTATTTACTATTTGGTTCCATTTCTAACATTTTTTTTTTAACAAAAGCCAAAATTTCATAATCAATGTAAGGTATAAGAATTAATAGGCAACTTACGGTTTTGAACGAACGCATAGCAAACAGATTCGCCATCATTGTCGAAAATCCTGGAGCCAAACAACTTTGTGCGATAAAACCCAATTTTAATTCAGCCAAACAAATGACATCGTCACCCTGTTTCCAATCCCACGATGGAATATTTAATAGATAAGCCTAGATAAAAAATTTAATTAAAACAACATTTCCAAAATGGTTTTGATATATAATTTAGAATAAAGAATACACTGGTCTACATAGTCAGGACGCAGCTACGCTTTTACAGGTTGCTCTACGAGTCTTGTAATAAAAAAGTTCTTACTTAAGTAAAATTCAATCAATATGTACTGGATGGCTAAATACTTTAAAATATATTAAATACTTTTAAACAATGTAATTAGATATGCAAAAGGAAACATTCTCAAAATCTAATTAAAAGTACTTACTTTGGCTTCACAAACTACATTGTAAAACACTTTTAGCTTTAAAAGAATCGTACCTTTTTTTTATGAAAAAGTTTTATAAATTAAAATATTTTTTTATATTTTTGGTTCCAAAAGTGCATGCGGAATACGTCTACGTAGAAAATAGTATAATAAATTTGAAGTATCGGATTTGCAAAATATAGTTAGAAAGCATGGAAAAATTTTGATTTCTAAAGAAAAAAATTTATATTTAAAAGTTTCCTAGTAGAAAATATAGCATATAAATAATATTTATTTTCTTCACCGGAAACAAATAGAAAATTTTGATAAAAAGTATTGAGTATTTTCTACATAGAACATACCGGTTTTTTCGTTGCGTATTTTCTACATAGAAAATACCGGTTTTTTATACTTAAAATATAACGAATATTTTCTACACAGAAGATTAAGAGTATTTAATATATAGGAAACACCGAGAATTCTCTACATGGAAAATATCAAGTATTTTCTGCATGAAAAGTGTCAAGAGGAAAACCTCATTGAAAATATTTCATATTTCCTATATAAAATATTTTCTTCATAGAAAAAACCGAGTATTTTCTACATAGAAAATATCAAATATTATCTACATAGAAAATACCGAATATTATCTACCTAGAAAATACCGTATATTTTCTACATAGAAAATACTGAATATTTTCTACATAGAAAATACCGAATATTTTCTACATAGAAAATATCAAATATTGTCTACAAAGAAAACACCGAATATTTTCTACATAGAAAATACCGAATATTATCTACATAGAAAATACCGAATATTTTCTACATAGAAAATACCGAATGTTTTCTACATAGGAAATACCGAAAATGTCAAATATTTTCCTCATAAAAATACCTAATATTTTCTACATAGAAAATAACAATTACTATCTTCATACAAAATACCGAATATTTTTTACATAGAAAATACCGAATATTTTCTACATAAAAAATAACGAATATTCTCTACATAGAAAATACCGAATATTGTCTACAAAGAAAATACCGAATATTTTCTACATAGAAAATACCGAATATTTTCTACATAGAAAATACCGAATATTTTCTACATAGAAAATACCGAATATTTTCTACATAGAAAATACCGAATATTTTCTACATAGAAAATACCGAATATTTTCTACATAGAAAATTCCAAATATTATCTACATAGAAAATACCGAATATTTTCTACATAGAAAATACCGAATATTTTCTACATAGAAAATAACGAATATTTTCTACACAGAAAATACCGAATATTTTCTACATGGAAAATACCGAATATTTTCTACATAGAAAATACCGAATATTGTCTACAAAGAAAATACCGAATATTTTCTACATAGAATATACCGAATATTTTCTACATAGAAAATACCGAATATTTTCTACATAGAAAATACCGAATATTTTCTACATAGAAAATACCGAATATTTTCTACATAGAAAATACCGAATATTTTCTACATAGAAAATTCCAAATATTATCTACATAGAAAATACCGAATATTTTCTACATAGAAAATACCGAATATTTTCTACATAGAAAATAACGAATATTTTCTACACAGAAAATACCGAATATTTTCTACATGGAAAATACCGAATATTTTCTACATAGAAAATACCGAATATTTTCTACAAAGAAAACACCGAATATTTTCTACATAGAAAATACCGAATATTTTCTACATAGAAAATACCGAATATTTTCTACATGGAAAATACCGAATATTTTCTACACAGAAAATACCGAATATTTTCTACATGGAAAATACCGAATATTTTCTACATAGAAAATTCCAAATATTATCTACATAGAAAATACCGAATATTATCTACATTGAAAATACCGAATATTTTCTACATAGAAAATACCGAATATTTTCTACATAGAAATAACCGAATATTTTCTACATAGAAAATACCGAAAATGTCGAATATTTTCTTCATAAAGATACCTAATATTTTCTACATAGAAAATAACAATTATTATCCTCATACAAAATACCGAATATTTTTTACATAGAAAATACCGAATATTTTCTACATAGAAAATAACGAATATTCTCTACATAAAAAATACCGAATATTTTTACATAAAAAATACCGAATATTTTTACATAGAAAATACCGAATATTTTTTACATAGAAAATTCCAAATATTATCTACATAGAAAAAACCGAATATTATCTACATAGAAAATAGCGAATATTTTCTACATAGAAAATACCGAATATTTTCTACATAGAAAATACCGAATATTTTCTACATAGAAAATACCGAATATTTTCTACATAGAAAATACCGAATGCTATCTACATAGAAAATTCCGAATATTTTCTACATAGAAAATACCGAATATTTTCTACATAGAAAATACCGAATATTTTCTACATAGAAAATACCGAATATTTTCTACATAGGAAATACCGAATATTTTCTACATAGAAAATTCCAAATATTATCTACATAGAAAATACCGAATATTTTCTACATAGAAAATACCGAATATTTTCTACATAGAAAATACCGAATATTTTCTACATAGAAAATACCGAATGCTATCTACATAGAAAATTCCGAATATTTTCTACATAGAAAATACCGAATATTTTGTTTATAGAAAATACCGAATATTTTCTAAATAGAAAATACCGAATATTTTCTACATATAAAATACCGAATATTTTCTACATAGAAAATAACGAATACTATCTACATAGAAAATACCGAATATTTTCTATATAGAAAATACCGAAGATTTTCTACATAGAAAATAACGAATGTTTTCTACATAGAAAATACCGAATGCTATCTACATAGAAAATACCGAATATTTTCTACATAGAAAATACCGAATATTTTCTACATAGAAAATACCGAATATTTTCTACATAGAAAATTACGAATATTCTCTACATAAAAAATACCGAATATTTTTTACATAGAAAATACCGAATATTTTCTACATAGAAAATAACGAATATGTTCTACATAGAAAATAACGAATACTATCTACATAGAAAATACCGAATATTTTCTACATAGAAAATGTCGAATATTTTCTACATAGAAAATACCAAATATTTTCTACATAGAAAATACGTATATTATCGGCATAGAAAATACCGAATATTTTCTACATAGAAAATACTGAATATTTTCCACATAGAAATAACGAATATTGTCTACATAGAAAATACCGAATATTTTCTACATAGAAAATACGTATATTATCTGCATAGAAAAAAACCGAATATTTTCTACATAAAGAATACCGAATATTTTCTACATAGAAATAACGAATATTATCTACATAGAAAATACCGAATATTTTCTACATAGAAAATACGTATATTAGCTGCATAGAAAATACCGAATATTTTCTACATAGAGAATACCGAATATTTTCTACATAGAAATAACGAATATTATCTACATAGAAAATTCCGAATATTTTCTACATAGAAAATACGTATATTATCTGCATAGAAAATACCGAATATGTTCTACATAGAGAATACCGAATATTTTCTACGTAGAAATAACGAATATTATCTACATAGAAAATACCGAATATTTTCTATGTAAGCCAATTTTTTGCTATAGAAAAGTGAAATACATATGTCTTAGCAAACATTTTTTAAATTAATAATTTTTAGAAATATGTTTTTGTACATATGTATCTTCAAGGCAAGTATGTATGCAATAAATATTTCTTACAAATTAGGTGAGTGCATCATCTATTCCTTTAACTTGGCCAAGTGATAGAATTTTTGGTTTTATGTTAATACCAAACAAAGCGTAAAGTCTCATAAACTTTAAGGAAAAGTTTACGTTTGACTTACAACTATTTTTCGTGTCTTTGATTACCAAGCTGATGTCAGAATTAAAATATTCAAAATGGTGAACGGAATCCGTTATTGCTTTACATGCAGCAACCAACGAATATTGTTCGGGAATTTTGAAATTAAAAAAGATTTTGGATTTTAAATGTAACAATTTTAGATTTTTGTTGAAATTTCATGGTCGATTTTTAAAAAAAGATGGCCAATGAACATTTTAGAAAAGAAAAGAAACTGGCTGTTAAATGATAATAAGGATAAGAAGGCTGCTAAATGATTAAAAGGATAAGAAGGAATTGTAAAGTAATAGTCCTTTTTTGGGGAGGGCATACCCTACACCATAATTATTTTAATTTAAGATCTTATTATTTTGCAATAAGTGTTCATTTATAAATCTAACTAATCTTAAGTACTCTTTAACGATCCATTTTTTTATTACAGATAACTTATTTTGAAAAAAATTTAATTTTAACCACAAACAGAATTATGAATTATTTTTGAGATATTACCAAATTTTATTGAGAAAAAAAGAATATCATATAATTATAAACTAAATTATAACTAAAAACATAGTACCTTTTCTATGTTTAACCCTATAATGCACAAAGCATTTGAAGCTGCAAAATCAATGCTAATAAAGTATTCAAATTTCGGATTAAGTGTCCGTGTACCCAATAGTTTGTTTTTTAGGAAAATGTATTTAACTATTTATTTTACATGAGAACTTTCGATATCGATAACTGTGGTTTGACAGATGACAATTCAAATTGTGCTGACATTTCTTTTTAGTAAGTTTTGGCAAGTCATCATTAATCTTTTTAGGCCAGCGCGTCAAAATTGTAGAAATTTACTTTAAAAAAAATAAATTTGTTCGCGAATTTCATACAGCACTAAGTCCATTTTACGAAATTTTGGATGAAATGTATAAAAAACATAGAATTTAATCTATCTCTTTTTATACAAAGCCATCAAATAAATAAATATGCCGCTTTTTAAAACAAAGCACTGAATATATTTTTATCAAAACAAACGAAATTTTTTTACGATCCTTGCGTCTGTTACATACAAGAAAAGTTAAACAATCAAACATAGAATTGATAAAATATATAAAAATGAAGTTTTAACTAGAAACCATCGAACTTTTTTGTAAAGAAGATATCGAAAAGTATGATTTTTGTACGATGTTTTTAGTACATCGCAATACATCGAATGAGCACGAAATATAGAAAACATGGAACCCTTTCACATAAAAAACATCAAAATATTATGTGTATAGAAAACACCGATCGTACATTTTAATAGTCAGTTTTTCCCTTCGAATTTAAATACCTATTTAGTAAATTTTTATTTAAATTTAAGTTGTATTTTACTACATTTTTATTTTTTTATAATTTTTAATATTTAATTAAAATAAAAATATGGTAGCACTACTTAATTTCAATAAAAAAAAAACATATAACAGTTGGTTAACCAAAATAAAGACAGATGTAAAGTGAATTTATCTACAAGGTGGTGTCAAAGAAACAGCTGAGTGTTCTTTGCTTTACCTGTTGTTTTTCTATTGTTATGATATTGAGGCCACCTTGCTAAGTAAATACACAATGTTAACTTAAATACATTTTAAATAAGCAACGTACAATATTTAACTATCATTTAAAAAAGCATTGGAAAACTCAATTTCGTATTTGAATAGAATTTGAATGTAAATAATATTTGAATCCGAAACGAAAAACTGGTCCTGAATTTTTCTCATAAAGAAAACATCGAATTTTTACTGTATATTCATAACAGATCGATTCGTTTAAAAAAAACTTTTAATATTTAAAACATTTATGTTGGGTTTTTAGGAGCTCAGTTAAACTAGGTTTAGTTAATCTGAAAACAGATTTGTGTCGTCATTACCAAGTTTGTATACAAAATTTTTACAGAACAGCTTGCTTAAAATGTTGGTCTCTAATTTAATAATAATAAAAAAGATCACATTTCGGCAGAAAAATACGAGATTCAGAATACGTTTAGAACCCGGCCTTAACTAAATGTACTCGATGTTTTTGCTATAGCGAGGAAAATAGATTTTTTTTAAATATTATTTAAATATAAAAAAAGTTATAATTGGGAGTTTAGCACGTCGTACAGAAATCTTATTAATAATTCTAACTAATTCTACAGAAATCAACAAAACGTTTCTATTTTAGCTGATGTGTAAAACTTGTTGGTAAAAGATAATCCTTTAATTAAATTTTTGGTAATTTAGTTATTGTTTAAATGCAGACTAAATGCGAACAAAATTAAAGTTTTTAATTCAGTTTTAAAGGAAATTTATTTCCAAATGCTTTAATTTGGTGTAGGGTAACTTTAAATCGACATTAACCGATTTTTCTTATGTTTAAACACCAATTCAATAATCGAAACAAAAATGGCGGGTTGGGGATGGTGCTTAACGAATTTATGAAATTTTGTTACAACAATTTTTTTTAAGTTATTTCATTTTATTCTTGTTAGAACCTGCAAAGGTCTAGAGTCAATTGGTTAATAGTTTAGAGTCGATTAAAATTTTCAAAATTTGTGCAATTTTTTTCAATGAAACATATTTAGTAATTTTTTAAAAACATTATTTACTACTATTTCTGGCTCACATCGACTTATTTATCCATTATTTTTTGTCACACAATTTTTTATAAAATTTTTAAAAATAATTTTTTGTTTGTTTTTAAATAAAAAAATTATACAAAATAATAATATTTTTAAATAAACCAACAAATGATGCATTTTGCAAAAATTTAAATAAAACTAAAATTAAAGCCTATCTTTAGGTTTTTTAACCTTAAAAGAAGGCCATATTTTATATGGTAAAGGAATTACATAAGCCGATAACTCACTATCCTATTCAGTCGTACGATTTATCAAAAGAAATCATGTGTGCTCTCAAAATATAAACTGTGACCTAAAAATTAAATTGAGTAACAGCTTTTTGTGACTAGTCTGCAGATGTACATTAAAATGTTCATAAAATTATTAGGGGAGTTTACTGTTTGGTGCAAATGGCCTTGCGAAAGAGCAAATATTAAGGCTTTTTGTTAAATCGAACAACAAAATACAAATTTTGCACTAATCACTTAACTCCGCTTAAAATTTAACGTGATAAGTGTAGCATTTTCTCGTAAAGCAGCTTGCTGAGCCATATGATTTTGCATCTTTTATTGTTTGAAACCCTATTACCCTTTACGCAGGTGGAAGGGTATATGTATTTATATACGTTTCCAATTCCGCTTGCAGAGTTATACATTATTCTGGGTCCTTATTAGAAGCGAAGTAGATGTAAAGATGTCCGGCCGTCTGTGGGCTGAACGTGTGTATGTTGAAATGGGTTTTCCAAGGACCCCACAAGTGATGGGAACAAGGTTGTAATACATTTCTGTCACATATGCCCCGTAAAATTTTGTTATTAAAATTCAGTTAGATCGATCGATATGTGACTTATATATGAGCAAAATACCACGATTGCCTCTAATATAATCATAAAATCTGTTGTCATCTCTTGTCAAAACTTGTTGTGTTTGGTTTCGGCGATCATTTCCGTCGACTTATATCGAACTTTCTTGGTGATAGCACTATACGAGTTGTTATAGATGGGGTTTCGTCAAACAAGTGCAACAATCATTGAAGGGTGCCGCAAGGCTCCGTTCTTAATCCTACTCTATTTCTAATTTTATCATATCATCCTATTGTTCCATTTTTGAAGCAGTTACTTTTAGTATTCATATTTTTTTTTTGTGTGAATGCAGTTGCAATTATTTTTATGCTGTGGTAACCCTGATGTGGTCACCTAACAAACTAAAGGGTCCTTATTTTTTTCAGTACTAAAGTTTGGTTTTGTTGCGTGTTGTTTGTTTAAGTTTTTTGAAAAAAAAATGTCTCAACGCAAAATGTTTGGTACTTTGTGTTTGCTTACAATGTAAACAAATATTTTTTAAAGCTCATAAACTTATAGTTGATATATAACATAGTTATAAAACAAAAAAAAAAATGTTCAGTTTTTTGTGTTTCGTTTTTTTTCACATAAATGTACCGTTCCATTATTGGAACAGTGGGACAATAAACCTTTGTAAAGTGAAGTAAAACTTAACAAGTCTGTTTGTACTTGTTTTGTTCAAGTATTTTATTATTATTAATAATATTTATTAATATTATTGTTTAGGAGGGTATAAACATATCATGTTACAATTTTTATTAAAATATGATAACTAGAAGAACGCTTGGGATAATATGGGCTAAACGATCTCCTTTGTCAAACTTCCAACCCAATCTACACTTTTGCAGATGACAGCAACATTTGCCATTCGTTTTCATGTGATTATAGACCAGGCGTTTCCGATGTTGCTGCTATGTGGCAAAACACGAATGATACGCTTGGTCGAGACCTTGATATAATCTCGGAATGGGGTCGTGCAAATATTGTCGGTTTTAATGACCAAAAGCCCCAATGTTGCAATGTTTGTTCATATGGTTGGTATCATTATTGAGGAATTAGAATCTCCTGATGTTCTAGGCATAAAAACAAGAAGTGATGTCCGATGGAAACAACATATTTAAGGTGCCGAAAGAAGCATTTAAGTGCTTCTGTTTTTTTTAAACGGTGTACTATTTATACCACATTTACCCGAACGCAAATGGAATACAACTCTTATGTGTGGGCCAGAGTTTTAAAGTCTATTTTTGGAGCTTCCCGATTGGGTGCAGGAGAGAGCGAAGAATCTCCAATTCTATTGGCTCACTTGAGCTCTGTCGCAATATGGGTCGGATTTGCCTTTTTTATCTTTACTACAATGGAATGTGTTCTGATGAAATTAGAGATCTGGTTCCCGAAGCTCGTACGTTTGTTTGAAATACTCGTTTTTCCTCAAGAGCCCACCCTTTCGTGGTCGATTGAGCTGCCAGCTACTGGACGGGTCACATGTTACGGATAGTGACTCGGCCTATTAGTGGGGTTAGTTGCAAGTATATTGAATATGCACCCCCGGGCAAGTAGCTGTGCAATGTCGTTATTGCTGAAGTCTTCCCTCTCACTTTCAACATGTAAAAGTTCAAGTCGAATATCCACAAATACTTATACCTCCATCCTCTTTCCCATAACCTATTTTCATAGTTTCAACACAATGCAATGCATTAGTAGGCGTCATAACTAAGAGCTGGTCCAAACAAAAAAAAAGGTGAACGGTATTAAAGACTCGGCATAGCCGAATAAAGCACTCTTACTTGTTTTTAGTCGAATAGAATCCTGTCTGTACGATTGTGTAGGATAGTGAATCCCGGCATTTAGTTAGCAATACAAAACAATTATATTAATTTTTAAAGCAAAATAATTAAAAAAAAAAAATAAAAAAAATTAATACACTTTTAAATAAAACAAAATTTTTGAATTACTTTAGATTTTCTAGCTTAATTTTTGAAATTATATACAGTAAATTCTTATTTAGCTTGTCAATAGAAATTAATTTGTTTAGCCTTATTAATCCTAATATTATTGCTTTTTTTTTAGCTGGTCCTAATTACATGTGAACCACTGTGCGTAAGTAAATCATGTTCTATTTATTACCTTATTATGATATTGCATTAATTGAATAATAACTCTGATATCATCACTGTAATTCTTTATTGAAATGACACGCATAATATTGGCAGCATCTTCAGCATCTGGATCCTGACAATATTTATTGGCAAGCACTAAACAGGCATCAGCTTCATGAACCTTAAGAATTTTTTTTTTTTTTTTCAAATAAAAAATAAAATACAATAAAATACAAATAAATAATTAACAAACGTCAAAAGGCAATTTAACACAATTTTATTTTAAAGAAATTGTTTCGTTGAAACTGTTAATTATTGTTTGGAAAAATTATGAATTTTTTTTTAATGATTTTAACGCAAGAAGTAATGAAATTAAAAAAAAAAAAACGAAATGAACTCTTAAATGAAAAATGTTGTACGAGTATTTAGTTACATTTTGAACATTTATGTTTTGATACGTATTTCAGTATGTTTTTTGTGGGACATTTTTTTTTATATGCAACATAATTTAATTAAGATTTGTTATAAAAACTTAAGGTGACTTTTAGGTGTCAAAAATATTTTAAGGCCAGTTGGTATTTTTATGGTTTTTGTAAAGCATATTATTTATACGCAAACTTAAAAATTAAAGAATTAAAATAAAAAGACATTTATGTGCTTTAGGTTGAAAATTAAAAGAAACTAAATTCGAAATAAGAAAGTTCGGAATACATATATAGCAAATATTTTTGAAGCACAATAATTACAGAAACAAACATGCATACATGATATTTACAAACTACTTTTGAAAATTATACATTTATTTTATTTGTGTAATTCAAACTACTTAATTTCTATCCTGACTCGATTATTAATTTTATATTGTTTTAAGATAAAAAAAAAACAATAATAAAGAAAAGTGTAGAGAAGAAAGAGGGTTTAACATTAAAACTCGGTTTCTGTTTTTCATGTCGTTTTCATATATTTCTCTTCAAACTAATTTATTTTCTTTCTGTTACGTTTTATTCTTTTTCTTGCTTTGAAGTGTCAGGTTGAAAATACAGTGAGACCTCGATTATTCGTAACAGACGACCAGCAGCATTCTGTATAATTAATTTTTCCCAGTTAATTGTGTAAAAATATTGAATAGTTTTTTGTGTGTTTCCTAATAAATTTAAAGCGAATATTTTTGTTACTACATACATACAAATATTTAAAATAACAAAGTTGTTCAAGGATTTTATTATAAGGAAAAAAGTAATTTTGGCAGAACATGCTTCCAGTATGCTGCGAGGAAATTTCCCTTCTTCGATACTTCACATTTGCTTGATTGTTCAAAGTAAACGAAAGAAAAGAACATTTGTTTTTTAATTTCGGATAACAGGGGTAATGCCGGATAATAGAGGTATTCGGTGCAAAAAAAAATTAAATCGATGCAATAAAATTGTTATTATTTCCCGAATAATTAATTTTGCCGGTTAAAGCCTACACTTATAAAATTATTACAGTAACTGATTGTGGGTTATTAAATTCGTTTTCAGTACTGTTAAAATTTAATAAAAATAAAGTTATTTTACGAATTTTCGTTTGAATTTAACTACATAATATTTTGAGTGTAGTACTCTGTTCGAATTTGTGAAAAATGTTGAGCAACATTGATTATTTCACACGAAAATTTTGACATGTATCAATGTTACCTATCATGCGAGTTTGTACAGTTTGACGTTTTTATTCCTGCAAAGTATGCGACATTGTTTTGCGTATGTAAACGAACCCCACATGTATTTTACAGAAAATATTTTTTTTTATTAAAAAATTTAATAAAAAAGAAAGTAAATATGGATAAGAAACTGTTACCGGTTGTGTTATTTTAATTTTTTATTTCGTATTTAATAATCAGTTCATACTTCTTGCTTTTGCTAAAAAATTCCACGTGAAATAAGTGCAGCTTGCATTATTTCGCAGTTGTAAAAAAATGTTTCCAGAAACATTTCGGAACTTTTTCACAAAAGGAACAGAGTACAACTCTATCAACATTTTTTCATACATATTCCGCACAAGTTTTTTTCATATGCGTTTTGACAGCATTTCACGTGAAATGTTGAACAGAGTACCAGGCTTAACTGAATAACAAATTATCAAGGCCCTACTGTAAATAAAAAAAATCAAACTAAAGATTATCGTTTGAACGCAAAAGATTTTTGGAAGTTGCTTCAAAAGGGAAATAAGAAAAACTGACGTCGTGAAAGCCCTCGTCTGAATTGGGTGTTAAATTGAAAATAATGTAATGGTTTTATTTTATTGACTTATGATCAGGGAAACCAGAAATATGCTCTAAAAAACGCGTTTTATGCGCATAAAATATGCAGTAAAAGCTTGAAAATATACCCTGAAAATTCTTAAAAATATGCCCCAAAAAATTTATAAACTGCTAATTTGAAAACAAAATATTCAACAATTTAATAACAGTTCCATGTAAGAAAAACAATCCTAAAGGTATAATCGGTAAAGCCCAAACTCCATAGTATTTACAGACGAATTTTCGAGATGTTACCCTATTTGGAAACGATGAGGAGTATTCGGCTCACATAAACAAAGTTATGTAAAGAGGTTAAAATTCATATCATAGTTATTTGTGCCGAATATTATCTAGATATTAACATACATATGAAATTTTTTGTCTTAAAGGGACTTAAGGGACGGTCGCTAAATTGTGTATTAATGTTAACTTTTTAAAGGAAGTTTAAGCTTTATGGATGGAAACTTTGGGAAAATGTAAACTGATTCAAAAAGAATTAAATATGTAGTAAAATATTTTTGGGGCGAATTTAATCTAAACAACAACATGGACACAAAGAGTCTAATTTGGAAGAAAGTTTTTATTGGTAATATATGAAATTATAAATCGATTCTCACTTCGCCCTTAGTACAATTAAGATGTATTTACCAAATTTGATCAAATTACCTACCAGACTGCAACTTGAAATTTGGGCACTAGGTTAACATGAACAAAGAACCAGCAAATACGGACGGATGGACATGGTTAGATCACTTAAAAAAGTGATTCTGAGTCGATCAGTATACTAATAGATTTGTCCAGATTTCTATGTATTATACACATCGCCAAAAACGTATTATATTGATTTTTCCTTAACTTTACTTATTCATATACAACATTTTAAAGTTAAAATAACATTTGTCTTTAATGACAACCTGCTTTTTCTTACAATTTTCGAATAAAAATAAATGCAGATGGCGAAATTGAAGGCAACATGTTGGATAAACAGATAAATATTTAAAGCACAAATGCCAAAATGCTACAAAAAAAAATTTTTTTTTATTTGCGCGAAAGCTTTTGTAGGCATCTAAAAAATTGAATATGTATCAAAATATGCCTCAAAAAGGTAAAATATGCGCAAATTTGCGCAAAAAATGCTGGAATGGGTAAAATATGCAAAAATATGCACTAACAAATCGATGCCAAAATTCATTAAAAGCTCTAAATCGGATAAATATATTGTTTCTGCCTTCATATATATGGTTTCCCTGCTTATCATCCTAAGAGAAGACAGGCCGAAGAATTTTCTATTAAGCTAGAATTACATCCTTTTGAGCAAAAGTACATTCTATGAGAGTAGTTATCTGCTTGACCTACTTCCTCCTTGTCCTCTTTCTTTTATTCATCATTCTTTAATTTTCCTTCTTAATTTTGCACCGTTTCTTCATTCTCCAAGCTTTATCCATTCATTCTTTACTCATGTGCGGTGGCTACCCTCATTTGTCATTCTTTATCCATTAATTCTTCTTTTGGCAACACTGCTTACATTCATCTATATTTTCACTTATACGATCTCTGATCTAAAACATCGACATTACAGTTAAAAAGAAACTGAATAAATTTCAAACTGGATAATTTTCTTGATTCTATTGTGAATAACTAAAAATTTGATCTTAATTCTATAAAAAGCTTTTTAGGACTCAATTCAAAAGCTCGATCGAGTACAAAGTAAATTCTAAAAAATATTTTTTTTAAACATGCGAATTTTAATCTACCATTCAATTACAATCTTAGAAAACAAAAACTTTGTACAATTATTTACACATTGTAAAACAAGAAATTACTTATAAAAATATTTAAAATATGTACTTTTTACTTCCATTTAATTAAAAAAAAAATTATTTTGCAATACGAATATAATTAAAATACTATACATTTAACACTAAATTTAATTAAATACTCGTAGAAAGAACGTTTTTTTAAAAGCTTTAGAAAAAAAATGTTGTATTTATTTGAAAAGCTTTTAAAACCACAACATTCTTTATACTTTTTTAAATTCATACATACAGACATACATACATAACATCATACATAAAAAATACATAAATGTTTTAAAATTTATCTGTTAGATGTAAAAGTATTATTTGACTTAATACTTTTGACATTCAAACCTACAACTATCCCTGGCAAGTGCTTTAATTTTTATGATTATGCTTTACAAATCTGTTTCTTATAATTTATCTGTGTATTTCCATATGATTGAAATGAATAGCCCTAATGTGTACAATTACTTTCAGAACTTTATGCTACAAAAAGGAATGCAATTAACTGGGACCAAATTACTTCAGTCGATTCGATATTGCTTTACAATTTTAATGGGAATTTTTAATTTAATTTAACCCCTATTATATTATGTTGTGAAGCAATTAAAAAATTGAACAAAATTAAAAAGTACTGAGCAAAAGCTCTGTTCCAGAGGGACATTTGCATGGAGATAATTTGAATTAATCAACCGTTTGAGACCATTTAAAAATTGTGTCATATTTTCTTATAAAATGTCTTCTAGTTTTTATTTTAAATAGGGAAAAATTGCTTTAAATTTTTTAGGAAACTGCAGGCAAAAAAGTTTTGAACAACCTTGAATACAGTTTTTTGTACCCTCCACCACTAGTGGCGAATGATAAGTTTGTCATTCCATATGAAACTTTTTTAATATTCATGCAAGACCTTATAAAGTATATTTAATCGTCCATGAGTAATTCTAAGTCACTTTAGCCATGTCCCTCTGTCCGTCTCTTGAAAACACGTTCACTTTCGAACAACTCAAAAGAAAGGAACAGTATGGGTGTCACATTGTTTTTGGTTCTCCTAAGCAGTGTTGGACACAGTCGGTTCCGTAGAATATGAATGAATCTAAGTGTAGGAGAAATGGAACTAAGTAACTAACTTGTCACGTAACACTTCTAAAGTCGTAGGGACTGGATCTAGTTCTAACACGTTAAATGAAGGGAACTTGTCACTTTAAAATCGTGATGTCCTAGGAAGGGAATAATTGGTACCTTTTTGACACTTTGCACCAGGTCACAAAAATAGCCAAAATGGATAATACATTAAATTTCGGTTAAAATAATGCCTGTCGCAGATATTGTCCCGTGTGACCAGTTCACTTCAACCAAGTGTTCTAACCGAAACTATGTCAATTTTATTTTGTAAAAATTTGTTTTCTTTACCAGCCAAAAGGGCGGTAAGCACGAGTGAAACGTACGAACATTAATGGGCTGAACCGAACACAACGAAGTGGTTTTTTAAAATAATCGATACATAATTCACCTTGGTCCCATATAAAGCTGCCTTCGGAAAAGCAATTTAAGACGAATTTTAATACTCTAAAGTCTGGTTTCATAAAGATTGGTTTATATTTTTTAGATTCCAAGCTCACTCCTAAAATATTCGAACTCTTTGGGGAGGGTATAAGAGATTCGACGCAGCCCTCTTACTTGTTTGAGATTCTAATGCATTCCTTTCAATAGCATTTTCAATTTATTCTAAAAAATTCTTCTCTAATAATCAAAATAGTTTAAATGTATTTAAACTTAAAACTGTTGGGTAAATATTTGCATACATTTTTGTGTAAAGTGTTTAAAAGGAAAATGAAACAACAGCAATAAACTTGAGTATTTGAATAAAAATTGTTGGAGTGTTTTTCTGCAAAGTATGATGTAAATGTTGATTGAAATTTATTAGAGAAAGCTAAAAGCTAATGGCCAGTTTTTGACTTTGTATTTAACTACGTATTTAGTGAATTATTGCTTGAATTTAAATTTTATTTAAATAAGTGTTCGAAAATAAACAAAACATTATTTTAGCGTACGGCTCACGCACCCAGAAACGATATCTATTTTTTACTGTTTGTGTTTTAATCAGTGTTCGGAAATAAACACTAAATATCGCTTCTTGATTTGTGGAAAACACAAACGCTAATAGTGTTTGTATAGAAAATCACTTAAAAAAAATAACGTTTCCCTGTTTGTCATCTTCCAAACACCAAAATAATACTCTTTTATCTAACTCAACAAAAGATGAGAACTTTTGATTCTGTTCGTTTATTTTTAAAAACCACAAACTTTATTGTGTTCGGTTCGGTTCATTAATGTTCGTCGCTTTTGGCTGAAAAAAATACCAAATATTTTTTACAAAAATAAAATACACATACGAAAAAAAAACAAAAAACCAGAAAAAAATGTTACACAAACAAAACATATACACAATACACACACAAGCTGTTCGTGCAGCGGTCTATGCTAAAATTATTTTTTTGTTCATTTCTTTCTAAATGTAAAAAAATAAACATTGTAGAACATTTAAATTTAATGTTTGTCTACAGTATCACTACAATTGTTCTGTTTTTTTTAACGAAGAACAGAACATTATATAATGTTCGGCTCTTTTTTGAAAATAGTGACGAACGGTATTAAGGGTTGTGTTCGTCTACACAGTCACTTAAAAAAAGATATCGTTTTTGGTTGTGTGAGCAAAACGCTAAATAATGTACTGTTTATTTTCGAACACTGGTTTTAATACACAACCCTTACTACCGTTCTTAACTATTTTCAAGAAAGTCGCGAATATTAAATAGTGTTCTGTTCTTCTTTATAAAAAAGAACAATTTTAGCAACGCTTCTTATAAGTATTGTTTTTGTTTCTTGGCAATTTTCACGACCACAGCACGAATAGCTTGTGTGTGTAGTGTGAACATGTTTTGTTTGTGTAAAATTTTTTTGCCTTTTTGTTTTTTTTTATGTATTTTGTTTTTGGGGCATTAAAAACAACTAAAACGAACGAACATTAATGCGCTGAATAGAACACAAAAAACTTTGTGAAAAAAATAACTTAATAAAATATTCTCATCTTTTTGTTGAATTGGATAAGTACAGTATTATTTTTGAGTTTATAGATAACAAACGGAGAAAAAAAACTGAAAAAATTCTCCATAATTTTTCAGCAATTAATTTATTAATTAGAAATAAAATTGGTTTAAAATAAAAATTTAATCAATTGAATTTAACGTTTAATCAATTGAATTAAACGTTTAATCAATTAAATTAAACGTTTAATTGATACTATAAATTTGTTTACTGCTGCAAATTTAATTAATTTTTTAATTAATATCACAAAATTTTTTTAATTGAAATCCATTTTTATTTTTTCCTGTTAGGTAAGTATAATGTTTATTTTCGAACACTGATTAAAATACAGTTTCAGTTTTAAAATGCTACTTGATCAATCTTACTTAAATAAGATAAAAGTATTGTTGCATTACTGAATATCAAAACAATATCATAAAACAGCTGTTTAACCAAAATAAACAAGCTTTCAAAGAGTATTTATTACAAAGTGAATAGAAATAGATGAAAGTTTTTTTCTTGTCTCTTGTTTTTATAATGTTGTTATAATTATAAAGGCGCCGTAATTAACTTAATACACCATATAAACTTGAATACACTTTAAATAAGCCACGAAGGCTATTAAAGTAACATTTAAAAATGTACTAGAAAACTAAATTAAGTACTTAAAAGAACTTAAAGCTAAATAATATTAAAATATGAAGTCAAAAACTGGCCCTGAGTAAAGTAAACTAAAGTAAAAAAAAAAAAAAAATTACAGAAATCAATAGTAAAGTCCAATAACCATTTTTAAAGTTCTTAAGAAAATTGTCTTTCTGTTACTTGGAAAATGAAATTAAACAGAAAGAAAAACTTGTAAAATTGTGTTTGAACTTTTTATTTAATATTGACTGAAATTGACAGCAAAAATGTTTAAAGAAAAATTTTATTGTTTAAAAATGTATGTAGTATATAAAAAATAATTAAATACATAGTTGTATGTAATGGATGTAAATAGTACTAGTAGTAGTAAGTAATAGTAAATATTTATAATAGTGGTAGTAGTAGTAGCAGAAGAGTAGAAATGGTAGTAATTGTAGTTGTAGTAAATTGTGAGCATTAATATTGAGTAGGTATTTTTAATGTGTGTTCTTTGACTTGTATGTAATTATTTAAATAGTTTTGAATTAAATATAAAATTTAACATTTAGACAACATAAAAATGAACAGGTTTTAACCATTTTAAGTTCACATTTTTTTTTTTCTTTCTTTTATTAAATTTGTCTAAGTGAAGACATAAAAACATAGTTGTATGAGTTTATAAGTGTGTTATGTTTTAATTAAATATAGTATGTAGTAAGAAATTAATTAATTAGATACAAAACACAAAGAAACAATACTCTTTAATTAATTTGATTGATAGCTATAAATAGTTTTAGAGGAGAACAACATAAAAGAAATGACTATTACCTTAACCCTTTGCAGATCGATGGGATTCATAATAGTGCCTTGGAAAAATTCCACTGTTGTAAAATGACGTTTAAATAAACCTTCTAGTTCCAAATCAGGTGGTTTTCTTTAAAATTTTGTATGTGTGTGTGTTTTTTTATATTTTTTTTTTTTTTTTTTAATTTTATTTAAATCAGATTTAATGAAATTTATTTTCAATTGCAATTTATTTTTGATTTTGATGTCGAATTTTGTGTGGTTAAAATCCATATCGATTGGGAATTGTTATAAGTGGTTTTGGTTTTTCATAGTGGTTTATAACAAAATCAGGTTTTTTTTTGGATGGCGCAAGAATTTTGAAGTTTTAGTGAAGATTTTTTTTTTTTGGTATTAAATAAAAAATTTACAAAAAGATGTTGATTCAATTCAGTTTAAGGAAAATGTTTCTTATAAATTAATGCAAAATAAATTTACCTTAATTATATACAAAAATTGACATCTAAAGTAAGTTAAAAATAGTGTATTGTCTCGTCTTTGAAGGCATGTGTAGTGTGGCCGTAAGTTGAAATATTGAAATAATAAAAACTGATTTACCAATTGACTTAAAAGTTTGGTTTGCACTTAATAAGTTTTCATTACCCGCTAATATTCTGATATTTTACATAATTTATTTTCTAATACTCCGACAAAATGTTCGGTTTTAAATTCAGTGTTCGGTATAATTTTCACCGAACACCAAACTTTTAACGATGTTTTTTTCTGAGAAAAATATTTATCATATTCTTCGCTCTATCAAAGATTTTTATATGCGTCGTGACCTAAAAACCAACCGGGTGCGTTTTTTATATTTCGCGCATATATATAAAAAAATAAATGAATTTTCGCACACATTTCAAAAGGGGTTAATAAAGAAGCGATAAAAAAAATTTAAGAAGATACACACAGAAAAAAATCAAGGTAAAATCGTCGAAAACAAGGTTGACTTTACCGTTTTCGGTGGTGATTTTGTTTTCATAGTTACTTTATGTTAATTTAACATGATTTTACAATAACTTGCGAACAACATTTTTTTCTTTTAAAATAACACCAATTCATGTTAATTTAACATTGCAGGAAAGTTAGAGCATAATGTCATTTATATTGAAATAACAATCCAAATCACGTTGAATGAAAGTTATTTCAAGTTGAAATAACGTGAATTTCATGTAGAATCAAATTGGTTTGACTGTGATTAACAGTGAGAAGAAGCTTCTGAAACAACATATGCATTTATTTATGAATAATTCCAAACACTTACCGCTGTAACACATGTCTCACTTATTTTTATTCCCCTGTGTTAACAGAGGCATCAGCAGAATGGCCGGTAAGGTTTTCGTCATCATTCTACTTTAAAAACTTGATGTAATATTTAACTAAATAATTTTAACGAAAAGAATACGGGAATTGTATTCTTTTTATAACATATTTTAAACATGAAAATAAAAAAAATGTATGTTTTTCTTTTTACGGTGTTGTTTTTTTTCTAAACAAAACAAGTAAAACAGGTTTTTTATTGTTTCAATATTGAACAATTTTATTTTAACATTTTTCATTTAAAATAAACATGAAACCAAGATAATTTTAAATAGAGTCGATACATAAAAAAAGGTTTTTATGGATTCAATATTGAACAATGTTATTTGAACAGTGAGTAATATTAAATAAACGTGATTTAAGGTTATTTAATATTTTTCATTTTAAGTTAATATGAAATAATGCTAAATTTAAATCAAGGGCATACTTTTGCAGAAATTTACTATGATTCTCAATCAACATTTGGCCATGTTAATTTAACATTGGTATTTTTTTCTGTGTGTAACAAAAAACTTTAAGGAGTGCAGTTACAAATACAAAAGTGAATCTGTGTAAATTAAAATTCAAAAAGTTTACACTGATTGAAAATCGAAAATGCTGCCACCCACTCAGGAGAGCGCGAAATATATACATTTATGGTTTGGAAACACTGACAACACTAATTACCTGATAAAAAAGATGGAAAAAATCAAAACGATTCTTTAATACAGTTGAATTTCGATTAGGTATTCCTAATGGTCGGGACCGGGAGCATTCTCAGTTTCCGGTTAGTTGGGTACCAACTTAGTTTTCAATTGTTAAGACTTTTTTTCAATTTTGTACCGCTGATCCGGATACCATTGTAAAAATAAACACAAAAATCCACACTTCTTTAATTTCTAAACCAAATACCTACACAAATGCTTTCAAATCATCGTATACAAACGAGGGAGTTTCCTTTTTTCGTTTTATGCACATTGTGTTTGATGGTAAAAAAATAATGATGCTTATAATCCTAAATAATAAAGTGATTCACGATTAATCGATGCACAAAAATTTTAATCGATGTAAAAAAATTTTTTTTTCATTCCCGGATAATTGATGTTGCCGGTTAATCCAATCACGGATAATCCAGGTTCAACTATACATAAAATTATTTACTTGCATTTCCGTTTTAATATGTTTCTTTTCTCGAAATTATGAGCGGTATGGCAAAATACAACCTTGGTTGCGCAAAGTAACAAAGTAGTGAAAACCTCTGTTGTAAAAAAGGGGAGTATGGACCTTAAATAAAAGTGAGGGTAAAAAATGCAACATTAAAAAAAAAAATTTTAAATTTTTCCCACAGTTGTATTTTTTGTACAAACGAAACAATTTGAAACGTGGTACATACAATATGCAACATTTTTCTAAGAAAAGAAATCGCCATTTATAAAAAAAATGTTGTACATGTCGTGGGTGGTCTGGATTTTAATTGAAATAAAACAGTTTCTTAGTGATAAATTCTTGGCTTTGGATACCTTCATATACCGAGCATTAGTAACATACATTCCCCTTGTATCGTTCGTGTCAATCACTTCCATTTCCTATAGAAAATTGATTTTCTTAGGATTTTTGTATGAAAAACTTTAAATGCGTTTTTCTTGGAAACTATAAGAGCTAGAGCAAAAATAACGAAAATCTGTGATCACTTCTATTTCCTATAGAAAATTGATTTTCTTAGGATTTTTGTATGAAAAACTTTAAATGCGTTTTTCTTGGAAACTATAAGAGCTAGAGCAAAAATAACGAAAATCTGTGATCACTTCGGATGATGAAAATCGCCGTCGGATGATGTCTTGTTGGTATTGACTACTTTGGCCAAAAAAAAATTTAATGAAAAGTTGGTATAAGAAATTGAAAAATGCACCCACGAAAATCTTTTTAGTGGATTAAGATTAAATTGTTAGGACGATTATACACACAGAGAGAAAAAACTCCTACTTTATTTAAGTTTTTCCACATTCTGCTAGAACAAATTGTACTTAAAAATTTAAGTACGAACAATACCAAAAAGTACTTAAAACAAACGAAAATAACATAACTATCGGAAACTAATGTATTCTAAATGCGTGTATAGGCATGTTTTTGTAAAGGTTTGTTGCAGAAACAACAACAACACTACAAAAATAGATAAAAACGATTTGCTTAAGATACACCGTACTTACCGTACTATTGCCACCGCTTAGGCTTGATTTATGTACGGATGGATTGTTTTTTCTTTTCAGTGTATTTTTTTTTTCATCCGTGCCCTTCTTGATAGGGCAAACTCAAAGCAAACGAAAGTTTTTTTTTGTCAGGTACAACATGAAACGATCAAATAACACAGTGCAACAAACTTCGGGTCATCGCCACATTGCAGTGTTTCTTGGTCTTAGAAGACCCCTAGTGAAATTGTATGCATAAAATATTCGTCGAACATTTTAACCCTCTAAAGTGCCGTTTTAGTACACTTTTGTGTGGAAGTGAAAAAAAATACAAAAATTACCCCTTAGAATAAGTGTTAGAGGGTTAATATATTTTAAGCAAAGAATCGCCATACAATTCTACTGAAGACATCTGAAATAGTATTTTAGCTCTGAAGTACATTTAGTATATTTTTTTAGACTTATACCAAACGTCTTTTCAAAAAATTCAAAAACTTTAGGAGACGATATTTCGGGAACCCGAGCTAACTTTTTAAAACCCTTTGGCAGATTTGCTCTACCAATAGTCTATTTATATATCGCGTTGCAAGTATTGAGGCTGATTTTTGTTTTTTGTTTTTGTTGTACAGTGTTATCAGACGTCAAATAAAAAAATCACAAATTTTTTATTTTTATCAACCATTGCCGACAACGTTTACGTGCAGCCGAAAAAACGACTGTACGCACACATCTATGATATTGGTGTGTTTATTTGATCTTTTAAAGTTTTCGCTTTTAAGGATAAACGAAATTGTGCAACTCTTGGCTTAAAAATATTTGGAAAAACAATGTTGCCATGTTGGCATAATTCAGCTGTTTTTTTTTTATTATTTCAATTTAATTTCAACTTAAGCCACACTTCATTCAAATGTTTTTTTTAAATAATAATTTCTATTTACATCATAAACATAATTTAATAATAATAAGTATCTAGATACATAAGATAAACTTTAAGAAACATGAACTTTTAAATTTGTTATTACTTACTACTGTACTTAACCAATATTTTATAGAAAAATACTTAAAGTTACAATAAAGAAAATTTTATTTTTGTTAACAAACTCTAATATAGTAAAAAAATTACTTATAATAAAAAAGAAGATCAAACGTCCTTAAAAAAAATAAAGAGTAGTAGTATGTGGTTATAGAAATCTAAGAATCTAAGTAAAAAAGTTGTAAAAGTTTTTTAATTAATTAATTAATTCACTAATAAAATTCATTCCATTGAAGCATTGAAAATTTTCCAAAGCACATATTTCAAAAAAAAAAGTACGTTAATCAAAAGTAAGAGGAGAAAACAGAACTAAATTTGTTTGGTAAATATAAAAAAAATCTAGGATTTAAAGCAAAACTTTACGGCAGATATTTATTAAAATGGAAATAAAATTTATAATAAAATCAAACAAAATCTAACTAAATCTTTAAAGGAATCTATTCTCTGTAAAAGAAAAAGAAAATTAACTCTAAAAAAAGCCTGTTGCTCAAAGGAGCCATAATGCAAATATTGCTGAAAAAGCCAAGTAGTTTTTTTTAGATAATTTTAATAAAAATAAAAAAAAAATTAAATTTTTATCAGTTGCAGTGAATTTTTACAAAAAATAGTTTTGTATTAATATAAAATTTGGAATATTTTTTTAAGGGATATCAAGTGCAAATTTCTTTCAAACAAAAACATTTTAACTAATTTTTTTAATTGAATTCAATTTTAATTAAACTTAATAATGAAATTGTAAAAAACAAACGAAACTCTATTGTGTTTTTGGAATTTCTATGAGATTTATTTTAAAATGTCAAAATGTTGCACAGGCTTTTTTGGACTTTTTGAATATTTTGTATTGCGAGTTTTATTTCTCTAAGAAGGGGGGAGAGGAGTTTGAAAACTTTTTGAATTTATGTAAATATATTTTTGTGTTCAAATAAAATTGTTGTCTTTCTTTTCACTTGTAATTTGAAAACGGGTTTAAAGGTGTCTGTAATTTTCAAATAATTTGTTATGGTTTTTTTTTTATTTAGTGTTGTTTGTTAAAGGTGTGTGTGTATGTGTGTGTGTGTGCGTGTGTGTGTGGGTGTACCTTGACTCGTTCCAAATCGACGGCATTCATCATGGTTCCCTGAAAAAACGCCACCGTAGTATAATGGCGCTTTAATAATCCCTCTAGTTCCAGATCTGGCTCCTTGCTATAGGTTGTTGTTGTTTTGGTTTTTTATTTCATTGTTTGTTTTGTTGTTTTTTATTTAAAAATTTTTGTCATATGTACAAATATTAATTGTCATATTTATTATTTATTTTTAGTTATTAAAATTCGTAATTAAAAAAAATTTGCTTAGATAATAAAATAACATAAATAATTTTATAAAAAGTTTTTTTTTTTAATAAACATTTACTAGTATTGAAGTATATTTACTAAACTTATCGTTAAATTTATAAATAATTATTGATATTAAAAATTGGTAAATACTTATGTGGCCCTTTGTTCCTTATAGGAACCACAGGACATAATAATAGATAATAAAAAAAATACTTATTTTAATTAATTTTTTTTAAATAAACAAATATAAAAATTATAAATATATGTTTACTAATAAATATTTAATTTGTTTGACATGGGACTAATTGGTAAAAGTACTTAATCAATTCACTTACAGTGGGACTAGAGGGGATATAAGTGAACAAATTTTTTAAAACATTTATCAACCAAATCAAACTAGTTAAGACTAAAAAACATCCCTTAAAGTTTCGGAAATTAAAACTAAATTGTAATACGTGCGGATTGCAAAGATTTCGGTTGAACAGAGTCGTATGTGGTACTACAGGAAATAGATGCCCCTAGGGGTGGAAAGGCCCTGAACTAATTATTGGTAAAACATTTTATACACACACCACAATAGTGGAAAGGGTATTATGCGTGTTTTGATGTTTGTAACACCTTTAAATATTGGTCCTAGGCCGACCTTTTAGTATACGGATCTATTAAAAATCACTTTTCGTCTGGCTGGCAGGCTGGCTATCAATGTAAACTATGCACCCAAAGTACAGGTCGCGATCAATTAAGTACATAGGTTCTACTTGTCACAATGACCAAGCCTAGTGTGAGATGGTGAGATCAGTCCGTTATTTCTCATATCCCTCATACAAGCTTCTTTTCGGAACAGAGTCAGTTTTTGTGCCCATTAACCCTTGCTCTTTTTTTTGTTAGTGTATAGATTAAATTTGGTCCAAACTTATTTTATTGTAATCTTATTTATCTTACTAAATCTTTTTGTAATCGGTCCATATTTGACCATAGCTCCTATAGAGATGCTCATCCCGAAAATAGCTTTTATTTCCATAACGTCCTTGTGAATGTTGATATTGACATAAAAATTAGCGACACTAATTTTATAATAGCCACAAGATAAGCAGCGTTTGAAATTTAAAAATTCAGTATGAATTTTATGAAAATTATGAAATATTTTTGAATTTGTTTTTGCTTTCAATGTAATATTTGGCATTGCGTTTGCTTTTTACACAATTAGGGCCTAAGTTTTTTGAGTTGAGTCACTTTTGAACTAGGTGTGCGATATGTAAAATTCATGCAATCATACAATGCAGTTTTACGTGAATCTTAACCTCATAAAATAATTTTGTTCCGGCGGGTCGATGATTGCCCATGTGTTTTTTTTTTTTAAATTCTGTGTTGTAGGGTATCATATAGTCGGGCTTGATCGACAGTACTTTTATACCTGTTTAAACTTAGCTTAGGCTGGTTTTATTCCAAACCGCGTAAAGATATATTTAAGATATATCAGATTAGGGGCTGATATTTACTCCTCATCTTCATCTTAGAGTAAATATCGGCAAGGTGCTGGTATAGCTAAGTGCATGGCGTAGTAGAATGGCTCCTTAGAGGGAGTCTGTTGAACCCTTAGGTTCCCTTAATAATTTCTAGGGGGTTCGCGAATAAGAATACAAAACATTTTCCTTCTGAAATGTTTAAACTTATTATTTTAATTGTCAAAAATTCCAGAAATATTACATATTTATGTTGCCATATCAAAAGTAAAAAATCATTGGCTGAAAGATGGGATAAATTTCAACAATTTTTTCTCCGGTACTGGTTACCGGTGTATTTGTATCACTAGCTGTTTAGATCACCGTGAAGTATGCCGAAAGGCACCACGGGTGTTATTTCTACAATGTTGATGTTAGACGCTTTAAAGTAAATACATATGTATATGTATATGTGACAGCGCATAGAGAAAGGGTCCAGTAAGGTAAAGGGAACAGTAAAAACCAACTACACAAAACAAGAGGTAGGGACAACCTACGCGCATTTTCAAGGTTGACCAACATGTTCCTGACGTCATGAGATGTGTCGCTTTCAAATGAGTACACTTATATCATCTTATATATACTCCACTAAAGTTTGCTATTAAAATTCCACTACTGCCCCTTTTGCTGGCCACAAATCCCTTGTCGCTCTTTTTTTTTGGGTTATAACTGGAGAACGGCAAGAGCCAAGACTCCAAATTAGGTACAAACATCTTGGTTTTCGATAAATACGCCACATCCGATAACATGTCGGCAGGATTGATGAAGTGAACGTGTCACAAATAAAAATAATTTGGAACCCACAATGTAGCCGCCAAAGAGGAAGGTCCGCTCATACTTGGAGGAGACAGATCGACAAAGAAGTTGCCAAAACGAGGAAAAGCTGGAGTGAAATTAAAAATATAGCAATGGATAGATTAAACTGAAGATCACTTGTCGGGGCTCTTTGCTGATTGTAGTATCAAATTGGAGTGCGCCTTTGTCGTTATCTTTCAAAGACAAAGGGCAGTGTTTGCTTTATGTGCGTTTTACGTTTCAGCCCGCATTGGCTAGTGGCGTGGCGACGCATAACAGTACCGAGTTACAGTTCTTGCGGTTTCAGCATTAAACATATGCAATTGTTCACAACCAACAAATTTTAACGTGTTTTAGCTGATGGAGAACCAAGAAAAAACTCAAGAATGACTGGTGGAGTACCCTAAAAAACTCAAGACGTTTTAGTGGTCGAGACCAATTAACTCTGGTGCGGATTCTGGAAGCACTTCGCCTACCTTTACGAAGGTTTGTGGATGAGGCTTTAAAAAATCTTGTGCTATCCTGGTAATATAACTAAACATAGTTAGCCAAAAGTTTTTAGTCTTAAGAAAAACAAAAAAAATATATTTCGGGAGCAAATAAATTCTCTTTTAAAATTTTCACCTCCAGGCCGACTGTTACTCTTGACTAGTGTTTAATCATTAAATGTATTAAAAAAAAAAAAAAATCATTCATTTTTTGTTCTGTTTATAAAGAGTATATAAATCTGATTTGTTCCCCTCCATCACAATCTATTTTAAAAGTGTCTACATTTTTCTTTGATGTCATAGAACATCAAAGGAAACCAACAATTAGTCCCACGTTTTCATAGTTTGTTTCATAATCATAGTCATAGTTATTAAATATGTATATTGTATTGCTATTTTAATAATTATAATTGAATAAGAGAAATAAGTAGGCAAAGGATGTATTTAAATAAAAACTTACCGATGTAAAAATACCACTTCAACATCGACATCTTCACGATCTTCATGCAGAAAATCCTTGAGAAAATGTGACACCGATTCGTATGTGATGTGACCACAGACCACAATGTGTCTGATGTTTGACACGTAAATGAGGAAGTGGGAGGTTGTTTGTTTAGTTGTTATAGACGTCATCATTGACAGCGGCAACAACATCATCAGCATTATTGACATCATCATCATCATCATC
Source organism: Pollenia griseotomentosa (assembly GCA_963931875.1). Lineage (NCBI taxonomy): Eukaryota > Metazoa > Arthropoda > Insecta > Diptera > Polleniidae > Pollenia > Pollenia griseotomentosa. The sequence continues at coordinate 29,057,275 of OZ007560.1, forward strand.
GTAATTTTTGTTGATAATAAACATGAGTTTTTAGTCCATCCATCCAGTGGTTAATGGATTTCCATTTGTTGTTGTTGATGTTGTTTTAATTAAATTTTATATCGATTTTACATGGTAAAACCGTTTAAAAAACAACAAAAGCAGTGGAAAAAAAGAAAATCAATTAGTTCATTTGTATTCTTAAGTGCTGGGAATGTTTTCAAATGTATGTGTGTGTGTAAGTATATTGTATAAATATAAAGAATGAAAAAAACTTATTAATAAATGAGAGTATTTTTAAAATGCATTTCCTTTTTTTTTTTCTTTTTGTCATAGTTTTAGATCAAAAGCAAAAGATGAGCATAATTATGGATGGATTAAGTTAAAGTGGTTAAAAGCGTTGTTGTATGTTGATTGTTGTTTTTGGGTTTGTTTGTGTAGATTTGTATGATTTTTCTTTATTCTTAAATTTATTATAAACAATTTTTTGTTGTTGTTAGGATAATTATTGAAAAATTATTTTTTACTTCTTTTTTTTTTTGTAATTTTGATACATTGCTGTGTTATTCTTTAAAAATATTGTACACTTTTGACATCAAGATATTAAAAAATGTTAAGTATTTTTTATACTTTTTTAATATACAAAAATATCTTAAAAAAAATTAAAACCAACACCTGCAATCTTTCAAGCTATAATTGCAGTTCTACGTTCAATAGGCAGCCGACGCGAGGACGGCTCCATTATAAAGCGCCTAATGCTATTGCTTAAAAATCGCATTTTATTTTTTAGATTAAAAAAGGGTTTTGTTGGTTTGTATTACCTAAAACATTACCTAATAATTCAGAGAAAAAGCAAAATAATAGTAAAAACACTTAAATGATTTATTTGTACTTTAAAAAATCATTTAGAATGGGGTAAAAAGTTGCATATCGTTAATAGGCTATTTTTTCCACCCAAAAATCGCTAAAACTGAAAGAAACCCATTTCTTCATTATTTACACACTTTGACCCTTTTTGCTTAACGGCTAATTTAATATTTTTAAAAGTGCTTGCCTTTCACAAGCATATTCTCTTATTCGTGCTGTGTTTTTATTTATCGTTTTCGTTAACACAGAAAAAAATAATTTTCATATTTGAATACGAAAATCGTATCTTCGATTAAAAAAATTTTTGAATTATCTGAGATGACGACTTGTGCGGTATTGATAAAAAAGTTAATAGGTATAGTTAATCAATTTTTAGTCAACAACCAAGTTTATTGAGCTAAAATAATTTTTTTCAACAAAATGTTTGCGCGATTTGTTAAAATAAATGGTTGGAAATTTTGAATAAATCAAACAAAATTTTAATCGAAAATTTATTTATTTCTTCATTAATTATGATGTTCTTAATTCCCAATTTCTATTCTTTAACAAATACACTGGATGGTATTATTGATTCCGCACGGAAAGGAAATTCGACGGAAATAAATATCGATCGATATGCAAATTGCGATTATTCATTACTGCGGTAAAAGCTTTCCGCAATAAATTTTTAACATCCCTGTTTTAATAATTTCTGAGTTGATATTAGCTCTGTTTCTTTACTTTTTTGGGTAAATTTCGTGCAAATGAGAGCAAGCATAAATTTATCTCATAAGGAGACAAAATTACACAAAAGTACGGGAACAGAAAAAACACAATTTAAAGCACAAAATAAAAACGCAGTGTTTTGATAGGCTTTTAAACACAAACAAAATTGCGCCACTTTTGAAAAATTTTATGTTGGCTGTAGAAATAAACTATTTTTAACAAAAATAAAACAAAACCAGCACTTTTACAAGACCTAACATTTTGTATCCCTAATATTTCAGTACAAAACTATCTATTTAAGTACGTTACTTTATTCCACTGTTTAACCGTTTGATAATTTACACAATTTGCACGAAGAAAAAGTCGGGGCTGTTTCGTGCAAGAAGAAGAATATTTTATTCTCTCAAACCCGCTCTCATTTGCACAAATTTAAAGTACGGGAACGCGTTTCGTGCAATCTGGGCTGTTTCGTGCAAGAAGAAGAATATTTTATTCTCTCAAACCCGCTCTCATTTGCACAAATTTAAAGTACGGGAACGAGTTTCGTGCAAATTGGGATCCCAAAGTAGAGTAAAGAAACAGAGCTATTGTGTCAGCTGTTGGTAAAAAGAACATTTTAAACCAGTTGAAATTTTTGTGAGCGATAATTTTTTTATTAAATTAATTGCTGTAAAATAAACAAATAATATAAACAAATAATAAATAAAAATAATTTTTTTTAAATATCAAAACTAAATGTTTTTTTTTAAATATTTCTTACATTTTAATTCCTTCCGTTAGCTTCTCGTTGTAAAATTTAAACGTAAGCAAAATGGCGAAAAATATCTATATTTCGGTTTCAATAATATGGCAATACCGCGGTAGAGATTATACCGCAACAACGGAAGGATACCGTACAAACGGAATGAATAATTACAAATTTGGCTTCCGCACAAAAGTTGCCTTCCGCACTTGCGAAACGGAATCAATAATACCACCCACTAAAATTTATTGTTGGGGGATAAGGTAGTTCCTATGCGCATTTCGCTGGTTGCTTTAGCCAGATAAGCAGGAAACAAGAAAGCAAACGAGAATTACAAACACCCAAGTCTTACTTGCAACGATAGCAAAGCTATTAACAAATTGACTAGAGTTGTAAAAACACTGTCTTTACTTTGATTCAAATATTTTTCTATTGAAGATGAAGAAATATTTAATTATTTCATTATTAAAAATGTTTTTATTGAGTTTTTTTTTTTTGCAAAGCTCAATTTTGATAAATTTTTTCAATGAATCAAATAAAAAGTTTGTTGACCTAAAATTTAATTTTTAACAAACTGTCTTGTAAAAAATTATCTTGAAATATTTTTTTCTGTGTGTAGACATGAGTGGCGACGAAGGACTCAAGTTTATCGATTTGACGTCGTTCTTAGCAACAAAGACCGCTCTGCCCATCCTCTTAATGGACCATCTTGAGGAATGATTTTGGCTTATTATATCCATATAAGATCTAGCTGGTCCAAGAACTAAAGCCAGTGGACCATTGATTGTGTCGTACGTTCGGTGAAAGTGCTGAGAATCAACTGGCAGTTGAACAATGAAATTTGTGAGCTAATAAAGCCAACATTTTGTTTATTTCATAAAATTTGTTGTGTTTTATTTTAAAAAAAAAGTCTCTAAAATGTCTCTAAAAAATCCTAATTACTTTTTGATTTATGGGATGCATTGCTGGGTCTTAAAGAGAAGATGTAAATAGCAGTAAAGAAGTGATTAAACAATTTTGAATTCTTTTGGTCTACTGGTCTTCTTTGACAAAGAAAAAAATCTAAATCACTTTTTAAATTGTTAATTGTTTGTTAAAGATTTCTAATTGCTTAGTTTTCATATCAAATCCGTTTACAATTTCTTTAACCCTCAACACATAAACCTCGAGCTTACCTTTTTAAACCTGTCAAAAAAAATGGAGCTTAAAACAAAGCATGTTTGTAAGGGAGATATGTAAAAGTTTCGCGTACGGAAGACGTAAATTTAGTAAAAAATCCATACAGATAAAAAGCTTTTTTAGATATTTATGCACTAGATAACAAACTATTTTTAGTTGTGTCATTTTTGATGATGTATTATCTGCATAAGTTGCCGAACTATTTTAAGTTATGTCACTTTAGCTAAACTCCTTTCAAGTTTTAACACTTTTGCCAAATTCTAAACTGGCACAAGTCTAATTAATATAACATCCAAAAAAGATTCATGTTATCTTAATTCGTATTGAGACTATTTAGCAGAAAGAACAACTACCATTATATTTTCTGACACAACTAAAAATAAGTCACTTTTGAATTGCAATTTTATAACAATTGAAACATAAAGAAAGACACAACTGTTTTTTAGATAAACAAGTGTATTGCGCATAGTTTAAGGATATAAAACCGAACAATTAAAATTTTGAGTTGAGTCACTTTTGAACTAGGTGTGCGATATGTATTTATTTTAATGCATTTTTTCCAAGCGCACTATTTTTTTAAGATCATAGAACTAAGTGCAGAATTCAGCTTTATGCTCACCACAAATCGCAATCTTGCTTTTTGAACATGTAATATCTCCAGAACTAATGAGCTTACGCGCCGAATTTAGTTGACTCCCACAAAAGCTCAGCGAAAACTTAGTTGGCAAGAAATTTTGTGGCGATCGGGCGGGGTATGTGCAAAAAGAAATTGTGTTTTTTATTTACGTTGTTCGTCGTTTCGACCGAGGTTATGTGTTTAGGGTTAGCATCTAAATTAATTGTTTTTGGAAAACATGTGTATGGAATTTGTTTAAAAATATAATTATTGTACACTACAGATCAAAGTAAAATTTTTGAAACAAACTGATTGCTAATTCAAACTTGAAAGACTGGTCGTCGTAGGAATAATTTGTTTCAACTCCCGATCTATAATTTTTGATTTCTCAACCCGAATTCTTAATCTTAAAATCGATTTTTAATGCAAATTAACTTAAATTAAAGTAAAATGAACAATTCATTAAAAATAAAACAGAAAGCCATTAAATTTTCATTCGTATCAAAATTTTTTCTAATAAAATTTCAATAATTATCTCAAAAGATTGAAAAAATGTAATTGAAATTTTTTTGTCATCAAAAGCTGAATTTTTTTTTTTTTTTTTTTGTATTTGTGTGTGTTTGTATGTGTATATTGTAGTTTTTTTGTTTTTGTTTTCTTAAAGTTTAATTGGCAAATAAATCATTTGTTTAAGAAAAGAAAGGAAAATAAATTAAAATTCTTAAATAAAAATAAAAGTGTTCATAAATTAGCACATTGTCACATTTACTTTGTATTCTTTTTTTTATTAACAATAAAACTAAAAATGTAAATAAATAAATTTAACAAAAAAAAAAAAAAAATTTAAAATAGAAAAAATTAAATAAATAAATATTTGTAAAGAGAAGCAAATAAAAAGCAGTTCTTTGTAAAAAGTTGTCGGAGGAAATAAATTTCTAATATCAAATGATAAATATGTAAATATTTAAAGCGTTCAAGATGCAACAGAAATGTTTTTTGAATTTTTTTTTTTTTTTTTTGTTTAAAACTTTTTTTAAAAGTATTTTAGTCTGCTACCCCATAAAAAATACATTCATGGATTTGTTAATACATATTATTATTAATGTTATTTAAGAAAAAAAAAACATAGTGATAATATTACAACTATTTTAAGTGTTTGTGTTCTTTTTTTATTTGTTTCATTTTTTTTAATTGACCGAAAATTTGCAAAATTTAAAAAAGTGGAATTGTGTGTAAAAAACCAAATTATAATTATTGCAATTTTCATTAAATTGTTTAATGTAGAATATGAAAAGTTTTTCGAAAAATTTTATAATTAAATATTTTTGCTATTTTTGGTTTAATTGCTTACAATAAAAGCGACAGGCAATTAACGTGTCGATTATGTAGATATTGCAACAGAGCTTCAGTTCCTCTGTGAAGGTCAGGCAACTTTTTTCACTTATTATTTTGACAGATCGGCAACAGAAAAATATAAACAGCTAGCGCAAACAAATGGAAATAAGTAAATTTTATAAAAAGAAATAGAAATTTGATAAGTTCCGGTCATTTACTTTTTCCATGACCTAAAAAAAGGAGTGAACGTGACATCTATTGGGAGGCCATTCTAATCCGCTAGAATCACCGTCTGTACCAACATAGCGTTTACACTTGACAGAAACGTCATTACAGTAAGAAAAGACATTGCTAAGTCTGGGATCACACTATGAAAGTTTTCTTTCAGAAACTCTGAGTTTAATGGTGAGAGGGGAAGAGAACATGCTTTTCTTTTCTCCTCTCTCACCTATAAACTCAGACTTTCTGAAAGAAAACTTTCATAGTGTGAACCCAGACTAACTGCCTTCGTGACAAAGGCGCCCGCCCATACAGTAATATATAGCCTTTTCACACTTTTGAGGGATCTTAATAAAGATGTTGAAATCCATTCACACTTGCAACATCAGACATATGTTGTCAGTCAAAAAAAGTCATAATTTTCTAAAAAAAAAAAACTTATTTTTGTTTAAAACTTTTTTCTACAAAATTTATTTGAAACTCATTTTTTTTTATATATTAAAAAATTTAAACAAAAAAATGGCTTGCAAAAAAGGAGATACTTGGCAAATGGTAACGCTGCTTTCAAAACAAATGCCATTTTGTCAGTGATGCCACAATAATAACACAGTACAACATTTTTCAGTTAATTGATTGTCAACTCAATTCTGTGAACTGTATGTGAAATTAGACCCAAAAAGAAGAATTTCTGCATCATTCGTTTTGTCTTCTTACATGCGATTTGAAGTTAGTATCGATTTGAAGTTAGTACTATCGTATAGGGGAATTTATCACGTTTTAGGCCCTGTTGTTTGACATAGCTCGACAGCCACTAGCCCAATTTAGTTGAAATAAATTTTAAAAAATTAAGAATTACAATTCCCTTAATCTGTTCATATATTGTTTTCCTATACAAGTAACACTTTCGAAGTTAAAAATGAATGTATGAAGGGAAAAAATTATTTTTTGCCTAAAAATTTAAATTTTTTTTTTTTAAAAATACATAAAAAATCCAAAATGGAAAAAAGTTTCAAGTCTAGTTATTTTTTCGCAAAGTCACATAACCTATGAGCAAAATGAAACAAAGATCATAAAAATCGATGCACGCGTTTCGCTTTTATTCGCAATTGAGTAAAGGTATGAATTTCAAAAATCAGTTATAGCCACCACCCTTAAAATAAAAATATAAAATAAAAAATTATCATGCAAAAAAAAACTTTATTTATAAAAACTTAATGAAAATAAAATAATATGCAATTAATACGCAATTATAATATGCATAAAAACAAAATTTAGAACATTTTTTCAATTATTGGCAATATCCATCCTTGTAGAAGTTGACGCTTGTGGTTCTGATGATCTTGTTTTCTTCGTAGGTTGTTCATATTCATGGTCTGAGTCTGTATCGTCATCCGAGATACACAAACTATTCAAGGGCGTGTTTCTTTCACTGTGTCCACCAATTTCAATGTCTTCATCTTCGGTGCTTTCTTCAAACTGCCTAATTGTGGAACTCCACCAACAAACCTCCGCAGGCAATGCATCCAATTTTTTGCTTTTGAACCGCTTTTCAAATGGCATGGTCACCTGGTGGAACCTCTATCCTTGTTCGTCTGATTCCTGAGGTGATTGTGCCAAAAAAGTATCGAGGTGGTGGTGCAAGAAATGCAATTTCAGCGTCATGGATGCACCGATTTTTTCGAAATAAAACAGCAACCTGTCCACTCGTTGCTGTATCTCTTCTCGCTGGACACGGTTCTTTCCTAGAACGCCTTCTATTACTTCTTTCAATGCGTTCCATGCATGTTGGTGGTCGTGATGCTCTGAAAGCAAATGTGTGAAAGAATCACTTTTGATCAATTTCCGAATATCAGGTCCATTGAGAATACCTGTTTTAAATACATAAGAAAAACGAAAAAATTATTGGTAGTGCGAATGTATAGAAATTAACAAATTTAGATATGACAATATTGAAATACAGAGTACGATACGTACCGTTTTTAATTTTCTCATCACTGAGTTTCGGAAAGATGGATTTCAAACAGTCAAAGGCGCCGTTAACTTTTTTGACCACCACTTCAACGAATTTCCCAGCTATTCCCAGTTTCATGTGGAGCGGTGGCAACAAAATATCATCCAGGTCCTTTATCATAGGTTCATTGCGTAATTTTAATTGTTTGTTGAGCTCGGGAGTTCTTCCTTTCCAATCTTTACATTGATATTGATTTCCTTTGTATCGTGAATCCCAATTACAAAGGAAGCAGAAGTATTTTGGATATCCGCCCTTTTCTATAATCCCTTGTAGTATGTTGACCACCTTCAGATCGCAACAAATGTTCCATTTGTGTTCATTGTATTTGATTTTCTTCAAAATTTCGCCCAATGCTTCATACGTTTCCTTCATAGTTGTGCTGAATCCTAATGGAATGCATGGTTTTTTATTTTTGTTGTGCAGCAGCACAGCCTTCAAACTAGTAACTGAACCATCGATGAATAAACGCCAGTCGCCAGCGATATAATCCATTCCCAATTTTTTCACTAAACCTGGGATATCATGGCAGTACGTGAACGTATTTGCTTCGTCAACGGAATAAAATTTCTGAAAATCAGCTTGGCGTTGTCGGTATGGTGTTGCGCTGACATTTTGCTATGTGAGTTTTCTTCTCTTCAAAAATGATGTCAGCCATTCGGAGTCGTGTTGTGATAGTCCCAGCTTGGCCACAATGTAATCCATTTCGATTTGTGGTAGCGGTTGTGGTGCACTATTTTCAATATCGGGTATCCAATCAGCATCATCCAAATCGGTCGGATTGGTGAAAACGGTTTCGGCTAGCAGGGACACAGTATCCGCACTCGGAGGTTTAGGTGCATCGGTATCAGCAGGGCGTTGCACTGGAAGTGTGGCAGTAAATGCAGCAGTGTATACTTTTGTTTTCAATTGTTGTCTGTTTAATTTAGGACGAAAATTTATGCATGCATAGCACCTGGATTCATCATGTCCAGTTGTGTCTTCCACCCAAATTACTGGCTTCATAAAAGATAACTTTCTACTTTTTCCGTGAATCCATTTTAGAAGGGTAGTATAACAACTGTTGCACACTGTGTTCGGCGTAAAATTTGCACCACTTAAATCTGATTCATCTGCTTATAAATGGGCGCATATTTTAAGGGCGGCTGGCTATATACCTGATTCAGCACTTGTACGTTTCAAACTGTGCAAAACTTTCCAAATAATGACCACCCTTAAATGTGGGTGCAATTTCTGTAAAAAAATCATATAGGTAGCCACCGGAAAAACCCAAATAATAAAAAGGTCCACTTTCCGTTTAATTGTCCACGTACATTTATTACCGCAATCATAAAAATCAAATAACCTTTTATTTATTCCTTTTTTTTTAATTCTCAGAATCATGAAAAAGGTGTCAATGTTTTCTCCAAATAATGTTGTGCATATCTCGAGCAAATTTTTTAAATTCATACATTTACTTAATTGTGAATAAATGACAAACGCGTGCATCGATTTTCATGATCTATGCCTTATTTTGCTCATAGGTCATGTGACTTTACGCGAAAGTTATAAGATTAGACACTTTTTTCCATTTTGGTTTTTTTATGTATTTTTAAAAAAAAAAATTTAAATTTTTAGGCAAAAAATAATTTTTTCCCTTCATACATTCATTTTTAACTTCGAAAGTGTTACTTGTATAGGAAAACAATATATGAACAGATTAAGGGAATTGTAATTCTTAATTTTTTAAATTTTATTTCAACTAAATTGGGCCAGTGGTTGTCGAGCTATGTCAAACAACAGGGCCTAAAACGTGATAAATTCCCCTATACGATAGTACTAACTTCAAATCGATACTAACTTCAAATCGCATGTAAGAAGACAAAACGAATGATGCAGAAATTCTTCTTTTTGGGTCTAATTTCACATACAGTTCACAGAATTGAGTTGGCAAATAATGTGTTGTACTGTGTAATGGAATTTATTGGCACTTTGCTAGTGATGACACTAAAATAATCGAAAGATGTAGAATGGAATACAATGAGATAGGAACATCTTGTGATGTTGTTGAAAGAAGAAGAACAAATTTTTCAAATTTTCACTTTTTGATGTAATTTTTTTTTGCGGGCAAAACTTCAAATTGCTGTCAGCAAAGTAGTTAATTTGCAGTAGTGAACAAGTTTGCATGTATTGCTACTGTGATGACAGTATCCAGCGGGAAAAAACGTAACTGAATAAAAAACAAATATTTCTTTTGCTTTTGCTTTGGCAAAACAACAAAACAAAAAATGGTACTCCTTCTCTTCTCCCTTCTCATAGAAGGGAATGTGGATTGTGTATCTTTTCTTAGATACGAAAGAGCCAAGGCCTTCTATGAGGCATTCTTTAGCAGTTAGATAAGAATGGTAATCGTATCAAAACTTTTTTTAAGCAGGCCTTTAATAAGGTCTAAAGTAAGAAGGTCTTCTGAGTTTTTCTGCTAGGTACTGTCAAGTGTAAACGTTATGAAATAAGCAAATGGTCTTGCTTTAAGGCATATAGTTAGCCAAAGCTTTAAATGAAGTTATGTTGGTGACCGAACTACCCAGCAAACACAATTTATCTATATTCAGTTGTTTTCGGTTAATTGAGCTCCGCTTAGTTGAGTTTCCTGTTTTATTGCACAAAAAATTATGGAACGAAATCATTCAGTATAACTGCCTATATAAAAATACCGGTTTAGTTGAGTTCCGTTTTATTGCGTCACCCGCTTAATTATTTCGCAAAATAAGACCGCATTGCGAAAAACAAGAGCAAATGTTTCGGTTTATTGTTTCCGTCTACTTAATGTGTTTTGCTCCACACGATGAACGTGCCTGATTTTTATTTTGTTTTAAAAAACCTAAACCATTTTTAAACTTAATAAACAAAAAATTAGTTTTATTTTCTATCTACACATGGATGTTTCGCTTTATTGCGCATCTTGCTCAATTAAGCGATTTTCGTTTTAATTGCGTCGGCGATTCAATTAATGAGTACTGCTTAATTGAGTTCCCGTTTAATTGTGTCAAAAGTCGTTCATTTTTTGAAAATTAATTAAGCGGAAAAAACTGTATATAAACAAGTTTGTGTCGTGTATGTGCTCCTAAAACTCAAGAACTGCTAGACCGATTGACACCAAACTTGGACAATAAATTACTTTAGTAGGGAGCCAAGTTTCTCTAAAGTTTAATTCTGATAGGTGGCGCCAGTGTGATATTAAAATTTTTTTATTTATAGTACGATTTAACTGAATTTCACAAAATATATTTATTAAACAAAAATAAGTTTCCTGATAAAATTTTGACCTGGTAGATAGCGCTGGGATCAAGTTATTAACAAAATATCCAGTATTTAACTGATATTTAAAAATGCGGAGCAGCGCCGGGACCAAGCAGCTACCCAATAAAAAATTGTGCTTCGAGCGAAGCAGGTTTGTAAGGAGAAATTTAAGAGTTTCGCTTATCATCTTTTTACGAAAGACATGAATTTTTATGGCGAGTTCCCACTTTGAAGCAATACATTTTTGACACATAAAGCGCATTATTCAGCGCATAAAAAATTGTTGGATGTAACGATCAGCTTTACACACTGAATGTTTTGATACAGTTATTTTTTAGTATTCTCCTTTACAAGCCTGCTTCGTAGTCAGGGAATGCCGTTGAAATGTTATTTTTTTATAACAGTTGTTGAGAGGTCTTTCACTTGCATTACTGCATTTCTGTATGTCTTATTGATTAGCGCATAATTGTGCGCTTATTTTTTTAAATGTTCCATTAGTGCTTCGCAAAATGATGAAAAATTTTATTGGGAAGTTTATACAACAAAAATGTCTGTATTTTAACTCTTAGGGTCATTATTACAACTTGGCGTTAGCTGCTATCCGTCAGATAACAGATGCTTCTTGACAGATAACACATTACTATCTGTCAACTTAATCCTAACTTTAGCTAATTTCAAGTTGTAATAATGGCCCTTATAGTTATTGAAATATGACGAATTTAACTTATTGCGTTGTTTGAACAAATGGATTTTAGGTTAGAGTATATTTGTTCACAGGGATAAAAAGAAGTAGAAAAAAACGACAATAATTTTAAAGAATTTTTTTTTTAAGTTCAGGGTATAATGATTTATCCAAATTTTTCTAGAACTCTATGACATTAATTTTCTCTGGAGTATTAAATTTGCTTTAAAGCTTCATAAATTCTTTTAATGACATTCTCCATTTTTTTCTTTAAAATATTATAACATTAAAATCATTGCAAGTTACCAAATGCGTTATAAATATGAAATATTTTTCGTATATGATTATGAACTTAAAATGTTTGCTGGCTTAGTATTGTTGTCTCATAAATGTCTAAGTGAAAGAGCATAAGAATATCTCTGAAGTGGTTTCAGCACAAATAATTGGCTGCCTTTGCTTTATAGCATTTTGACACTTGTCAACATTCAACATTTAACATCAACTTGCGAAGATGTTGGAATTTTCCCATAAGAAATACATAGGGCTAAAAATCAAAATTTATCAACATCTTTACAGAATGTTACTATATCATTTTGTTCCCTTTTACATTTTTCGATTCTTTTAGTGTCATCACTAGAAAAGTGGCAATAAATTCTATTATTATTGTGGCATCACTGACAAAATGGAAGTTGACTTGAAAGGAGCGTTACCATTTCTCAAGTTTTTCCTTTTTTGTAAGCCTTATTTTGCTTAATTTTGCTAAAATTATTAAACAAAATGAATGAGAAATACATTTTGGTGTTATCTTTTAAAATGTTGGCACTTTTGTAGAAAAAAAGTATTTAAAAAAAATAAAAGTTTTTTTTTCAGAAATGGTGACATTTTTTATGATTGGTAGATGTTAAATGTTTCAAGTGAAAACGCGTATTTCACATTTTCAACATCTTCCATGCGTTCCTCCGAAATCTATGCAAGTGTACAAAGGGTATTAGAGCATACTTTTGTCTTCTCTCTCAAGAGACTATGAAGCAGTGATGGAAAATTCAGTACTATGGTACAATTTTGAGTACTTTTGCCTTTCAAAAATACCACGGTACCCCTAAGTCTGCTTTAGTACTCTTTACTTGTTATGCTTCTTTGTTTAGAAAAGTACTAATTTCGACTCCAACCTTTGAAATTCCAACTCCGACTCCTAATTTAACCTTGTATGTACATATATAAGACTAGTCCTTATTTTACTTTAAACTATTTTTTTTTAATGCAGTACTTTTTAAATGGTTAAATATAGCAAGAAAAGAATTGAGTGAAAATTTCAAATCAATATTTTAAATATTGCATCGCCAATTTCGAATTATTTTTATTTTGGAAATAATAGAATATTTTTTTCAAATTTGTTATGCCGAACAATTTTGGAGTCGGAATTTTTTGTGGTTACTTCGACTCCGACTCCGGTACGAAAACCTCAACTCCGTCTCTTCAACACCGACTCCACAGTCCTCTTGACAACATTGTCTACACAACATGTATTCTTATCAAAAGTATATCTGCTTGTTGATATATTTTAATGTCAGATATCCTCATCAGAATTTTGCTGTTCATAAATGACTGAGATATGAGCAAAAAAAAAAAAAAAATATGTATCTTAGTTTTTATTTTTAAATTTATTTTCCAAAAAAATATGTTTGAAAAAAGTACCAAAATGTTGAAAAAAGTACTCTTTTTGCTTGGTGGTCAGTACTATGAAGACTAAACACAAATTCATCGGTTAACAGCAATATCTACAATGCTAAAACCTTTTAATATGTTTTTTAAATTTTTGGCGGATTTTAGCGATTTGGAACAAATTTATTTTTTAAGTTTAGAAAAAAATATTATTAATAATTTAAATCATCTATGTTTTATTGTCAAAAAGTTAAAAATAAAGGCTTTGGCGATTTTTGACATTGAATTTGGCGAAAAAGGTCAAAATCGATCTGACAACCCTGCTAATGAAGGCAGTAACAATATATTTATTATATACATATTTTACCATTGTCAGCATTTTTTTGCATGTTTTTGCTAAATGTCTTTTATCAGTATTTTTTTAGGTTTGTAGAGCATACTCTACTTTTTGAAGCATATTTTATCCTGTTAAATTTTTTTTATATGCTGCGAAACAAAAAAAAATTGTTTTCACTTCTGGTTAACGGATGGCTTTTCTGTTTTAAATATCTGTATGCCCAACGTGTTTCTTCAATTTCGTGTTCACTTAATGTCATTAAAGATTTATGTTATTTCAACCTGGCAATTTTAAATATAAGCAAAAATTAGAGAAAAATAATTTATTTGCGCTTGTGCAGATATGTGTAATACATAGAAATCTAGACCTTTAATCGGCTTAAGCGTCTATAATACTGGTCTACAAATTCGGAAAAAAAAATGACTGCAGGAACGAAGCAAGTTTTTAAGTAATCTGGGTGCACTGAATTCGAATCTGGCATACAAATTGAGCTATCACGTCTTGTTCATTTCTATCGCATGCTGGCAATACTGTAAAACAGTCAATACCGACCCTACAATTTCACAATTATTTATTTGACAGAAGCCCACATTCATTCTTAATCTTTATAATAGTAGCGTTTAAGCATGTCAGGGAGATCGTGTGTCACTGATTCAAGCTATTTTTGCTTTGTGTTTTTATTGAATATTTGGTTGAAAAAAAGGATGTGCAATATCAGAATCATTCAAATATATATATTTACATGATTTTGGTTTTGCAATCAGAAAGTTGTACAAACCGTGGACACCGACAATGTTTTGCATATTTTTTATTTGCTTTTAGATTTTTTTCCAACAAAAACTAGGTGCAGTGAGAGCGAACAAGGGGAGCGTGCTCACCAAGATTTAATGAAAATCGAAAGAACTTGTTAAGGATTTTCAGAAAAAAGCATGCTGGAGACTATTGTTGGACTCTTATACGTGAAACCGAACCAACAAAATACAAACGACGTTCAAATAACGCCATTCACTTTTAAAAATTCATTGATTTTTAAATAAACTAGTGATTTTTTATGTAAGAAACGAATAAAAACATTTTTTTGTATCTCAAAAGCCTGACGTGATAGAGAAACACCAATTACAGATTCGAATTCAGCCCACCAAATTACCCTAGGAAAGATATTTGGTTGCTCCAGTCCAAAACCTTGTTGGTACCCAATAAAAAATTGAGCTTCAAACGAAGCAGGGTCCAAATCGTCGCAGTCGTGATCGAGTGACTTTGATCGAAATTTTACTTTTTGAGATTATGCCATTCGATAACGAATAGTCGATCGAATGACTTTACTCGAAATGTCATTCGATAGGTTAAGAGCTTTCGTAAAAACATTTAATTGTTTTTTTACAAAAAATTTACACACTTTTTGGGAATAATTATTAGATTTCTTTAACAAATAGCTAAAATTTAAGTATTAAACTTTTTTCAGCAATAAGAAATAAAATATGTAATAACATTCAGTTTTGCAATTTTTCGGAAAATATAGTCATAGATAGAAGCGATTTCTGTATTGAAAGTTTTTTGATTCTTTACAGCTTTAACGATTTTTAATAAATAGTAGACTTTGCTATTGTGCCGCTGTTAGCAATTTTTTGCGAATTTCCCCTAATTTAGCAATTTTTTAATTCCTTATATTTTTATGAACTTTTAATCAATTTTATGGCTTGTTTAAATTATTAAAAATTTTGGAGAATTTTCGCTATTTTTGCAAAAAAATTTTTTTTGTTAATTGTTAACATTTTGTTTTTTTTACCGATTTCAAATAAATTTTAGGGTTTGTTTCCAAGTTTGCGATTATTTGCGAATTTTAGCCAATAAATACTAGACTTTGCTTTCATGCCGCTGTTTGCAAATTTCCGCTAATTTAAAATTTTTAATCGAATTTTTGCCATTCCTTGTAATTTTAGGGACTTTTAATCAATTTAATAGCTTGTTTGATATGTTAAAAACTTTCGCGAATTTTCGCTATTTTTGCAAATTTTCTGAATTCGTAAAATGTTTTCCGAATTTTTGCAATTTTTGCGTTGCTTTGTTGCTCTTTTTGGCAAGCGCCGCCGTTATTAAAAAAGCCACATAAATAAACCGAAGACACCTATTTTATAGGGCACTATCAACATTGTTGATTTATATGCGGCGAAAAGTGCAATGCCTTATGCCATTAGTATACAATCATAAAAATCTATTACATTTTTTAAAGAAATTTCGATACGAAAGCTTTCGAATGCCGCAATCCCGTTTTTGATACGTCACGAAGTTTTATTCGATACGAAAGTTCATTCGATCACGTGTGCGACGATTTGGGCCCAGGTTTGTCAGAGAGAAATGTAAGAGTTTCGCTTACCATCTCGCTTACGGAAGGCATGAATTTTATATGGTGAGTTCCCACTTTGAAGCAATAAATTTTTGAGACAAAAAGCGCTTTATTCAACGCATATACAAACTGGTGAACGTTGTGTTCTTCTTTACACACTGAATGTTTTTTTTACATTAATTTTTAGTATTCTCCCTTACAAACCTGCTTCGCAGTAAGGAAATGCCGTAACACTTGAAATATTCTTTTTTTCTTTTATAAAACTTGTTAACAATTCCTTCACTTACTTTACTGCATCTCTGTATGTCTTATTGCGTAGCGCATAATTGTGCGCTAATTTTTATAAATTTACCATTAGTGCTTCGCAAAATAATAAAATTTTTTATTGGGTAGTGTAATTTTTTGCTTGTTTTTTATATGCAAAAAAAAATACAGGGTAGCTGATGAAAGCCGCTACAAAAAAAATGTAATAACTTTTTTTCTATTTAATGAATGTGGTCCATTTTTTTTTTATTTTGCAGATTGATTCTTAGATTTGACAAAAATGGATAACTGGGACACCGAAACAAGAATTTGGATTGTCCGCCGTTATCACGCACTGGAGTCCGTAGTTTCGGTTCAAAGAGAGTATAGGCGCACATTTGGCGGCAATCCTCCGAGCAGATGGACCATAATGAGACTTGTAAACAATTTTGCCGAGCATGGGACAGTCAACAGAAGACCTTACCATCGAAACCCTTCAGTTCGAACGGAGGAAATAATCGCTGCTGTAGCTGCTGCGATACAACACAATCCAAGAGTTTCGACAAGAAGCTTATCTGCTCAAATGGGTATAAGCAGACAGTCATTACAGTCAATTATGCACAAAGATTTGGACTTATTCCCATATAAAATTGAAATGGCCAACAAACTGAACGCTGCAGACTTGCCGATTCGCTTGGAATTTTGCCAGAAGATGCTTCAAATGGTGGAAGAGGATGGAAACATGTTGAACTGTCTTTTCATGTCTGACGAGGCCCATTTCGATTTGAACGGCAACGTAAACAAACAAAATTGTCGAATATGGAGTGCTTCCAACCCACAGACACTCCATGAGACGGAATTGCATCCACTTCGTGTCACAGTGTGGTGTGCAGTTTCATCACGCTGCATTGTTGAACAATTGAACAACTTTTTGCTTAGATGCCGCACATGCATCAACGAGCAGGGGGGCATTTAAATTCCATTATTTTTAAAACAAATTAAACTATATTTAATAAAATTGAATGAGCTTTAACATGAATAAGGCCGGCATGAAAATCCTTCTACTGAACCCTCCACGGGGGTGCTGGCTGGTAACGGGTACTGGTGGGTACGCGGCTAAGATCAGGGCCTTGAGCAATGTAATGCCTATTGCCACATTACTGTGATGGGTCTTGATCATAGGTAGAAGGTAATCGTGGGGTTTGATTCGGTCCGGGCGTCTGTGGGCGGTTTTCGGTCTTCGGTGATGTCTCCACGATTCTTGGAACTAAAATCCAGGCGCGTCTGTTCCCATATTGGGCGGCTTCCTGGTGCGCGTCTGTTATCCGGTGGATCGGCTTTAATACGAACATGGCAGCATGTATAAAATGCGAAAAAAATTATGATGAAATGGAAGAAGAAACGGAAAAAAGTCGGGCGGTAATATACGCCCAAACGTCGGTGTTAGCAGTGACTGCGACCACCGGCGGGCACGGTGGAGAACCAATATCTCCTCTGCGTGTCGCCAGCGGTCACACATTCTCTGCCGTGGTTAAGGCGCCTTACGGTGGAAGTATTAAAGATGCCAATAACGCAACTGTGACAAGTACGGATACCGTTGTCGATTCAGACTCGGATCTCGATAGCGTCAAAACTATTACCTCTAAAGAGGAACGTGAGCTGCTAAATTCACCTAGCACATCTCGGGGAGCCCATTCCATTAATAGGAACAGGCCCAGGAGGAGCAAGGAAGGACTTAGAGCTCTTTCAGAATACAAAGCTGCGGTCCGGATACAGCATCGGCTTGGCTCCAAATCCAACCCTTCCAATGATGAGAAGGAACGGATGAAGTGGGCCAAAGGGGCGATTGCAGAAGGCCGAGCTCACTTTTCAAATAACCCCAAATATGCTGCCAAGAACCATGGTTTCCCCAACTGCATTGAGGAAGCCGTGATTAAGAGCATGCAGGGAAAAAGACAGCGGTCAGTTGATGAGTCTCCATCTGCCGTAAATCCTAAGGAGACGAAAAAATCCAAGAGAAACCCCGAGGAGATCAGACCCTCGAAATCTGCCACTGAGCCGTTGCCAAAGGCTGCACGAGTCAGTGAAGTGGCCAAACGTCCTCTGAGCGTGGCACTTCTCGACATGAGCAACCCCTTTGGTCAAATGTCCACAGAGCGATGGAAGATTGTTGAGCTAAAGATTTTCAACGAAATCGTTGCTAAGATGGAAGCTGAACCGATAGACCGCTGCCCTCTTTTGATGGGGCTGGTTGGTTCAATGGAGTGAAGCTCATCAGTTGCAAAGACGAAATGACGCTGGAATGGCTTAAAGGAGTCATTACTAAACTCAAGGGTTTGTGGTCGGATGCACAACTTAAGATTGTGGATCGATCGCATATTCCTGCTATACCGAAGGCGAAGGTGAATTTTCCGCGTATTGTCAAACCGGAAGTCGCTCTTCGTCTCCTACAAAACCAGAATCCTGATATTCCCACTAAAGAATGGAGAATTCTGCACGTGCAAAGGGGTAATAAGGACGGGCAGAACTACATACTGCAGATCACAAAGGAGTCGGAAGACCTTTTGTATCCGCGGTATGGAAAAATGTCATGGGGAGTTGGAAGTGTCTTTCTACGGTTAAAGAAAAGACATCCGCAGGACTCCAACCATAACACACTGGAGGTCGATGAAGTGGAGCGTGATCTGGCAGCTGCCACTGCGGCCACTTCTGGACTGAGTCTGGGTGAGACGGCCAATGAGGATAGAGCCGACCCCGAGCGGGTGTTTTTAGTCGATGACGCTAAAGATCCTGCAAGTCAACCTCCAACATTGTAAGATGGCATCGGTCGAACTCCTCCTCACGTTAGAGGAGGGTCGCTACGACGTGGCTTTAATCCAGGAACCGTGGATCTCCACAGGAAATCGGGTTTCTGGATTGAAGTCACGTAATTATAACACGTACTTCTCAAAAGTGGTAGGTAGAATACGATCTGCAATACTTGTGAGGAAGAATTTTTGTTCATATATTCTCTATAATTACAGCACTGACGATCTCACAGTTGTGGCCTTGGAAGATGGCAGAGATGACATGGTACTTTTTGCATCATCCTATATGCCACACGATGGGGATGCCCCGCCAGTAGAACTCCATAGACTAGTCGAGGAAGCTTGTAGAAGGAGACAGAACCTGGTGGTGGGTACAGATGCTAACGCTCATCACACAATATGGGGCAGTAAGGATACCAACAGTAGAGGTGAGGATCTTATTGCTTTTATATTACAGAATAATATACAAATTGCGAATAGAGGTGAGGTCCCCACGTATAGGGGCCCTACCTCGGAGAATGTGCTTGATGTGACGCTTTATACTGATTATAAAACAGTGATAGATGACTGGAAGGTGCTTACGCAGCCATCCTTCTCTGATCACTCCTACATATCATTTTTGTTAAATTACACTATACCTAACGAAACAGTGTTTAGGAACCCAAGGAATACGGACTGGGCCAAATACTCTTCACTTTTGAACAGGGATCTAGGTCACTCGGGAACATTGGTTAGTTCAGGGGACATAGATTCGGCTATAGACACATTGGTATCGGGCGTTACTAGATCCTATGAGAAGTCGTGTCCCCCGACACGAGCTAGGCGTAAGTCCAGACCACCGTGGTGGAGTGGTCAGCTGGACTCTGGAAGACGCGAGCTTCGTGAGCTATTCAAACTGGCGAAAATTGTCGACCGGTCTGAGTGCTGGGGGGAGTATAAGGACGCTCTTAGGGCGTATAAGCGCGACGTGCGAAGGGCTAAACGAGCTTCGTGGAAAATTTTCTGCGATAATATGGAGAAGACAACCGAAACGGCAAGACTGCGGAGGATGCTAGTGGGCAGTCCGGTAATGCCGAGTACGGTTTGTAGGGAAAACGGAGAATGGACAGGGAGCAGCGCGGAAACGTTGGGGGTGCTTGTGGATACACACTTTCCGGGCTGCTCTGATGATCATATTCCAACTGATGAAACTTCTGTTCTGGCAGATGGTGATGGCGGTATCATCACCTACGAGGGGGTGGAATGGGCAATCGATTCGTTCCAGCCATATAAGTCGCCTGGTCTTGACGGAGTTATCCCGGCGCAACTGCAGCAGTTGAGACAACGGATAGTACCATGGCTGGTGGAAATTTTTAAGGGATGTCTGAGGGTAAACTATGTGCCTAAATCTTGGAGGATATCTAAGATTGTATTTCTGCCGAAATCGGGCAGGAGCAGTCATATGTACCCAAAAGATTTTAGACCTATAAGTCTCACATCCTTCCTGCTGAAGACGTTGGAGAGAATCTTGGACTATCATGTCAAGGGTAACATGAGGCCGACCATTCTCTCTGTCAATCAACATGCGTACACGAAGGGTAAATCAACTGAGACGGCACTTCATTCAGTTGTCTCGCTGATTGAGAAGACCCTGAGCTATAAGGACTTCGCTATGGGTGTGTTTCTGGATATCGCGGGAGCATTCAATAATGTGTCCACAGAGGCAATTTTGGCCAGCTTATCTCGCACTGGGGCACATCCGCATGCTAAAAACTGGATTGGTAACCTGCTACGGTGTAGAACTATATCCGCGGCGTGGGGCAACTCCAGGATAACAAAGAGGGCACACCGGGGAACCCCCCAGGGAGGGGTACTCTCGCCGATGCTATGGACGCTTGTCGTCAACGAACTTCTCAATAGACTTCAGGACGGGGCAGCAAAGATGACCGCATACGCAGATGATGTGGCGGTGATAGTTACTGGCAAGGATCTGAATACTATTAGTTCTGTAATGGAGGCTACATTGGCGATAATCAACCAATGGGCAGCCGGAGTAGGACTGGGAGTTAATCCCGAGAAGACGGACCTAGTACTATTTACGAAAAGGTATAAAGTTGGTCCATGGAGGAGACCTAAATTAGGGGGTACTAACCTGGAACTTAAATACCACACTAAGTATCTGGGAGTAATACTGGATAGCAAACTGTCGTGGAGACTGAATGTGGAGGAGAGGGTGAAAAAGGCAACGATTGCGCTCTACGCATGTAAGGGAATGCTGGGCAAAACGTGGGGTCTAACCCCTGCTCTTACACATTGGGTCTACACAGCGGTGGCGAGACCAATCCTACTCTACGGGATACTTGTGTGGTGGACGGCCTTGGATAAGGTATCGTACCGGAATATGCTAACGGGCGTACAGAGACTCGCCGAACTTAGTATCACCGGTGCTCTGCGTAGTACACCGACTGCGGCAATGGATGTGATCCTGGACTTGCAGCCGATTCATCTAGTGGCAGAAGGAACTGCAAGGAGGTCTGCGATCCGCTTAAGGGCGACGGGACAATTTGCATATGGACTCTATGGTCACGGTAGTATTATAAGGGGAATAGATTGTAGCAGTGACTACACCATTCCGAGACTGACACTTGGAGGGAAACCGCGAGTTACCCTAGAGGAGGACGGTTGGTTGGCAGGACTCCGATCAGGCCAAGGGACCTTCAGATTCTACACTGATGGTTCCAAAATGGAGGACGGAGTTGGAGCTGCAGTCTACTGCCGAGAACTGGGTATTCGGGAATCGTATAAGCTTCCCGATTACTGCAGCGTTTTCCAGGCGGAGGTTTTTGCAGCCAAAATGGCTGCTGATTTGGCACGTGTTCCCGGCACCGAGAACTCGCGGGTAAACTTTTTCATTGATAGTCAGGCGGCGATCAAGGCTATAACCGCGGAATACTCATACTCATCTGTCGTCCAGGAGTGTAGGGACTCGATAGATAGACTCTGTATCAATAGGAGAGTGCATATCTACTGGGTTCGCGGTCACCAGGGCATAGAGGGTAACGAAGAGGTGGACGAATTGGCGAAACGGGGGGCCCGTTTACCACGCGATAGGATGGTGGTCATCCCGGCTCCAATTCAGAATATAAGGAGGGATACGGACTCTGCTATACGGAGGAGATCGGAGGCGTTTTGGGAAAACTCAGAAACGTGCAGGGTTTCCAAGGTTATGTGGGGATCCTATGATCCGGAGTCGTCGAAAATTCTTCTGTCGCTATCGAGAAGGGACTGTAGACTTCTGATAGGTTTTATAACGGGTCATTGTTGGACTGCGGTATACGCCTATAGGGCGGGCCGGTTGAATAGTGACAATTGTAGATTTTGTGGGGTACCAGGGGAAAAGGAGACGGTAGAGCACTTGCTATGCTACTGTCCGGCACTCGTGCGCTCCAGGGTGAACTGTCTGGGAGATCATTATCTCCAAGATCTCGGGGAAGTCTCTGGGATTGGGTTAATGAGACTCCTTGCATTCGTCAAGAGAGTGTGGGGTACCTTGGATACCATCACATCTGACTGACCTTTTTACTTTCTTCTGTGGGTTATCGTACAATTGTGGTAACGCTATGGACCTATTTGGTCTATGCGGGGTCTTTGTGACCGGCCACTCTAACCTAACCTAACCTAACATGAATAAAAAAAAAAGTATTCCATACACTGAAAAAAAAGTTATTTGAGTTTCTTAATGTAGCAATATTCATCAGCCACCCTGTATTAAGTTGTTTAATGTTTTATTTTCAAATTTGCCATCTTTGGTTTTTGGAAAATTTTTTAATAATTTTAAAGGCATATTTTCAAGTGTTTGCGCATAAAACAAATTTTTTAAATCAAATTTCCGGTTTCCCTGGTGACAAGTCTCACTCTGGATTCGCCGCTCATTGATATGGTAATATTGCTAAGTCCAAATTTACAATGTGGAAATTTCTTGCCAGACAGACGAAGCTTGTGGATAAGTGGGCTACGTTGTATGCGTAACACACTTTACTTTTTTTCTATCTCACCTACAAAGTTCGCCTGTCCGGCAAGAAACGTCCACACTGTAAACTGGGACTAATGCAGGTATTCACCATGATTTGAAGGCTGAAAAGGCATCTTCGGACAAAAACTCATAAGAATATCCAAACAATTGTCCAATCCACAAGCTAGTAATAACGGCGTAATCGTTGTATAATTATACAATATTGTATTCTTGTTGTTGGTAATTTTTATACAAAAGTGCTTTATACGATTAAATTTTTTATGTTTTAAAAAATGTTGTATTCGTTTAAACAATGTTAACATCTTTTTAGAACGCGATAACACCACAACTTTAATTTTTCCTAATGCTTTATATATGTGTAATTAATTTGAAATTTTTTTAAACGATTTTAATTAAAATTGTTTATTAATTAATATTTATAACCAGTTCACATTCAATTAAAACTCACATACCTGGTTTTATTTCATTGTATCACAAAATGTGAATGTTAACTTTTATTAAAGAAGAATAAATCAAAAATCATGTTTTTTTAACGAGCTTGTGAATTAGACAAATATTTTAATTAAATTGAATAAAAAGTGCGTAAACTTGGAACAATTTTCATTAAACAAAAAAATTAAAGACGATTTTGATATTGAATATAGAAAGGTATAGAAGTGGAGAAGAGTGCCGTATAGCACTTGCCCCTGGGGCGGACCAGGTGTGTCCTACAGGTGAGGCGATGAAAAGTGTTTGTTAAGCACAAAATTATTACTATTTTTATGTATAATGTTTGGTGAAAAATCGTCCACGGAGAGCACGTGTGCACTATTGGGTTAAAACTGTATTCGTCCTTTTTGCTCTTGCCGCTTATCGCTCTTATTGTGCTTTAATTTTTACCATTTGTATTGTAATTTTTTTGAATTGTTAGTGTGTAATTTCAAATCATTTGTTTACTAATAAATTTATTTTGTCAAACTCTACTAAACTACATGCAAATTTATATTTTTTTAATTTATTGTTTACAATTACAAAAAGGATCATCAAACTACAATTTCTAAAAACAACAACAATAATAATTAAAATGACTACAATGCATTCATCATCATTCATGCATTTTGGTTAGTTTTTTTTTTTATTATTTTTAAGAAAATTAATTAGTTTATAAAACTGCTACTATAAATGTGTTGAACATTGAAGAAACAAATTAAAAATGAAAAATGAAAACAAAAAAAGAAACTGAAAATTTTTATTGAACATGACAGAAATGTAAATTGACAGACTGATTCAATGATTAAGTGATTGAGAATTGATAGATTATTAATTTATAAATGATAAAATGAAGTATGAAAATATATAATATTTTTTTTTTTTTTTTGTGTTGAAATCTTGCATTAAAAGTGGGTAAAAGTGTTTTTTAATGATTTTTTTTACATTTATTGACAAGTGTTTTCTTTTTTTGTGTTTAAAATAATTGTGGTGAGTGAATTTTTTTTTTTTCATATACGACTAAACTTACTTGTTGGTTTTTTATTATTAAAATATTTTTTATAAGTTTTTTAGCAGGATGTCAATTTAATGATCTGTATGAATAAACTACTACTAGAAACACACTATTTTTGCAATAAAAAAATGGTTGTTGATTAAATAAATGTTGTTGTTTATTACAATATGTAAATATATATTTAGAAAAAAAGTATTGAATTCAAAAGCAGATTGTAACGTATTTTCAATTCAAACAAATTGTACAATATGCCTGGCCACGCATTTTATTCATGATTATTTATTGATTGATTTATTAAATTCATTTAACAATTTACTCAATTAATTCAAAATTACAAGTTTTTATAAAACAAAAAAAAAATATTTTTTTTTTTTTTTTTGTAATTATTTTGGTTTATTTCAAAACTAATAGTGAAAACTAAATTCCTCTTAAAGTTCCTGTTTAACAGTTATCCAAAGTATTTACTCAATTCTTTCAAAACAGCGAACAGTTAAATACAGAGTGAGAAAGAGAGGGAGAGAGAGAGAGGAGATTAAGTAGAACAATAACAAAATATTAAACTAAGGTGCAGTTAGTTTTTATTTCAACAAAATCGTGGTGGTTTTCAATTTATTTACCTAAAGTAAACCTAAAAAATAAGGAAAAAAACAAACTAAATAAAATAAATAAATGAAAAAAAATACGACAAAATTCCCGGCTAAAGTTGTATTAAAGACTTTTTCACACCATAACAAAAGTCTTAAAGAGATCTGCACACGGTCAAAATTTCTTTTCAAGCTCTATGGAAGTATTAGTGAAAGTGTGTTTGTATGTGTGAAACCGACGATGCTCGATGGAAAATCAAAAAATTTTGATATGAAGGCGAATATTACGCCAAGCACATGTACACGATTGAATTTGCCGTGTTGTCAAGCATTTTAACTTGTCAAATCACGCCGAATTCACTCGTTAACGTGTGCTTGACGTAATATTCGCCTTCATATCTAAATTTTTTGATTTTTAATCCAGCATCGTCGTCTGACACCGACATATAAACACAACGTCAATAATATTTCCACAATGCTTGATGAGTATTTCGATAAGTGTATTGGGCACTTTAAGTTTTTTAAGAGAAATACAACCCTGATATTTGTAAACAAAAATAGATAAGGATAGCATTTTCGTAAAAACACTTAAGACCTGGATTATTGTGTAAAACGGCCTTAACAAACAGTAAAACAAAACCGTGAATAATTTTAACCATTTAGCCGGCCATTTTGTTAAATATATAACTTTTTTTTACAACTAAACTTATTGTTTTTATAAAATCACTAAGATCACAGTATTTTGTTTTTCCTTTTATTGATAAAAATATTTCTTCTAAATGTTTAAAACTGTACCGCGTTTTTCGGTATCTTCTGTGTGTGTTTAAAAGATTTGAAACCTAATCTTTTTTTGAAAATTGTATGGGTTTTTTATTGTTTTAAAGTTTATGTTCTAAAATTATAAATACATTTTTTTTTCTTTAAGTTAAACCAAAACTAAATCGAACAAAAATTTAATTTAAGAAACAAAATTAGTTTCTTAAACGTTCGTATATAATCACATGTTTACACAAACTAATCTGTTAAAAAAAATTTATGTTTTTGTTAAAATTTAATAAAAATTAATATATCAATACCAATATCTACAACACAGTCACAAGGTAATTTAAAGAATTTAGAAGAAAATAGAAAAATAGTATATAGATGTTGATTTAATTAATTCAATGGTATTTTTTATAATAGACACACATTTAAACAATTAATAAGGAATGTTAAGGAAATTCAAACAAAATATAGAAAAAATAAATTTAAAAAACTAGAAATTTTTAAAAATAGTTAAACTAAATTATAATTAAAATAAAGCGTTCTGAGCTGTTGACACTCAATATTTAAGTGTTAAAAACTTTAAAAAAAAACTCTTGTAACTTAAATAATTTCCCGTTTTTCAAGCACAGATAACAACTAGATTGAAAGTTAATTTCTTATTATATGTTGTTAATACAATTATAAACTACAATTATAGCTAGGTAGGAATCGAACCCGCAACCCTCACAATGAAAGCCTACCTTTAGCCTTCCTAGGCACTCTATGTTTAAATTAGAAAGCTAAAGTTGTAAAAATAGCTAAATCAGATATTCATATACAGTTATACTTTTTCTGTCATTTTGGAAATAGAAAAGACTGCTAAAATAGATTTATTATTATTTTGTATTTTTCACATGGCTCTCGTAGTTTCTCTTTTGTTTATTTTTTATTCATATTCTGTCTTCAACCCTTAACCCAATTATCAGGGGCCAAATTGCGGCATTTGATATCGATCGAAATTACAATACAATTTGAATGGGAATTACGATCGATATCGAATGCCGTAATTTGGCTCCAGTTGAAACTAGATTTTTTTTATGGAATTAAATTGAAATGCTTCTTTAAGTTTCGCTTTTGACAGGCCGTCTTTACACTATTGATAGCCAAAGATGCCATCACTAATTTGCTCTCTCTCTGAGTGACAGATCAAATAAAATAAAACAGCGGCCAGAATTTTTTTTGTCCATTTTATAGCGAACAAACCTAAAGAGTGGTCCAACCATAATGCACGATGTTAATTGTGAGTCACACCTTAACGTCATTTTTTTTGCCCAATTTAATTTGACAGTTCTTTTTTCAGTGTTTTAAAAATTCCATGTTGCAGAGGTACACAATTGAGCAGCCCGTTCAGATTGTTAAAGCCTTTTACGAAAATGGGCGTTCAAATCAAAATGCATTTCGTGCACTTCGTAATTTTTTTGATCAGCATAATCGACCAAATGTGTCCACAACAGGAAGAATCTGTAGGTCTGTAGGAAATTTGAAAACAACTGTTTCGTGCGGTTTCTGGGCTGGCGGCGTCAACAGGCCGTACTTCTTCGAAAATAAGGTCAGCCAAGTAGTTCCCCGGAATGGTGTTCACTATTGCGAGATAATAACGGACTTCTTGTTCCCAGAAATTGGAGATGTGGACCTGGACGATATGTGGTTCCAACAGGATGGTGCCACTTGCCCCACAGCCAAAGAAACAGTGGCTCCTTTGCGCCAGAAATTCAATGGCCGTGTTATCTCACGTCGTGGCGATGTCAATTGGCCGTCACGATTATGCGATTTGACACCGTTGGGCTTCTTTTTTTTTGGCAATAATTAAAAGAAAAAGTGTACGTCAATAAGCCAAAAATAATTCAAGAGCTAAAGCCCTTATGACTCTACATTTTTTATTCATTAATTGATATAGAATTGATAGAAAGAAACAGTAAATGTTAGAAAGAGCAAACTATAAAAAATGTAAACAAAGTTTTTTAGTTTTTTTTTCTCTTGTTATGGTTTTGTTTCAGGGATGGCGTTGAGAATTTTTAAAATTGTACCATCAAACTTTAAAAATTATACTCTTTTACACTAATTGTACTAAAAGATTTTTTTAGTTGAAATAAATTTAATTTATATTCATAAAAAATACCACAAAAAGGTATTATAAATCTTAGTTTAAAAAGTATCAACGAAAAAGTACAATTGAAACAACTTAGCCATCCCTGTTTTGTTTACTTTATTAAATGTTGCCAACTTTTTGTTTATGAGAAACCTAAAAACAAAAAGCGGTAAATCGCTGAATTTGCCCATAAAACGCTGATTCAGCAGCACTTTTAATATTTCAAGCTTGAAATGTCAATTTTAAGTTAAACAATTTTACATTTTTTTTGACATAACTTCATTTTTTATCGATAACTTTAGTAAAATTTTTGACAGTTTGCCATTTATCTTAATACAGCTTAACTCTTTGCACTTACTTATTTTTGTATTACATTATATTTGTACTGTTCACCAATACTTGAAAAATGCATTAAAAATGTAGTGTCATAAGGGCTTAAAGGATAAGATAATTCTGCATATTTGAGACATTGAACCTCAATGATGTCTCAGAGTCATTTTGAAATATGGACCATCGGATAGAGGTAGGCCACCGAAGCCGTGGCAAGCATTTGCCCGTTATTTTGTTTCATTCATAATTTATATTGATCATTCCGTCATAATAAAACATATTAAAATAATTCTGTAAAAATTGGTCGTTATACTTACAATTTACATCGTGCGTTTTGGTTGGACCACCCTTTATATAACGCAAAATCAACACCGGACAAATGGAAAATGTCGATATGACAGATCGTTACGTTGCTTTGTATAATTAAAAATTTAATGTGCGTAATAAAAATGTATTTTTCAATACTTTCATTTCTAATAAAACCGGGTATTTAAAACATTTTATTGCCTGATGCAACAATATTATGGTTAAATCCTCCAGAAGGATACCACATAGATATTATTCTTGCCTCCAATTTTATTATAGTTAATTCCACCCCCCCCCCCCCCGGGGACTTTGTCGAGATCATCTTAAGGATGTACTACCTTTTGGTGTTGCATCCGCCTGGAAAATAAGGGGCAGTCAATATTTGGGATTCAGAGAAAAATCCAAAATAGACAGATCTCAGGAGATCTTCACGATCTGTTGCGATCGCGGCTGACTATAGATCCAATCTGGTACCAAGGGAGTCAGTGGACCCCGGATGTACGGCACCGCACAGACTTTTAATTAAGGCCTTCGTATGATTCTTGCGAAAAATGCTCTTTCTTTCAGGGAGATTGAAAATATTATTTTTGGGATTATGTAATTTTTGTTGTGGTCTACTAATTAAGGTCGAAGAAAGGGATATCCTAACGATCCCACTAAAGGACTGATTTTTCATCACTTCTGAGGTAGTTCGGCCTGGGGGAGGATTGTCCATCCCTAGATGCTGTTACTGCTTCCATTTTTCCGAAAGCAGCACAGTTTAAGTTAACAAGAGGCGAGTATAAAATTTTGTCGGATTATGCACTCAAATTACGAACTGGGCGTGATGGTTGCACTCACACTCGGGGGGTGAAGATCCATCATGGAATTAGCCCTAGGGCAGGTATCCATGTAAATCTTTTCCACAGCTGTCGATAAACAATCATACAATTATTTCGGGTAAACAAAATAAAGCTTTTATTAACCATAACATATTCAGAGGCAGCCATAACAAAGTTGTGGCGTTTTACGGAGTACTAATTTAACCATTTTATGGTTGTATGTGACAATAATACACATTAAGTCAACTAATTAAAAACCCGTTTGTAAAAAATGGGTTTAAAAGAGGTCTCCATACTAAAAAAAAATTTTATGCCTGCTGCTTTTATTTTGGTTAACATTTTAGAAACCGTCGTGGATATAATTTTTGAAATCTGCTTTTTTCAATGCTTTAATTAAACATTAGCTTATAACTCAGATGCTTAAGAACACAATGTTAGTATTCAAAACACTGTATTAATCATGGATGTATAAATTGTCTTTATTAAACGCTTTTGAAATGAGAATAGGTCATCTTTCTTTTTCTTTCAACTGCTATTTAGATAATAACAAGACCCCCTTCTACAATTTTTGTGTTAAATAATTAAAATAAAATTAGCAACAGCTCTGTTATAACTTACCTAGCATTTATACATGAAAGTAATTTCTTTAAAGTCGTAATACACTTCAATTTGTTCACTAACACACACACACAAGTTTTGTACTTTTAGCCAATCTTGCAAGAATGTTCTTTCATGTGTAAACTCCAGGTAGCATTTATTTGCAAATCAAACTTAAATGAAAACATTATACTTCACAAGATTATGCAATTAACTGCTTAAAAAGGGGTATCGATAAGGAATCGACAACCGGCTGTAACGCCGTTTACATTGAGAACCTATCTAAGCGAAAATAGTTGATACTTTGTCTTCAAATGGCAACCCTGAAAACTTATTAGAAATTCCAGGGTCAAACAGAGAACTGTTTGGCATTATTCTTTGTTTCGCCTCTTAAGGCTTCGTCCCTATTATTAAAAATTTGCTGCAGAAACTTTTTTAACTCTTTTGAAACTGCACTTGTGATCATACTATGAAACTTTTGGTAGACAGCATTTTAAGTCTTTTGAAAGCCTTTTCTCTTTTTTTTTACCAAATTCACAAAAATCACTTTTAATTACACTCTTCCCTTTTTCTTGACCTTTTTACTATCAAACTCAAATGTTTCATAATATGGACAAGGACTTAATTCACATTCCAAACTTTTATATCTTGATACCGGGAATGTTCAAGTAATTTATAAAATATGATATTGTGTTGCCTTCAGAAAATACGATTATTCGAAACTTATTCAGACTTCCCATTCAAAAGCCATAACTATAAAAAAGATCAATCAAACTTTTAACGAAAGTATTTTGCTTTTTTGCTTTTTTGTAAGTCTGTGTTTATACGTTTCAACGTTTGAATCTAAACAACAAAAAATTGCTTGTACACTCATGAATTTGGCTGGCTCGTGATACACCAACTTAAACAAACAAAGAATTTCTTAAACATGAGGCAATTTTTGTTGCCAATCTTTGTTTAGTCTATAAAAGCATCTATTACCCAGCAGCTTTTTATTTTTGCTTTTGAACAGCCATTGACATTTTTATCAATAGCCAATGTGTTGCTTTTAGTTTGTGCAAAATAAGTCGATCTCTTATTTTGTATATTTTGGTTTTTTTTTTTTTTTGACATTTGCCTTTTACGCAGCTAGCGACAAAAATTGATTATATTTTACTTAAAAGAAGATCCAAAAAGGCAACACTAAAAAAATTTTAAAATTGCTACTTCACAAAAAGCAGACAAAGAAAATTCTTCCCTGGCTTGTAAAAACGAAATTACTGATATAAGAAAACGAAGAGCACAAATAAGTGCTAAAAGCCGCCGAAGTAAGTGCTTAAAGCAGTGCGAGCAAAGTGATAAGCTCTGTGTAAACAACAGGACAAAATCATCAGTGGTGATGCATACATACATGCATGCATACATCTATCGGGTGATTTTTTAGCTATTATCTTTTTGGCAACACTGGTTTAAACAGCTGACGCACGTTTCGTGTTTTGTTTCACTGTCAAACATCTTCAGTTTGGTCTATAATTTAACCATCGTCTTACAAACGAACAACGCTTGCAAATTATTGAATTTTATTATCAAAATGCGATCCACTTTTTTATCGAAAAATTGTGTTCAGCGACGAAGCTCATTTTTGGCTCAATGGGTACGTTCATAAGCAGAATTGTCGATTTTGGAGTGAAGATCAGCCAGAAGCATTGCAAGAGCTAGTAATGCATCACAGCTTGGTGCGGTTTATGGGCTGGTGGCATAATTGGACCGTACTTCTTCAAAGATGATGCGAATCGTAACGTAACTGTGAATGGTGATCGCTACCGTGAGATGATATCCAACTTTTTTTTGCCCAAAAGGCAAGAGCTTGACTTGCATGACATGTGGTTTCAACAAGACGGTGCCACATGCCACACAGCACGCTTAACAATGGACTTATTGAGAGGCGAGTTCGGTAAACATTTTATTTCACGTTCGGGACTGGTCAATTGGCCGCCTAGATCGTGCGATTTAACGCCTTTAGACTATTTTTTGTGTGGCTATGTTAAAGCTCATGCCCGCTTCAATTGACGCATTGAAAGACAATATTGAAGCATTTATTCATGAGATACCGGCCGAAATGTTGGAAAGAGTATGGCAAAATTGGACTAAGGGGATGAACCATTTGAGGCGCAGTCACGGTCAACATTTGCATGAAATAATCTTCAAACATTAATTTATATGGACCGTACTATCGATTCAAATAAAGATTTCATGCATTTTTCTGAATTTAATGTGTTTTTTTTAAACTTTCCTATAGCTCTTAAAAAATCACCCAATATTTGTATATAATTTCCTTATTTGTTAGTTCCTCTTTTTTGTCTATCCAGAGCTTTTTGAAGCCCATTGAAGAAAACTGGCATGCATTTAGTAAAACACCAAGGCCAAAGCCTTACGTAGCCGGATTATTTTTTTTTTGGACTCCCGGTCGAGAGTTATAAGGAAAACGGAACGTGCTAAAATTATTTTTTTTTTAATTTTAGGTTGTATCAAAGCCTTCTAAGGAAGCTGAAAATTGCCTAGCAAATGGTCCTAACAATGGAGCATAGCCTGAGTGGCTACTCTCTATTGCGATTCGAAAACAATTTCAATGTGAAAGCTTATTGCCAACTTTGTACTCTCTACCACTTTCGCCAAATGTTTTGAAAATAGAGCAATACTGGCAACAAAAATTAAAGATGGCGCAGATTGGCATTAATGAAATGCTAAAATATGTAAAAATATTTGAAATTAGAAAATTAGAATTAGAAAATCATATGCGAAAAAAAAAATTAATAGATGCGAAAGACAAATGTGCAAACGCATTAAAGAGTACCAATCGCTAGATTTGCTTCCATTTTCTTTCGCATCGCAATAGAGAGTAGCCCCCCTGAAGTAGTCAGATATAAGAAGGGCTAAGGATTGAGAGGAAAAAGGGTTGTGGTAAAATTGTGTTATTTTACAATTCAGCTAATTTTGAAGCCTGTTAAAGTCCTTAAAGTAGTTTTTCTTCCTGCCTGGCAGGAACAGACTTATCAGCTAGTACATAATATACAATATATGTATGT
The DNA here is from genome assembly GCA_963931875.1 of Pollenia griseotomentosa. NCBI lineage: Eukaryota > Metazoa > Arthropoda > Insecta > Diptera > Polleniidae > Pollenia > Pollenia griseotomentosa. The sequence continues at coordinate 29,090,370 of OZ007560.1, forward strand.
ATTATACATATATTCCGAAAAACGATACAGAATAAATATGTACATAATATAATATTCAAACGAAATGGTTTTTCCTTTCATACAAAATGTAACGTTTATAAAAGGCAATGCACACAAATGGTGACGTCGATTTTATTCTTATGTTAAATGGGAAACAATAACAAATTTTTGTTGCTTTTGTTGTTGCAAGCAAAATTTCACTTGTTGTCATTTATAATTCTTCATGCGAACAAGTCGCTTCTCTTCGTTTTGCTTTAAGCTAATGGTCGAGCATATTAAAGGAATCTTTCGTGCTCTCTTTGGCAAACACTCGTGCTGCTAATATCTTCTGTTTTGCGGCTTCTATCCTTCATTTATTTTTTATTTAGCGGTTACCTACATCATTTTTCCTTAAGTATAAAAGTTATTGCTGCTGCTTTTTGGGTTCTTTCAGTTAAGAAATTTTTGCGATTGCTAAAATAAAAAGGTTCTTCTGCCAACTAGTGCTCTTCAAAAAGTTACGTTTAAAAAGCCATGTGTTTATCTACTGCTTTTAAAAAGAGTGGGCTTTTTTAATTTTGGCACTTGTTAGCTTTTGTGGTTTCGATTTTTATTTAAGCTGCGGAAAACGCACACTTTGCCGTATTTGCTAAAATGGAGATAGCATTTCTCTGTGTGTTAGGGCCTGTTCGAATATGCAAAACTGCGCTGCATCAGTGATTTCAAAAGCTTTAATATATATCACTGAAGTAGATGTGGACCAAAAAATTGTGAAATACTCTACAAAAATAATAGTTACACAATAAAAAAAATTTTAATTATTTTTTTATCGGCATTAAAAAAAGTTTGCTTTTCTGATGCAGCGCAGTGATGCATTTACGAAAATACCCTTATTCTTCTGCACCCACAACGGTGGGCAGTCAAAACGGTGTGTGAAGACTGCTGTTGTTGATTTCAAACAGCGAGTTCGGTCGCACAACGAACGGAATGAACAAGTTTTTGTTGTGTGCTGAATTCCCAATTTTTATTCTTGATAAATGCACTGCAATTTATTGTTGGAGGATACGCCAGTTCCTATGAGCATTTCACTAGTTGTCGGATTCTCAGGAAACCTTTTCTCAAAGACTTTGGAAAAGCTTAAGATTTTATACAAATAACACTGTAAAGCGAATGAGAATCGCAAACATTTAAGTCTTTTTGGCCACGATATCAAAGCTTAGACAAAACACCAATAATAAACAGTTAGTTTATCTTTTCTTACATTCCCCTACAATTGTATGGTTTTTTCCGACTCGAATTGTAGTTGTAAGTGGGTAATAAAAAAAATTAATTTAAAAATAAATTGCTTCGTATTATTGTTTTTGCAAAAAAATCAAAATATTGCCATATTGCATAAACGCCAACTTATTATTATTGCTATTTTATATGGGTTATCACGCCATGCCAATTTTTTTTTGTTCTTGTGCACACAAAACAATAAATTGTCGCACAACGATGTTCAAAGTCAATGTCAGTATTGCCCTATTTCATAAACGTCATAATGATTGTTATTGTTTGTTTTTTATATGGGCATACGTGTTCCCTATATCAATCAACGGTTTGTTCTTATGCACACGTACGTGTTGGTACGTCAAGACGGGCGGCTAAACAAATAATTAATATTTTAGGTTTTATCAATGTCGAATTGAATGAAATGTATTATTAAACAATTAATTGCACAATTCTAAGAGCACCCTATTTCATACTCCTGGAAATTACTATTCAAAATACAAATATTAACAATGATAGAGAAAAATTCAACAGCATGAAATAAGTGATTGTTTATAGTAAGACAAAAACCAATTTTAATTAAAAGTAAAATTAAAAAATAACAAAGATTAATTCAACATAAAACTAAAACAAAAAAAAAAAGATATTATTTTAATTAGAATAATTAATAGTTAAAGATGTCTAGTACAAGAAAAAAATTTACATTACGACTGTACTTTTTTATAACTTTTTTTTTTTATCAAAAAAACACAATAAACACCAAACGTCAATTATATATTTTATTTTTCTTTATAATTTTCTTTTGAAACATGAACAACAATTTTATTAATATTATTATTATTATCTTTTTTTTTAATTTTTCAACAAGGAATATCAAGTTTCAAATTACTGGAGAGTAAAAAAAAACACAAATCATAGAGATACACGACCAATATGTTTGTAAATGCCAATGTTTAAAGTAAAATATTTATTTAATAGTTAAAAAAAATAAAAATTTAAAAAAACCTAAATAATTAAATTTGAATTTATTTTTACTCAAACAAATACAAAAAACACAAAGCGTGCAACATGAGACAGTAGAGTAGTTTAATGAAAAAGTTAGTAATTTATCGTTTAATTAGAATTAGAAAAATGAAAAGTTTAATTTAATAAAATTTCAGTTTTAATTTATATTTAGATACTAAAAGAAAAGAAAAAAAAAAACAAAATAATACAATTAAGGATAATTTATAACGAACGCTAAATAACAATTTGTTTTAATGAAAGTTTGTAGGGTTTTTGGTCAAAGAGATGAAGAGATTGTTAATTAAACTAAAACAACGAATGAAGAACGAAATAAAAGAAAACTAAAAATTAAGTTAATTAAATGTTAGGTAAAGGACACAAAGAAAACAAACGAATGAAACCGAAAGAAAATTTGCTTAATAAGGAAAAGGAATTTTAAACAAAGTAATAATTTCCGGTTCCGTTATTTCCTCATTTAAATATTAATACTGTTCTGTTAGTTTGTTTTTATTGTTATTGCTGTTAGTGTTAAACAGAGTGTGTGAGTGAAAGAGAGAGAGAGAGTGGATAGGAGTTGGTTTTTAACTCTTGTAGTTGTATGTGTGTGTGTGTTTAGTTGGGTTTTTGTAGATAACTAATTTTTGTGAAGGGCGGATTAATGAAATAAAATTTTTATTATAACGATGTTGTTGTTGTGTTAAGGGTTTTTTAAGAAGTCTGAAAAGAAGAGTGAGTTTGAAGGTTGAAGTTTGAACTTTATTCATGCAAGTTTGTAATTTCGTTTTGGGCTTAAGGTTAGATAATGGGGCATTGAGTTTTTGTGTTAGAATGTTTTAAAATGTTTTAAATTTGGGTTCGACAGGTTAATTTGTAGGTTTTTTTTTTTTGGAAAAACAAAAATCAAAATAAAATTTCATATTGTATTGTGTGTTTTTTCTTATATTTCTTAAATGAATTAACCATTTTTTTTTTTTTTTGGATTTGTATGTTTGAAATGACCAGCAAAATAAAAAATATACTTAAAAAAACTCAAAATTGTTTGTTTGACAAACATTAAATAAAAAACTCTTGTGTTCCAATTTCCACAAAAGGTTTACTAAATTTTTTTTTTTATTTCATTAAACTATTTTTAGAAATTTCATTTTGATTTGGTGTTTATTTTATTTAGTTCTCTATAACAAAATTAAACCAAAATCATAAAAAATTAATAAAAAAAAACAAAGAGAAATATTTTAAATTTTACAAACTCAAGTGTTGTTAAATTGAAAAAAAATTGTTTCTTAAAAACGTTGTTGTAGTATTTTTTTGTATGAATTTTTTATGATTTTTATTTTAATTTGTTTTTTTGATTATTTGATTATTTTTGATTTTTTTTTTTTTTAGTTTTTTATTAATTTTCAAATTCTCACCTTCGACCCTTTTCATTTTTTAATGTGCCCCCATATTTGGCCCTTGTTCCAATCAAGTCTATAATCTCAGGTATACAACTTGCAAATATCGCCTGTTTTTAATTATATGGATGGATCAATAAATTTTTTTTTTAATTTTAGTCAATTTTTGATTAAATTTTTGTTTAGGGCGAAGAAGTTTTGTAGCAAATTTAATAATAATACGTATAAATTACAATTGATTAGCTAAAATTTAAAATAAATCGAAACTCTATAGAAAGCTGCTGTTTTCATGAGCCCTAAATTAAAGCTGAAGAAGAGAAATGTAAAAACCTGTCCAAAAACATAGAATGATGCCAATTTTTAAAACGAATTTTTTGTGTGAAAATTTTTCTTAATTTTCTGCGGTTTTTGTTTTTTTTGAAACACTAATAAGGATTTGCGTTTGTTTAAATAGAGATTATCGAGAATAAGAAAAATTAAAAGTAATTTAAAAGAAATAATAATTGATATATGTAAGTATTTTTTTTAATAAAATTAATTAAAAATGAATAATAAAAATAATTTTGTTATTCAGTTGTCTTCAAGTATGAAAAAAACGTCTTCGTGTAATCTGTAAACAGGGGCCAGATTCTGGCAGTCGTGATCGAGTACTCTCTCGATTGGAAAGCAATTTAATATCTAATTATTCTAGTCAATACTGAACGAATTGGAATTATTTTTTCGTTATTGTAAAGCATTCATTTGAGTTTCTAAATACTGAAAAAATGATTTCGATTCGTTCAGTATTGACTGAAATAAAATTGCTTTCGAATCGAGAAAGTACTCGACAACGAATGCCAGAATTAGGCCCCAGAATACAGTTTAAATTACATTCTAGTACAATTATTTAGGCAAACATTTTATAATTCCCAAATTAAATTTTTTTTATTTTTGCAACCGAAAATTTGTGATAATAAATCAAATAGGGAAAGGAACGTCTTATTACGTTTAAATGCAATTATTACCTCTTCCAAATTCCCTGGCAGCTGGAAATCACGAAGAGTTATTTTAATACTGAAAGTTCAATCTCACCGGCTACTAGCAGATTTTCTTCCAATAGGCGTTTTGAATTCATGTTGGTGATTTTATTACGGGAACAACTTTTAGAACATCTTAATTGTGGAAATTATTTAAATCCTTATCAATCGGGGCTTAGATGGCGTTATAGCACTACAGGTTGAATTTGAGAAAGGGTCGAGAATATAAGAAACAACTTAGACAAAAAATTTAGTTCCAAACTAATCTACCTTGATTTTAGTTGATCATAAACGACTATGACGCAAGTTGTTATCTCAATTTGATTTCTGCTTGCAAATAAATCAAAGATCTTATCACAGATAAATACAAATTGGTATACCAATTCATATATGAATCGGTCTGCTCAATGATTGTTAAAACCTATAGAGGGGGTACCCCCAATGACCCAAATGGTGTGCTGTAGCATACAAATAAAATAGTTATACATTATTTTAGAAATATAAAAAAAAGAAAATGTAATATTTGCTACATGATTAAGCTAGATAAATTTTGCAGATTTTGCAATCTATATCAAACAATTTAATAAATAATCCATATTAGTTTTCAAGTTTTCTATCGCAGGAGATCCAGTGTGAGAGCAACCCGCACACACAGGTAGCAGGTTAATTGCATAATCTGGCAACCTATCTAACCTTGACTATTTTCGGAAAACTGCTAGCAGCCTCAGTTGTGTAGCAACAGCACTTTGGGATAGTCCTCCCTCAGGCCAAACTTTCCCACAAGTGGTAAAAAAAACCAGCCTCTTAGTGTGATTTTGGGATTCACTGCATGGATTATGCCCCGGAGGATGTTAAATTATTAGGATAGTAGTCTTTAGTATATGGTATCACTATACCGTTTATACCTGGTGTGTAATTTAATGTTTTCTAAGATACTATATTTTACTCAAATTCGAAAGAAACTTTTCGGTTAAAGTGTCTTTAATTCCATATGTACTTTTGTACCAGCCTGGACCAGCCGTAGAACACTTTTTCGTTTGAATGAAATTACTTTAAAAAAATAGTATTTTGCGTTTGTGCTGATGTGTGTAACACATAAAAATTTTGTTTCTAGAACTAACTTAACTGGCCGATTTCACCAATTTATTTAAATATCTATTTATGTTTAAAATACGTTTTTCATGTCAAATAAAAATAAAATTATATTTAAATATAATAGGTGAAATAGGCCGTATACCGATAAACTCAGAATCACTTTCTGAGTCGATCCTACAGATGTCCGTCCGTCCTGGCTGGCCGGCTGTCTTGTTGTCTGTCCATGTAACCATGTGAGCAAAGTATAGGCCGCACTTTTGTAGGCAATTTAATGAAATTTAGTAAACACGTTTCAAATGCCATAGGCTTGGTCCTTGTAATAATTGTAACCTTAATACCAAAATACATCAAATTATCTCCAAAAGTGCGACCTATACTTGGCGAACAAGTATTACCTATACAGCCAGCCAGCTGGACGGATAGACATCGGTACACTTAAAGGTGGGACCAATATTTTTAGGTGTTACAAACATTTCAGCACAAATCCCTCCACTACGTTGGGTTTGGGTATAAAAACAAAAATTAACCGATTTTTCATACTAAATGCAAAAAAAAATATAAAGTTCAACTTTGACCTTAAATTTCTCAACAACTGCTAAATCGATTATAATAAAATTACTTATAACTTAAGAAAAGTTCAGGAAATCAACTTCTTAAATACCTTTATCAGTCTAAAAGTTACAGACTTTTGGCCAATGAAAACCCATTCTGAGCCACTGTGCGCCATATATATCATTTAGACTTTAAAAATTTTGAAAGCAACCAAATTCTGTAGATTTTTGTTTCTCACTAAATATACAAAATCACCAACACTTGTAATTTTGAGTTCGGTTGTGTTGTTGTTTCTACAAAGAAAATATAGTAGAGCTTCCCTGCAGACAAAGTAACTAGTATCTGGTTCGAGTTATACCATATAATTGATTTTGACTTCAGACTGGTTGAATATCTCTCTTTTTTTTATATATATCTAACTATCGATTTGAAGAACTAGTTCATTTGAATATGGTTACAAACAAGTAATATACAAGCTTACTAGTTATATACAAGCTAATTTATACTAGTTAGATCCAGTTTGAATTATACCATGTAATTGATTTTGACTTCAGACTGGTTGCATATCTCTCCTTTTTTATATATCTAACAATCGATTTGGAGAACTAGTTAATTTGTATATGGTTATAAACTAGTTATATACAAGCTTATTTATACTAGTTATATTTGGTAAAAGTTATACCATATAATTGATTTCGACATCAGACTGGTTGCCTTTTTCCATATATCGATTTTTGACAACTAGTTCATTTGTATATGGTTATATACTAGTTTTATACAAGCTTATTCATACTGTTAAATCTGGTTATAATCAATTTCGACATCAAAATGGTTGCCTTTTTCCATATATCGATTTTGACAACTAGTTCATTTGTATCTAGTTATATACTAGTTATATATAAGCTTATTATTTATATTTATAAAACTAAATTATATTTAAATAAAGCTTATAAATAACGGTATCTGGAAGGGTTTGCATTTAATCGCATTTTTTAAAAAACGCATATACGATTTAAAAATTTTCAGTTTGTCGTGATTATCGATTAATTTCACCTTTCGCATATCAATTGAAAATCACATTTTATATATTATAAAAATAACACAAAAATCTTATAGATATTTTCAAAAAGAAAAAGCATTTTTTAGGATAGTTAAGAAAAAATTTTAAGACACGGAAGTGTATTCGAGCTTTATTTGAGACAAAGTACTCTAGAATAATTTTAGTAACAAAATTATTGAAATTTTGTCGCAATTTTTTGTTTATCCTCCGATTTTAAAAATTTTTTACAAACTCTGAAATGGTTGCCCTTAAATTTTCGAAACGGGTCTTATCATGGAACTTTTTTGTCAACTTTCTTTGTACAATTAAGTACCAAAGTTCTATAAATGTGGATAAGATAATAAACGGCAATAAAATGTAAAACTCTCAGGCAAAAAAATCTAATTGTTATTATTAACCATGAAATTTTCAGGAGCAACCACAATATGGTTGTAGCTTCGTGATGGAGCACTAATTTCATCATAATATGGTTTCGCGTGACAATATTATGGTAAACGCGTTTGACATTTTTTTAGTTATTATACTTTTAATGAAAATATCGAAAATATGGGTTTTTCTCTGCATGTTTGGAAAATAAAAATTGCACTAAATCTAATCCGAATCATTAAAATGTTTGTTCAGTATTTTAAAATTCTTTTATAAAAAATCGATTAAAAAATATTATGTTTAGTTTTTTTTTTAATACTTTTAGACAACTAAAAACAAGAAAAAAATTTAATTTAAATATAAGTAAGAAATAAAATATTTTGTTACTAAACTAAAGGCTTTTTTTTTTTTTTTTTTTAAAAAAACAAAGTTTTTGTTAAGATTTTTTTTAAAGATTATTAAAAAAGACCAAAGGCTGCGATTTCTTGGGAACATGTGTTGTCATATTATAATTTTTGTTTTAAAAACACAATCTTATTATATTGATTCTGTTTAAGATTGAAAAAAAAAAGTTTCCCCCCTTTTTTAAAATATTTTAAAAAACATAGAACAAAAAACGTGTAAATATGATTGGTATGTGTGTGCGTTTTTTTATTATAATTTTTATTAATATTATAACCATAATAATGATTAATTAGAAAATTAAAAAAAAATTTTAAGTTTAAAAACTTTATTTACGATTTACATTACATTACGAATAAAATGAAGAAGAATAAAAAAAATTAAAATAATACTTTTTTTCATTAAATATGTTAGAATGTATGTTTTTAAATACAGAGAACTACTTATTTATAATAAATATGACGTTTCTAACCTAAGAAAAATAATATATATTTTTTTTAAATATTTAAAATTTTTTTTAAATAAATTTTCGTTTTCAAACATTTTTTATTTGGAAAATTATGCGTGGCTGCGGCATACAGTCTGTGTGTGCAAGCAAACAAAACTTAACGTGGCAATAATTTTAAAACGACATTGTTTTTTTTATAAAATTTTAAATAATTTTTACTCAAAAAAGGTGAATTTTTATTAAAAACAATAAATTGCCAAAGGTTTATTTTAATATAAATATGTCTCAACCGAAAAATATGAACTAAAAACAAGAAATAAGGAAAACATAATTAAACTAATTATTTGTTATTTTTGGTTAAACGAACCGAACAAAAAATTCAATTAACAAAAAAACTTAAAACAAACAAAAACACAAACAAACGAACGATAACAAACGATTTTTTTTTTTTTTTTTTTTTTTTTTGTTAAAAAGACGCAACTACATTATGAATTTTTAATTAATAAATTAATTAATAATAAAACAAAAATAATTATAATTAACAACAATATAAAGGAATATTGGGTTAAGTCAAACACTGTTTAATTTTTTGTTTTGATCGTTGTAATTTTTTTTTTTTTTTAAATGTTAAATAAAAGCTTGATTTGTTTTTTTTTTCTTCAAAATAAATTAACTACTTTATAAATGAAATTAAAAAAAAATGTATTTAAAAGAAAATAAAACGACAAAAATTATAGAAAAAAATATAATAAATTATTAATATTGCATTTAATCAAACATTCGATTTTTTTAATAAAAAAAAGTTAAATTTTCTTTAGGTAAAAATATATTCGAAAATATTTGAATGAAAAATCGCTTTAAACAGCCTGTTATTATTATTGTCATAAAATAGCAAAGCTTTTAACCCATAAAAAAAGCTTTAAAGTTTTATTAAATTACAAAGTAACATATTGTTTTTGGTTATGTGGAAGCTCTACTTAATTGTTTTTTTTTTTTTTTTTATCTTGAAAAATAAAGTTTTTTTATCAAAATGTTTTATTATAAGTTCTCTAGGAATAATAAAAATTTTAGGGAAAATATTGAATTTTTTTAATCGAAATATACATCGATTTCTGTGGTAACATGTTTGTTTTGTCGCTTTCGAAAAAAAGTTCTGTAAATTATTAAAAAAAATTTTTTTAATTAAGCTGAAATTTTAAGTAACAAAAAAAAAAAAAAACAAATTTACAAAGCAAATTTTTAAAAAGTAATAAATATTTATTATTTTTATATTTATAAGAATGTATTTTAAAAGGGGTACCGGTTTTATTGGTTTAAAAATTAAAAACTTTGTTGATTTTTTTGTTATTCGCTAGGAGGAAAAATAAAGCTAGTGCTTCTAATTATATTATGCCGATTAAGCTAAGCTTGTTAGCAATCTTTTATCCGTCTGTTAACTTTTAATAAATCAACTCTGAATTTTAATGATGCCACACTATATTGCTCAAAAATGCAACACGTTTTGCATTAATCGTTTTTTTAAAGAGTTTTAAAAAATTCAAATAAATTTCTTTTGTAAAAAAAAATTGTTTGACATTGAACAGCTGTTCACAAGAGTTTAGCAAATCGTTAGCCAGAGTTCGGCAAGTGTATTATTAATAAACTTTGTGCTAACTTCATGCCAACTCTTCGTATTAATACGGCCGTTAGAGGTTAATAATATTTTTAACTATTATGGCTCGGTTACGGATGGCAACACAACTGAAGTTGAGTTGCCGGCCACGAAATCAGGCAACGCCGCTCATGTTAAAACATACAAAATTTTTTATTTTTTTATTTTATATTTGAACATTTCTATATTCGTGTAAGAACGAAAACTAGAAAGTTCTTACAGGGTTCTTATACGAAACCTACTAAAAATGCTAAAAGCTGTTATTCGAAAATGGCTTGCAGAAACTTAAGAATCTAATAATTGCATATGACACCCTTTACCACAATATTAAGAGAGAAATGTTAGAAATTTGAGACCCATTGGTAATCTATATTATGAGGTTAAGATTCATGTAAAAGTTTTTTGTGCCGAATATTTTTTTTAAAAATGTTTCTTTCTGTTTTGACTTAGTTCGCTTCAGCTCTGAACGCTCCATATCATCTATATGAAATTTTGTGATTGTGAGGTGATTTAGGGAAGAGGTTTATATAAAACTTATGTTCAATTACAGACCTAATTGGTCCTTGTACTAATTAGAAGCAATTTAACAAATTTTTTAAATACTCTCCGTAATTGCGACCTGTACTTTTTTGCGCAAAAAGTTTACATGGACAGAAAGCCAGACAGACGGACGGACATCATTAGATCGTGTCAAAAAGTGATTCTGAGTAGATGGGTAGGCTAAAAGATGGGTCTAGGACCAAATATTTTAAGGTTGCCAACATAAGCACAAACGCAGGATACCCTATTCACTAGTGTGGCGTGGATAAATTAGTGTTCGAAAATAAACCGAACATTACTTAGCGTATGATGCACATTTGTTTTAGTGTTTGTGTAATAGAACATAAACCTTAATACTGTTCATAACTATTTCACGAAAGTAACAAACATAGTGTTCTGTTTTGTTCTTTAGTGTTTTTTTTTACACAGATGACACAAAAGATTTACGCAACGCTTCTCACTTGTATTGTTGTTGCTTGACAACTTTCACGACCACAGCATGAAGAGCCTGTGTGTTTCTTGTGTATATGTTTTGTTTTTGTAAATTTTTTTTTTTTTTTTTTTTTTCAAAATCACATACTATGTATTTTATTACAAAAACTATCGTTGTCTTTACCAGTCGAAACCGAAATTTGTGGTTATTTACGAAAAACATAACGCAATGAAATGTTCCCAACTTTATGTTATGTTTGACTAGTACAGTATTTTTATTTTATACGAAGATCACAAACAGAGAAACATTTTTTAAGGTATGTGCTACACAAACACCATTAGCGTTTGTGTTTCTTACATATTTGTTCCGTACCGAACAATAAAAAACAATATAAAATGTTTATTTTCGAACACCGGTATAAATAATCCGTGAAAGGAACTCTAGTCGCCAATCTTAAACATTATTCTCCCTCAGTTATTAATGAATAAAGTTTTAATTTTTTACTAGCTCTTCAAATTTATAAAATATTGAAAAACTCTATCGGAAAGAAAAGGTTTATAAAAGATGGGTAAAAATCTGTATTCGAAATTTAAAGAGACCAAATCAGAATATGGCTTTAACAATCGCATTGAATGCTTAAATATTTAAACGTGCAACTCAAACTTAATAATACACTACAGAATATCGTCGGCTTAAAATGCAAACCTGATAAGTCCGCTTTTTAAGAAAATTGAGATTTTGATGCCGTGTGGTAGAGAAAGATACGCCTCGTCGACCAGCATGTAGTTTTTCTTCAATTTGAGTTGTGATGCATGTAAAACCAACAAAATTTTTGGTTTTCTCTCAAACTATACGCAAATAGGGAAAAAATAAAGTTTTTTGTCTCTCCTGTTAAATGTGCTGAAGGGGAGTTAGCAGGTGTGCATATTAAGCCGACGATATGTTGATTTGACCTAACCTTTTTTTTAAAACTTTTATTAGAATGAAGCTCCCACTTTCGATCATGACTTGGCACAAATAAACAACTAAAAAGAGATATTTGAAAGATAAAAAGAAACAAAATACACCGATTAAGTACTTTAAAAGTTTTGATATAGGGTACCGGTGTCACTAATGCCTTCAAAGGGTTAAATTGATCGACGCATGATTTGGCAACAACCCAAAATTAAGACGGATTTTGTCAATTAAATTTTCAAAATTTTTGTAAAAATTAAAAAATGTTTAGTAATACAGATGATATCAAAACGAATGAGTACCAACTTTGTTTACAGTGGAATCTCCTCTGACCGGATACCGAAGAGAGATTACACCGTTTTTACATTTTCGGTTACTTTCATGAAATTTCTTAATTTTTAAAATTCGCACTAGCAATTTCTTAAAAAAAATCAACAAAATATGTACAAACTTTAAAGCATTAAAATTTTTTAATAAAACAATAACAAAAAAAAATCCCCTTATATGAAAAATGGTACATGGAAGAAAACAACCAAAAGAAATTAAAAAAAAAAGTTTTACCAAAGAAAAAATCTACTTATTTTGTATTAAAAATTCATTACATGCAAAAAATTTTAAAAGACAATGTAGAACTTTTTTAAGAATGGTTAAAAAGAAATTAATTTTTTTGACGAAATGACAACATAAGAAAACTTAAAGGAAAACACAAAAACAAAAAAAAAATATTTTTACGTTTTCAAAATATATTTTTAAGAAATTCTATAATTTGTAGAAAGGGCCAGTAGTTTGCTTAATTTTTGTCACAATGTTTTAAGTGATTGAAGGGACCAGCCTAAATTAGAGTATCAAGCGCGACCTGCGATCCAGACCTGGGCATTTTCCCACTACCATTAAATTGATCATAAAATATTTAAGTGCAAAATTATTGCATTACCACTGACTTTATCGCTTTAAATGCACTATTTTTGCACTCCATTATTTATTTTATCGAAGTAGTGCATTACTTTTTAAAACCACTAAAGTGTATGTTATTCAATGCACTACTTTTGCATTATTACTAAAAACACATCATGAATAGAGTGCATTATTATTGCATTATGACTAGAGTATTGTAAATATGAGTAAGCACTTTTATTGCATTAGCACTTAAACCTATTGTGAATAAAACTTGAACAATTTGTTGATCACATAACACAAATATGCTGCGACCCTGGGCTGTGGAGTCGGAGATTGAGTTGCTAAGTCGAAGTTACATATGGGGGATTTCATGTCAAGTGATCCAATTTTTAAATCGATGTCTTCCGATTTGGACTTGCACCAAGGTTAGTCCTATTGGATAGTAGCTTAGACACAAATTTTCAAGAAGATCGGTCAAAACGTTTCTGAGTTAGAGGGGGTCAAAATTTGACATTTTGGCCATACAGGTGTTCTTTTTCATCCTTGTAACTTATTACCTATTGGTGTTAGCAAAATTTGTCTCAAGTAGCTTCGATAGCTATTTGATCAATCTTTCGAAAAAAAATTTTTTTGTTTTTTTAAAAATTTTTTTTTTAAATATAAAACTTTTTTTTTATTTTTTTTTTCCGGAATGTTTTTTTTTTTTTTTTGCTCAAAGGAAAGCTTATGTCTTTCCCTTTAAGGTAGTTTTGGTCGCTTTTTGGGAAGCGAATGGTTTATGTATAAAAAAAAATAATTTCTTACTCCAGACGAGGGTTTTTCAACTTTTAGCATATGCAGTGTTCTTTCTCATCCATGTAACTTATTACCTATTGGTTTTAGCAAAATTGGTCCCAAGTAGCTTCGATAGCTATTTGATCAATATTTTGAAAACTAATTTTTTGTTTTTTTTTTTAATTTTTTAAAACTTTTTTTTAAATTTAAAATTTTTTTTTTTAAATGAAAATTTTTTTTTTATATTTTTTTATCCGGCATGTTTTTTTTTTTTTTTTTTTTTTGTTCAAAAGAAAGCTTATGTCTTTTCCTTTAAGGTAGTTTTGGTCGCTTTTTGGGAAGCGAATGGTTTATGTATAAAAAAAAATAATTTCTTACTCCAGACGAGGGTTTTTCAACTTTTAGCATATGCAGTGTTCTTTCTCATCCATGTAACTTATTACCTATTGGTTTTAGCAAAATTGGTCCCAAGTAGCTTCGATAGCTATTTGATCAATCTTTCGAAAAAAAATTTGTTTGTTTTTTTTAAATTTTTTTTTTTTAAATTTAAAACTTTTTTTTATATTTTTCTTCTCCGGAATGTTTTTTTTTTTTTTTTTTTTTTTTGCTCAGAAGAAAGCCAATGTCTTTTATTTTAAGGTAGTTTGTGTCTTAACTACTATCCAAAAGGACTAACGTTGGTGAAAATTTCATCCAAATCGGAAGACATCGATTTAAAAATTGGGTCACTTGACATGAAATCCCCCATATGTAAATAACTATATTAAAGCTCAACGTGGCACGTGTTAGAATTAAAATATTGATTTGAAATTTTTACAGAATCATTTCCTTGCTATTTTAAAGTCAAATTATTGTTATTTTAATGTCTCATATACATTTAGCAATAAAGTTAGAGTAGGAGTAGGATTAAAAAATTTCAGCGATTGGATTCGGATTTAGATTTTTTTTTTGACGACTTCACAGCCCTGCAGCGAACGTAACAGTTTTGGCATTTATTTATAATTATTGTTTTGTGCATTACTCATGTTTACACTAGTCTAGTGATATAATGTAATAATAATGCACTATTCATGATGTGTTTTCAAAATAGTGCATTAGTTGTGATACATTTTAGTGGTATTTAAATGTTAAGGCACTATTTTGATAAGCAAATAATATAATGCAAAATATTGAGCATTAAAAGTGATAAAGTTGATGAAAAACAAATTCAATGGATTTGTCCCAGGTCTGCTAAAATCCACAGAATAAAAATAAAAAAATTTAAATAAAACCGCTAGATTCACCTTAAACAAACTAAATTGCCATTATTTTTAAACAATTGCAGCCAACTTCAATATTTAACAAGCAGTTAAACTACGATTTTCCTATAGCAAAGCATCGAGGCCGCGCTATTTGGGTTTGCTGTATACATTCTATGCGAACAGGAGCTTGAGACGCTGATTTAGGTTGGTCTGTTATAGAAGAATGTGTAACCACAAAAATAAAAAATCTTAAATGAAGAAATGCGCTATGAACTGGACCAGATTTTTACAAAAATTGAATTTTCAAAAATTCCTATGAAATGTATTTTTATTGAAAATAATTATTTGTTTTTGTAATTTTTTTAACAAAAAATATTAAAATTAACACAAACACACATGCCGCCAAGAAATCAATGCCTTTTTTAACACGAATTTGTTTATCAAACAGGATATTTTTTTTGTAATTTTTTATTGTAAAACAAAAAAGCCTTTGTTGTTAAGTGTAACAAAACATTTTGATTTAAAAATTTTTTGGAAAAAGTTCCTTTTTTTCTTTCTTTTTCAAAGAAAAACTTTTACGAAAAACAAATGTTTGAATATGCAATTTGAAATTAATACAAAAAATAAATAATAATAATTAGAAAAATTTTGTTAAAAAATGTATTTTTTGTGTGTAGTTTTTTTATAGTAAATTTGTGAGTTTTAAAAAAAATATTTTTGAATTTGAGAGAAATAGGCGGTACAGCTGCATGTTGGTTTTTGATTTTATTTTTTTATATTAGATTTGGTGGTGGATTTTTTGTTTGATTTTTTTTTCTTTTTTTTTATTTGTTGGTGTGTACCTTTTTCTAGGATCCTTGCTATAAGTTCCACCATATTTGCTTCTTTGGGCAGCCAGTTCTGTGATTTCTGGTATCCAACTAGCGAACACAGCCTATGTATTGATATTGATACATATACAGTTGTAATTGTAGTAGTTCATGTAGAAGTAGTAGTAGTATTTTAACAAAAATTAAACTCAAATTATATTAAACCAAAAAAAAAACAAAAACAACAACAAAAGAAATTAAATCATATGTTTGTCTATGTTTGTATGTACAAAAACAATATCCTTTTTTTATCACACAGATAAATATATTCAAAGAGAGAGAGAGAAGTAGAGAAATATATGTATATTCATAAAGAGAGCATTTTGGATAAAAATCTCCTTAAACCTTTTCTTAGTTGTATTATTTGTTTCGGTAATCACAGGAAAAGCTTATATTTACACACACTGTCTGTTAAAAATGTTAAAATGGTTTTCGTAGAAGAGAAAAACAAAAATTACAAAGAAATGGCGAGAGTATTTTAAGGAGTTCACACTTACTCATACGCTTACACACTCACAAACACGCAAACACACACACACAAACACATTCAAACTTCTTTCACTTTTTTTTTTTGTACGAATAAAAATAACAAAAGTTTACAAATTTAATTTTTACAAAATTTAAATTTACACTTAAGATCGTAATATTATTCTACTTTATGGCCCTAGATGTTTGTTAAAGAGTTTTAATGACCTTTTTCGAAACTAATAAACTACTTTATCTTAAAGATTAATATAAGAAATTAACAGAAAAATCGTAAAACTACTAAAATACAAAGATGGGCTAAAATTAAGAGTAAATAAAATTAAATATTGCTCAAATTGCTCATTTTTGTGAATTTAAAAAAAAAAGTTTAATCACAAAATAACTCGCAGAAAAAATTTTTAGTTCAGAAAAACCCTTAAATTTTTGGGAATAAAAAAAAATTAATGCCCTAAATGTGTAAAACGCAAACGCAACGCCAAAAATTATATTGAAAGCAAAAACAAAATCGAAAATATTTCATTAATTTGTTGTTGTTTTCTATAGAAATGTATATTGAATTTTTAAATTTTAAACGCTGTATATCTTTGGCGTTGATAATTTTAAAATGCAATATTTATTTCTGAAGAAAGCAACAACAAAATTTTGACAAATTTTTGACATTGTTTTTGCTTTCAATGTTATTTTTGGCATTGCGTTGCGTTTTACAAATTTAGGGTCTAAATCAACCACTTGCAACCGTAAGAATACTTTACAGAAAAATTTCTCTAAAATTTTTCACCAATTAGAGCATTGTTCGAAAAAAATCAGTTAAAATTAAAAATTTATCAAGTGAGTTAAACGTTTAATTAAGTGAATTAAACGTTTAATCAAGTGGATTAAACGTTTAATCAAGTGGATTAAACGTTTAATTGATACTATTAATCTGTTTGCTGGTGCAAATTTAATTAATTGTTTAATTAATATCACAACTTTTTTAACTGAAATCAAATCAGTTTCAATTAAAAATTTAATCAACTCGCAGAGAAAATTTTTAGTTATGAAAAAACCCTTAAATATAAAAAAAATTAAATCAACCACTTGCAGCCGAAAGAAAACTACACAAGAAAAATTGTTACCAATTAAACCGTTATTCAAAAAAAAAAAATCAATTAAAGTTAAAAATTTAATCAAGTGAATTAAACGTTTAATCAAGTGAATTAAGCGTTTAATCAAGTGAATTAAGCGTTTAATCAAGTGGAATAAACGTTTAATTGATACTATTAATCTGTTTTCTGGTGCAAAGTTAATTAATTGTTTTATTAATATCACAACTTTTTTAATTGAAATCAAATCAGTTTCAATTAAAAATTTAATCAAGTGAATTAAACGTTTAATCAAGTGAATAAAACGTTTAATCAAATGAATTAACCGTTTAATTGATACTATTAATCGGTTTACTAGTAAAAATTCAATTAATTTTTTTAATAATATCACAAATTTTTTAATTTAAATCAATTTTTATTTTTTTCTGTGTAGCTGAGCAAGAAATTAAAATGAATTCGTTTCATTTAATATGCTTATGTATAAGCGAGTTTTGGCATGATTTGAAATTTAAGGAGCTGTAATTTGCCATAAATGCTATTCACGTAGACAAAAATAAAAATAGATTTCAATTAAAAATTAGTGGTATTAATTAAACAATTAATTAAATGTGCACCAGAAAACAAATTAATAGTTTCAATTAAACGTTTAATTCACTGAATTAGATTGTTTATCTCATATTGTTTTTAAGAGTTTTCCCTTTTTTTTTAATTTTTTGGGTCGAGTTACAGCCTTAAGTTTACAAAGCATGCAAGGCCCATTGATTAGTAAATCTCGTCAGACCACCATGCAAAACTGCACGCTATTCTCGTCTTAAGTTTCAGATTCTTTATATTTTTCCTATAAATTTGTGCTGCAAAGTTTTGCATTCTGTCTTGAAACGTATCTAGAAAAATTTAATATCTTTTTGTTAAAGAGCTAACCATAAACGAAAATGTCTCCAGGCACAACTGAAAAAAAATTGGAATTCTATTTTATTCCCAAAAACTTTCAATTAACATTTTCATGAGCTCTCGTTTTTGAGAGCTTGAAAAGATCTGTTTAAAATTCCTTTCTTTCTATTCAAAAAACCATTTGAGCAATATTTCAAATTTCCTCAATTACTTAAATACTATGAAATAAATTTTTAAACATATAATTATTAAATGTTGCGAAAAATTAAAAATTAATAACTTAATTAAATATTTAAATAAAAAATTATATAAATAAATCATTTTACATAAGAAAAAATGTGACTTAAACATCAAGAGCCTGATTCTTTTTATATCATCCTTTTAAAACCGTAATGCGTGACCCTTTTTGTTTTATAAAATTCGCATTTGTTGTTGTTGCTGCTGTTGGTAAATACAGACTGTATTCACCGAAATTGGAGTAAAGTAGTGTTGACTAAATAAATATGAGGTTTTTGTTTTTTTGTTATCAAAAATATTGAAATTTATAAGACACAATTGTGGTGAAGAAAACACAATTAGCAGTAGCGCAATAAATAGACGTTTACGTTTTATTAAAAAAAGGACTTTTTTTTGAATACGATTAATTAATATTGATTTTAAATTACAACACTTAGAATGTTTTAAATACTTACAAAAAAAATATTGGTTTTTGCATAAATGAAAAAGATTGGATTGAATTGAAAACTATTCTAAAATCTAAAAATTACATAAACAGAAAAAATTCTTCAAAATTTTGCACCAATTAAAGCATTAATCAAAAATAAAATCCGTTTTAATTACAACTTTAATCAAGTAAATTAAACGTTTAATCAAGTGAATGAAACGTTTAATTTGTTTACTGGTGCAAATTTAAATTATTTTTTAATTAATATCACAAATTTTTTAATTGAAATAAATTTTTTATTTTTTTCTGTGTACAGTCAAATCTTCACCATCCGAATTTTGAATTTTTTTCCATAAACCCCTAAAAAAATTAACAAAGAGTGATCTCTTCAGAAAACAGCCGATTAACATTTAACGATAATTGCTTAGCCCGCTCTTTATAATCAGCAATATAAAAACGAAAGCTAAAAAGAAAGTGAGCAAAACTTTCGGTAAACATTTTAAAAAACTTCACCGAAATTACAGCCAAAAAATCCTAATAAGCAACTGTCTTAAAATTAAGGGCTTAAATTATCACAATAAAATTTGTATTTTATGTGTATAATGAAGCTTGAAGAGCCCTTAACCTTAGCCAGTCCGGAAAATCCCTGATCGGTTTTTCTTATCGCCGGCTGCATTAATGTCTTTCCTAGCTCTAGTGATCTTTTTTAAGATTTTTAGGACTTTTTGTTCTACAATAATGCCTAAAAGTTTAGTTTAAATTTTACATTTTTAATGGAGGGTTACACGATCAAGTGTTGCCTTTCAACAATACAGTTAAACTTTCAAAGACTGAAACGAAGTTGCCTTTGAATTGAAATTCGTTTTCAAGTTGAGTGTTTCAATTAACGTTCAAAAAAACAGCTGATTGCAAGTTTAGTGAGCAAATTTTTTTTTTTTTTTTTTTTTTTTTTGCTTTGTTTGGGTTCACACTATGAAAGTTTTCTTTCAGAAAGTCTAAGTTTAATGGTGAGAGTGGAAGAAAACATGCTGTTATTCTCACCAATCTCATTAATAAACTCAGTCTTTCTGAAAGAAAATGATCATAGTGTGAACCCACCGTTTAGAAATTGTTATCTTGAAAGTACATAAATTGCTTGAAAATTGCTTGCAGCCTACTTCACGTTTTAAGATTTTTGTAAATTTTAACAAACACAGAATATGTAAAAGAAAAACTTAAACGTGTTACTGCAGTGTAAAAATCAGAAAAAGATCAGGCAAACGTTTTAGTTGTGCATTTATTTAACATTTTTAAATTTCTTAAGAAGTATTTACATTTCATTAAATCAACCACCTACTCGCACAAAAGGAGTGGTACATTTTTTTTTAAAATCTATGTATTATTTGTATAGTTTTTACTAGATTTTATCCATGACTTAATTCACGTGAAAAATAGAGCAAGATTTAAAGAAAAGGGTTTATTCAAACTTTTTGTGTAGCTTTCTACATCTATATTTATTTTACATTTAAATATTTCAATGAACGACATTATAGGAATTATCATTTTTCGCCAACACATACATATAAGTTTTGAGCACTCGATACTCTTGAGCAACCGACATTCAACTGCTCATATGAAAAGCAAGGAGTGTCTTAATTTTTATATTCCACCCCTGGACCATATGCAATCTGTATACCAAACGAAGAGAAAAAGTTCCAATTTTATCCGTTTTCACATTATAAAAAATACCCAATATTTTAATCTGGGCCATATGCTATCTCTATACTATATTTATCGAAAAGAGAAAAAGTACCAATGGCAGAAGAGAACCAAGAGTACCAGCTTTTTTAGGCTCTCAGAAAGTACTCTGCACAATATAAGTATTATTTAAGACTCTTTTTCAACTCCAGTGCCAAGTTCGTGCTCATATATGCCAGCGAGACGTGGAACGCATTGCCACGTAAATGGTGTGCAGGGGCCTAATTCTGGCAGTCGTGATCGAGTACTTTCCATACTCGACAGCAATTTTATTTCAGTCAATACTGAACAAATCAAAATAATTTTTTCAGTATTGTGCAACACAAATTAATGCTTTAAAACACTGAAAAAATAATTCCGATTCGTTCAGTATTGACTGAAATAATTAGATTTTAAATTGCTTTCGAATCGAGAAAGTACTCGATCACGAATGCCAGAACTAGGCCCCAGATGTTTCTTAACCGATGCTTGGCCATTCTAGCATGCAACGAAATCCAGATTGAAATACTCAATCGCAAATGGCGATGGATTGGCCATACGTTAAGCAGGCCCACAGGAGACGTAACCATCAACTGTATACCCCAGGGTAGTAGGCGAAGAAGAGGCCACATGGAGGCGCCAATTTGTATGCGAGATAACGCAAAGTGGTCTTATTTGCTGAGAAATCAAGCAAAAATCATCTTACAAACTGAATGGAATCAGTTTGTGGTGGCCCTTTGTTCCTATTAGCAATCACAGTACATAATATAATAAATACGCACATAATCTTAATAACCCGGATTTCAAAACCTCAATTCAATCCAATCTTTAACATTTTTCATTTTGTGATTTTCAAACAAAATTAAATATATTTGAGATTTTCTTATTTTAACTTTCAGTTTTTTCTTTTTTTTTGAACTAAAATCATACACTTGTTTGAAAATCTTGAAGTTATTAAACGAAAAGAAAAAAATATTTATGATTTTTGAGTATTAGTTAATGATAAACTACAGTGTCAACAAAAATAATAGAAAACATAACTAATGATGAGAATCATAACAAGAAACAACAGTATTTAAAAAAAAAAAAAACATTTCTTTTTTTTCAACAGGCTCAACTCACTAATTGAACTAAAAACTACCTGTGATAGAAAAAAGTGTTTAGTAAATATCCCTTTTATTTTTTTTTTTTTTTACTTATTTAATAAAATTAATAAAATGACAGGATGATTGATTTGAAATGTTTATTAATAAAAATTCGACTATACGGGGTTTTTTTATTTTTTTACTTCGAAAAAAAAAATAAAAAAAACAAATAAAAAGAAAAAAACTTAACAGCAAACAACATGGTGGAAAAGAGACAAAATATGGAGAAAAGTGAGAGTGATACGAAAGATGAGTATTTAATTCTCCATTGCAAAAACAAAACATATAAAAGGTGAGTTGAGTTGATGAAAGAGGGGATTTTACTTTGAAAAAAAAAAAAAACACAAAATGAAAAAACTCAAACAAACATTTAGAGGATTTTGGAAAGATGATTAGGAGGAAGAAAGAGAGTGGAAAATTCAAGGATGCGGATTATAAAATAAAAGGAAGTGAAATTTGGAATAAAATACATTGAATTTGTTTAAATGAATGGAAGGAAACAAATGACAAGTTTTATTTTATTTATTATCACTTTATTTTAGGGTATTCCCTAAAGGTTAAATTTTATTGGTTTTTTTTTTTGTACGGTTGACTGAATGGTCGGATGGGTTGTTGGTTGGTTGGTTGGTTGGTTGTTTGGATGGTGATAATAGATATATTTGTATTATTTGTTGTTTAATGCTACATTACAAAACCAAACCAAAATAAGGGTAACAGACTAATATCGAAAGAATTACAATAATACAAAATAAAATTAAATGTTTTCAAATGTTTATAACAAAAAAAAAAAAAAAAGAACTTAAAACAACTGTAGAAAATGTAAAAAAATTATGGTGCTAAATAAAATAAATTTTAAAAAAGACCGTAAAAATAACAAAACTGAAAATAATACAAGAAAAAAGCGTTTCTTATCTGACTTATCTGAGTGGTTGTTTATTGTTAGCAAATTGATTCTTTTATGGCAAATCAAGGGATAAAGATAAAGTATTTTTTTAAAAAAGAAAAAAAAAACAAATTCCAAGATAACAAACATTAAAAATGTAAAAAGTAACATTGTTCTTTATACACCTTTAATTTTAGGGCTTAAGTCAGGATCTTAGTCTGACTTTCAAAACACGCCAATAACTTTGAAAAGCTTAGACCAGATTTTATATAACAGTTTAAATTTTTGTTTTTTTTTTTACTTTTGGAAAAAAAACGGACAGATATTCTGGCATGCTCTGACAATCGTAAAACGTTTAAAATTTGCGATTCTGACTTGAAATCGCATAAAAGTTGTTTTCTGTAAGTCGCAATCGCATGAAGTTTGGTTACTTAAAATTTTATAGGGGAAGGATGAATACAAGATTCATGTCTATTCCCTCAAACATAAAAGTCATAATAAAAACCCAGTCCTGTAATGAAATATTTACATAATTCTAAAAAAAAAAAATTTTCAATTTTTGGCAATTTCCTTTTCAAACTTATTGGCATGTTAACCCTTTTGTTATATTCTTAAAAAAAAAACATAATTTTTTAAACTTTTAACTAAAAAAGAACTTTTTCATTTATATAGGATTTTTTTTCTTAAAAAAATATTTTACATATACATGTTTAAATGCTTTTATTTTTATGTTTTTAATAAAATATTTATAAATAGAAAAAGTACTGGTTGAAATGATCATGTTAGTTATGATTTTTTTGGTGTTTTATATATAATTTTTTTTTTTTTTTTTTTTTTGTTTTTTACTTGTTTTGTTTAAAGTTTTAATTTGTTAGACTACCTCTTTCCGTGTTCTCTTTTAAGTTCGCCGCCATATTTATTGCCACTACCAACAAGTTCAATAATTTCCGGTATACTGCTGGCAAACATTGCCTAGAATTTCGGGGTTATTTTATTGTATTTATTGTTTGATATTTTAAAAAATATATGTATATATATATATATGTAGGTTTTTTAATATTAATTTATAGTTTAAAGTTAGAAAATAAGTAGAAATTATTAAAAAAAAAAAATATTTTTATTTTGAGAATTAAACTCTTTTTTGATTTCGTTTAATTGAAATCTAACCTTAATAATACATATAAAAAAATCGGCTAGAAACCGATTGCAAGATATCCCATACCAACGTGATCCCTAAAGGTATTTTACCAAAGCAACCAGAACCAGCCACTGGTTCCAGTAAAGTTGTATAGAAATGATTCTGGCGCGTAAAACAAGAGTCTTGCTGGCATAACTGGTGCCGCATAGACCGTGCCGTCCCTAACTTATGCCCAGCATGTAGCCAGGGCCCTCGTGACAGCCTTCACGAAGAAAGTTTAAGACCCCCGCTGTGGAAGTAGTTCAATTCCTTGGACTTGATCTGGCAGAACCCCCAATTTAATATTGCTTATGCCACATAGAACTCTGTTTAGGCGCGATCTGTCGCAGACTATTTTTCGTTAAAAAATTGTTTTTTTGGAAAAACCCCGTTTTTTTGCATGCACCCATATACTTATATGTCGTGTGGAGTGGCACGCACACATAGGGCGTTGGTAGACGCTTTAGCTTTAGCTTTAGTAATTTTTCATCTCGGTTAGCCATGAAAAACTCAATTTAGCCATTAGCCATTTTTGTATTTCATTTTTATTTAACAAATAGTTTTTTCCAATTTTATCGATAATTTAGTTTATTGTTAGTAAAAATGTATTCAAGCATGCATTGATCTTGCCTGGTCGCAGGTTGTAGGAATGCTCTGAGGGAGCTCATGGGACTATTTGCAGTAAGGCTCTGTTGGGTACCCGGACTCTGTAAAGTGGATGGAATTGAGGGGGCAGATGTACCCGCGAGACAAGGGTCAAGCACGGGTGAGTAAAACCCCTCATATGTTACTACTATGAGTTGAAATGGGATAGATTCCGTGATGCCGTATGACACGGATCGGATGCAAGGGCAACCAAGGTTCTATTAGGCTTGGATTGACGTGGTCTTGTGGGACTCTTATAGGGTTTTTGACTGTTAAGGCTTTTATGAGTAAATCGGTCAATTCCATAGCGGACATCTGCAGATTATGCGAGTATGCTGAGGAACTAGAGAAGATTGATGTACTGTGCACTGCTCTAGGATACAGGTTCTCAGGCAGTCGATCTACTGGGGTTTGTCGGGGTAATAGGCCGGTTATTCCTTATGAGGGGACTGTAGAGAGAGTATTGTTCTGTCAACTGTCTTATATATTTCTTAACTCTACCTATCAATTCCTTTTCTTCTCTCTTTTATCTTCCTCTATATTGAATGGATTCACAATGGTTTGGATTGGTCTCCGAGTGGAGGTGTGCACTTGGTCGCATAACCCTTCTTAATTTTTATTAATATTGATGGGTTTTTTGTAATAAAATCTTGGTAATCCATTTCTTTAGCAACTATTTAGAAATTTTTTACTAAAAATGGAGCCAAAAAATACTATTTGTTTAAAAAAAAATAGTAATTTTCATATCGCGATGGTATGGGATATATAATAATCGTAAAAAAATAAACCAATTTTTTTTCGAAAAATTTCTTGCCTTTCCTATGACAAAAATAGATAATATTAATTTTTAAAACTGACTTCGTTTAAATTTTGGCAAACTGTTTTTTTTTTAAAGCTGTTAAACACATACGCAGCCGCCAGCATGACATGCAATAGAATTTTTTCCTTGATTATTTTTTTTAGAAAATATGTAAATGTTACCCTAGAAAAAATAGAGATCTGGAAACTCCAAACATAAACCAAATCAAAAGCTGGGCATTAAAAAAAAATTCCATGATTTGTAAAATAAATAAAAAATAAAAAAAAAAATAATTTAAAATAAAAATCTTAAAAAAAAAAACAATTTTGTTAAATCAACATAAAAATAAATGAAAACTCTTTACCAATATTCGCAATGAGTTGTTGGCATGCAGAGATGAATGGAAACTAAAATTAATATGAAACTAATAAAGGAAGAAATTAACAGCTGTTACTTAACGAAAACCTTTACTATTTGTTTTTTTTTTTTAATTTATTTATTTGAAATTTGTAATTAGTGGTTTTAAATTTAAGGGAAAGAAAGAAATCTAATAATAAAATTCAAAATATTTTCATTGAAAAAAAATTAAATGAAAAACTCAATTAATTAAGTTGATTAGGTATATTTCGAAATAACTGTAATAATGTTTTGTGTAAACTAAAATGAAATTTTTAAAAGTGCACAAATTACTAAGACGTAAATTTTATTTTTATTTTATTTAAAAAGTAATTTATTATAATAATTATCGTAATTAAATTTAATAATAAAAAGAGTATTTAACACAAAAAAAATAAGTTAAAAAAAGAAATTATGTGATGAAATTTAATTGTTGAATTGATTTAAATATGATAGTTATTTAAATTTCTTATTTTTTTTTTTTTTTTTTTTTTTGACAAAATATCAAGACCTTACTGTCTAATAGCAGCAAACTAAACACTAAAAAATTGTAGTAGTAGTAGTAGTAGTATTAGTTAGTAGTAAATTGTAAATATGAAGTAGTTAATAAGTACTTTTTCACCCAAGAAAAAAAATACTTTCATTCACACAACCGTTATATTGGGACCGAAAAAAAAACAAACAAATGTATGTAATATACAGTGTTGTATACATAACTAAAAATAAACTGTAAACAAAAGTATCCTCATTAAAATTTATTCAACGAAAAATTGTTGTTCCTTGAAAACACACGTTACTAGTTATCGAACAAAAACCTATTTTTTTCTTAATCCTCTTTTTTCATACATCATTTACAGATATTGTTGAAATGATTTTCCAAAAAAAAAAAAAAAAACATCGTTATAATTGGCAGCAGCTTACTACTTATTATATAAAACAAGTAGACGAAAAAAAAAATCCCTTTTTCTAGAATTTTACACATTCACTAAATGTTTATAATTTATCAAAAAAAAAAAATCGCTTAATTTATTAACAAAAAAGAATTAGAGAGATAAAATAGGTAATAAAATTTAAAACTTACCAAACCAACGAGTAAGAAGAACACTAGGAATGTTCTTCCCAAAACAGTCTCACAGTATACATCACCATATCCTACTGTTGACATGGTTACAATAAGAAAATAGACACAGGTCCAATAGGATAAACGATGTGCATTATTAAAATCCAGCGGATCGCCAGAGTTTTCCAGCTAAATTTTAAGTAAATGCAAGAATTGTTCATCAGAAACATTTCATTATTCCACATCAAATTAACGTTAGGAACACAACTGGGACGAGCGACGAATTTTTCGCCACAAAGATTTATCACACAAAACAACACATAGTGTATATGAAAACATCATGATTGGTGGAGGGCGAAACTAACCAAATGCGGCGAAGCATGGTACAAGTGCATTTTGTGGTTATTTTTTAACAAGAAATGTTAAATGTTGTTTACCCTCACACACTATATAATAGCATAAACAAAATTTGACAGTTTCTCTTATCAAACAACAATAAAAAGCTCAGTTTTATTTATTATTGTTCATTTGTTGTAGCTTCGGGAGTACCTGGAAGATAAATACCCCATTCGGCCACCTCATATTACTCACGCTGGCGAACGACGAACAAATCAGAACCAGATGACCATGTTTAGTTTTAGTTTGCAAGTGTTTTAGTAAATAAAGTACCGCTGCGAAATGTGGCCCCCCTCGATGTATGGCTCTAAAAAGCAAATGAAAATTGACCCCAAATTTAGGGCTATTTTTTCATAATGCCATGTAACCCAATTTTTTTTTTTAATGATTTGTCACCCCTAAATAATTAACAAATAGCTCTTAAAATATGCTCCTAAATTAAGAATAATTCTTCTTTAATAAAAACAAGCGGATACCCGGCTTGTGCTACTACGTTCCCCCCTTCTTGTAATCCAATTTTTTAAAACATTCATAGCATATGAGTCTATCTTAATAGGGATTTAGCTATTTTTAAATTTCATTTGAATTTGTTAGATAGCTTTGGAGAGGCAGATATTCCCCCTACCTCCCCTCGTGATTCTATTTTCAAAAATTTTAGTAGCTAATGTGTTCATATAAGTAGGGATTTATCCATTTTTTACATTTTATTAATATCTTATAGATTGTTTCGGAGAGGCAGAAACTGCCCCCTTACTTCCCTCAAGGTCCTAGTTTTAAAAAACTGTATAGACTTAAACCATCTTTACAAAATTGCCTTTTAAATTAAACCGGTTTTTTAATGAATATATACCTCAAAAAAAGTTTAATTAAAAAAAATGCGAGCAAAAGTTATATTAGAAATTTGAGCTGGTGTCATATGCCCGAAATTTAAAATCCCGAGTTCCAAAAGCACGAGTTTAAAAATGAGAATTTTAGAATCACGTATTTTAAAATCCTAAATTTTATTATCCGAAATAATTGTACAATTTTGGTTTTACAAATCGCGCGATAGATAGCAGATTTGGGCCTTCGGCCGGATTTTCTTCTCTATCGTACAACAAAACCCGGCTTCGGTAACTTAAGCTTTTCTGCATATCCGGGCTTCTGCTGTGCGCATGGATTTTCCCCTCTATGGTATGAATGTTACTAAATGAATGAAAAAGACAAAACAGTGTTTTGAACTAATACGACAACAGAACATGAGTTCTAATGAGAAAACCCATACCAAACAAAGCCACCGCAAAAGTGTATTTTTGACTTACTGCGACAAAACTTTGGTTGCAGGAAATACATGTCGATTGATACAACAAGTAATACAAAACCGTTTGCGTGCTTTCTTCTGAAGTAACCCACACCAATTAAGACAAGCCAAATAACGAAAAAAGACAAAAAATATTGTTGCATTTCTATTTAATAACCGGTTGTCTTTTAAGACAAAAACTTGATAAGACTTTATTTGTTGGTGTGATTAAGCATCAAAAAAGTGTCCTTAACTTTAAAGATAAAAACGTTTTGTCTTTTGCTGGTAAGGGTTCAGCCTATGTATCTATATATAAAAGGCCATAAGCAGCCTAACATTGTCAAGTGGGAAAAAGAAGGCCGCTGTACCCCTTCTTTTGGATGTACAAGGCCTGATGGCTCCGTTCTATACTCATATCTTTTCTACACACGTTGCCATTGCGGAGTAGTTCCGCTCTCGCTTCTTTGGCAGGTCCATAAGAATGATAACGGAATCAAAAAAAAAAAGTATTTGTTTTGCTTGTACAAAAAAAAACAATATAAAAAATGTTACTCCTTCCCTACACCCTTCTCATAAAAGCGAATGTGGAATGTGTATCTTATCTTTTATACGAAAGAGCCGAGGCCTTCCTTAACAGTTACAAGAGAACAGTAATTGAATTAAAAAATATTTTAAGCAGGTTTAAAAAAAGGCCTAAAGTAAGAAGCTCTTCTGAATTTTCCTGCTGGGTGAATGTTGCCGCGTTTCATACAGGTATAGTTTTGGGGCCTTTTATCATTTAGTACGTTTATTTATATATCCTAGGCTCACATTTCGCAGTGATAAATAAAATTACTTTGCTTAGTCCATAAAAATTGGTATTGTTCTGCTTTTGTTTAATTCGTGAGTAGTCAACAGTTTTTCCCTTTTAATTCCTATAAAGTTTTTAGGGAAAAGGGAACAAATTTCCAGGAAAACTTTTTTCAGGATAAGAATGAATGTTCTATTCTTTTTAATATGGCCATTTTTTTAATTATGTCTCTTTCTCGATTATAACAGCTGTTATTTTTTCGTACAAATTGTGCTTCATACGACGTGTTGAGCGAAATTCGTTGTTCGCCCAAGTTGTGTTTCTAGCATAACATCACATTTAATAACATCAACAACACATTACAAGAGTATATCTTTATACATACAAGGCAAAATCAAACTTTTAATCACAAAATAGAATAACATATCTATTTTTTACGCTGAACGAGTTAAGTTTAAACTATTGGACGTTTTTTTTTTTTTTTTGTTTTTGTTTTGGTTAATATTTACAGGTTAAGTACATATATAATAGAAATGTTAGGAAAGGTTAAACTTCAAATATGGTTACAAAAGCTTTAAAGGTTCCATCAGATTTTCAGAACTCTGGCTTGATGGAAATTCTTTTAAAGCTGAACCAGTATTTAAAGTCTAACTATTATATTAATACATTTAAGGATATAAATAGTTAAGTTAAATGTTAAAACTGTGCAACAAAGTGTTAAGAAACATGTGGAACTGGTGCCTCTACTTCGGTACAAGCCGGGCCCTGTTTCGGAACTTTTTACCGGCGATAAAAAAAATTACGGAGGGCAACACAACTTCAGTTGTATTGCCAGCAGCGAAATCAGACGACACCGTTTATGTTAAAATATTAAATAGAAAAATTTTTTTATATTTAAACATCAGCGGCGTTGCCTGATTTCCCTGTTCGCAACACAACTCAAGTTGTGTATTCTTTTAGCGATTTTACAACATTTTACCAGTTTAGGCGTTTTTTTTTCTTACTTAGAAATTTATGCGTTTTTTTTTATTAAAACTACATTTTTCCTTAGGTTTTTATCTTTTTTAGATTTTATCGATTTATAATTTTTTGGAATTTTTTTACTTTTTGTCGTTTTTTCAATATTATTTTTTACAATCTGCTCTAGTTTTTTTTAGCGTTTTGTAAGTTATTTTAACATATAAAAAAAATTATCGTTTTTTCCAGGAATTGTGACAAATGTTATTTATTTTTATCTCTTTGATATCTGCTATTGTTTTAGTTTTTATTTTATTAAAATTCTCTAGGAATTAAAATATTTTTGCTTTATTTTTTTTTTTTTTTTTAATTTATTATGTTTGTGCACTTTTTTAATATTATGATATAATTAAATTTTTCTTCTAATTTGGACGTTTTCTTGAAATTTTATGCGAAGTTTTATTCTTTTTTTTTAACTAAGAAGAGTTTTGCTGAATTTGCCAATTTTTTTAATTTGAACGATTAAAAATCGTTTTTTTATTTCCAATTTGTTTTATTTGTTTATAATTATAATAATCAGGGAAACCATAAATATGCAATTGCATGTTTTTTCTTGTGCGAACAATGAAGGCAGAAACAATATATTTATCCGTTTTAGAGGTTTTTATGAATTTTGGCATCGATTTGTTAGTGCATATTTTTGCATATTTTACCGTTTGCAGCATTTTTTATTTGCATTATTTAGTCAAAAGCTCTTTTTTGCAGCACTTATAAGTTTTAAGCGCATATTTTGCCTTTTTGAGGCAAAATAAAAATATCTATAAAAATATCTACCCAACGTGTTGCTTCAATTTGACCATCTACATTTAATTTTTATTCAAAAATTGTACGACAAAGCAGGTTGCCGTTAAAGATAAATGTTATTTTAAATTTAAAATTTTATATATAAGAAAAAATTAAGGAAAAAGCAATTAAAGACGTTTTTGGCGATGCGTGTAATACATAGAAATCTGGACCAATCTTAGTTTATCGACTAAGAAACACTTTTAAAAGTGATACAACGATTTCCATCCATCCGTCTGGCTAGTTGCCTGTCCATGTTAACCTTGTGCGCAAAGTGCAATTGCAATCTTGTTGATAATTTGATCAAATTTGGTAAATACATTTTAATTTTACTAAGGACAAAGTCTATGTAAATGGTGAGACTTGGTCTACAATTTTACATATTCCCCATAAATGCTTCTTTACAAATTAGACTCTTTGTGTCCATAAACCATTTGACTATGTTGGCCCCAAAAATATTTTACTGCAAAATATATATTTTTGGAGAATCGGTTCACATTTGCTCAAAGCTCCCATATATAAATACCTTTAACTTCCTTTTAAATGTTAACATTAATAAACAAAAAAAAAATCCCTTTAAGACAAAAAATCTCATATGGATGTTAATATTTAGACAATATGCGGCAAAAATTACTCTTATATGAATTTTAACCTCTTAACATAACTCTGTTTTTGTGAGCCGATGACGGCCCATCGTTTCCAAATAGGGTAAAATCTCAAAAGTTCGTCTTAGGCTGTATCGGTTATAATTTTAGGATTGTTTTTATTAAATGGAACTGTAATTAAATTGTTGAATATTTTGTTTTTAAATTAGTAATTTTTAAATTTTTTGGGACATATTTTTAACTATTTTCAGGACATATTTTTAAGTTTTTACTGCATATTTAATGCGCATAAAACGTGTTTTTAAGAGCATATTTCTGGTTTCCCTGATAATAATTCTTTTTTATGACTTTTTTTTAGAACTTCTATTCACTTTAATTTTTAATTTTAAATAGACGTTTTAAACCATTTTGTTTTCTATTTTTATTTCACAGATTTTAAAAACATTTGGCCATGTTCTGAAAATCGAAATCGAGTAAAATTGAAATCGATGGAGGTTTTCAGTTAAATTGTTTTCTTTAAAGACAGCAGCATTTTCATTTTTTCAGAGAAATTTAGTCTAAGTATTAAGGGAGATTTTTGTATGAGTTTTCAAAACAGGACTTTGTTCGATTTCGGCTGAATAATTCATAATTTTTTTTTATTTAAAATTTTATTTTTATATTTTACGGACTTCTTCTTATATGGTGCTCCTGTTATTAATAATTTTCCTACTTTGAACGATTTTTTTTTTTCATTTACTGAAATTTACAAATATAGATTTTAGAGTTTGGCGTTTTTTTTATTTTTAAATTTACAAAATTGTTAAAGATTTTTTTTAAGTTTTGGCGTTTTGAACGTCTCATTTTTGGTATTGCTCTTAATTACATTTTTATAATGAAATTTTTCTCCGATTTTTTTTTTATTATTTTTTCAATTTTTGTGTTTTTTTTTAAATTTGCTTCCAATTTATTTGAGGATTTGTTTTTAAGGAATTTCTTCAATTTTAGGCTTTTTCAGATTTGAAAGATTTTTTCAAGTATTTTTTCCCCGATTTTATCAATATAAACTCTTCTCCTAAATTGTTTTTAAGTCCAAGAGGTCCTTAGAACAAACACCAAGCCTTACAAAATGGAGAATACATACATATTTTGTGAGTCTTTATTCACTATCTTTACGCACTATCACGCGAGTCTTTTGATGAAAATACTGTCCTGATCATGACAGGTTCGTATTTTCCTTAAAAATACGTAAGAGACGTGTGATAGTGTAAAGTACCATTGAGCAAATACATTTGAGGGTTTTACATAGAAACACAATTCCACATGTTTTTTAGAAAGTACAATTATTTGCACAGTGTAAAGACACATGTTAAAATAGACACAAAATAATTATTTACAGAAAAATAACTTAAAAATGTTGCTACATACCAGATGTATAATACCAGCTGCTGTTAACCATACGGATATAAAAATTGATACTAATTGCGCCAAACGTATCGAGCTGGATGTTTTTAAAACATTCAAATATTGCAATATGTCCGGAACAGTCATAAGACGCAGTGCTCTCAGAAAACGAAGACCTGTTTGATGATGTTGATTGAGTTGTGTAGTTGCAATGGCAGTCAGTTGCAGTAGTAGTTCAAGAGGTTTTTTTTTGTATTTGATTTGGAATTGGAAGTGGGAATAATCGTTGTTTGTTAAATGTACTAGTACATATAATAGTGTTAAGCATTATCATTACAATCATGCATTTCGATCAAGCAGACAAAATGTATGTATGATTGACAAATAATAATTATAACAACAATTTTTTTTTTTTTTTTTGTTTTTTTTAATTATCTTCCTCAAATTTTTTCAAATTGAAAATTATTAAAAAATTAAAAGGAAACAAAACAACTAATATTTTTAAGGAAATAAAATTTTGAAATCTTACCGATCCATGTTCGATCTAAATATATTGATACAAAGGACGGGGGTATTGTAAAATAATCTACAAAACTGTACATTTCTAACATAAACCAAAGTTTATCTGACGCCGCTATGAACTGTAAAAATGAAATAAATTTTTATAAAAGAAAAAGAAACAGAAAAGGTAAACGTCAAATATTTAAAGAAAAATAAGATAAAAAATATTTGTAAGGTTTAATAAGGAAATAAAAGTAGAATAAAGATTTTCTTTTTTTAATTTCTGAATAAGTTTGAAGTAGTAAAAAGAAAGTTAATATAGAAAGAAAGTTTACATACATTTTTCATAAAAAAAAAGTTTATTAAAAAAAATTGAAAAATATTGAGTGTAAACATTTTGGGTATACAAATGAATTTTCGATTGTGGCAATATTTTTGAACACCTTAAATAGCAAGTAAGAAGGTATAGTCGGTTAAGCCAGACCGTATGATACCCTACAGAACTGAGAGATAAACTTTGAAAAGTTTGAAATCTATGGGCAATAACGGATCCGCCAGAATAAAATTAAATATTTGGCCATATTCAAGTAAATAACACCAAAAAATGGTGATAAACCCCACCAGAAATTGGCAGCACCAAAACAGCCAGCAAAATACAGCACGCCAAAATCAATAAGCCAACATAGTAATGCCCGACGTTAATTGTTTTTGCCCAACTTAATTTGACAGTTCTTTGTTTCAGTGTTTGACAAATTCAACGATGGAGAGGTATTCAATTGAGCAGCGCGTTAAGATTGTTGAAGCCTTGCACTTCGACCAAATGTGTCCACTATCGGGAGAATTGTGCGCAAATTTCAGCAAACCGGGCTTATGGAAAATGTGAAAGCACCTGTGTATGCTCGCCCAGGGCTCGCGGCGTCAGCGGGCCGTACTTCTTCGAAAATGAGGTCGGCCAAGCAGTAAATGGTTCGCGAGATGATAACAGCCTTCTTGTGGCCAGAAATTGACGATATGTGATTCCAACAGGATGGTGCCATATGCCACTCTTTTGCGCGAGAAATTCAGTTGCCGTCTTATCTCTCGTTGTGGCGATGTTAACATGCCGTCACGATCATGTGATTTGACACCGTTAGACTTCTTTCTTTGGGGAGATTTTAAATAAAAAACAATTCAGGAGCTAAAAGCTGAGATAATTTGGCACATTAACGACATTGAACCTCAATTATGTCTGAGATTCTTTGAAAATATGGACCATCGGATAGAGGTATGCCACCCAAGCCGTGGCGAGCATTTGGCCGATATTTTGTTTCACACATAATTGTCCTAAATCCTTCTTTCATAACAAAAATTATTAAAACGATTCTCTAAAATCTTTTTGTTTTACAGTTATTATTATGATTGGACAACCCATACGCTATTTCCAGAACGGTACAGTAAAAATGTCCAAATTTGGAACAAATTGACATGGACCAAATGACAGGCCAAAACTGAGCTGAACTGGAAACGTAAGCGTGGAACCTTTCATACAAGGACAATAGAAATGTCTAAATATTTGGAGAAGGATAATATTAGAAGTATCTAAATTTAGTTCAAATCGCTTCGTTATCATTAAATTTTACTATTTTAATGGAGATAGCAAAGCACCCCGGGTTATAGTAGTGTAATATAAAATAAAATTTTAAATTTTTTAAAAGATTAAAATGGAAATACTTTTGCAGTATTCATAAACTATTATTAAATTAAACAAACGTTTATTAAAGACAATTTTCGTAGAAAATTTGTTCTGTAAACCTTTATTAATTTAAATTTTTAAAGAATTTGAATCTCTTTTAAAATCACAACTTTATAAAAGTTTTATTGCTCAAAAGTTTTTCCAACATAGTTACTTCTATATTTTTCACTATCAATTATAACTGATGATTTCTCCCAGTGTGTTCTATCTCCCCTCTTATTATAGTAAATTTCATTCAAGAAAAATTCTAACCGGATGTTTGTCTATGGGAAATTTACGAATTTAATGTTCTTGCCACCTAGCACCCCATTCGTACTGTGTTTTTACAGCTCAATATTTGAAAATTTCGTAAACTGAATAGAAAACGAAAAATATAGAAGACCAATTATAAAATGAAAATAAAAACTTACTCGTATAAAAAAGTAAACCATGAAAAATATATTGAATGCAAGATCGATTTGTTGAGTAATGTTAGTACTCCATGGCTGACATCTTTCGACTTCTTCGTTAGATGCATCAACGAAGTATATAATGAGTGATGCAATACTGAGTATAAATACGAGTACGACCTGAAAAGAGAAATAAATAAGAAAATGTTTGATTTAAAAGAGTTTTCAACAAGAGGAAAAAGAAACTTGTAAGAAAGTACAGCCGGTCAAGCCCGACCATAAGTTACCCTACACTAGAGTTTGCTAAAAACCGTAAAAATGTGAAACCGGTCGGTTTCGGTTTTAAAATGATTAAAACCGGTCGGTTTCGGTTCGGTTTTCGGTTTTGAAAATATCCAAGTAAAACTACACACATATGAATTTTTTCGTATGTAATAAAATTTTTTATTTGTTTCAATTTAGGTTCTTTTATTAAAAAAGAAACATCTGTTCCTCTGAGTACTTATTTAAGGTTTTAAGAATTTTGAATTGCCTTGTCATTGTTTCAGGGTGTTATGTATACATTTTTTTTACATGAAGTTCGAGTATAATGTATAATTTGCAATTTCTTTTAGCATAAATATATACATACTTTAAGTAAAAGCTTAAAGCATAAATATATACGTTAGGCCGGGTCGATTTGTATGGATGAAAACAAAAATGAAAAATCGTATAGCAAAAACGTAATCTACATCAAATTCTAAGAGAACTCTCCGAAGAAACCATGGGTCTAAAATAAAATCCTAATTCGCGCCTCTCGATTTAAAAATTTATATGCCCGCCTTTGCCAAAAAAAAAATTTTTTTTTTGAAAAAATAGCCAAAAAGAAATGGAATTTTCTGAATAAAATTGTTTAGTAAAGTAGTTCTTTTGCACTTTATATTTTTCTACACTTAACATTTTTTTACATTAAAAAAATATTCACCCAAGTAAAAAAGTTTGTATATAATTTTATCCATATACATAAAATTGTAACGTTACTGACGCCTGAAGCTAAAAACTTGAAATTTGGACTTGAAATCGGCCACTAAGACAGGATTTTTGGAAATTCGAATGTTTTGGGGGTAAAAAAGGTAAAAACAGGTAAATTCGATAATTTATATCTCCAAAACTAAAAGAGACACAAAAAAAACTGTAATACTTATCGTTGTTCTTTTGAAAAATAAGCGCACAGGTTGGTGGTACTTTTTTGAAATTCGGCTCTTTTAGGAAAAAAGGGGTAAACCTGAATTTTGGTACTTTTTTGTCACCCCATCTATTTTTTGCACCAATAAACTTAGAAGTAAAGTTTATACCACATTCGAAACTTATTCAAAAAATTACGAGTATGAATTTGGTACTTTTTATGAAAGAATATTTTTTTATCTATGTTCCTTATAAAAATATTAGATACAAAATTATTTACAAACTTTTTTACTTGGGTGAATATTTTTTTAATGTAAAAAGATTTTGAGTGTAGAAAAATATAAAGAGCAAAACAACTACCTTACTAAACATTTTTATTCAGAAAATTCGATTTCTTTTTGGAAAAAGCTTTTTTTTCAAAAAAATTTTTTTTTTGCCAAAGGCGGGCATATAAATTTTCAAGACGAGAGGCGCGGATTAGGATTTTATTTTAGACCCATGGTTTCTTTGGAGAATTTTCGTAGAATTTGATGTAGATTACGTTTTTGCTATACGATTTAAAAAAAAAGTCGACCCGCCCTTATATACATACTTTAAGTAAAAGCTAAAACCGAGGTTTTTTGGACGGTTTTCGGTTTTGGCTTTAAGGCATTAAAACAGCGGTTTCGATTTCGGTTAAAACCGAACAAATTTTCGAGAGAGTACGCTATTTGGGTCCCATTGGCAATCATGGAACCGCCAGAACAAAACTATGTTTTGAGGTTAAGACTTGTTTGTTCTTAAGGGATTTTAGGACGGGTGTTTATATGGGGACTATAAACATTATTGTCCCTACCAGCACCAAAATTTTTCATAATATAGTAGCTATCGTAAAAGTCATTGTCGCCACAATTTGTATTTGTTAAAAGTTAAGCTTTGTTATCTTTTTAATGATGTCCAATTATTAAAAAATTTTAACGTGAGAAGTGCAGAAAATAATTTAAAAAGAAAACGAATTTAAAAACCAAATGTCTTTTGAAATGCCTAAATTATTCCACTGGTGCACTAAATTCAAAATGTAGGCTTTACTCTTTAGAGGCTTAAGATTGTTAAAGTATTTTCCCAGAGTAGGCATAAGACCTACGGTCATATATGGAGCCTTTTTACGAAATTAAGTAGTGTATTTTTTACACTACATAATTCCTAAACACACTAGTTTTTAAAAAATAAGATTTTTATTGTTAACTAAAAAAATTGCGTTTGTTAAATAATTTCGAACTCAAATTTCAATTATTCATTAATAAAAATTTCAATAGAATCTTACAAATAAATCAATTACAGTTTGTTTTAACAAGGTTTCGTTTAAATGTGCTAAATTCCCATTTCATACTATTGATAAATTGAAATTTATTGTTGACGGGATAAGCTATTCCTATGCGCATTTCACTGGTTGCTTAGGCCAGATCGTCAGAAAACTTCATCCAAAAATTTTAGAAAAACTAAATATATTATACAATAAAACTGTTAAGCGAATAAGAATTATAAACCCCAGTTTAACTTGTAACAATATCAAAGCTTAAACAAAAACAACAACAATAAAAAGTGAGTTTATCTTTTCTTTCAGTCCCGACTACAATTGGTTGATTTTTTGCCAACTCTTAATGTAGTTGTAAGTGGGTAAAGAAAAAACAAAAAAAAAAAAAAAACAAATTACTGTATTTTATTTTGCCAGTTCAGTTTTATTAACACTGTCACATGCAATGTAATTTTATTCAATTACAATCAGGAAAAGGTTTCCTTATGAGCTGGCCTAAGCAACCAGTGAAATGCGCATAGAAGCTAGCTTTCCCTCAACAATAAAGTTCAGTGTATTTATCAAATATGAAAAAATTGGGAATTCAGCACGTCATACAGAAATCTTATTAATAGCAAAATTTGTATTCCCAAAAAATAACTTTGACAATATTAATTATTGTTTTATTAAGCTTCAATAAACTGAGGTAATTAAATGATTTTTTAATTGAATCAGCTAACACATTGTTTGAAATGGTTGTTTTTTTTTTTTATCATATTTTAATTAAATTTATCATTAATTAGGAAAAAAATCACAATTTTCAATTTTTACAAATTTTAGTAATCCATATAACATTATATTTAACTTTAAGTAAATAAAATTATAATAACAAAACTTTTGTTTGCAAACCTCTTTTAAAGACTTTTTTAATAAATATCTAAAAAAGGATTTATCTCCCGAAAAATCCGGATATCCCAAAAAATCCCGAGATCCCGTAAAATCCCGGGATTTGATATTTTGAAATCCCTAGTCCCGGGATTTGCGAAAACCAGTCCCGATAGGCATCGCTATTTTGTGGTTACACATTTAGGACTTAGTTTGGTACAAGATTTATAAGCGATTCATTTGAAAGGCTCAATATTTTGTAGTGTTACAAACATCAGCACAAATTCATAATACCCTCTCCACTATAGTGGTGTGTGTTATTGAGCTACTTACCACTCTGCATTCCAAAAGAGTTGATGGCACGGTACCCTGGACAGTGTACACCACGTACAAGTTCTGATAAGTCTACAAGAACTGGCCTTTGGAGCCTTTGTGAAAATGTTTTAACGAAGTTTCGAGGAGAATGAGCATCTGTCTATCCTACACCGTTGGTGAACCAAAGAAGAAGTTTAGAGATAACTTAGATCTTCTAATTTTTCTGGAGACTCAGATCCGCTTGCTTACTGACGCAATGAAATAGTATACCCAAAATTTAAGAACATTGCGCAGAAATCCTTAAGTTTTCAAATAAGTTATGTCGCACCTGAGAGACTATTTCCCACAGCTGATCTGCTTCAAACGGATTTGCGCAATCGTAAGTCTCCGCAAAAGTGGAGAATACTTTGTTTTTTAAACCAAAATTTTAATAATATTAATTTGAAATATTAATATTCTCCTACACTATTTTTTTTATAAAAAGAATTACAATTTTGCTAATTTTACCATGAATTTAAATTCAACTCGTTGTTTTTAAGATCTTACTATGTAATATAAATTTTTAATATTAATAATCACTAACACTGTAATTTTGTAAAATAAAGAAAGAACTTTACTTGAGTTTTGTTAATTTTACCTCGAATTTAAATTTAATATGTATTCGTATCGGTATCGCCGAAATTTCTGAAATTTTGAGCATCGATATCGTATCGGTGTAACGATACTCCTAATAAAAACTCTCCCGTTGTTTAAAGCCATTCAAAATTGTCTTGGAACTGTTACGTTTCCGGATTGTGGGCTGGAAAATGGGGTATCAGTTGTCTTAAGATTAACAATATTTTGGCCTGTAGGTAGTTAACTATACTTTGACAGATTTTTTTAATTGGGAAAGGATATGAAGTAAATATTAGTGAAAGAACAGCTAAACGATGCCGCAGTAGGTACTGACTGTGAAAGCCACTCGCGAGAAAGATGCAAAAATGCAGCGTACATTCAACGACAAATCTGTGGTTTTCACGAATAATCGCGTAAGTCGGTTTTTACCGAAATTGAGATAATGATGTCAAAGTGCTACATTTTGCAATAGGTTTTTATAAGTATTAAGCTTTTTAGAATATAATGTAGTATTATTAATTTTTTCTGCTAAAAACAACTTAAGTTAACTGTTAGGTATTCAATGTTAAATATCTTTGGATATGTGGCAACACTCTATCTAACATGTCAAATGAATAAATGAAAGGACAAAAATAGATGATAAGTCAAGTAGATAAGAAGAATTGAGAATTACTGAATAGATACACACTTTTGAATTGAAGCTTAAACAAAGCGCGTGTTTTTAGATTGGATACTGTGTAATACACAACAAATGGCGACGAGCTAAAAATTTTTTTTTTTTTTAAAAAGTGAATTAGTTTCTTAAACACATGTAATTACATACCATTTTTTTTTAAATTAAAATAAGAAACATATCGTGTTACAAAAAAAAATATACAACAATAAAATGCCGGATAATAGTCTGAACAACAACAGTGCAGGTGGAGCGCCAATTACATTATTGCCTACACAATCTATTGCAGAGTTCGTCCCGAGTGTTGATAAGTGGCACTTATGGCATGAAAGATTGGAAATATATTTATGCGAAATTGATTGTACAAATGACAATGTGAAAAAGTCGATTTTATTAAAGTCTATTGGTGCAGAGGCGTATGGAGTATTGCATAGCTTATGCAGCCCACAATCCCCTGTTTCCAGAACATATAAAGATTTGTGTGAAATATTGAAAACACATTTTACGCCACCGACCATCGTATTTCAAGAAAGGAAAAATTTTCATAGTGCAGTGATGGGTGAAAATGAAACAATTTCCGGGTGGTTTGCACGTGTAAAAAAATGTGCTTTAAATTGCAAGTTTGGTGAACACTTGGACGCTTTCATATTGGACAAATTCGTAACGGGACTTCCATCAAGAATATTCGAGAGAATGTGTGAGGAAGATGAGAGGTTATGTGTTAATGATGCATTTAGAAAAGCCTTGATTTTGGAGACAAAGTTTAAGTCGTCGGCTAGCATGTGTGAAAGAGATAACGTTAATTTTGTAAAACGAAGCAATTGGAACAACAACAGCATAGAGCAAAAACGCGGTAACAAAAACAGCACTAATAGCAGAGGCAGCAGCGGCAGCAGCAAAAATCAAAGTAACAACAAACAAAAGCATAGCGGCAAAGAATGCGTTCACTGCGGGTGGCGAAATCACAAATCTGGTGACTGCAAATATAAGGAAAGTAAATGTCATTCCTGTGGTAAGACGGGCCATTTAGCATCAGTTTGTCGTTTAAAGAAAAATGTAAATTATGTATTAGAAAATTCTGATTCATTCCAATTTGATAATACTCATAACTTTTCTATTTTTAGTATTGAAAGTGGTAATTCGATGAGCCTTTACACTCTACCCGTAAAAATAAATGACTTCCATTTAGATGCTAT
Organism: Pollenia griseotomentosa; assembly: GCA_963931875.1. Classification (NCBI taxonomy): domain Eukaryota; kingdom Metazoa; phylum Arthropoda; class Insecta; order Diptera; family Polleniidae; genus Pollenia; species Pollenia griseotomentosa. The sequence goes on from OZ007560.1 coordinate 29,132,252, forward strand.
ATGTGACACTGGAGCTTCTTGCACATTGCTGCCTAGATCGTTCCTCCGTAAAATAAACGTTAATGAAAAGGATATTTATCCCTGTGAAACTTCGTATATAAGCTACAGTGGCAACAGTATTTCGATTTTTGGTAAGTTCCTTGCAAATGTTACATACAAAGGGCTTACAAAAAGCATTGATATTATTGTGACAAACACGGAAAATCCACCCTTGTTGGGAAGAACATTTTTAAGAGCTTTTGACTTTGAGTTAAAGCGAATTAGTACAGTGTATGACAGACGTGATTTGAGCGTTGTTAGTGATCAATTAAGGGCTGAATTTGCAGATGTATTTGATAATGGTTTAGGGGCTTACAAGTGTGCTAAGATTGCGCTATTGATAAATGAAAAAGCAAAGCCCGTTTTTTTTAAACCTCGTCCATTGCCTCTTACATGGAAATCTCGGGTAGAAAATCAGCTTCGTGATTTGATTAAGATGGACATTTTGGAGCCTGTGGACCATTCAGAATGGGGAACGCCCATTGTACCAATTTTGAAACCAGACGGAAGTTTTCGTTTATGTGGTGATTTTAAGGTAACGATTAATAAACATTTGATTGATTTTAAGTATCCGTTGCCCAGAATTGATGAGGTTTTTGCTGCATTACAAGGAGGTTGTTTATTCACGAAATTAGATCTCTCAAACGCGTACAATCAACTGATGTTGGATGAAAGATCTCAGCTTTTGTGTACCTTAAGTACCCACATAGGGACATTGAAAATGAAAAGGCTACCGTTCGGGATAAAAACGGCAGCCGCAATTTTTCAAAAAACTATAGAGGGAGTATTGAGGGAAGTACCAGGTGTTGTAGTTTACCAGGATGATATAACCGTAACGGGTAGGGATTTACAGGAGCACGTAAATAATTTGAGAATGGTCTTGAATAAACTACGTAATGCAGGTTTTAAATTGAATGTGGCGAAATGCAAATTTTTTGAACGGAAAATATCCTACTTAGGCTTTACCATAGATAAAAATGGTCTAAGCAAAAACGGAGATCGTATTGTTTCTATTGTGAATGCTCCATCACCACAAAATGTATCTCAACTCAGGGATGTAGTCGGAATGCTAAATTATTATTCTAAATTTATAGATCGCTTTGCTCAGAAAATGATACCCCTTTATAATTTGTTAAAGAAAGATGTAAAATTCGACTGGTCAAAAGACTGTCAGGTAGCGTATGCAAATCTGAAGCGCGATGTTACATCGGAACAGGTATTGGTACATTTTAACCCTGATTTGCCAATCGTACTTACCACAGATGCTTGCAATACAGCAGTGGCAGGGGTATTATCACACATTTTTCCTGACAAGTCTTTAAAGCCAATTGCTTTTGTATCAAGAGCGCTCTCGAAATCTGAGGTTAATTATAGTACGTTGGAAAAGGAGGCTCTGGCAATCATATTTAGTGTAACAAAGTTAAGGCAGTATTTATGGGGTAATCACTTTGTTTTGAAAACGGACCACAAACCGTTGTTGACAATTTTTGGTGAAAGTAAAGGTTTGCCTCTAATGGCTTCTGCTCGTTTACAGCGCTGGGCATTGATCCTTTCAGGATTTAATTATACTGTGGAACATGTAAAGGGGGCAAATAATCAGGCAGATAATCTGTCTAGAATGCCTCAGGTTCTACAAGTTGAAGACTACAACGAATGTAATTACATAAATTTGATAGCAGAAGATAATATGTTCGACTTTAATTTCAAAACCATAGCTAAACGAACAAGACGGGACATTGTTTTATCAAGAGTTGCTAACGCCATTAGTATGGGCACGGTTCACCAATTAAAAGGTGATGAGTTCAAACCTTACCGGGAAAAAGCAAATGAATTGTCTGTCGAATATGGTTGTGTACTGTGGGGTTATCGTACAGTAGTTCCCTGTAAGTTGCGAAAAACGATTTTGGAAAATCTGCATAGTTCTCATTTTGGTGTTGTCAAGACCAAAGCTTTAGCTCGCTCTTATATTTGGTGGCCAGCTATCGATAAAGATATCGAAAACCTTGTAAAAGGTTGTAGACCATGCCAGGAACTACAATCGAGCCCTGAAAAAAGTAGTTTGATACCGTGGAGTCCAACTAAGTCAGTCTGGAGTCGTATACATATTGACTTTGCAGGACCTATTAAAAATCGGTACATGTTAATTGTGATTGACTCATTCTCGAAATGGGTTGAAGTCTTCACAACGAGGGAGATAACGTCGCATTTCGCGATCAATAAACTTAGAGAATTGTTTTGTAGATTTGGTTTGGTTGATACTATTGTAAGTGACAATGGACGTCAATTTGTTTCCGATAAATTTAAAATGTTTTTGAAAACAAATAATATTAGACATATCTTGACAGCTCCCGGACATCCCTCCACGAACGGTCAAGCGGAAAACTTTGTAAAGACAATAAAAAAATCACTTTTGGCAAATTTAAAGGAAAAAAATAATTTGGACCTTGATGTTTTACTGAATCGGATTTTAATTGATTACCGCAATACCCCACATTGCTCCACTGGTGAATCACCAGCAAAGCTTATTTTTGGTCGCACACTTAAAACACGTTTTGATAATTTAAGACCACCTTTGGTAAAAGAGAAAATTGAAGAGTCTCAAGAGAAAAGTGTTCTTCTTAATAAGGGAAAACGCAGTTTGCAATTCTCTGAGGGTGAAAAAGTTTTGATTCGAAATTACAGAGATTGCAACAAACCAAGCTGGTCCCCAGCTGTGATTAAACAAAGATTAGGCAAATACTCCTATTTGTGTATTATGTCGGATAACAATCGGGAAATAAAAAGACATTTAGATCAAATGCGTAGTCTAGTTACTAATGAGTCACAATATACCAATGCTTTGAATACAGCTGATGTAGGGGACATATTGCCTGGAACAAGCAACGAAGGTAGCATTAGTGCAAGTACTTCCAAAAATGATGTCAGCATTGAAAGTGAAGAGGCAGTATGTGAAGGTACATCGAATAGAAACTTGAGACCAAGAAAAGATGGTAAAGTTGTAAAAAATTAATATTGCGCTTATAAACAAAAATATATATTTTCTTTTTCTTTGAATTAAATGAACTATATTAACATACATACACACATATTATTGTTCATGTCTGAAAATTAATTAAATTATAACTAAGTTTAAGGAGAGGCGTGTTAGGTATTCAATGTTAAATATCTTTGGATATGTGGCAACACTCTATCTAACATGTCAAATGAATAAATGAAAGGACAAAAATAGATGATAAGTCAAGTAGATAAGAAAAATTTAGAATTACTGAATAGATACACACTTTTGAATTGAAGCTTAAACAAAGCGCGTGTTTTTAGATTGGATACTGTGTAATACACAACATTAACTGTTTAATAAAATATTTTGCTATTATAACCATTTATGTCGACATACATCGCCAAAAATTGTAAAATTGTTGAATATGTTTCCAAATAAAAAGTATATGTGATGTTATGTTGTTATTCGTGCAAAAAATATGAAAGTATTTTTCGAAAATTTTTCTATTAATAACAACTTATATGTACATGTGCGTTTATTGTTGACTTCTTTAGTTGCAACAACAGCAGATGAGCGGCTGTTTGTAATTTTAAGTCCACACGTTGTGCTATAAGTATCAAAAACTCTAAATATGTCGCCAACTTGTGTGCTAAAAATAACAACGTAAGTCGTCATGTGTGATTAATATGATAACATTTATTTTCACCAAAAAGAACTTATGTGGAGATATGATGTTATATTGCACACACTAAATGAGTCAATCATGATGTTCTTTTTTAGGTTTATATAAATAAAGTTTGAAAAAAAAATAAATGCAAACTCTAAAATGCTTGACAAGCATGCTTTTAGCACGAGTAAAAAATTTGGTTATCAAACAAAGTTAGATATTACTTCAAGAACACCTGCAAAAGCTTCACAGCGAGCATCGTGTTTAGACCCCTTGAAGGGTTTCGTATGTCATTTAGACTTTAACACCGAAACTACACGATTGTCTAAGACTAAAATTCCTATAAAAAAAATTTGTAAAAAATAATTTGAGAAATATGGTTGGCTGTAGGGATTGCTGTTCGGTTCCAACCGAAATCGAAACCGCTGTTTTAATGCCTAAAAACCGAAACCGAAAACCGTCCAAAAAACCTCGTTTTCAGCTTTTGCGTTGAATATATTTTTATGCTAAAAGAAATTGCAAATTATACATAAAACTCATACTTTATATAAAAAAAAATTATAGATAAAAGCCTGGAGCATGTCAAAATTCTTTAATTTTAAAATAAGTACTAAAAGAACAAATTTTTCTTTTTTAATAAAAGTACCTGAATTGAAACAAATAAAAAAAATGTATTACATACAAAAATATATACATATATGTATGTAGTTTTACTTGGATATTTTCAAAACCGAAAACAGAACCGAAACCGACCGATTTTAATCATTTTAAAACTGAAACCGAAGCCGCGGTTTCACATTTTTACGGTACATAGCAATCTTTTGTTGGCTGTTATAAATGTATTTTTTTTTTTAGCAAGAACTTAAATTTGGCATAGAAGATTTTATAAAAAATATTAAGTTTTCATAAAAAATTGTACTTAAAGGTTTCATTGGGTGTTATTAATGAAAAACAACTACATACTAGAACTTTTTTTTAGGAAATCTTTTGAATAGCTGTGCTTACCTCACACATATTATTTATTTTTAGAAAGTTATTAATTATGCTTTATCTAAAATCAAATAAAAGAATGGTTTCTTTGCATGAACACCCGATAAAATTCTTTATATTTAAAAAATTTTCAAACAAATTACTTATAGACAAATAACAACTGATCCAACAAAACAATTTATCATTTAAGATACAATTTATAACTTTTCACACTTTTCTTTTCCATTTACATAGTTTTTTTTTACAATTTCGTTTTATCTATAAATACTACATACTCATTCTATGGTTACAACATTTCTTGTATCTATCAAAATTTGTTACTAAAGTAATTATTGATTTTATTATTATTTTTGTTACTGGTTCAGTTTTTCTTTTACGTTTTCTATTTTCTACAACAATTTGTATTTTGTGCTTCGTCAGCTTTTAGAAATACTTTCTTTATAGGTCATCGTATCAGCAGTTTTTTCAGTAAAATTTAATGCGACTACCAAGATTGAAGCGATTTTGCTGTTGTCTGTCTACTTAATACAGACACAGTTTTTAGTCCTTTTTAACGCCATAAGTTTTACTGTTGTTTTTTTAGCTATTATTTTATTCATGTTGCTGTGTTTATTGTCATTCTTTGTTCCTGTTCATTAATCGATAAATGGCTACAACAAAATTAAATAAACGATGACGTGAGTTAAGTTGTCATAGGGAAGTTGAGTTGACTACCGACATTTAAACACACATATATATTTGTATGTATACATTTGTATTTTTTCTGAAGGTTCTAGGAAGAAAATTTAACAACGAATGAGGAATCGGTTCTAGTTTTTCAGAGATGTGGAAGAGATTTATATAGGCACTTGCCGTAAGACTCTATCTCATGGTGGATCTTAACAATGCGTTAAACAACCGTGCTTGGGTGTGAGAGTAACCAGCACACGCAGGTAGTAATTTGTGTGTATAATCCGGCTGATTATCCATTTGCCCCTAATCTAATCTCCGCTGCTTTTGAAAATATGCTAGTAGCATTTGTTGTAAAGCCACAGCACCTAGGGTTGATCCTCCCTCAGTCGAACTCTCCCACAAGTGTTGAATGGAATTTTCAGGAACTCCCTTTCCGCGACTTTGGGTAATAAACAACATCCACGCAGTGATTGCTGAAAGTATCCCTTCAACGGAGAAGCGGAACTGCCTGTAGAGACAATCTGAAAGACAGAAAACATTTATAGCAAGAAGCATACTTTCGGAGGCCCCAACCAATAGTCTGATGCCATACCACCAAGGGCTACTGAGTTCCAGGGTATCTGATAGGATCTCTGGTCAGCTGTGACTGCAAGAAATCGTACAAATCTCTTGAGATCTGCCTGCCAATTTTGGATTTTTTCAAGGTATTGACTGCAACTGATTACCCCGTTAAAACTAGAAGGTAAATTATTCTTAAGATGATCCCTGCAAAATCCCGGAGGGTCTTGTGAAATTGTAAAATGTGCAGTGTTGCCATTACTGGATAGATGTGTTAATGTTAAAATTAACTGGGGGGGCTCATTCCACCACTGCAAAGCAGCTGATGGTTTATAAGCAACAGTACCTAGGGAGATTTGGCAGCAGGCAGAACTTTCTCACGTTGGGTAAAAAATCATTAATTTATGCAAACTTTTTAAGATATCCCTTCCCGCGATTTTGGGGTATAAGCCACAGCCGTCACATGATACCAGATCTTTCTTAACACGGTCTTTCTTAACACGGAAGACCTTAAACTTCACTCTGTCGTGCCAGGTATTGGCTGCGAAAATATTTTATAAATTTGTTATCAGCGACTAGAAATACAACACTGTTAAAACAGTTGTTTTTTTATTTGTAAAAATAAAAAATTCAATTGTTTTATTAAAATATTTTTTAATAAGGTTAAATTTACAGTCATTACTTAACTAATAGCAATGGCTTAACCAATAAAATATTATTTCAATATTTTGTTAACTATTAGTTAAACTATCAAATGTTATTTCTTAACTATTAAATAATTAAGGTGCTTGTAGACAACATGTTTTTTACATCTATGTCAACTTGTCAACTTTTCAAGTCACATGTAATTGTGCATGACTGTCAAAAATGCTGTTTTACAGAAGGTTTATAATATTCGCTCACAAACGTACATGTAATTTGCTTCTGACATTGTCTCTGTTTTTTCGCATAGTTATTGCAAAAACCAAAATAAAAATGCCGCCACGAAAATTTTTATTTACGGTGTAAAATAGTTTAGCCATCTTAACATATTTTTCTTTTAATTCAAAGAAACCATTTTAGGATAAATGAAACGGTTTATATATATATTTGGGGGATTTCATGTCAAGTGACCCAATTTTGAAATCGATGTCTTCCGATTTGGATGAAATTTGCACCAAGGTTAGTCCTATTGGATAGTAGTTTAGACACAAATTTTCAACAAGATCGGTCTAAAAGTTTCTGAGTTAGTGGGGGTCAAAATTTGACATTTTGGCCATACAGGTGTTCTTTCTTATCCATGTAACTTATTACCTATTGGTGTTAGCAAAATTTGTCCCAAGTAGCTTCGATAGCTATTTGATCCATCTTTTGAAAAAAATTTTTTTTGTTTTTTTAAAAAATTTTTTTTATTTTTTTTTTTTAAATTTAAAACTTTTTTTTATTTTTTTTTTTAGCGGGTATGTTTTTTTTTTTTTTTTTTTTGTTCAAAAGAAAGCTTATGTCTTTTCCTTTAAGGTAGTTTTGGTCCCTTTTTGGGATGCGAGCGGCTTATGTATAAAAAAAAATAATTTCTAACTCTAGACAAGGGTTTTTCAATTTTTAGCATATGCAGTGTTCTTTCTCATCCATTTAACTTATTACCTATTAGTGTTAGCAGAATTTGTCCCAAGTATCTTCGATAGCTATTTGATCAATATTCTGAAAAATTTTTTTTTGGTTTTTTTAAAACTTTTTTTTTTCAATTTTAAATTTTTTTTTTAAATGCAAAATTTTTTTTTTATATTTTTTTTTTATCCGGAATGTTTTTTTTTTTTTTTTTTTTGTTCAAAAGAAAGCTTATGTCTTTTCCTTTAAGGTAGTTTTGGTCGCTTTTTGGGATGCGAGTGGCTTATGTATAAAAAAAAATAATTTCTAACTCTAGACAAGGGTTTTTCAATTTTTAGCATATGTAGTGTTCTTTCTCATCCATTTAACTTATTACCTATTAGTGTTAGCAGAATTTGTCCCAAGTAGCTTCGATAGCTATTTGATCAATATTCTGAAATTTTTTTTTTTGTTTTTTTAAAACTTTTTTTTTTAAATTTAAAATTTTTTTTTTAAATGTAAAATTTTTTTTTTTTATATTTTTTTTATCAGGAATGTTTTTTTTTTTTTTTTTTTTGTTCAAAAGAAAGCTTATGTCTTACCCTTTAAGGTAGTTTTGGTCGCTTTTTGGGATGCGAGTGGCTTATGTATAAAAAAAATTATTTCTAACTCTAGACGAGGGTTTTTAAATTTTTAGCATATGCACTATTTTGAATTTTTTCCTATTTGTGTTTAAGTGTTTCTAAAGACTTAAAAATAAAACGTTTGCAAAGAAACTAGACAAATCACCATTTCCGACGGTATGTTACAAACCCAATTACTATTTTATACCTTCGATACTATAATGCCCACAATATGTTAATCCCAGGAATAAAATCACTTTTTTTCTGTAGAAATGTTGACAAATAATTCTTTTTTTTATTTTTCCTACATAAATTTTATTAAATTATTTATCTTTATCTTTTTATTATTATTATTAGAAATTATTATTATTATAATTATATATTAGTTTAATTATTATTACAAATTAATAAAAAGAATTTAATTTGTCAACATTTCTACAGAAAAAAAGTGATTTTATTCCTGGGATTAACATATTGTGGGCATTATAGTATCGAAGGTATAAAATAGTAATTGGGTTTGTAACATACCGTCGGAAATGGTGATTTGTCTAGTTTCTTTGCAAACGTTTTATTTTTAAGTCTTTAGAAACACTTAAACACAAATAGGAAAAAATTCAAAATAGTGCATATGCTAAAAATTTAAAAACCCTCGTCTAGAGTTAGAAATAATTTTTTTTATACATAAGCCACTCGCATCCCAAAAAGCGACCAAAACTACCTTAAAGGGTAAGACATAAGCTTTCTTTTGAACAAAAAAAAAAAAAAAAAAACATTCCTGATAAAAAAAATATAAAAAAAAAAAATTTTACATTTAAAAAAAAAATTTTAAATTTAAAAAAAAAAGTTTTAAAAAAACAAAAAAAAAAATTTCAGAATATTGATCAAATAGCTATCGAAGCTACTTGGGACAAATTCTGCTAACACTAATAGGTAATAAGTTAAATGGATGAGAAAGAACACTACATATGCTAAAAATTGAAAAACCCTTGTCTAGAGTTAGAAATTATTTTTTTTTATACATAAGCCACTCGCATCCCAAAAAGCGACCAAAACTACCTTAAAGGAAAAGACATAAGCTTTCTTTTGAACAAAAAAAAAAAAAAAAACATTCCGGATAAAAAAAAAATATAAAAAAAAAATTTTGCATTTAAAAAAAAAATTTAAAATTAAAAAAAAAAAGTTTTAAAAAAACCAAAAAAAAATTTTTCAGAATATTGATCAAATAGCTATCGAAGATACTTGGGACAAATTCTGCTAACACTAATAGGTAATAAGTTAAATGGATGAGAAAGAACACTGCATATGCTAAAAATTGAAAAACCCTTGTCTAGAGTTAGAAATTATTTTTTTTTATACATAAGCCGCTCGCATCCCAAAAAGGGACCAAAACTACCTTAAAGGAAAAGACATAAGCTTTCTTTTGAACAAAAAAAAAAAAAAAAAAAACATACCCGCTAAAAAAAAAAATAAAAAAAAGTTTTAAATTTAAAAAAAAAAAATAAAAAAAATTTTTTAAAAAAACAAAAAAAATTTTTTTCAAAAGATGGATCAAATAGCTATCGAAGCTACTTGGGACAAATTTTGCTAACACCAATAGGTAATAAGTTACATGGATAAGAAAGAACACCTGTATGGCCAAAATGTCAAATTTTGACCCCCACTAACTCAGAAACTTTTAGACCGATCTTGTTGAAAATTTGTGTCTAAACTACTATCCAATAGGACTAACCTTGGTGCAAATTTCATCCAAATCGGAAGACATCGATTTCAAAATTGGGTCACTTGACATGAAATCCCCCATTTACATAAATTCTATTCAATGGTGTGATGATCATACATATCTCGGTATTGTAAAATATTAACTTCAGCCGGCTAATGATTCCGTCAATAGTGGACGCCGCTGCCGGTTTCTTTTCGTCATAGATTTCTGATGTCAGATGGTTTGTCAGAAGAAAATAGAGCACGCTCTAATTGAAATTTTGTCAGATGACCTTGCATCTGACTTTTATAGAAGCGAAGTTAAAAAGGTAACACACGACATGTTTGTATTTTGCAGTGGGAAATTTGACATGTCAGATGACAAAAACATGTCGTCTTCCGTTGAAAATTATTATGTACAGTTGTACTTCTATAACTCGAAACTCCGTTATCCCGACAAAAAAGTTCGACTTACAGAAACTTCAAGTTAGAGAATTTTGTAATAAATATACAACAAAAAATTAAATTCGATCGGCATTCATGTTATTTTAATTTTATTTCGTACAAATACAGATGTACATATTTAAAGATTTCATTTAATCAAATATTGTATGATTTGATAAGTGTTTACATGCAAAATTTAAAAAAACAGAATTATTGAATTTAGATTTATCAAATTTTATTTAACTAAAGATAAATGTCATATTTTTAATGCTAATTAGTTAAAAAAAAAAAACAAAAATTTAAGATGGCAAAAAAATTTTTGGCAAAAAAATTTGACTTGTAGAAGTGTGGCCACGCGTGGTGCAAGTACTTTACTTTGAGTTATAGAAAAATTGAAGATAAAGAAGTTCAAGAGTTCAAGTTATAGAAACAAACTCCTGTGAATTGGCCTATCTACCGCTATTGCCAAGAGATTCCATTCGACTTACAGAAGTTCAACTGTATTTGCCTTTTTTTTTTTTTTTTTTTTTTTTTTGTAATAATTTACTATTACCTGTATAAATTGTACAAAGACGCTTCCAAGCATATTCTTTTTGTTTTGCAGTAAAACTACGTTTCCACTTACATGTTTTGGGCCACAAAACAAGTTTTGCAACAAAACAAGTGTTTTGCTAATTGTTTTCCCATACATTTTTCATGTTGGAAAAACTCAAACAAAAACTAGTTTTGCTCCAAAACATGTCGAAAATCATGAATACAACTCTGGGTTATCCATTATTGGTGATTGACAATTTCGAAAAAAGTGACATATTTACCAAAATATCAAGACATATTAAATAGGTTTATGCAACTCTCCAGCTGATTTATTTGTTTTCAGCGTAAAAATAATACAATATGTAATATAATAAAAAGTTGGTAAACTATGTGCTTTTATATACGTACATATATGTACATCTGTGTATTAAAAACAAAAAAGGAAATCTCATGTTAAAGAAAAATATTTTTTTTTTCAACACATTTTTTTTTTTTTTTGCTTTCATGTTTGTTTACAACATAAATGTCAAATTGATTTCGAAAATTGGAAAACCAAACCAGTTTTACATAATGGAAACACTTTGACACGTTTTGCCCAAAACAAGTTGTTTTGCTCATAGTGGAAACATAGTATAACACTCCACTTTCTTTCCTATGATATTTTTGTATTTTTTCATTTTTAGAAATCATAAAAAAATTTTAAGAAAAACACTGCTACCAACATTGAAATTTCGTATTTTGATAGAGTTACCATTTTTTGCCCATATACAAATTCCAAGCTATAAATAAAAATACCGTAAATATGAAATGCGAGTGAACAATTGTTATCATTTTAGTTTCCTAATAATGAACTAATGACTGTAAATTTGGGCTTAAGAGTTTTTAAATAAATAAGAAAATTGCATAAATGGTAATTGTGTTTGTTCTTTTGTGATCGCTAAAAAATTTAGCAAATAATAAGTACGTGAGTAGATTTTTTTAAGTGGTAACAACAGTGCCCCCACTTCGCCGAAAATTACCCGAATTGGGTTTAATTGTTACTGATGTGGGTAAAGCGTAAATAAAAGTCTTTTAGATGTAAATCAGGTGTAAAGTGGTTTAAGAAACAGCCTGTCGTCTGAAACCATTCCAAGAATTTTATTTGCTAAATATGGTATATAAAGGAACACCCAAAAAACCTTTTGCACATTCCCTAAATATATGTTTTCAGGCCTGTTCTGAAAATCATGGGATTTCAAATCACATGTGCTTTTAAAATCACACGTGTGATTTTATAGTGTTCTGTAAATCACACCGTTTTTGTGTTTTTCGGCGTGATTTACAATTGTCGAAAGCACAAGCCAACACAATAAGTTTGTTTTTCAAAGTTATAACTAATTTTTTAAAGCTTTTTATGCTATTTTTTGACAATTTGTTTTTTAACCGATTTAGCGATCTTAAATTATGTAGTTTTAGGGTTTGTTTTCTGAGAATTTAGGTCATGTTCGCGATAGAAGCGATTAGTTCCTGTAAGTTTTCTGATTCTTTAAAGCTTTAACGATTTACATATAATAAATAGTAGATGCCGCTGTTAGCAAATTTTTAGTTTTAGGGACTTTTAATCAATTTTATGGCTTGTTTAAAATATTAAAAATGTTCGCGAATTTTCGCAAAATTTTTTTTTTTTTTTTTTTTTTTTGTTATTATCTGACATTTTGTTTTTACCCCATTAAGCGATTTCAAATAAATTTGAGGATTTGTTTACAAGTTTGCAATTTTTCGCTAATTTAAGCCATGTTCGCGATAGAAGCGATTTTTTTTCCTGTGATTCTTTACAGCTTTTACGATTTTAATAAATATTAGACTTTGCTTTCATGTCGCTGTTAACAAATTAGCGATCTTTAATTCAACTAAAAAACAAACCTGAAATCACAACAGAAGTCACAAAAGAAAATATCATTTTTGTAGTGTCGTCGAATTTTCTTAATTTTAAATGATTTGTTGTAAATAAATATGGCTTGTTTAAAATATTAAAAATTTTCGCGAATTTTCGGTATTTTGCAAATTTTTTTTTTGTTACTATCCGACATTTTGTTTTTTTAACCCATTTGAGGGTTTGTTTACAAGTTTGCAATTTTTCGCGAATTTTAGCCATGTTCGCGATAGAAGCGATTTTTTCCTGTGATTCTTAACAGCTTTTACGATTCTTTATTCAACTAAAAAAACAAACCTGAAATCTCAACAGAAGTCACAAAAGCATACATTTATCATTTTTGTAGTGTCGTCGAATTTTCTTAATTTTGAATGATTTGTTGTAAATAAAATAGCTTACTGCATGAAAATTTTATAACCAACACATTGAATATTTTATTAAAGTAATTTATTATGACGGTCATCTTACAAAAGTCGCAAAAATAACAAAGTGGTTTCAAAAAGTGGTTTACGTAGCTGAACGTTTTGAAATCACAAAATAATATGTCCAGAACGCCTTTATACCCTTTGTACACTTGCATACATTTCGGAGGAACGCATGGAAGATGTTGAAAATGTGAAATACGCGTTCACACTTGAAACATCTAACATCTAATATTAATAAAAAATGTCACCATTTCTGAAATAAAAACTTTTATTTTTTTTAAATACTTTGTTTCTACAAAAGTGCCAACATTTTAAAAGAGAACATCAAAATGTATTGCTAATTTATTTTGTTTAATAATTTTAGCAAAATAAGTCTTGCAAAAAAGGAAAGACTTGAGATTGAGAAATGGTAACGCTGCTTTCAAAGCAACTTCCAATTTGTCAGTGATGCCACAATAATAACAAAATTTATTGCCACTTTTCTAGTGCTGACACTAAAAGAATCGAAGAATGTAAAAGGGAACAAAATGAGATAGTAACATTCTTTATTTATTTATTTATTTAATTAGTCTATGGATTAACTCCCTTCATACAAAAATTACAAAATATTACAAAATTTTAAAAACATATTTAACATCATCTATTTAAATATAAAATTAAATTCTGTTTGATAGTATTAATATCCAAAGTTATATCAATAATACTGTACAGATCATTAAAGTTTACACATGCTCGACGAAAAAGGTCGGCATTTGCATAATTTTGTTGAAAGTATTTAATTGATAACGGCTGGTAATAGCGTGTAGAGCGTTGGGGAACATTAAAAAATAAACGGTTTAACAGGAACTCCGAGCAAATATTGCCTTTAATTAGATTTATAACAAATATCACATTCAGCATTGTTCGGCGGCTTTTTAAAGTTGGTAAATGAATCTCCAATAACCTGGTTCTATATGGAGGAAGATATGTAGATGGATTTGGGTAAGTGCTCCGTAGTATGAATAGCAGAAATTGTTTTTGTACAGACTCAATACGATCACTATGAACGTTGTAATATGGGTCCCAAACTATTGAGCCATATTCGATTATAGGTCTGACAAGTGCTATGTACAACTGTTTTGTTATAGATATGTCCGAGAATTCCTTTGACTAACGTTTAATAAATCCAAATACACAACGAGCTTTATTAGTACACATATTTATATGTTTAATAAAAGATAACTTAGTGTCAAATAATACACCGAGATCCAAGAAAACATTAACAACTTCCAATTTGTAGTCACCAATAAAATAGCAGCCAATTGGTCCAGTTTTTCTGGAAAAACGTATATGTTTGCATTTTTTTAAATTTATATCCAGTAAGTTTATGTTAAAGATGTTGAAAAATTTTGATTTTTAGCCCTATGCATTTCTTATGGGAAAATTCCAACATCTTCGCAAATTGATGTTAAATGTTAAATGTTGACAAGTGTGAAAAGGCCTATTATTGTGATTTCAAATCGCTTTTATAAAATGTGATTTTCTGAACAGGCCTGTATAATGTAATATTATTTTAAGTTTCTTATTTATTTCTTTAAAGTTTTGCATGTTCATTGTATTAATTAATTTTAAGATACTGCATATCTACATGTGTACAGGGTTATCAAGCCTTGCCAGACCGCCGGTCAGCTGTTTAATATCTGTCCTCTAAAGTGTCATTTATTTAGTAAAAGGTTTGCCATTTACGAATATTAATCCTTTAACAACCGAAGAACGCGTAAAAATAGTTAAAACTTACTACAAAAGTGGCTTTATTGCATTAGAAGTTTCCTGAATGCGCAAATTCATGTTTTTATGACTTTAACATTCATCAAGTTATGGTCGAGATACCGCCCGACATGTGCGAAAAAGCGGTCGAAAACTACCTTAAAAGAGTCGACTGCTGCAACCAGTCTAGGGGCGGTCATTCAAATGACATTGTATGTCGAACGTAATTGCAAGGTCCAACAATTATAATGAAACAAAAGTTTCATCAAAATCATAGCTTTTTCTGTGTTTTATTTAACTTTAATTTTGAAACCGACAAAATGTTTATGAGTCTAAACAGTATGACTAATTTGATCTTCTTTAAATTTTTTTTACCGCTTATCTTTTATGCAAAAGCTTTTTAAAAAATATCAGTTGTAATTGTGTTCAATTCGAGTAATTTTGCTTCATCTCAAGTGTAGTTTTGCAGTGTGTGAGTAACACTGGGTATAAAATGTATTGGCAACATTTTACGTCAGAAAAGAAAACGCCAAAAAAAAGACATGCTCTTTATTAACAATAGCAGTTAAATGACTTGTTGTAGTTGTAATATTCTCTATTTGATATGGTAATTAGAGAACTGTGTTTAAAAGCAGATAACAGGCAATCATAATGGGAGTTTCATTAATGAGATATTGTTGTTTCTTTACTTGGGGTTGTTCAAAAGACTTATACATGCAATCAAATATTGATGTATTTTTCAAATGTTAAGCTTCGTACAGACGATGGTCAGATCTTACAATATTGGTAAGCAGCGTTGCTTAAATTGCATTAAAATTGGCTAAAATGTCTTACAACTGTGTGAACATTGTAAACTCATTTGTATTTGCAGAAGTGTAAAATTAATGCATCTGACAATCGCACTATTGTCAGAAAAATATTGCTGTTGGCAACGCCTGCTTACAATTTTGTAAGATCTGACCATCGTCTTTAGGACCAAGATACACATGTACACAAACTTAATTAGTTAGGCAATTTAAGTATTTAAATTTATTTTGTTTTGGATCTCATTGTAACACTTTGTTCTTTTTAATCAAACGTTAGACAATTATTCCATACTTAGGAAGGACACGTGTTCAGTAGCTCGTTTCTGTATTTCTCGCATCGTAAAATTTCTTACATGAAGTGTGAAACAAAAAATTCCATCGTTTCTCGATTTATGAGATAAAAGTGTTTCTGTATTTGAATGCGAAAACAGACACAACAAATTCTGTTTATACTGGAATATTTCCAGTAATTAAGTGTCAAATAAAAGCGAAACGTCAACAAAAGAAATAAATATAATAAAAACAGGGCTGCCAGATTTGACGAGTTATCGTCATCTCGACGATTTTTTGTTCCGATATTAACAAAGTGACGATTTGATGATTTTTTCTAAAAAAGTGACGAAAGCAAAAACAAAATCAAAAATATTTTATAATTTTGTTGTAACTTTCTATAGAAATTCATCTTGAATTTTTAAATTTCAAACACTTCTATTTTGTGGCGTTGAAAATTGAAAAAAAAATAATATACTTTATTTAATTATTTAAGCTTAAGGTCTCTTTTTTAAAAAATTAATTAAAATGTTTTTATTTGATATTTCGATTTCCGTTGGAAATCTTCTTCAGGAAATTTTTTAAAATAAAATAAAATTTGACAATAAATGGAAAAATAAGATATGGAAAAATAAATTTTAAAATTTCAAAAAACAAAATTATCATAATAAATTTAAAATTCCATTCTACAAAATTTAAACAAAAAGACAAACAAACAAAAAAGGAAAACAAAATTTTTAAATTTATTAAAAGCCTAAAACCTATTTTAATATCCCTTTCCGTCAATAATAAGCTATGCCAACTGAAATTTATTTCATTAACAATCATGGACAAATACCTATTAATAATTATCCCTTACATCAACCTATTTATTTTTATTCAATAAATGTCTATAAATTTGAGCTAAGCCCTCAGTATCTTTTTTAAAATTAATCCTTTTCTCAAATGGAACATTATTTATCTGCAACATTTCTAACATATATCTACGTTTCTTAAAATTTTCTGTATTCAAAATTGATGTGTTTTCAAAATCAGGATAATGATTAAAATCCCTACAATGAGTTGATAACGCCGTTCCATGGGCTGAATTATAATTCCTATATTTTTGGTCATGTTTATGTCCAGCTAATCTAATTTTCAGTTTTGTCCCAGTTGTTCCTACATATATTTTCCTACATTGTTCATTATCATTGCCACCACAATGAATCTTATAAACTAAATTCGACCTAAATGACTTTAGTAATCTATCCTTAGTTTTTGTGAATAGTCTCCCTACATTATTAATCACCTTATATCACTTGATGTTATTTCATTATTTCCTAGTATTCCAGTGGACTTGGCAATTAGAATTATTGAGGAAAATTGGGATAAAATTTCAGGGTTAACAAATATTAATAAGGATTTATTTTTGAGAATTATAAAGTTCTGTATAGTAGATAATAGATATTTTCAATTTGATAAGAAAATATATGCACAAAAAAAGGGGCTACCTATGGGTTCTCCAGCATCTCCAATAGTTGCTGATATTGTTATGGAGAAATTATTAGATACATGTTTAGGAAAATTGACAATTAAACCAAAGATAATAACGAAATATGTAGATGACTTGTTTGTTATAATTAATGATAATGAGATAGATAATCTTTTATCAACGTTTAATTCTTTTGATCAGAATATTAAGTTCACTATTGAAAGGGAATTGAATTTTTCAATTCCATATTTGGACACATTGGTGATTAGGAAAGGAAGTAGATTATTGGTAGATTGGTATCAAAAACCAACCTCATCAGGAAGAATTTTAAATTATTATTCGAAACACCCGAAGAGAATTATCATTAACACAGCTAGGAATCTAATAGACAGGATATTAACAATTAGTGACAATAGATTTCATAGGAAAAATAAGGAAATTATTGGGAATATTTTGAAGAATAATAGTTTTCCCAACAAATTGATTTGCAAATTAATAAGACAATACAATATAGATAGATCTCCTAATAATGATGAGATTTCGGCACCACGTATTTATAAGTCATTAACTTATGTACCTGGGTTTTCAGAAAGATTAGAAAACTCGAATATATATGATAAAGGGAAATACAGAATGGCACATAAGGTGATTAATAATGTAGGGAGACTATTCACAAAAACTAAGGATAGATTACTAAAGTCAGATAGGTCGAATTTAGTTTATAAGATTCATTGTGGTGGCAATGATAATGAACAATGTAGGAAAATATATGTAGGAACAACTGGGACAAAACTGAAAATTAGATTAGCTGGACATAAACATGACCAAAAATATAGGAATTATAATTCAGCCCATGGAACGGCGTTATCAACTCATTGTAGGGATTTTAATCATTATCCTGATTTTGAAAACACATCAATTTTGAATACAGAAAATTTTAAGAAACGTAGATATATGTTAGAAATGTTGCAGATAAATAATGTTCCATTTGAGAAAAGGATTAATTTTAAAAAAGATACTGAGGGCTTAGCTCAAATTTATAGACATTTATTGAATAAAAATAAATAGGTTGATGTAAGGGATAATTATTAATAGGTATTTGTCCATGATTGTTAATGAAATAAATTTCAGTTGGCATAGCTTATTATTGACGGAAAGGGATATTAAAATAGGTTTTAGGCTTTTAATAAATTTAAAAATTTTGTTTTCCTTTTTTGTTTGTTTGTCTTTTTGTTTAAATTTTGTAGAATGGAATTTTAAATTTATTATGATAATTTTGTTTTTTGAAATTTTAAAATTTATTTTTCCATATTTTATTTTTCCATTTATTGTCAAATTTTATTTTATTTTAAAAAATTTCCTGAAGAAGATTTCCAACGGAAATCGAAATATCGAATAAAAACATTTTAATTAATTTTTTAAAAAAGAGACCTTAAGCTTAAATAATTAAATAAAGTATAAAATTTAATAAAAAAGGTCGAAGAAAAAGGATTATAATTTACTAAAAAAAAAAATAAATAATAATATGAATGTCTGTAGAAAGCAACAACAAATTTATAAAATATTTTTGATTTTATTTTTGCTTTTAATGAAATTGTTGGCGTTGCGTTTTACACTATAAGCCCCTTATGCCCGTAATTTCTACAAATAGGTATCTAGCTGAGTATAATGTGTATAATGTGGAAAGTAATGGACCGACCTGGCTTATTTTGAACATTTAATACTTCTTATATACATATACAAAATATGATTGATATTTGATATTCTTATCTTATACATATTTACACTTTTGTGCCAAAACCATTATTCCTTTTTCAAAATGGATAGCTTCTTTCACTCGTTATTAAGTAGCTTTCTTTCATAAGAACTTCGATAACTACTTTTTCTGGATGTATTAAGATAAAAAAATGACTTACTTTTGAATTTGTTCTTTTTGGCACAACCCATGTAAAATTCATTCGTTTTTCAGTAGAATTGTATGTAGTGCTTTTATGTGTTTCTGATTACTTAACATATTATTTTGTAGGCGAAGATTTTACTGGGTCTTTAACCCGTTTATTTATGAACCGATTTTTTTAATTTTAACTACAAGGTATTCTACTAAGTCTACTTCAGGTAAAAAAGAAAAAGATTATAGGAATAGGTAAATTAAAGATTTATATCTCAATTATTAAATACCCATGAACTTTAACTATGTTTTTGTTTGATTATTTTTTAATAAAAGTCGAAACAAATTTGTTTAAAATTGATTTTAAATTGCACGATTTTTAAAACAAAAAAGACGATCTTTTTTATTTTTTTCTCAGGAAATTGACGATTTTGACACAAATTTATCTGGCAGCACTGATTAAAACCAAAACAAGAAAAGGCTAACAAAAATTTAAACTAACAAAATATAACAATTGTTTTTTGTTAATTTTCATCATATAAATTATGCATTTATCATTTATATTCCTTCTATTTTTTTATTTATTTAAAAAAATAGTATATAAACATATTTTAAATTCAAAATATCTACATTTTGTTTTTCTCGCCACCAATTTCAAATGTGACTTATTTTGACAGTTCTTGAAAAAAACTTTTCGCAAAATATTGTTATAGAAACACTTTTTCTCGCATCCTTCCAATAACTGCTGGAAAATTATTTAAGTGACAGATAATTCTCGCAAAAAAAAGATACAGAAACACTTGTGTGAGAAAAACCATTTTTTGTTTCATTTTTCACTGT
This sequence comes from Pollenia griseotomentosa, assembly GCA_963931875.1. NCBI lineage: Eukaryota > Metazoa > Arthropoda > Insecta > Diptera > Polleniidae > Pollenia > Pollenia griseotomentosa. The sequence continues at coordinate 29,152,399 of OZ007560.1, forward strand.
TTCTGTCCCGATTCACTGGTTTCAGTCGGAAAATTTTACGATGCGAGAAATACAGAAACGGGCTACAGGATTTGATTGTATTGAATGCTGCTGTTAGAATTTAAATGTTAAATTAATTTGTTTTCGTTGCAAATCTAGTGTGCATTTGAGTAGCGTTCTATTTAAATAAAATTCTGTTTGCTTTTTCGATTTAAATTTTAGGACATAAAAAATTTGTTATAGACAAGATGTTATTAAAAGGGTTTTAGGAGACAAAAAGTTAATTAGAACATTTGTAGACAATAATTCGTGTGTGTATTTTTATTGGACAAAATTCAAGAAAATTATATATTATAAGTGGGCTAGCAGAATTTAAGCAGATCAAAATCTGAATATCTCTATAGTACATTATTTTTGAAAAAATATTGGCAAGGTGAATGGTATGTGTTTTTATATAAAGTACATGTGTTTTTAATACAAATAATTGTCTTTAGCAATTGCCACTAAAAAAAAGGAATTTGTATAACATATTGTTTGGAAATTATAATTATCCAAGAATTATATAAAGTTCTAGTTATAAGTTATCTTTTTTGCGGAGGTCAAAACATGCCACATATACATACATCATGAATATAGTGAACTGCACAAAATTCTTTAAATAATTGTAAAAAAAAATACTGAAAAATCGTAGAGAAAAATGAATGAAATGTTAAATTCAAGCGTTGCTATTTACTTTGATAAAAACGTTTCAACGACAAAAAAAAAAGCGCACTTTGCAGTAAACACGCGCTAAATTGGCATCGCTGTTGAATTGGTTTAATTTTGCCGGACTAAATGTATCTGTGCTGCCAACTTTATTAATTTTTTTAGCCAAACATGAACTTAGATGCCACATACTTTTATATGTTTAATAAATGCACAGTGTTAACATGTTGTAAAATTAGGTCCCCAAAACAAATTATATTATTACATTAGAATCTCTGGGTTTAGAGTATCAAAGAAATGGCCCTGCCGAATATAGAAATTGTACTGGTTTTTTATTAAAAAAAAGCTTGATGAATTAAATTTAAAGTTTAAAACTAATGTGTTATTAAATTATTTTAAATTTGGGGACAAAATTGGTGGCTTAGATTGTGGGGTGGGTACTTTTGGCGACATCAATGTTCAGTTTAGATACATGAGCCAAAATTTTTCTGGCAACACTGCATAAAATAAATATTATTATTCAGCGCTGTTATAAAAGTCGTTGTCGATGGCGACGGCAATTTTAAGTTGTTGTCACATCAAGTCGACGACTACATCACTTTCACACTTATTTGGTATTTTCTAAGAATGTTGGGTCGATGTCGAAGATTTATCGAGAAAAAAATCCCAATCCAAATTATTTTTTCTTTTAATGTTTGTTTATTTTAATAAATTTGTATTAAAATAAATTAAGTTAAAAAGTGAGTTTTTGAAAAAGTGAAAGTAAAAAAGAAACTTAAAGTAAGTTAAGTTATTCAAATGTTGTTTGGTTTACTAAATTTAAACAGATAATAATAAAAATGGGCCCATAAGTTCTCTAAAATTGTTGAATAAAATTGATTTAACTTTCATTTGCGTCATTGCAAAATTTCCTGTTGACTGAAACAGTGTCAATTCTACTCGATGTCGACTTAAAAGCGACGTAGAAAATACTAAGTTTTTTGCAATAGTATTCGGTTTGTGTCAATAATGACTAAGGCTACTTTACACTATCAACAAGCCTTAAGTATTTTGAAGAAAATGCTTCTCTGATCTAATTATTATTTAAAAATTTTCAAAAAACAATAATAGCTTATCACGATAGGGTTGTATTTTTTTAAAAATACGTAAGACCTGTGCAAAGTATCCTTAAGGAAATACAATTATATTTCCGCTGCCGTCGACTTTCATAATAGGAGTAATAATTTTATAACTTATAAAATTTTGTATATTTCTTAAAAGTAAATATATATCTTCGATATCTGCTCAATGAATAACATTTGAATTTTGCAAAAACGCATTATACATTAATCTTGTGTCTTGCTATTAGATTCGAAAACTCCACTACCTTTAATAAAGATTTATAAGGCTATTTCAATCGAGGATTTATATTTGGGAAATATTAACTAACTACGCGAGAAAAAAACATTTTTCTACACAGAAAAAATTATTGCCGAATTATTTTCAAACAACCGCTTGTTTGAAAATTTTTTTAATTTCTATAAATATTTTTACTGATTCAATCAATATTTTTGTTTGATTTTTATTTAACCAACAAAAATGTGGACAACTCTTCAAAAATAAAATAAACGCGTTATTGGTGTCAAGTTTTCATAATTTTGTATGAAATATTTAACGCTCTTTAATGTTGTCGTCTTTTTGCATTTTTTTATTTGATCGTAAGCAACACTTCTTTATGTGAAATATAAGAACAACAACAAAAAACACACACAGTCTATTTTTGGACGCTTTAAAAAAGTGCAACTATAAGAAAAACAATAGCAGACACGACATTATAAGAAACAAAATCCCGTATTCAGTTTTTTAAAACTGTTTGGTTAAATACATCAAATACAAAAATAGAATGATGACGAAAAACATATCGAGTCGGTCTGCTGCCGTTTTTGGTTACATTTCTTCTTTAGCAAAGGAAAGGATACAGCAACAGAGAGTGATAAAGAAAAACATTGTGTTGTGTGTATAAATAAGACTTCGTTCAAAAATTATTCCAACAAAAAAATGTGTTTCAAAGCCAGTCGGCGGCTCTGCTTTGCCGTCACCTTCTCATACAGTGCTTACTTGTGTGCGCGTCATTGCTTGTGCAAAAATTTTTTTTTTTTTTTATTTTGAATTTCAGTAAACTTTTTGTTTGATTCAGTTAAATTATTTGTTTGAAAAAATTAGTGTTTTTTTTCAGTAAACAAAATGCAAATAAATTGTTTGAATATGCAAATTTGTTTGTAGGACCGATTTCAGACAAAAAATTGTTTGATTCTACAAATTTTTTGTTTGAATTGGAAAAATAATTTTTTCTGTGTAATCATTCCCTGAATTTTATTCTGACCAAAAGCTTTTGGCTTCCGTTTAAGGTTGCGTTTTGTTACATTTAACTGTACTAACTGCCAGTTTATCGATGTCGAAGAAAAAGTCAAGAATCTTAACGTAATTTTAGAAGTTAAACTAAATTCATGTACATTTTTGTAAAGAATTGATTTTATTTTTCAAGTATCATTTAAAGAAAAGCATTCAGAGGTGTGCACGTGACTTCCTTCAGTATCGACTGAAAGAAATAAAATTGTTTTCGAATCGAAAAAGTATTCGATCACGACTGACAGTCACTGTTAGCGCCCTGTTACTTTGTTCAGTATTTCGTGCGAAAGAGTTGTAAAACTCAATATAAAAAAAAATTCTGGGAAAAAAATACGAAAAAATGTTGATAGAGCGAAAAACATGAGAAATTTGTTTTAAGCAACAGTTTTGTTTTCCTTGCTAAACAAGTGCAGCTCATATTGTTTTTATTTTGTATTTGTATAGTGCTTTTCATAACAAGCATTACAAAAAGAATATATAAAAATGGAGAAAAGTGCAAAAATTAACAATAAAATTTAACTTTTTATGTTTTTTTACGTTGTGATATTTTGAAAATTATACACTTTTTTCATTTATTTTTTTTTTACGACAATTACAATCAAAACATGGTTTTTGTTTACCCTCGCAAAACAATGTTGTGTACTTGTAAGTAATAAAACGTAAGGTTTTACAAAACCGCGAAATAAACAATATTGATACAGATTTTTAGGCTTAAGGTAAAAATAATTATTGAAAGGAAGGTAAATTTGTTTTAATAATTTAGTATTCAAGCTCTTATTCGGGGTTTTACTCAACTGTTCGCTTAGTGCAAACATGCCGTTTTATTTGCTATATAAATATAATAATTTTAAACTTTAAGGTCATAAAACATGTAAAATTTTACCTAATTCAATACCGCCCGACTGTGCAATGGCAATTGTGAAGCCCAAAACTTATATTTGCATAAATTACTGTAAATAAAAATAATATTAACTCTTAACTAACTCTGGTCATTTCGTTATATAAAGTATTAAGTTACACAATTTATATTAATAAACGTTGCAAATTCAACTTAAGAGCAAACAAAGAAAAACTGAAATAGAAGTATGTACACGAAAGTAAACATGTTCTTGAACAAATTATAAACCTACTTGGAGTATTTTATATACAAAGTTCTGCCACTTGTTAACTTTAGACATCTGCACGAAAACCTTAATTATTTAAAAGTGCATATTAACCCAGATATTTCAAATAACATTCACACTTACACATTCCAGTAATATTTAATAATACTTTAAAACAATTTACCCATAATTACAACACATGTGTTGTTGATTTGATAACAGGAAGCTTTCCCGCTATTGGACTTCTGTAATAGAAGCCCTGCTAAATTTACATGAGACAAGTGTTCAAATTGTTTAAGACAGCAACAAATAAAAATACACTATTTAATACAAAAAAAAAAAATTGTCATGCAATTGTCTTAACATGAGTTTTATTTAGGGATCTCAGAATCTAGGAAAAAAATAAAATTTCCAGTAATGCCGGTTAAGGAAAGAAACAGAGATGCTTATATATTTTTGTATAAATTTTCGGCTTGAGTTTTTTTTCTTTGGTCTATTAAATCCTTATAATTTTCTTATTTTTTTTTTTTTAATTAAATGAAAAACTCAAATTTAGCTTACTTTGTGTTAAACTTCTTTTTATACCCTCCACCACAATAAGTTGTGAAGAAAGTATACTAAGTTTGTCATTCCGTGTGAAAGTTTTTTATTATTCACCTCAGACTCCATAAAGTATATATATTCTGGCTCCTTCAGTAATTCTAAGTCGATTAAGCCATGTCCGTCTGTCTGTCCGTCGGTTGAAAAAACCATCACTTTCGAAAAACTCAAAAGAAATAAAAAAAACTTGGTGTCAAATTGCTTGTAGTTATCCTAAGCAGTTTGGGTTTGAAATCCAGCCAAATCGGTTCAGTAGGATCAGAGCTATGAACCAAAATGTGGAACCACCACTTTAAAAAATTGATAGTTTTGTTACAAAAACTAACATAAATGATTGAACTATGCACGAAATGATATGAAGTGAAAATGGCTAGATTTAGCCATTTTTCACCTTGTTTAGCCATTAAAAAAATGAATTTGGCCATTAGCCATTTTTAGCCATTTTTCAACATTAAAATTTGTTTGCCATTTTTCTAGTAAAATAATAATTTTAATGTTCAACCCAGGTTCGAACCCCAGCTCAGCCAAGAAAATTATCAATAAATTTTAATAAAAAATTTCATGTTGTAAAAATTCCTTCCTTCAGTAAAAATAATTTAATGAAAAATTAAATTTAATGAACTCGAGCCTAACTAAAAAAAAAATCAAAAAAATATTTTTATGTTCTTTTAAAAATTTATAAAATTGCTAAAAGTACAATAAGCTTTTTTAACAATCAAAACGCATTTTATTTAAATCACAACTTTTACAAATGTTGAAAATCGCTGTAAACAATGATGAAACATCTTTTAAGATAAAGGAGCAGTATGTATTTCAATATAAAAATGTATCAACAAAAACAACACTGTTTCTCTCATGATAGGGATGCAGGTGGCAACAAAAAACTTTTAGAAATTTTAGAATTTACATTTATTTAAAGTTGCTCTCACTTCCATAGTCTAATGCTGAAGTAGACAACGTAAATTTGAGAAATAGGTTACATTAAGCAACCGTTAATTTGATTTTATCAATTAGGTAAATATAAAATATTTCTTATCTTTTTTTTTTATTGTAGATTTATCGATGATTAATTTTTATATGCTAAAGTATTTAATTTACGTTTATTTTTATGTAACAAACTGATCTCAATTTACAATATCATTTTAAAAAACTTTTAATGAAAAAAATTCTTTTTTATTGAATTTTAATGTTTTTTAAAAAAAATGTTTTTAGCCAATTTTTGGCAATTTTTCATCAATTTTTTTCCGTAAATTTAGCCATTTTTGCTCACCAAGTTTTGGCAACACTGTGTTAAGGTGAAAGTTTCAATATTTACAATCTAATAAAAACTCAACATATATGATATTTTTTCTTTTATTTGGTTTTGTTATTCAAAAACAGTAAAATTAATTTTGTACGTTTTTGTATGACGAATTTGGTGCAATCGCCAAACAGTGGCTTGTGAGCTACCCAATACTTAAAAAACTATAAAATAGTTGATATGGAGCAAAATGAAAATGAATATATACCCCATACCTAACTCAATTTTTTTAAAATGCTCGGTAGGTCAAACCAATAATGAGGCGACGATATATGTGTAAGATTTTTATTTTTAATGAAATGGCTCCCCAAAATACTGAAAAAGGCCAAAAAATTAAATGGAATATGCCCCTAAATTAAGGGTAATTCTTTTTTTAAATCACCCTAAATTTTTTAATGAATATTATTAACTACAAAAAAATTAAAACCCCGAATTCAAAACACCCCAACGAAAGAATGTAAAAAAGCCAGAAACAGAAAATACCCTAAAATTGCATGTTGTTGCGTAGTTTAGTAGAATGGGGTCTTATTTGCTGGGGTCACATTTCCCAGCGCCTATTTTTATCAAGTTTCACATGCCCTTACAAAGTGGTAAATTTTTCTATATATTAATGGAACAAATTTGTCTATATTTTAAACTCAACACTAAAGTATATTTGTCGTGTCAAAAATTGAAAGCAAAGGTTATGCTATTAACCGACATTCGCCACTGTTCAAGCGATTTTCAATATTCAATTTTGTGTGATTACTAGAGATGAGATTTCCATGCAAATGCATGTTTTTTGTCGATAGTCTAAGATCGATATCGACCAATTATCTTTCCGAATCATTAAATTTGCGTTAAAATGGCATCGATTTGTTTTTGCATATTGTTGCATATTTTGGTGAAAATGCATATTTTGGTTTTAAATGCATATTTTTGCATATTTTAACATTTTTGAGTGAAATATTTTTTTTAAATTCCATGTTATAAAAAAAAGTTCTTCAAAGAATTTCAAAATTGTATAAAAAAATAAAAATTTTTTAAATCAATAAATATTGTTTTTGGAGCTCTGCTTAAAATACAAGATTTCGACAAAAGATTCTTCAATTTTTAATAATTTATCCAAAACTGTTACATGTTACTGCAGACGAAATTAGCAGCCAATTCGATAATATTGATTTATCGATTTCAAACGGGAAACAATGTGGGAGGAAGAATAGCCCAACAAATTTTAAAAAATCCAAAACGTTTTGCAAAAAAATAAGGGATTTCAAAAACCAATTTCAACTATTTTTGATCGAGAATCAAATGTGGGATCTAAATTAGAAAATTAAAATTTCGCTAAATGAATTGGCATCTACTTGAAAGATGCTTCAACTTCGGTTGACTTTGAGCGATGATTTTCCATGTACAAAAGCTTTTTAACAGAGAAAGGTTTACTTTTTGATGATATAAAAAAGTATTTATTTGATTATGCAAACAAAAATTTTAATTATGTAGCTATTTAAATTAAGTTTTATAAAATATTATTCCTATGAATAACAATGGTATAAAAACAACAATAGAATTTTAAATAGTTTAAAGTGCATATTTTTTATTTTTTTAATGCATATTTTGGAGTTTTTAGAGCATATTTTATGCGCATATTTTTGATTTTATAGTGCATGAAAATCCCATCCCTAGTGATTACCAATAAGCGTTAACAACACTGATTTTTTAAAAAAAATAAAAAACAACAACTTTTATAACCATTTTGGTTAGTTTCACTTTCGCAATATATATATAACTTTATGAACGCAAACACAAGAATAATGTGAATAAGATAAATAGTACTTGCTTCCATAAAAAGGTACTCTCAAATATAACTTGGGGTAAGATATGGAACATATTTACCATTTATTTGTGCAACATATTAGGGAAGGAAAACGACAACCTCTCACATTTTAGCATATATTTTTTTAAAATCGAATAAAAAACCCGCGCAAATGGCAGCATACATGGAACATTTTTGCTAGCAAACTATATCAGTGCGAGGGTTGTAGGCTTTCTTCCAGACAGAGACTCTGTTCTATTAAGTAATATAATTACTAACATTTAAAATATATTTGATATTGTGAGAAGTAGAATTTCGAGTGTTTATAATTCTTATTCGCTTTAAGGTTTTATATGTATAATATTTTTAGCTTTTGTAAAATCTTTAAAAAAGTTGACCTGATGATCTAGCAGAAACTAGTGAAATGCGCATAGAAACTAGCTTTCTTTCCCCCAACAATAAATTTCAGTGTATTTATGAAAAATAAAAATTGGGAATTTAGCACGTCATAAAGAAATCTTATTAATAATTAAATTATTTCCTGAAAAAACGAAAATCGGGGAACTTTCTAGAAATCCCGGCATACATTCCCTAGTAACAATTGAAACTTTACGAATTAAAAAACCTTTGTAAAACATTTTATGAGGAATTACAAGAGGCAAAAAGAAAAATGACTTCAAACCTTTTTAATATTACAAATATTGTACTAAAAAAATGATTTTTGTAACAATGTGTACTCATTTAAGACTTTTTAAGAAGTGTTTGATGAAAATGGTTTAAAAAAAATAGGAAATTTAAATATGAGGTCAAGCAAAAAGTGTAGGTATTAACTTATTTTTATATTTCTTTTAATAGGTAATTTATTTAGTGGTACTTTTTATAACCTCTAGCGCTAGTGGTGAATGAAGATGAACTGAGTTTGTCATTCCGCGTGAAACTTTTTAGGTATTCATCCAAGACCCCATAAAGTATTAATGTATAATCTGCGACCTTTAATTATTATAAGTCGATTTAGCCATGTTTGTCTGTTGAAATCGCGCTCACCTTCGAACCAAGCAAAATCGGTTCAGTTGGAGAAGAGTAATGAACCCCAAAATTCGAAGTGAATAATATTAATGGAATGCCCAATACCGGACCGTGCATAAAAGTTGCTGGGTCGATAAAACTTAAAAATTACACATTTCCAAAAATAACCTAAGGATACAGTCATTTTCAAAAAAAAAAACGATCTAAAATTTCAAATCTAACATCTTAATCAAAAAACTTAGAATATTCTTTTCTATTTGGATGGCCTTAGTAAATTGTAATTATTAAAAATCTCTGTTAAAAAAGTACCCTATAGCAAAATACCCTTTCGCAAAGCTTTTTAAGTGCTTAACAAAATATTTCTTTGGTTTTTTAGCTTAAGTCTCTTGGAAAAAGTCTCTAACACACTTTCGAATTAAATTTTCCTTAATCAAAATTTTAATGAACTTACCAATATACGACCAGTTGTGGTTTGTCCTGATATAAGCTCACCAGCCCAATCTTTTGCTTCTGTCATAAAAGTCCCCTCGAACTCTTGTTTGTTTCGTGATGCTTTCTGCTCTTTTTGTTTGGGATCGTTTGGTCCCAATTCGGGCTCTTTGCGACAGCATATAAATGCGAATGCCCTCCAACATATAACGATGAATAATCCAGTAAGAAATGTGAAAATGCTGGAGAGCAGAAAGCAATAATATTTTCGAACCTTAAGACAATCATCGACCTCAAATGGTGAACCTGTTGGATCTTCAGCCAATGATTCGACAGTGCTTTGATCACACCCCGACATCCCCTAGAAAAATGGAAACAATGAAAATAAATAAGTAAATAGTTTTTAAAATAAAGTTTTATAATGACTTTCAAACTCAGTGAATAATATAGCAAATACAAATTTTTTTATTAATTAAAATGATTAATGCAACATAATTTACAAATTAAGCAAATTACTTTTTATTTTGCATAACTAAAAGGTAGCAAGTTTTTATTTTGCTTAGATTTTAAGTTTACAACGAGAAGAATGAAACTTGATGTGTTTAAATTGGTTTTTTGAATTGATAACAAGCATTCTTTAAATTGAGGGTAGTGATTCAATTATCTACATATCAAAACTATTTGTAATAACGAATTCGTTAAAAAAAATATTGCGCGACATTAACAACCAGTTGACACCACTGTCATAGAAAAAGTTTCCATCTTGTAAATTTACCGCAACAAAGTAGAAAAATCAATCACCGACGCAATACAGCTAGAGATAATAATTTTTCAATATGGTCACCTCCAACAAAATTCGTTTAACGAAAATGTTTAAACATACATATTATGATTTGTTTAACCATATTATTGTTACCTTCACCCATTGTATGGTTAAATTGGTCTTCCTTCAAGAAGTCACTACCATATTATAGTTACCTCCGAACATGTTATGGTTAATAAAAACATGCATGCTTATTTTTCAACCAAATTGCTTTTGGAAAAGTGGAAAATACTTTTTTTTAACAATTAATTTAAAACCAAACAATTGTTAGTGGCAAACAAGTTATCGTCATATTTAATTATAACCGGCTTAGACGCAACCATAATATAGTTGTGGCTTCTTGATAAAGCACTAATTGAACAATAATATGATAACAGTAATATGGTTAAATTAACCAGAATATGTTAAAAATTTTAGTTAAAAATAGTTTTGTTGGAGGTGACTATATTGAAGAATTTTTTTCTCTGCCTGATAGAAACGTTTGTTTTAACAACAATGTTAGAATTTTTAAAGAGATTGCTTTTCTATTCGGTTTTCTATAATCAAGGCCCAAAAGTAAAGCACAATTGATTTGATTAAAAGAACAGGGTGGCGCATAAGTAACGTTTTTATTGTATTAGTAAAGCTGATTTTAGACGATATGTGTTTTGCAGTGGCTTTGTCAAATGTAAAATCCATATTTAATTGAGCATGTCTGTCAAAATTGATAAACGTTTTTAGTTTCATCTGACATAATCTTAAATCGTTCACAACAGCAAATTATATAATGATTTATATTTCCATTCACTTTAAAGCTGCGTTAACGCATACACTGAAATAGAAGCCGAAAATGAAATTTTCTACATTTGTGCCGACAAAAGTTCGTTCCAGTGTTCGAAAAAACATTAAATATCGCTCCTAAGTGTTCGGTTCGGTAGATTTGTGGAAAACTCAAACGCTTAACGCAAAAGTTGTGCCCCGATTACAATGAATTAAACCTCATTTCATTCAAAATTATGTTGCGCTAAATGTTTTTAGAACAAAACTTTGATTTTTATCGCAATTTTATTTTTTATGAATTTTTAAAGAACAAAAATTTTTTTTCTTTTTTTCAAAATGTTTTTTTTTTTTTCTTTGAAATTTGAAATCAGCGAACTCAAAAAAATGTCTGTTCCGCAGTGTAATACGTATACACTACTTGGAAGTAATTACTTGCATGTGGAAACGTAGGATAAGGAGCGAGCGATATTTAGTCTTTATTTTCGAACACTGTCTAAAACCCACTTGAATACATTTCTTTGGTTAAGTTATTTTTTCTGAAAATTAATAATAGAAAAACTTAACACAAAACAAAAAATCAAATGCACCCACAAAGACACGCAGTATGATGTGCAATAACTCTGTTAAAAAAGGTAAAAGTGCTTTAGCTGAATTAATCCAAATTTGAGATTGGCATTCTGTTCAAAAGTACACATTGGAAAAGTTTCAATTATTTGGTTTGATTTTTCAGGAAGCAAAATTACACAAAAAAAATATCTCAAGAAAAATTTTAACAACACAGTTTGTTAAAAATAAAATTTTAGGTATACAAACTTTTTATTTGATTCAATGAAAAAATCTATCAAAATTGCGCTTAACAAAATAGCAATTAAAAAAACAAATTTAATAATAAAATAATTCAATATTTCTTCATTTTTAGTAAAAAAAAATATTTGAATCAAAGTAAAGACAGTTATTTTTACAACTCCTGTCCATTTTTTAATAGCTTTGATATCGTTGCAAGTAAAACTTGAGTGTTTGTAATTCTCATTCGCTTTACAGTTTTTTTTTTGTATAATATCTTTTGTTTTTCCAAAGTCTTTGGAAAAAGGTTTCCTAATGATCGAATTGCCCATAGGAACTAGCTAATCCCCCAACAATAAATTTTAGTGTACATCAAAATTAATGAATAAATAAATAAATATTCGATAATGTCTTGAAATAACAAGTACGAAAAACATAAGAAAAGGAAGAGACATGTAAATGAATTTAAAAATTATACCCGGTAGTCTTCTTGTAGGGTTTATTCATAAAAATTAATACCCGAATTTTAGTGTATAAGTTCGAGCTAAACTATTTATTAATTAAAGGGTCATCCTGCGCCTTGAAGGAAAAGTACATTACGAATTCTGCATGTAACTTAAGGTCAGTGGCTTGTGTCCAGTAAATATTAAAGGCCTGAGCTTGAGTACATTGTGTTGAATTTCGCTTTGAAATTCGGCTTGTAAAATAAGATGATCAAATAAGCCCAAAAAGTGGATCTTCTTAATCTGAGGAAGAGTCGTGAACTCTCGATTTTTTAAAGTTATTTATTTACCTTTAACTAAAGAAGTAGTAACTTTTTTCTTTATTTTTTTTTATCTATTGGAGTGGTTTAAAGCCCAGTTTTTTCGATAGTTTCACTAATCAGAGTTTTCTTTAGCTTAAAAAAGAAAATGATCGATAGTCTTTAAATGTTAACGATGAACTGATATTTGATATTAACGGAAGAGACTTGCTGAAAAATACATCTTGACAAACGCTTAATAAAATTTGATCAATTAATTAAAACCAAAAAAAAAAAAAAAAAAACAAATTGTTTTAAACTGTGTCCGATGTAAGTTATTTTATAAAATGCATTAATCTTTTTTTAGAACTGGGATCTTTTTTTTAATTAAGAACTGGAAATTTTTTCTTTAACTTTTGAAATATTTTAAAATGCAATAAATTTCGTAAACTTGTTGCATGTTGTCATGTTTTTTTTTTTTCTAATAATAAACCATTTTATATTGATTTATTAACTGCAGTCTAGCTGTTTTCATTTACACTTAAATGCCTTTAATTAATTAAGAAAAACAAAACAAAAAAACAATAAATAATTTATATATTACTTTGAACAAGTTTATTTATAACAATAAAAGCTGTTAATAGTTTTTATTAAAAAAATAAACAAGATTAATTGATTTTTTTTTAATTAATTTATTTTCATTAAAAATTATACATGAAAGAACTAAAAAATAATAGATGAAGAACAGAAATGCGAAATAAAAAAACTTACTTGAACCAACGGGTCAAGGTCTGTCAAGTTCGCCATTTCTTTTAAAAAACAAATTAGGGAAATGGCACTTTTAAAACTGCAACTACACAAATATTTCTACAACAACAACAACTGGATAATAATATAAATAAACAATAACAACTTTTTAAAACATTAATAAAATGTTGTTTTTGCTGTTACATTTTTTTTGTGTGTTTTACATTTTGCTTATAATAATTTTTTTTTTTTTTTATTTTATTATTTTTATTCGATTTTTATAATAAACATCAAAAGTTTTTAGGCACTGCTAATTAAAATAGACATTGTGACATTTTGTTTTTAATTAAAAATGTCTTTTTTTTAAACAAAACTTTTACACATATTTCAAATCTAAAAAAAATATAAATTTATTTTTAATTTTATAATATTTTTGACACTCGATTATGTTTTTGCTTTAAATCTTTTTTTTGGTTGTTAAACACAATGGGACACAAAATTTTATATTTTTGTTACGTCGTCAATGCAGACCTTTTTTTTTAATTTTTTCTAAATTTCTTGTTGTTTTTTAACAAAATTTTTTTTTAATATATATAAAAATAGCTACAAACAAAATTATATGTGTGATATTTTTAAAGGAAGAGCGAGTGTAAAAAAATGAGAGAAAAAAACAGAGAGAAAGAATGTGAAAAAACAAGATCCAAAGAAAAATAAGCAAAAAAAAATAACGGCGAAACGACTTTTATTTTGGGAGCAATATTTTAAAAACAACGCGGAATTTTCGGCGACACAAGACAAGACAATGGCGACGTCATTAACCAACCAAATGACAAGTGCAGAGCAGGTTGACACACTCATTGAAAGCACACACAAGCACTCACACTCTTTTAATTATAGATCTTCTTTATTTCTTTTATTTTTCTTTATTTTAAAAAATTTGGTATTTTCAAGATCTTTTTTTTTTCAAATTATTTAAAGGAAATTTTTTCGAATTCTTAAATTTCACATTTTTAAGATTTTTAGTTTTATATTATAAATTTTAGATAATTTTTTTTTTAAGTTTTATAAATTAAATTTTCCTTATTTCAAAATCGACTCGTTCAGACGATTGTTCTTTCGCTACTGAAAAAGCAAATTTTATTTTTTTGGATTGAATTTAAACGAAGAAAACTTTTATTTGTTCATCTGCTTGGGCGAAATGTTGAACATTTTAAAAGAAATCTTTGTGTCTTTCTCCTTAATGTATGCAAAATATTAAATAAAATTTAGAAAATTAAGACAAATTTAACAACTAACTAGTACCGCTGACGAATTCGAATTAAACCAATTTAACAAAAACTAAAGTAGCTCAGGACTTCAAACTGGAAATTCACAAAGTAAAGGAAAAGTTAAACAAAAAAATTTGAACATATATTAAAACAATTATCACTCGAAACTTGTGTGCCAGCCTTAATATCCTTTTTAACTGATATTTGAGTTCCCTTTCTACCAAATGCAAATAAGAAGGAGTAACGGTAACGGTCTCAGAGGATATTCAAACTATATATTTTAAGTATTATATAGTTTGTTATTTATTTATGTGTGTATGTCTGTTTGTTCATATGTATATTGTCTGTTTAAATAAAAGTTAATACATGTATTCATGATTATATGAAATAATCGTGTTAAAATTCTTTTAAATAAAATACCAAAATGTCAAGTTGTCATGCAAACGCAGTTGCGGGAGAGCAAACACGTTGAAAAACACTCCTATTAGAAAACAGATAATTGTTTTATTTAATTAACCCTTGTTAATATGTTGATGCACAATAAAACATTATTAAATACTTAAATGACTCTTTAATATTATAATTCGGGTATTAATTTTTTTGTTTGTGGGATAACACGGTTTTTTGTTGGGTTGACAATAATGCACGTGTGACATCGCTTGAGTGTTGCCAATTTACAAATTTGTTTGCAAAGAGTGTTTTCAGTATAAATACAAAATGGAGGAAAACATTTCACTCTTATAACGTTATTAAGATACATTTTAAAATAAGTTTTAAAATAATGTATGGGGCGTTTCATCTCAAGCAGAGTTCAGAAAAATACACACACTGTATAAAAATCTCACACATAAATGTAAAGAAACACAGCTTAAAACAAGACAACATATTTTAATTTCCATAACAATTATGTATGTGTCTCTAAATTTTCTACGGTACCGAACACAACCACGATTGTGTTGTGTTTTAATCAGTGTTCGAAAATAAACACTAAATATCGCCCCTTAGTGTTCGGCTCGGTAGATTTGTTTAAAAACACAAACGCTAATAGAGTTTTTGTAGAAAATCATTAAAAAAAAAATAACGTTTCCCTGTTAGTCATCTTTCAAACACAAAAATAAAACTGTTATTATCAAACTTAACAAAAGATGAGAACATTTAATTCCGTCCGGTTTTGTTTTTTAATCTACAAACTACAAACTACATTGTGATCGGTTCGGCTCATTATTATTCGTGCCTTTTGGCTGGCAAAAAAAAAACCAAACATATTTTGCAAAAACAAAATACACATACGAAAAAAAAGCTAGCAAAATAATTTTACACAAACAAAACTTATACACAGCACAAGCCCTAATAGTGTTTATGTAGTAAATCATTAAAAAAAATAACACTTCTCATTTTGTTATCTTCAAACACTAAAATAATAAATACTGTACTCATCCAACTCAACCAAAAGATGAGAACATTTAATTGCGTTCCGTTTCTTTTAAATCTCAAACTTCTTTGTGTTCGGTTCAGCTCATTAATGTTCGTTCGTTTCAGTTGTGCTTAGCGCCTTTTGGCTGGTAAAAAACAAAACCAAACATTTTTTACAAAATCGGAATACATAAACGAAAAAAAAACACAAAAAGCCGTCAAAAAAATTTTACATAAACAAAACATGTGGATAAACATACACAAGCTGTTCGTGGTGCGGTCGTTGCTTTAGTTTTTTGTTTGTTCATTGCTTTATCAATGTAAAAAAAGAAACATTAAAGTATAATGTTTGGCTACAGTATCACTACAATTGATCTGTTTTTTAACGAAGAACAGAACACTATATAATGTTGGGCTCTTTCTTGAAAATAGTTACGAACGGTATAAAGGGTTTTGTTCGTCTACACAATCACTAAAAAAATAGATATCTTTCTTGGGTGTGTGAGCCGAACGCTAAAAAATGTACTGTTTATTTTCGAACACTGGTTTTAATATTTTGTTGCGAACGCGGACATGTTTGGTTCTCGTATTGTAAGATCGAAACACACTTCAACCACACTTGTGCGATTGTAGCGAAGGTCGTGTAAGTGTACGGCAAAAAAATTGCATGTATGATAGACAGATCATTATCAATTAGCGATCGGATAAATATGATACATACACACAAATAAAAACGTGTTTTTATGAAGAATAAAAATTAGCAATTAAGCACGACAAACAAAATCTTATAAATTTAAAATTTTGTATTCCCAAAAATTACTTCGATAATAAACTGACACGTGCACGGCTTAAAAAACTGAACTGGCCAAGCAAGTTGTTTATGTTTTTATTTTGTTTTTTCTTAACCTACTTACTACTACAACTAATGTTGGAAGAATTCCAACCAATTGTAGTGGGGAATGTAAAAAAAGATAAACTCACTGTCTATTGTTGGTATTTTGTTTGAGCTTTAATATCGTTTCAAATGGGACTTTTTGAATGTTTGCAATTCTCATTCACTATGCAGTTTTATTTGCTAATATCTTTGGCTTTTCTTAAAATGATGAACTGTCTTAAGCAACCAGTGAAATGCGCACAGAAACTAGCTCATCCTTCAACAATAAACTTTAGTGTTTTAATCAAGAATAAAAATCAGGAATTAAGCACGACAAGCAAAATTTTATGAATTAAAAATTTTGTATTCCCAAAAGTTCTGGCAACATTTATGAAAAAAAAATTAACAAATAAAAAATGTTTTAAGTCAATGATTTCTGTGGCATTTTGACAAAACATCTTAAGTCAAATTTAAAAAGTGGAAAATAATGTTGTTAGTCATACGAATTTTCATTTGAAAAACATTTTTGTTTACGTTTTTAAAATTTTGTATTATAAACGAAATTTTTCTTTAATTTTGGTTTATTTTGTTATTTGATAAAAATGATTTTTTCACCAAGTTTTTTTTAAAAACTTTTTTGCTTTCTTATCTCGACTTAAGATGATTTGTTAAAAATTCCACAGATATATGTAAATATGGGTTTATCTGGATATGTGCGAGTATGAAACACAATAAGTATGATAACATACAGGACTGCAATCAAATGTGCACGGATATACACAAGTATGAGAATAAAGAGATACCAGTACGCACACGTATTGAAAATTTTCAATATGTGCTAGAGTGCTTTAATTTTTTTACACCCATTGACTTTCTCTGATATGTATATGTATGTATAATATAAAATTCCAAAAAAATAATAAAGCGTAGCTAAGCCAGGTCTAATGTATATATATATATATGTTACTTCCTTTATTAACATTCCACTATTGGCATTATTTTCTTAATAATTTTTATAATGATATATTTGTTATAAAAAATTCAAAACGATTAAGTATAAATAGTACAGTTCAATTAGTAACAGTTTTTCCGTATTACACCAAAGCAGTGTTGCCAAATGTGCAGATTTATCTACATTTTGTAGTTTTTCAAAGTATTGAGCAGTATTAAAGTTTTTTGTTTTAAAAATAAGTTGTTTTTTTTTTTTGTAAATTGCGCAGATTTTGCAGTGTTTTTATAAAAATGTTTACTTTTAATTTTGTGATATTATTTATTATTTCTTAAGGAAAACAGCCTCGCCCACGATGTCGATCGGCAACTTAAGCGAGAGACAATAAGTCACTCTTTATCGTTCGCTTAAGTGGGCTACTAAAAATCGACTTGTCGGTCAACAGGTTTTTCGTTTCTAACGTAATCCATTTATTTATTTACGTGCAAAGGAAATGACATATGGCAACTAAAAACTTCGATACGTTCTTCAGGGGCTATGGACTGTATTAAGGGGTGGATCTGGTACTGCAAGCACTTGAGGTTTGCTCCCAAAAATATCAATCATAACTTGGAAAAGGAGAGAAAGATAAAAAGGTGAATGTTCCGACTAAATATTCAGTTTCACACGTTATAAAAACTTAGGTTCTATTAAAATTTTAGAACTTTAAATTTTCCAAGTAAAAAAAGATCTACTTTATGCTATGGCGGGTACATAGTGAATAATAATAATTTTCAAAACAACCTCATTTTCTTTAAAATACAAAAAAAAAAAAAAACTTAACGCAAAATACACAAGCAATTGAAAAATGAGCTTAAAATAAACCATTTGATGACAGTGGCGCCTCGAGATGTCAAAGTTCATCTAAATAGACCCCAGGGCTGGAAACACCTTTGCCTTCAGTTTAGACGTAGACAGCAACACTGTAAAATTATAAAACCTTGATACATTTTTAAGGTGCCGAAAGATCTTTTATTAATATATTTTTCATTTCATAACACAATAACATCAATGTATGCAATAACTTTGTGTCTTTAAGGGTTTAATTAATCGAAAAAAAGTAGATAGGCTTGCAACAATTATTTAATATTTAGTTATACTAAACATCAAATAACAGTCGTCCTCAAAGGTATTCTTTCTTGCAAATATTAAAACATTTATGGCATTCATATTATTAAAAACGTTGTACTTTTTCATATTTTTTATTATTTTTATGATAATATTTTCTTACCCTAGATTAACTTGTTTGAATAAAATTAACTTGTTTGAAAATAATTAAACAAACGGAAGAAAGAATGAAATTTTCCAACATCCCTAAGGAACTAATTAAAATTTAATTTAATTAAAAAAATTATATATTTTTGCAAAAAAAGAAAACAAAAAGAACTCTATTTTAAATTGTGGCCGGACAATTTTAATTTGAATATTTGACCATGTCACGACTTGTTATTATACTATAAATATTATTATAATATTCTGTTAAAGTTCAAAAAAAGGTGCGTTAAAAAAAAGCGATAAAAAATTTTATAAAATTTGGTCATGCGAGAAATTTTCATTAAACGAAAACTAGTTAGTAAACATTTAAGAGTTGTTTGTGTTGATAAAGAGTGTTTAAGATTTAATTTCGTTTTATTATAATATAACATTATTTTTGGTCGTGATAGTAATTTTTCTTTTCTGTGTTTAAGATAATACCCTTAACCAGGGTATTCTAAGCACTGGCTAAAAGCACTGCTTTTATAAATGCCCGCCACCGTGAAGCTAAAAAAATTGGTCCCAAAACAAGTATGTACATAAATGCCTTGTTCATGTTGGAAACGCCTTTCTTAGCAGCTCAAGTTTTATAACCACCATCGTAAAAGCATATCTGTTGAATAGCAAGAGCATACATTTAACTAGGTTCCTGATACTTTTTCGCTAGGAAACAACTCCATTTGGAAACACATTGAAGTCATTAAATGAAAGGGGAAATAAAAAAATACACACACAATTTTTTTTATCAGATGAACGAAATATTTTGTATGTTAATTATTTTGATAAGATTGCTACAACCATTCTTTACAAGAACATTTTTTGTATGCGTTCGCCAAACAAGACACACAACTAAACATCACAAATTTTCGCAAATGCTAGAAATTTAGGCACATAATTGTTGCTATACTGAAAAGCTTTGACAGAAACAAGTACTGTCTGTAGTGTATTTCTATGAATTTGTGTACCCTCATAACACTTCTGAAATTTCTTAGCGCATATGCCAAAAAGTCTTAATGGAGAAAATGACAATGAAGGTTTACATGAAGTTTTCTGAAAAACAACCCGATAGAATATTTTGTATTTTAACCACTGTTTCCGGCATGATTTGAAAAGAAATCTAAATTGTTGTGAACGTTCATAAACGAACTTAGAAGTTATTATCATTTTATTAAAAGTAAAAATTATTGTTTTGTGCCGCATACGCCCCTTTTCTATCTTTTTATACTGCATACGTATACTTACAGCTGCGTATTGAGTTGTTGACATTTTATTTTGCTTTTACTTTAACTACTTTTTTCATACGGCATTGAAGCGAAGCAAGTGTGAAATATATTTACTTGTTGACATTTTGTTTTGATTTTGCTTTAACTACTTTGTTAAATTACGGCAATGAAGCAGAGCAAGAGTGAAATTAATTTTGTTCGTTTTTGTATGAGGAATTTGCTTCAATCGCCAAACAGTGGCGTGTAGAGCAAACAATACGTATTAACATTTAATAGAGTTGATAACTATGGAGAAAAATTATTGCGTATTGCTCGAATGAAATATAATGTAGGAAAAAATATTTTCCAAACATATACCCTTTTTATATGAGACGAATTAAAAACACAAAAAATATGTTATAATACCACAAAAATTAAACAAATTTGTTACATCTGTTAATCGACTGAAATTAACCGGTTTAATCGTTAATCGAAAATTGAAAATTTTAAATTAACCGATCAGTTAATCGGGTAGTAATTAACCGGTTAACCGATTGACGGTTAACCGTATGGATACCCTACTGGGTACAGACAGTGCAATCTACATGCAATCTATTTCAATGCAACCTCAAAATATCAAAGCGTTTTGATGTTGATGCAATCTGGAATGAATGAAAATGAATTTAATTTTCTAGATTGCGTAAAAGCATTGAATAGTGTGTACCCAGCATAAAATGTCATGGTCACATAAGAAACCGTTACGATTATATAGCAAAAACAATTTTATCATAAGCGACAACCTTCATACGAAATTTATATGAAATAAAATAAAAAAACCCTTCTCCTTTAAAATTTTGTTTTTGTCGCTTAAGCTTTTTTGCGGTTATATCTCGATATGCCCCATACCTAACTTAAGTATTTTAAAAATGGTCGTCAGGTCAAACCATTAATGAGCTTAGTGTTTTGCAATTAGAAAAATACTTAAATTACGTGTATATTAACAACAAAAGTAAAGAAATCTTATATAAATTACACAGTTTATTATACCAAAATTACCGGTTTATTCGATATATGTATATCGAATATATTCGAAAAAAGGACATTTTAAAATAACCGGATTGAGCAAAACTGGAAAAAACCGGTTAAAATCGTTTAAATACTAACGTTTTGTACAGGCTTTTGTTTTTGTTGTGTGTCCGATTTTCAATAACATTTAAGCAGGCTTATAAGAAACTGAAGATTTTACCTCTCCTTTTGGGAAATCGTCCACTGTAAATTTAAACAACTGTACTCAAAATTTCATATACATATTACTGTACGCTGTGACGTATGATTAATATTTACTACTGCAAATAACAAATAACTAACATACGTCATGTTGTGTTTACGAATACACAGTAACTAAAATTTAAAATCTTAAAATAGATTCATTATTTTCAAAAAGTTTTATCAATATTAAGCAAACAATATACACATAAAACTAATTTATAAGTAAAAATCTCACATAAATTATGCCCTAATATTATTTCTCATTTTCCCTTAGGGGTATTAATTTATAATGACTATGATGTATTGTTGATTTGCTTTCTTTTATTTTATTTGGTTTTGTTTTTCTTGGCTATCAATCATATGTTTCTCTTTAAGTCTATGTATTCATATGTATGTTTGTCTGTTTTCTTTTCACTATAAATGTGTCAACATTTTTAGTTTTGTCTTATTCTTTTGTTATTTTAATAACAGACTCTTGTTTTTTGCAACATTAAATGAGTTAACACATCAACAAGGGTTACCGTTAGGAATTTTTAAAAAGTGGCACAAAAGTTCGTTTTATAAAAATAAAGTAGCACAAACTAGCCTTTTACAAAAATAAATATTATTACATAAAATACCACAAACGTAAATGAAATCAGACACAACAAAATAAAATTTTGGGTTGGTAACATTTTTTGAATTAATTAATAGATTACTTGATTAAATTTTTGATGCTTTTTAATCACTTTCTGCAATAAGTATAACAGTATTTTTGTAGAAATTTTCTTTCAAAAGCTGTCTCAGTTTACCCATGAGAATGTTGCCAAACGAAGAATAATTTGTTGATTGTCATTAATATAATAACGACAATGTCAGATTAGACCACTGTTAGTCATTTTGACGATTTTTGGTTAAAAAAAAGGGGGAAATAGTTCAAAAAGGCTCACAAAAAGTCGCAGACCGTCAAAATATGGTAACCCTGACATCAACAAGCCTCTCTCTCACTCTCTCCCAATCTCAAATATATACCGTTATTTATCAAACGAAAATAAAATAATGAATAAAAGAAAAATAACAGAAAAAATTTTCAAACATTTCTTAAAAAACCATTAGTTCAATTGTTTAAACATGTCTGGCGCTTTTTAGTCGTTCTTGTTGTAGTGTTTGTTGTATTTAATAAACATTTTTAAGATATACCCATACACTGTTTGTTTATCAACTTATTGAACAGATGTTTTTAATCAAAAAACACTCATCGTAATGAATAAGAAGCAAATGAATACTCAAAAAAAAAAATATGAGTGTTTTAGAATTAAAGAGGAAAATATATACAAAAACAACAAAAAAGGAACGCTATAATGGCAGAGTTCATATATATTAAGGCATTTAACGAAGAAGGAAAATCGAAAAGTTTTTTAAAAAATTAAAAAGTGCATTCACATTATTGGGGTATTTGAATAAATTAAAACGGTTACTATCTTCACTACACATGTATTTATTCAATAAATAAAATTCGAATTATTGTTTATTGTGCTTGACTTTGTTAATTTTAAGAAAACTACACAAGCGGCTTGACAACAACAAGATGTTTGTGTAAATGCAATTATTAAAAACTGTTGATTTTCCTACAAACATATTTCATATAAAAAATTTAAAATTTAACCAACAAATGTTTAATAGTTCCCAGTTTTTATTCTTGATAAAAACACTTGAATTTTATTGTTGATGGGATAAGTGGGGAATGTAAGAAGAGATAAACTCACTGTTTATTGTTGATGTTTTTGTTTAAACTTTGATATTGTTACAAGTAGAACTGTTGCTTATGATTCTTATACTCTTAACAGTTTTATTTGGTTTAATATCTTTAGTTTTTCTAAAATCTTTATGGATGAAGTTTCCTGATGATCTGGCCTAAGCAACCAGTGAAATGCGCATAGGAATAGCTTATCCTATCAACAATAAATTTCAGTGTTTTTATCAAGAATACAAATTGGGAATTAAGCACGAATAACAAAATCTTTTAAATAAAAATTTTATTTAAAAATAGTTTTGTTGGAGGCAACCCTCTTTAAACATGTTTTTCTCTGGGTGTAGGTACTACGGAATCTATTCATAATGATTCACCTGAGTATACTGATCATAAATCAAAAAAGTGAGCGCAGTATGACAGTTTGCTTCAACTAAAACAACTTTTTACATATTTTTGAAAAGAAGGCAACGTTTTTTATAAAATTAAAAGTCCAAAAAAGTTATATTATTTCTTAAGAAGTAAAAAATTAATTTTATAAATTATATTCTTAATTATTTAACCGAACAATAATAAAGTAAACTTTCTGCTCGATTTAGGAAAACAGAGCCTCCGGCGTGGATTGAACCCGCAACCCTCTCACTGATAAACTAACTCACTATTAACTAGCCTACCGTGGCTATTTATTTAAGATAATTTTTAATTCATTTTGCTACCGCTTTCTTTATTTGTTTGTATAAAATATCACACACTTTTTTTGTAATAATTTATTAATTTTAAAAATTATTAAGGTTACATTATAAATATTTCATTGAAAATCAAAAGTTTTCGTAGAAAAATTAAATGTAGCAAAACAATCATAAATATTGAGTTGAAAAATTGAAAATTGAAAAATTGAAAAAAAAAATTATTCTCAGTTTTTGTACTAAATAAAATATTTAATTACGAATGTTATAGATTTTAAATTATCAATTTAATTTATGAGTACTATTTTTTCCAGTTAATAAATGAACATAATTATGAAAAAAGTAATTTATAATTTAATTTTCAGAGTTGGTTGGTTAGATAAGGGGCACATACACGATTAAAAAAGCACGGACGTGCAGTCAAGTGTTGGTGCCAGTGGTTTGTTCGTGTATGGTCATTTTGTGTGATTGTACGCTTTGCTGTAGCGATGTCAAATAGAGTTTGATATTTTGCCAGTATGCCGGAGTAGTGTATGCCCTGCTTTTGTAAAGAATAGAGACAATTGCGTCGTTTTTATAGTTTCTCTTAAAATTCTACTTCCCCCGTTATTCTTTCTTACGATAAATTATGCTCCATTCAATAATTTTTTCCTAAAGCCAGTTTTTTTACAAACCACAAGTCATATCAAACCTTTATCCAGTTTAAGACTAATTCTTATCTACATACATATGTACATTCTTTAAGCTTCTCTCACCACTCTCGTTTGTTTATTTATAAAAATATTTAGTTTTTTTTCTTTTTATACCCTTCACCACAAGTGGTGAATAGCGTATATATAAGTTTATCATTCCGTTTGTAGTTTCTATAATATTGATTTTAGACCCTATAAAGTATATATATTCTGGGTCCTTATGAGGAGCGAAGTTGATTTAACGATGTCCGTTAGGTTATTATACATTTATGTCACATATGGTACGAAATTGTTTGCTATTGAAATTCAGCAAGATCGGTCCACAAATGGCTGAGATATGAGTAAAAAACTACGACTGCCTCAAAATTTTTTCCTTTAAAGGTCCAATTGGACGTGATATTACCATACCAACACTGTATTACCAAAACGACACAAACATACTATACAAACCAATTCAATTTTGGTTTCTACGGTCATACAGTTGCTATGGTAATACAGTGTTGGTAATATGGTTCTTTTGTTGTTTTTTTATACCCTTCACTACAAGTGGTGGATTTTATTTGTAATGTGTTTAATTTCACGCATCCACATACACATTAATGCATGTATGTATATGATATGCCGCTCAAATAAAGAAACAAACTCATAGACTCAATATATTTTAATTCAACGCTTCTTCAGTAAAAGCATTCGTAGCCGAGTTGTTAAGTTCTCTCCTAAGACTGATGATATTGCCAGTTCGAATCCCAAAAAGAATTTTTATTCATTTTTTTTATTTAATTTTTTATGTTCTAAAAAACGATTTTAAGATTAAAAAACGAATTTCAAACATCAACTTTGGCAAAAGAGGAAACGGGCTTA
Source organism: Pollenia griseotomentosa (assembly GCA_963931875.1). NCBI lineage: Eukaryota > Metazoa > Arthropoda > Insecta > Diptera > Polleniidae > Pollenia > Pollenia griseotomentosa. The sequence continues at coordinate 29,177,814 of OZ007560.1, forward strand.
GGTACATATATAAATTTTTTATTCTTCGGCATGGCGAAATGAAAAGTTGGCGTGGCTCAATTGATATTTATACCTATCGAAAGAACTTTATTTATGTATAAAACTTTTTGTTCTTATCTCATCATGGTGAAGGGTATATAAGATTCGGCATAGCCGAATATAGCACTCTTACTTGTTTTTACTCAAAAAACCCTCATTTCAATTTTAATGATTTCTTTCATATTTGTGGCCAAATCACTAACAAATTTGTTTATCAATTATATTCGCTTATTTATTTTCTTAAATTTGTTTCCACTAAAATCTTTGTAAATTTTTTTTGTTTCTGTTTTCTTTTTTGAAATTGCTTTAATCAACGTGAAATTTGCAAAATGTACCCTATATAAATTTATCATTATTAAATACGGCAAAATATTGTTTTTGGCACCGATTCATAAATAACAGCAAGCATCAACAACAGCACGACTATCGACAACAAGAAAGACTACCGTTAATTGCGATTAAGTTTGAAAGAGTTTAAAGCAAAAGGTCAACCATTGTCTATAGAATTATTTCTGCTACTGAATAGACAAATGGTGATTTTCGTTCATCGTGTTTTTTATTTCGTTACTTTTTTTCCTTCTTGTTTTTCCTATTTTAGAAATATTTATACAATTTAAAATTGCCTGACAAATAAATATCAGTCTTTTTGCAAAGAAATTTTCCCAAAAATGTGTTGAAGCTTTTTCTACATTAGTAGACGCAGAAAAAAATATGGTTGGAAATAACCATATTCTAAGAGCAACAATGCAACAATGTTTATGTCCATTATTTCATCAAAATTAACCATTATATCATCATCATAATGGTCAACCATATTATGTTCAATATGAACCAAAATGTGGTCAAAACTTTTCAGAATTTGGACAAAAGTAGCCATATTATGGCCAGAATTAACAATTTTATGGTCAATGTTAGTAACATTATGGTGATTTATTTCCGCCATTTATTTTAAATGCTTATTAAGTGTCAAGCTATAATTTTATTTCATTTTGTATTCCTGGTGCGTGTTTTGTTCCAGTTTTATAAGCAATCCCTTTTAATTCAATCCAGCCGGTGACGACCTTCATTACGACTCCATCTATTTTACTGCTACGTATTTTTATCAATTAATAAAATAAAATGAATGAGAACTTCAAGCAAACCAAGCAAGTTTGTAATTAATAAGCATTAAACTGTCGTAGAAAGCTAAATTTTGTAGCTTTTAAACATATTCTTTAAAATTGGAAATTAAACCTACAATATTTTAAAATATTTAAATAATATCACACATATTATTGTTACTATTAACCATAACATGTTTGGAGACAACCATAATATAGTTATGGCTTTTGGAAGGATGAATTTAATCATAATATCTTTTCCGTTGACAATAAAATGGTGAAAGTAACCATAATATGTTTAAGAGTATGAGTGTAGCTTTATTTTCATATTGTTAAATTAAACTATATTTGAAGTTTTAAGGGAGGTAAACACTTTATTGTTAAATAGAAACAAAATATTATCAATCGTGAAAAAGTAATGTTAAAAAAAAAAAATTATTTGTTTCTTGCCATTGCGCGGACCATAATATGTTTTTTTTTAACCACACTTAAACCATGTTTTATATCTGCCTGTATTAAAAATAAGATAAAAAGTTGTTAAACAAATAAAGATTTTTTTTTCTTTAATGAATAATGTTGATCTATTTTTCTGTGTAGCAAAAAATCGATGTTTTTTCTACATAAAAATTTTGATTTTTAAAATAAATAAATTTTTGATACTTTTCTTTTTAATAAATTTACGATGTAAGAAAAAGTTTGTTATTTTTTTTTTTTTTTTTTTAAATTTAGTATTTTTTATTTGGGCAACTTTCGAAACTTTTTCTAAATAATTTTATTTTTTTGTTTTTTTTATATATAGAAAAGTTTTGATGATTTTTATTAAGTAAAATTTATAGAGGCATTTAAAAGATTAGCTATCTTAATTAGTAAAACAAACACCGAGAAAAAATTGAAATTATTAAAACTTTTTTATATTTTTATTATATTTTGTTTCACACATAATTGTCCTATGTAGATCCTTCTTTAATAATAAAAAATATTAAGATAATTCTTTGAAAACTTTTTGTTTTATTTAGGGCTGTGCAGTCGTCAAGAAAAAGTTCTAACTCTGACTCCATCCGCTGAAATTTGTTAAGTGCGACTCCGACTACAACCCCGACTCCTACTCTAACCTTGATGCTTAAGGTATATGAGACTAGTCCTTATTTGACTTTAACTTTAGACTTTTTGCAGTACCTTTTAAATGGTTAAATATAGCAAAAGAATGATTCTTTGTTATTTTCATATGTAAAGTAGACTGGTTCTTATTTTTTGACTTCAACATTCTTTTGTTCAATTAATTGGGTTTTATTTTGGTTCGATTAGACGATAAATCGATATTTGGCATTTTTAACTTATTCGATTAAACGAATAAAATTTTAAAATTAATCGATTAATCGAATAATTATAAATCCAGAAATTTTATAAATTACGAGATTTTTTTTGCGATAATTTTAGAAAAATTTATTACTTGATTAAATAAACATTCTCTTTTTGTGAAGTTGTTGAAGGACATTTACGTAAATACATTTTTGGATACCTGTTAAATTTTGCATTCTAAAGCTACGATCACACTTATCAAATATTTGACCAAATAAGTAAGATTTAACATGGTCGTAATATCACAAAATAAATTTATTAAACTACTAGCCTTTAAAAAAACTGTTTTTTGAAAGATGTGGTATTACAATAAATATTGGAAATAAATGAAATGATTATTTAGTTTGCTTGTTGGTCCCGTTTTTTCGTCAAATATTTGTCAAGTGTGACCGTAGCTTTAGATTTATCATTCGTACAATATTTTTAAACCAAAGTCATTCTTAAGAGAGAAACGCATAAACTACTTTGTTAAAAAAAAAAAACGAGCGTATTAAATTGTGTTGAAAAAATTTAACAAAAATATAAGCTAAATTACTCACTTAACAGGACTGTTTTGTTTTTTAATTCCAACGGACACATACATTTGGTTTGTTTATTCGACTTAAAACTTAAAAAAAAATTATACATTTAACAGAAATATATTATTATTATTATTCGATTAATCGGTATAAATTCTGCGACTTATCCCTTAATCGAAATTAGCAATTTTAAATTTTTCGAACAATTAATCGTTTAAAATTGTTCGATTAATCGAACAAAAATTTATCGACTGAACACCCTACTAATAACGATTTAAAAGGTTGCATACTAAAAAATGGTTATTAGTTTTTATATAAAAATTATTAAATATAGAAATTTTTTGTGTTTTATTAAACGTGAATATATTAGGAACTTTAACTGCCTATTTCTGATGTGCAAAATAATTCTTTCTTTCGTACAAATTCATTTAAAACAAAATTGTCAGAATTTTTTCTTGTTTTAAATGTAACAATTCGCACATCGGAAATAGGCTATAAGTATCTTAAATAAAATTTTTTTAAGATTTTTTTTATTGATATCCGATCTTTTCTAAAACTTTCAAATTTTACTTTCAAAATTTATAGTTTTGGGTGTCCCAACTTTAACAGTTTTCTTCCACTAGCTGCAATATAACTTGCCATAGTTAAATGTCACAACCTTTAGACCTAACCCCAAATAATAAATTCTGTTATAGGCCCGTAATATCAAATTTCCAGCTTGGTAATGAATTTAACATATACCTATGATGTTGTACGTTTTTTTAAGTGTTTGCTTGTTTTTATTGTTGTTTGCATTGACTCTTGTTTTTTTTCTTTTTTTTTTTTTTGCCAATATTCTAAATAACCCTTATGTATGTTGCTGTTGTCTTATGTAATTCTTAGTAATCGATAAAGGTTTTTTATGTATTTAAATTTATTGTTTGTTTAACCAAGACTTGATGTTGCCCTTTAGAAAAACAAAAAAAAAATAGAAACAAATGACCAATAAAGAAAACAACATTTATATATGTGTAAATATTAATATACATTCTAAGATACACATAAACATATATATTTTTTTTCTTTTATTTCATTGTTTGTTGTTTTATACCAGCAAAAACATTCACATTGGCCCACTAAACTAAACAGTGAAAGCTAAATTGTACCAAGGAACCCCCTCAATAACAAGAATAAGAAACAACAGCAACAAAATTAACAATTTCAAAGTCAAGTATTTGAAAACCATAAACATTAGACGATACGATAATATTCATGAGCTCGCCAAATTTTTAAAATACTTGCCAAATTACTAGTCTATTTGTTTGTGCAAATATTGGTTATGGGTTATAAATTTTTCGTTTTTTTTTTCAATTTTTGTAATTAATTGAAACATATTTGCAACTTAAAGATTTGTTTGAAGTAAATTATTGGATTGGTGAGATGCCAGTATGCATATCCCCATACAAACTATTTTTAAACAATTTTTGAAAATTATTTACGTACATTTCGGAAAATCGTTAGCAATAGCCATTTAAAAAAAAATTTATTAAATAATTCTTTGTATGCAATTACATAACAATGTATAAAACAATCTAGTAAGTATAGTCGTTCAAGCCCGACTATATGATACCCTACACCACAATATTTAAAATAAATTTTCGAGAGTGTACACCCCCTTTAGTAAACAATAACTGATTGCAACAGTTTCTAATGGATAACATATGTAATGTTTTAAATTTCATTAAAAGAGTATTGATAGTTTATGAGGGACAGAAAATGCCCCCTAACTCGTGGTCCCTTTTTTTAAATGCATAGCTTATGTGTCCATACAAATATGGATCTATCTATGTTTTTAATTTCTGAAAATTGGTTTGATAGTGGGCAGAGAGACCCTATTCCGGAAAGCAGCTTGTATGGGAGCATTATGAAATTATAAACCGATTTGCCCCATTTTCAATAGGTTTGGTCCCTGTGCGAGTAAGAACCTATGTACCAAATTTCATCAAATTATCTTCATAATTTTGACACGTACTTTGCGCACAAGGTTACATGGACAGCCAACCAGCCGGACTTCGTTAGATCGACTCAGAAAGTGATTTTTGCACCCCTGACGATAGGGTCCATAGAAAACAAGCTATGTTGATAAAATATACTCTCTTTACATGATTTGAATAATAAGCCATAGCCTAATATAGCACCTTTACTTGTTTTACTACTACAGATCTTGATAGCAAAGCTTTTTGCTACAAATTGGGATACTTAGGCCCGTTTTCACGACTTAACGATAGCTAAATGTAGGAAGTTATCGAACAGATAATGAGTTTTTAATTATCACAAGTTCCCTTTAATCTAAAAGTGAAGGATAAGCTAAAGAGAGGAACGTTCTACCTTTAACTTTTGTCGTAAGGTTTAGATTTGAGATTGCCATATTATATTCACATATTTTTTATATATGGCAACTCCAATTAAACGTATATTTTGTAAATGTAAAAAAGTACGTAGTTGCCAGTTCGTATTTTTATTTTGGCAAAAATAATCGGTATTTTCTTTAGTATTGCCACATTTTCAAAAATGTTAAGTTTATATAATACAGAAATTGTGAAAACGAAAATAGTTGAAGGTAACTTTATTCCTCACTAGTGCTAAAGGTACCATTAACTATTTCGAACTTTATAGGTAAGTCGTGAAAACGGGCCTTAAACTCTTACCGTTTTTCTAATATATAGAAATTATTATGATGTCACGCCCCTTCTATAATCCATTTCACTTCTTGACAGATATTGTGCATTGGTAGCCAAGCTTTTTGTACCAAATTTAAAAAAAACTGTTTTAAAGATATACAGAAATTTATATTTGGGTTATTCACAAGGTAGTCATAACGTTGTAAAGTCGTATGTCTTAAGATAATTACAAGAAATAAATATGACTGCTGTGGGCAAGAGCTTATAATTTAGATTTCTAATGTACAGTTACGACAAAATAATGAACACAGCATTAAAATTTTTATTTTGTTTCAAACACAACAATATTTTTTTTAAACAATTGCAAAATATTATTTAGGATATTATGACGATATGACTTAATAGCACACCTTGTGAATAGCCCAATTGTCTTTGTATAGTAGGTGCCACGCCCACTTTTTGACAGATGTATTGTGTGAATAATGAAACTTTTTGTATCAAATTTGGAAACTTTTACTGAAACCGTTCTACAGTTATACAGAAATTAATATTTTCTCTCTACACAGAAAATATTCTCCCAATTTTTTTTTTTTTTTAATTAAACGATTAATCAAAAATAAAATCAGTTTAAATAAAAAAATTAATGGAGTGAATTAAACGTTTACTTATATTTATTTATTTATTATTATTTGTCTTTGTAGTGTTCCTTACAGACATTTTACAAATTTAAATTTACACTTTAATAAAGTAGACTATAAACTAATATTTGATTAAAAAGATTAATTTTACTATCAATTAAGAAAAGCAATTATTAATCTACTTATTGACTTTGGATCCAATGAAAAATCAATACATCTATATAATTGATTGAAAATGCTATACATTCTTTGAAGAGGATCGGTATCGCCATAATTTAGCTCTACGGAATTTGACGGATCGTTGAGGAATATTAAATAAGATCTCTTTAAATTAAAATCCAGCGCAGATATCACCATTAATTATATTAAAAATAAACGACACATTCATGATTGTTCTACGACTTTTTAAAATAGAGCGCTTTATCTGAGCCAGTCAAGCTGTGTATGAAGGCAAGGTTAGTGAGTTAAAATGTAATCCTCGAAGACAAAAAAAAACATGAATTGTTTCTGTACCGATTCGATTGAATTAGAATATGTTTGCTAAATAGGGTCCCATATAATCGATCCGTATTCAAGAATCGGCCTAACAAGTGACATATACATATAAGATTTTTGTAAATACGGTTCTTCAATTTTCTTGCCGAGCGTTTTATATTTCCAATTGTTCCCGTAGCTGTACTTATTATAAACGTAATATGCGAATTAAAGCGTAGTTTAGGGTCATGTAGAATTTAAGGTCAAGAAAGTTTTGAACTATAGCAACTTAATACCTCCTAGGCCGTGATTAACTGTAGCTGGGTTATTTCTTGAAAAACGCACTAGTTTACACTTCTTCAAATTTAGATCCATTAAGTTTGCTTCACACTATTCACAAAAAGAGTTTAGATCATTTTGAAGATGTTGATAATCTAGCGCATGATTGAAAGTTAAAAAAAAAATTAAGTCGTCAGCATACATAAGAACATTTGAAAACTTCATAACTTCAGGCAAATCATTTACAAAAAGCAAGAACAATGTAGGTCCTAGGTGGCTGCCTTGGGGTACTCCTGATGGCACATTTATTTTTCTAGAAAACGTTTTATTAAAAAGGACGGTTTGGACTCTATCGATAGATAAGGGTAAATCCACTTTAAGCTAAGATCTGTACCAGTGCTGCCACTGAAATTTCGAGAACGATACATTTTATGGTGTTTTCTTTTCTGACAATAATGTTCCATTTATGCTACCGGTTGTTTGTTCAATTCTAAAAAATATGCAAAAAAGTAAGAAGTTGTCGTTTTCCTTTCTAAATATGTTGCAAAAATTAAAGGCAAATTTGTTCCATTTCTTATCCCTAGTTATAATTGAGTGTGAGATAATACCCTTTTTTGCATCTGCGTTAAGTACTTTTTTATGCAAGAAAGTATTTTTGTATTAACTTTTTTCTTGTGTTTGCGTACAATTTGCTTTGTATTGTGATTTTTGGTTATATTGTTTTTCGTTCGTTTTACTTTTATTTAATAATTTTTTTTTTAGCCCAAAATTTTTAACAACAGCTGACTTGAAATATTGAAAATCAGTGTTGTTTACACTTAAAACGTAGCTGTTTTGTTCCATTGTAATTTAGAAAAATGTCTCACTTTAACAAGTACACATTAGTGTTGAGTGTAAAACGTAGCTGTTATTTTGTTCCATTGTAATTTAGAAAAATGTCTCACTTTGTAACCTGAGAAATCTAAAGAAATATATTACACATTTATAATGCATTATCATTTTTTAGAAAAGAAGTGCATCCAAAAAGATGCACTTTTTCCCAAAAAGATACATTTTGAAAAAAAAAAATTAAAAATCCATTTTAAATGTTTAACCTTTATTAATATAAAATTTGTTTCATATAAAATTGAATATTGTGAAAAAATTGATATCACATAAATTCATTTTTTTATTTATTTAAGTCATGAATATTATGTATGTAATTTTTAAAAATACAGTAAGCAAACTTTAAAATTAATTATATGTAACTATCTTTGGATGTTATCAAAACAAATTCAAAATAGGCAAATGTATTATTCTTAAGGAAACCTGGGGTCAACGCTTCGTTGACATTGTCACGAAAACAGTCGACAAAAGTAGTTACTTGGAGACACTTGACCCCTGGTTTCCTTTAGAATAGTACATTTGTCTATTTTGAGGGGCTCTTACTTTATACAGAAACAAATAAAAATTGATTTCAATTAAACAAATTGTGATATTAATTACAAAAATTATTTGATTTGCACCAATAAACAAATTAATAGTATCAATTAAATATTTTTTTGGTGTTAAAAACATTTTCTGCAGTAATGTGATGGCCATTAGGATACGAAAGGTACATTTTTCGTATCATTTGATGACTCAGAATCACTTTCTGAGCCGATCTTATAGGCTTATAGGTTCTTATTAGCACAAGGACCAAGCCTATTGAAAATGGCCGAATAGTAGGACCACGAGGGGAGATAGGGGCAATTTCTGCCTCTCAGAAACTATCGAACCGATTTTAATGATATTTAGAACAAAGATAGATCCATATTTATATGGACACATAAGCATAATTCTCCATGGGTCCCGAATAGGGTGCACTCTTGTAAATGTGTCTTTAAATATTGTGGTGTAGGGTATCATATAGTCGGGCTTGACCGACTGTACTTTCTTACTTGTTTTTATTTTCATAGTCAATAGTTCTAAGGGCATTCTTACTAGTGTGAAAATATTATGAAAAGTTCCAAAAGTGTAGACTAGATTATTAAAATGTACAAGTGAATCTATGGTTCCAATGTCTCTTTGTGGTTCCAAAAGAACCACCTAGTCAATAGTACTAAGGGCACTAGTGGCTTCTCAATGACAAGAATATGTGAATGTCTACAGTAAAAAGCAATGCCTGGCATATAAGTCGTCAGTCGTACTGAAGCCGAACTCAATAGTGCATCAGTACAGTTTAACTATCGACATTTCCTTCAGGGTTTTTCACATTAAAATAAAAGTCTCAAGTATTTTGAGGAAAATACAACCCTGCCATGATAAGTTGTTATTGTTTATTTGAAAATTTTCAAACAGGTTTTACATCAGGGAAGCATTTTCGTCAAAATACTAAAGACTTGTATTGTTCGTTAAATTAAGAGAAAAAAAATCTAAATCTGATGTTATGTAGTAACTGGAGCTAAAAGATTTTTGATTTAAAATTTAACGAAAATTAAGCGAACCTAGCCCAGTGCTGAACAGCTTATACAATAGTGCATCCTTAAAACAATCTACACTGTGATAAAAACCTTTTCGTATTTTTCGTTAAGGTCATAAAACAAAATTTTAATTTCAGAAATTATGCTCTGCCCCAACCCAATGAACTACGCACTTAATGTGTATGAATATATAATTTGAGTAAACTTATAGCCAACATATGAATCGATGTTCAAATTCATGTACATATTTATGTTTGTTTATGCAAATAAACAAAGAACAAGCATGATAAAAAATGAACTGGGTTAATGAGAAAAAATTTAAACGATTTTTTACTGCAACTAGGCCCATGTATGATTTGACAAATAGAGTATTTACATTTTAAAGATTATTTCGTAAACAACAATGACCACCAAACATATACAAGCATTTACATTTTCATATGAATGTTAATACATGCGAAGATATTTATACATATGTATGCATTTATATATGCATGTATATTCTAGATAGATTTACATTTCACATATGTACGTTCGTACATGGTTCGTAAAAACATATATTAGGGCGTTTCACTGAAAACACATATTCAATTTGAATAAGCTCGATTAGTACCCAGCGGGAAAACTCAGAAGACCTCCTTACTTCAGGCCTTTTTAAAGGCCTGCTTAAAAGATTTTTTGATTCAATTACTATTCTTATCTAACTGCTAAAGAAGGCCTCATAGAAGGCCTCGGCTCTTTCGTATAAAAGATAAGATACACCTTCCACACTCACTTCTATGAGAAGGGAGTAATATTTTTTGTATTGTTTTTTTGCACAAGCAAAAGCAAAATCAATTTTTTTTTTGGTCCCGTTACCCTTCTTATGTACCTGCTGAAGAAGCGAGAGCGGAAGGCCTTCTCCGCAATGACAACGTGTGTAAAAAAGATAGGAGTATGGAATGGAGCAAGAAGGCCTTGTACATCCAAAAGAAGGGGTACAGAGGCCTTCTAGAAGGCCTTGCTACTCCTTCTTTTTCCCGCTGGGTAACGTCTATACTCAGCATTAAGTACCCGCCCATACTATGAAACATGTGCTTCAAAACGTTTTGACAGAGGCCTTCTAGAAGGCCTTCCTACTCTTTTTCCCGCTGGGACGTTTGAGTTTGTTGGTGAAAGAGGAAATACGAATGATAAAGTCTATTTTGTTTCATGTGCAAGCAGTTTTGGTGACTTTGTTATTAAGAGAAAGAAAAAGAAAGAGAGAATGTTTGTATGGTAAAATGCTGCAAATTCCATTGTATGAACACGAATGCAGTTTCAAAAGAGAATTGACGAAAGCTTCTGCAGCAACTGTTTCCTAATATGGACGAGGACTACTAATCTAACTAAAAGTTTGTTAAATTTCTTGTTATATGAATTATTTTAATCAATTTTCGCATTACGATTTTGTCCCTTAAAAATCCTCAAAAACAATTTTAAACATAAGGATTTATATTCTGCTTCAAGAGTTGCAAAAATCAAACAGTGTTTCGGTGAAACGCCCTAATGTATGTGTATGAATACCAAGTATTAAATTTATATGTAAACTTTTAGCATTGTTATTATATTATTATTAATATTTTATTTATTGTTTTACCTTAGCGGATGGAGGTGGCAACTGGTCGTTTTCATGACAATGTGGACACCAATATACCATTGTCAATATTAATCTGTGACCATTGCCGACAACCACCTTTAAAATCCTTCAATTGTCGTATTTGATTGGCATTTATTCATATTTTTTGTACATTTTGCTTATTTTCTTTTTGTTTTTTATTCATATACTGGTACTGTAATAACAAATTGCGCCATATTAAACTTTTATATTAAAATATGATAAATGAATGCGTGTAGTATATGAAGTCATATAAATGTACGTATGTTTATAAATTATGACATGTGAATAAACATATTTTTTTCATTATTTAAGTTCAAATTGCTTTATAAATTTTTAAATATAGCTGATAATTGGATTCAGTTAAAAAATTATTGTTAAAGTTAATTTGATTTGTGTTATTATGAAAAACTATTATTTATTAGAACCAAAGAGTAGGTGCCGAAAGTTATAAAAACAATATAACTCCAACATATTTATTAGAAGTAGGTGTAAATTAATATATTGATAAAAATTAAAAAAAAACTTCAACAATTTCGGACAATTACGTTCGCATAGAAAATTTATATGAAAAACACTCAGTTTTAAAAATTTAAAAAAAAACTTTCGAAATTGTTTAACAGTTATTGTATATTTTTTTTAAGCCTAATTGTATGCTATACTTTAGTACTCAAAAGCACTTTGATACATGTGGTAGGTGTCAACATTGTTTTTTTTTACTTAAAAAAAAAACTGTAGAATATTGACAAAACGTCCCTACAAGAAATGACGTGAAAAATATGATGATTCGCTCATTCATTTTTTTGTAGAGATCCTAGTCGAGACAAGATAGCAAAAAAGTTTTTAAAAAAACTCGGTGAAAAAATAATTTTTATTAAAAAATAAAATAAACCAAAATTAAAGAAAAATTTCGTTTATTAAGCTTCGTACAGACGATGGTCAGATCTTACAATGTTGTAATTTTTCTCACAATGGTGCCATTGTCAGATGCATTAATTTAACACATCTGCCAAATGAAAATAGCGTACAATGTTCACACAGTTGCAAGACATTTTTAGTCAATTTTAATGACAACATTGTAAGATCTGACCACCGTCTGTACGAAGCTTTTTACAAAATATTAAAAACGTAAGCAGAAACGTTTTTTGCATGAAAATTCGTATGACTAACAACCTTTTTCGATTTTTTAAATTTGACTTAAGATGTTTTGTCACAATGCCACAGATATTAAGAAATTACAAGTTTTCCGCTTTGGTGGAATATTTTAAAATGCTTTAAGTCGATAGATACGTGTATTCAGAACTTTGGTAAAAAAAGGAACTACCGTACAACCTCTATAATATCGACTTGTCCGATAATCCGGACAAGTCAATATTTCGGACAGCTCAGATTTTTTTCTCTGTAGTCCGGACAAGCGGCTTTTATTTGTTCTTATTAAAATTGGCAACTTTTTTCTAATCTCTGCATTCCAAAATTATACCAATTTTATCTCAACCCGTTCGCTAACTTCTGAAATAGTACATGGGCATGCGGCGAACATAAATATGCTTCCTATTTCTCTGATGACAATAAATTTCAATCGCAAACTGCAAATCGAAATATTGAAGACCTTGATATTTCTTTGGAGGAATCTGAATCTGAATGGTTATATTATAGTTTCAAACAAGAAGCATTTGGACTTTTTTCAAGCGTTATTTTATTGATCGAACAAAGAAAAGCGACAAAAAAGTAAGTGTTTAAACAGAACTGAGTCTTCAACTGTAGGCAAAAATCACAAGCTTATAATTAAAACGTCGGCAGTAAGTTCAAATTCACTCTCATTTCATTGTTTTATTGTTTTATTTTCTTTTGTTTTTAATATTCTGTTTACAAAATGTTTGAAATTTAATGAAAGTTTGACCCCTTTTAGACAGTCAAAGTTTACTTTGCAAAAACTTTGAGTTTATAAAAGGAAGGGAGAAATAAAATAGCGAGGGAGTACATACTTTCCTGTACTCGCAAATTCGTTTTGTTTTTCATTCGTAGTTTATATCTGACGTTGGCTTCAACTTTATAAAATGTCAAAATATGAATATGGTTCAAACAAAAGAAAACAAAAATTTGTCAAATTAAGCTCTGTGTGTCCAAACATGAAAAAAAGTTTAAAAGAGAATTCAACAAACGTTGTCAAAGTAAACTTTGAGTGTCTATGTGGGACTATGGTAGCATTGTCGGGAGGATGAGTGTCTATATATGATACTCTGATAAGAAAAAAACGTTCTCAAAATAAAATAGATATTATTTTACGACGGTTTTCTACGACAAATTTGTATGTCAAATTGTATGGACTTGGTCTATGTGGTCTCGACGCAGTTTTGTCCTAAATTTTATGATCAAAGAAATTTAAAAATATAGCTAAGAAATCTCATAAAGATATGTGTTTTAAAGTAAAATATTTTTATTCATTTTTAGTATACGTTTTACATGTTTAAATTAATTAAATGTTAATGAATTCTTAAGAGTATGTATTGATTTTTTTTTTTTCTTTTTGATGTTTAAGTTAATTTTTCGGTATAAAAAATTATGTTATATATAGTCAACAAAATTGAGTTAAGAAAATTTTTTTTTAACTGTTGTCCAGACGATTCTGTAATCCGGACAAAGATTGAAACTATATCTGTCCGGATTAACGAGGCTCTGCTGTACTTATTTTGACTCTAATTTTAGAAAGTGGGTTTCACCAAACAATCACATGGTTTTTCGGTGTAATTTTTTTTTTAAGTTGCTTTTTTCTTTGATAACTTTGATAACTTCTTCCAAAGATATAAAAATATAAAAAAACGATTATCTGACTCTTGAAAATCGGGTTGGCAGCTTATTCGCAAATATATGTTTAAATCTAGTCTGGTTTTTTTGCTAGAAGAATCAGAATTTACTTGGTGATGTTGAATACTCCATTCTCTTCAATCTTCATTGTGAATGTACGTATGTATTTTAATTTTAAACCTAACCTAAAACTGTCAGCTGCGAAATTGTTTTAAATAAATAGTGGTAAATTCGAGTTGTTTGTTAATTTAAGGACACCCTTATTAAAAAATTTTGCAAGAAATTAGAATAAATGTTTTTGCAGTTTGCGCTAAAACAAAAAACCAATGCTAACATTTTTTAACTTTTTTAATTGTTTTTTCTTAACCATAAATTTATTTTATTAAAAATTCTTGACAATATGTGCTTAAAAATAGGTCACATTTTTAATTTGTGAGACCAACTTCATTTTTCAAAGTTGAATATTGTTTAAAAACTTGCGTGTTTAAAATGGAAAAAGAAATGCTTAATAAAAGGAAAAATATTACATGTACGAACTACAAGAAAATAAAGCCTTCAAAGTTCTTTTTACTAATAAATGCAGTTAAGTTTTATTAGGTTTTCTTTAAGTTTAATTTATGTCAAACATGTAAGAGTACTATAATTGGCTATGCCGAATCCTTTTAACCCTTTACCATAGTGCATTAAGACATTAAGAAGAGCATATTATATAAATAAATAAATACATATATATAAACATATATGTACACAGAAAGAAAAACACTCGGGATAAATCAAGTTTTTTATGATTACTTTAAGTACGAGTCGTACTCAAAAATTCAAGTACGAATAACACTTAAACGTACTCAAAACAATCCTAAATGGGATTACTTTGGAAAATCAATCCCGGAGTTACTTGAAATAAGTATTAAATTCTTAAATCAAGTAAAATAAAGATTAAACTTTTTATTGTGTTTAACCCTCCGGCCAACGCTTGTTTTAATTTTCTATACACATTGAAAAAGGGCAGGCGAGACTCATGTGCACCACTTAGGGTTAAAAAGTAAATTTGAACTCTTGATTCTCATTTAGTTTATATTTTTAGTTAAATATGTACATAAGATTTCTAAAATAAAAACCATATCGGGGAAGATATTGGTGTTTTATCATTCTGTAAGGTGTAGTACGGGTAAGTAAATCATCAATCATTATAACTTTTTCTTTATAATTTCTAATTTCTTGATAAAATCAAGTTTATGATACTTGAATTAATCGCATTTTGAGATTGATTCAATCTTAGTTTTACATAAATCAATATAATTTTCGGATTATTTTAAGTACGAATTCGGATTAAAACAATTTTATAATTCTTAATCAAGCGTATTTTGAAAAAAACAACAATTAACGATTTAATCGGTAACAATAGGAACCATTCGTGATTTTTTGCTCATATCTCAGCTAATTCTGGACATATCTGGCCGAATTTCAAAAGCAAACAATTCCGGACTATATATGAGATATAACCATAAAACAACCTAGTCCCCATCATAATAGGACTCTTTGGATATCCCATTTCAACGGACATCGTAAAATGAACTTCGCTTCTAATAAGGACCCAATATATACATACATACACTCTTTATAGGGTCTAAGATCAATATTGAAGAGATAACAAACGGAACGGCAAACCCTTTCCACCTGTGTTGAAGTCGACATGGAATTTTTATTTCAAAATTGTATTTTGAGTCTCGCTATATATACGTAATTTGCACCAAGCAAGCTACATATCTTTTAACGAAAGAATTTAATTAATAGAAAAGAAAAAAGGAAAACAAAATTCAAGGCTTGTGCATTAAAATTGGTTTTAATGTGGTTATTAATTATCATTAATGTGAACAAAACTATGGGCTTTAATTTATAGTTTAATTTTGAATATTTTAAATTTTGCGTAATTTTTAAAGGTTGATATCTTATAGCCAATAAGCCGATGTTTTATAAAAGGAAATATAAAGAGTGAGAGCTGGTAAGGGGTTTGTCTTTTAGGCGAAACAATAAAAAGAAGTTTAAATACACCTGTTTAATTTACTCTAGTAACCGAAATTAAAACCTCAAGATCTCGGTTAAGGCTAGATTACACTATCTCACAAGTCTTACGTATTCCATAATACTTTGTGAGATAGAAATCTAATGAGTTTTGTTGCGACTGTCAAAAAATCTAATTTAGCATGACAGTTTGTGTTCACACCATCACACAAAGTATAAACACTCACACATGAAATAAAATGCAACCCTGATCCAATGAAAAGTATTATTGTTTAGAAGTTTTTCAAAAAACGATGAAGTCGTATGGAATGTCAAACTTTTTTCATAATACTTGTCATTTTCGTGACACATTGCATTCACACTATCACACTTTGTCATATAACTTGAGTTTTTGACATGTATCAATACAAAGTATAATAGTGTAATCTAGCTATTACTTCGATAGAACATGTCTGTATTCCAGAAGGTAACTTTCTTTCTGTCTCTTCCGCGTTTAATTAAAATAAAAATTAATTGTTTCGCCAATACCACCACTATATACTTTAGATTTTTGTTAAGATTATATAGGCAAACCCTTAAGGGGTAGATTCGCCTTTCTACAGGATTCGCCTACGGAACTTAGGGGCTGTATTAACGGAGCACTCTTAATACCGTTGATAATGTCAAAAATACACAATTACTAATTGGTCTATGTCAGCTTCAAAAATTAAAGTGCCTGCCGTGCTACAAGTTTTTGCCATACAGGTAACGTAAAACTCTCCATGTCTATAATGATACAGAAATTCATGATTTACGAGCCCGTCTACATTATGAAATATTTGCTGCGAAATGGAAAAGGGAACTTTATTATAATATTATGTTTGGTAGTTCATTATTCAAAGGAAGAAGAAGATAAGTAATTGCAAATACTTAAATTGCTACAAAACAGAAGAAACATTTTATAAATTATGTAAACAGACGAAAAAGATTATTGTAAGTTAATTTTTCAAAAATGAAGATTATAATTATTGACTAATTTTAATTTTGTATTTTTAAAATGTTGCCAGATTTTAATAAAAACTCAATCCCTGAAGAAGTTGGAAAGAATACCAACGAAACGTCAGATTTTATTGAGAATGAAATAAATTATCTTTTATTTATATTAAATTATTGACCTTGAAAGCCTGCATATAGGAAACTATAAAAGCTATTTAAAGAAACATTATTTGGACAGGATCGTGTCGCTCCAATGCAGTTTTAAAAGAGAATTCAAGAATGTTTCTTCAGCAACAGTTTCACAATGTGCACGGGCCTTTAGTTCTATGTGTAATTGTAAAATTTATAAAGCATTTCACTTAAATAAATACCCAGAATGATGATGAATTTTTTAATGAATTTATTTAATAAAAATATAATAATAAATAATTTAAAGTTGTTAAAAAAGTTTAAATTAATAATAAAAAATAATAATTCAGATAAATTTAAAATTTATTCCCTAGAAGAATTAATATCGTGTGCTTCGGTATATTACAATACACACTCAAATATGTTGCAATAATATTCTAATCGTGAGAACTGGTGAATACTTTTCGTACAGTAAACAGGCAACATATGTAAATATTTCTTTGAAAATATTCCTTCCTACAGTAGTACAGTATATTTAATTAAAATTAAGTTTAAAATTTAAAATATTCATAAAAATCGTGTAACAGTCAGATATAAATTTTAAATACACACCTAAAATTTGGAGCATAAATGCCCAACTATAATATATGCATGAGCAAGCTTAAAGGCCCAAATACATCCCTTCAAACATTTTTGAAATTTTTTGGCGATTGCTTGTTTGGCGATGATTACGCGATCCTTCTCAGGGAGTACGAATCGCTAACCATCGCCTACGGCGATGAATATGCGAGCGCACACAAGTAGCGGCAATCATCAGTTTTTTTTTTATAACTTTCGATAGAATTTTTTTTCTTGTTGTTTTGTAACGGGAAAATAAATATTTGGTTCCAAGGGCGATTCGCGTGGTTGACACATGCGAACGTTTTCGCGATTCGCCAGAGGATCGCATTTAGCTTCCACGCGATGTATCGCAGCGATGTAAGACAACTTGCCGGCGATTCGCGGGCGATGATTCGGCGATGGAAATTGTTTGCAGGGATTGATCAAAATACTCATCAAGCATTGTGGTAGTATTAGTGAAAATGTGTTTGTATGTGTGACACCGACAACGCTTGATTAAAAGTCAAAAAATTTAGATATGACGGCGAATATTACGTTCAGCACACTTACATGTTGAATTCGCCGGCTGGAAAAGCATTTGACAAGTGTATTTTTATGGTTTACACCATTTCAAAAAATAACTGACGGAATGTGCAATCAGTGTTGCTTTTTGCTTAAGCAAATGACAGTTTAATAAAACTTAACAAAAAGTTTCCTTAAGTTCAATATGGTTTGACACATATCGCACCTTCATTGCAACATAGTCATATCTCAAAAATTAAAAAATTTTAAGTTACTTAAACAACAGTGTTCCTTCATACCTTCTTTATATGTAAAAAAAATATCAGTATTGTATCTCAAAATGCACCAAAGTTATAGCAAAATATATTTTATTAAATCTGTTTATAAAGGTGCATTTTGAAAACTTTAATTGCAGTTTTCCAAGTTTGGTTTTTTGGAGACATGACTATGTTGCAATAAAGGAGCGATATGTATTCGCACAGTTGCCAAAGCAAGCTTAAGGTACATGTACACAACATGTACACGACATGTTTTTACATCTGGCTTGTCAAATTTTCAACTGCAAAATACATACATGTCATATGTTAACTTTATAAAATTGCTTCTGTTTAAGTCAAATGCAAAGCCACCTGCCAAAATTTCAATAAGAGCCCCGATTTCCTAGCTGGTTGTGAGCTAGTCTATCAGTGCCGGGGTTGCGGGTTCGATTCCTGCCAGAGACTCCGGTCTGTCTCTTGCATCCAAGAGTAGAACTTAGCGGGATTACCTTAAGGAGAAAATCTGACATCAGCCGTGTCCGAAATGCCGGGAAGAAACCGGCAGCGCGGTCCACCATTGACGGAATTTTTAGCCGGCTGAATTGAATATTTTACAATACAGCGCAAATAAAAAGTTTTGTGGAGCCAGCACGCTGTTTTGAAACCGAGAACTACTTTGGTTTCTGCCATATCTATGCGAAAAAAATCTGAGACTATGTCAGCAGCAAATTACATGTACGTTTGTGACCCAATATTATACAACCTTTGTAAAACAGCAATTTTAAAAGACATGCACAATAAGATGTGACTTGAAAATGTGACAAGTCAGATTTAAAAAACATGTCGTGTACATGTACCTTTTTAGTTAGGCCATCATTACAACTTAAGTGTTTTGTGGAAATTTGTAGTTTGCAGTTTTATTGATAATATAAAAATATAAATATATAAAAATATAAAAATTATATAAAAATAACGGTAACTATAAAAAAAAAAACGAGGACAAAAGTTTAAATATGTACATAATGGATTATGTAAATATTTAAACTTTAGTACTTAGTTGGACCAACGTGACTTTCTATGACAGCTTGCAATCGACGTGGTATTGACCCCTGCAGCGCGTAGGATTCTCCTATTGGTTCAAATGTATGACCAACCATACGTTTTTTTTCATCTCCATCATTTATTTCTAACATACCTACCCGCTATCTCCATTCTTTAACGGGGCTCCCATACAAAATTTTCCATACAGACTGGAAGTATATTGAAGAAAAAGTCCTATAACTGCCCAGGAGTCGCCCCTAGTGGGATATAATATATGACCGACCTCAATTAGTTTTTTGTCCCTAACATTTTCTTTACCAATAGTCTCCATTAAAGTTTCAAAGAATGCAACCAAAAAGAAACTACTAAACAATAAATTTGACAGAAAAACAAAAGATAGCGGAAACATAGAAAGAAAGAAATGGTAAAAAAGTCGATAAGCTTCAATGCGTGTTTCAACTTTTGTCTTCGTTATTTTTTGTTTTTATACAAACTACCGTTATGTTTACAGTGAAAATAATATTTTTTTTTTCTTTTTTTTATCAAAAATAATGGGAAATAAGACTGGTAACCACAGTGTTTAGGGTTTCCTTAAACTCCAAATTTTAGATGTGTACTTAAACTTTAGTCTCCGACTGTATGCACAATATCTCTCCCACTAGTAAACAATTTAAAAAATATTGTCAAATTTAAAAAAAATCTTTTCGAAATTCTGAATTATTTACAAAAAGAATTTAATATTTAGTACATTTATACACTTGTTATATAATTTATAAAAAAAAAAAAAAACGATTACAATTTCTCACTAAAACTATTTACTGCATTTTATTGACATGTTAATTTTCAATAAACTTTTAACTTACCTAGTACAGGCTAAACCAACGTGCCACTCCACTGTTGCCAACATTCACACCAAAAACTTGCACATGAGTTACTTATCAAAGTTAATAAATCTTTTCATTCACAATTTTTCTCTGGTGTTTAATTACAGCAAGATTTCCATTATTTTTTAGGCTTTTGAAGAAAAATTTCGACTTGGTTATGGTTGTGGTGGTGGTAGTATTATTTTATTTTTTTAATTATTTTTTATATTATAGTAATTGTCTGTTTAAGAATACCAATTAACAAAATTGACACTTAAGTATTTTAATAACGGACACACAAACGTTTAAATACAAAATACAAATTAAAACTCGTTAAATAAGCTTAAGCCACAAGGATTTGATTTATTTTTGTTGCTTAAATATAAATTTGAATCATTTTATTAAGTATATTTGTTTGATATTCTATTATTATATATATATTTTTTTTTTAATAATATACATATATTATTTATAATAAATCTATTAATTCAAAACAATGGCACTTTAAATAGGTTAACACAATTTTTCTTTTTTTTCAGTTTTTTCTTCAAACGTTGTTATAATTTCTAAACAAAAAAAAAATTTTTGATTAAATTTATTTTCCTTTTGATGGCTAAAAGTGATTATCTGGTTTAAGCGGTAAGATTTTTATCGTACTTTATTTCTTTCTTTGTTTTTATAAATACTTTTTCTCTTATTGCTGACAACAAAAAACCTCAATAACAGACTTAGTTAAAACCAAATTAAGAGTGTAAGCTTTTCAGCAAGAGCTTTTAACGAAGAATATACACACTCAAGCATAAACACAAAATTCCAAAATTTAAAGGATATAAATCTTAAAAAAAGATATTAAGAGAAATAATTTTTAAAACACGTTTTAATTATTATCTTTGTTTTTATAATTTATAGTCCTTTTACAATAATTTGTTTTTTTTATAAGTTTTTTCATTTATTTAGTACTTTTAGTACAATTTATATTACACATCCGCACCGTTGAACGTTTCAACATAAAATGCCTGCCTGCCTGGCTGGCTTGCTATCTCCTGTTTGTTTTAATTTCTGTTCATTTTTTTTTTTTTTTTGTTTACTGAGAGCTCGGTTACCGAAAGGGAAAAAGAGAGTACTCCAAAAGAGCTTAAAAAACATACAGACAATAAAAAAAAATAAAAACAAAAACACACTGCCCTACTTTTCGTTTTGTCTTTGTTATCAAGTACATAAACGTTCGTTGCTCGTAAACATACTTGTTCCTTAGCATACAGACACACCAACACATATGCACACATTCCGTTTTACACATAGACATTATGTCTATGTGACCAAGTTTTTTCCTTTCGGCTATAAACGAACGAATCCTATTTTTAGTGTTGCCAATTTCGAGAGAAGTAAAGAAAAGCGTCAAGTGTATTGTAGAAAGGGATAAAAAGGGTAAAAAATTGCGAAGAAAAAAAAGGTAATAAGTGCCGGTGCACACACGTCAAGTTTGACTCGTCAAGTCTTCAGTTTTCAAGAGAGACGGGAAAAAATATGGCATTCTCTTTTCCCTTCTCTCCTATATGCTCAAGAATTGACGAATCAAACTTGACGTGTGTGAACCGGCACTAAGCGCCATGAGAAAAAATTAAAATTTTAATAAAAAATCTTCATATGTGTTTTTTTGCTTTGCAAATTGCACATTAAAAAAAAATAAAATTTGCGCAAAAATTTTGAATATAATTATTAAAATAAATTATTTATTTTATAATCAACTCATTTAATTTACCCTTAAGTAGACCTAATTTGTGTGGCACAAACTGCAACCTGGGCTTGGCTCCGACCACTTTTATTTTGTATGGAGTTTTTTGTGGCTATCTCAAAAACACTAAGGAACTCATGGGCCTGGCTGGGGCTACTTTTATGTCAAGTAGAATAATTCTTCGAAATAAAAGTAAAGTCAAAATTCTTATGTGTTGCGTGTGCTTTCTGATACGTTTCGTTTTGATTTTATAATTAAGCAGGGCCTTGCCAGGCCCAGGTGGATATAATATGCATTTTTATCAGTTCCAATATATTTAAAATTATATAAAAAAAAATGAAAAAAGTCGAAAAATGCCTGGCCAGGCCCAGAAATAAATACACTTAACGGTTAGAGAGTAAACAAAAACTTAATATACATAATCACCCCTATTATGAAAGTCGACCACCGGAACAGTTATTGTATTTTCTTAGTCGTTATTGACAATATTCGTTTACTATTGACTGTCACTTGGTATTTACTAATGGCATTTTAAGTCGACGTCTAGTACAATTGTCTCTGCTTAAGTCGACAGGTAATTTTGCGACGATTCAAATGAAAGTTAAAGAGATTTTAAACAGAATGTTAACATATTTATTAATTAAATCAAATTAAACGCGAAAATTCCAAAAATTCAAAAAATTTACTAAAAAAGCGAAAATTTTTAACTTACAGCGATTGCCTCAAAAAGCAACCAATCTACGCAAAAATTGCTAAAATTCTGAAAGGTTGCTGAAATAGCGAAAATTCGTGAACATTTGTAATATATTAAAAAAAGCCATAAAATTGATTTAAAATCCTTAGAAGGAATGGCAAAAATTAGGTAAAAATTACTAAATTAACGAGTGCCCCGGTAGGCTAGCTGGTAGTAAGCTAGTCTAACAGCGCCGGGGTTGCGAGTTCGATTCCCGCCAGAGACTCTGGTTACTTTCCTGTAGACAAGCGTAGAGCTTCGCTGGGATTAGCTTAGGAGATTAAAAATAAAATAAAAATATATTATTTAAAAAAAGAAAAAAACAAAAGAACAATAATCGTTAAAGCCGTAAAGAATCTGAAAACTTACAGTAAAAAATTTTTTATATCGCGAACATGGCAAAAGTAACATCGGAAAAAACAAAATGGCGAAAAATAGCATTAATTGTGTTAAAAAATGAGTTATAATGATGAAGAACAAAAATAATTAGAGATGGGATTTTTTTAATGCTTATAAAATACCAAATTAATGTCGAAGTGATGTGACCGTTTAAAATTGATGTCGACATCGACAACGATTTACATAAATGTAAAAGAATTTTTTAAATTGTATACTTCAATCCAAAATTCTTTAGTGTTTTCCTTATTTTTTCCATTTGTTGCAATGTTAGATTTTTTAAGGGTAATTTCTATTTTATTTATTAGAGACGAATCATCAATAATTTTTTATGAAATCAACAATTTCTGCTTCGTTTTTTGTTTTTTTAAATATTATCCACACTTAATAACGATATTTAAGAACGAAATATTTTGTTGCAAAAACAAGTTCTAAAAATACCCTTTTTAAAAAAAGGGCATTCGGAAAAATTAAAAGGGAAGCAGACCAAAAAAAGCGTCAAAAAATACCCGAAAAGCGTCAAAATGGCAACACTGTATATTTTTATTATTTTTCTTGTTTTCATCGTTTTTTCTCTCTCTAATACCTACACATACAAAACATGTTGGAAAAAATATTTGATAGAATTTTTGTTATTGTCGTTAATTATCCTTTTTTTCGAGCGGAATCAAAAGAGAATGCCTTAGAGCTGTCGTGCATGCTTGGTTACAATAAATGTCTTTTAACTAGTATTAAAATTTTTGATTTGATTGTTAAATTATTATTAGATAATAATTAAATAATCGAGCATGTTCTAGAAATCGAAATGAAGTAGAATTAAAATGGAACAAGTTTTTTATTTCAATTGCATGTGTATTTAAAAAATGATATTGGTTTTTTCTGTTTTTAATTGTGGTTTTTGTAAATATAATTGGTATTAAAAGTTTGAAGAATAAACATAACAAGGAATATTTTTATGAACTTTTTTTACAGGGTTGTTTTCAATATTGGTTCGATTCTAAATCCGCTTTATTTTGATTTCTAATACAAGCCCGAATATTTAAGTAAAAAAGTCAAAAATTTTTATTTAGTAAACTTTTCCAGATAATTTTCAATTAAAATATTGAAAATATAAAAAAAGGTCAAGTCTTCAAAAAATTTTATGATTAATAGAGCTAAAAAATAAAATCTATAAAGCTTTCTTAGCTTTAATATCGCTGCAAATAAGTCTTGAGTTTTTGTACTTCTCATTCGCTTTACAGTTTTATTTGTATAATATCTTTTTTGGAAAAAGGTTTCCTGATGATCTGGCCTAAGCACTCAGTGAAATGCGCACAGGAACTAGATTATCTACCAGTGCATTTATCAAGAATAAAAATTGGGAAGTAAGAACACAAAAAAAAACTTGTTAATAAATATGAAACCTATAAAATTCGCCAAAATATAAAAAATAGCCCTAATCTCGAAAAAAAACTTTGATTAACTGATAAAAAAAACTTAAAAATGTCCAACTTTTCATAAAAATGAAAAAAAAAAATTTAAATCGCTAAAATTACAAAACAAAATAAAAATATCTACAATCCAAAATCTTTTTTAAAATTTAAAGTTTTTCGTTTAAAAATTTAAGTGAGCAAAAATAGAGTCAGAACGAATTAAAACTTAGGAAAGTCAAAACCTCTATAATCAAAAATCTAAATAGATCGTTAACATTGGAGTTGGATTTTAATGGTTTTGACTTTCTGAATTATAATATTTCTCGAAATTTTTAGTTTTTATTTACATAATGAGAGTTACAAATACAATAACAAATTATATTCTAACTTAATTAACCGAGCAATAGTAACGTAGACATTCAGCCCGTTGTAGTGAAACAGACCAGAGTCTCTGTCGGGAATCGAACCCGCAACCCTCGGACTAATATACTAATACACATTTAAAAAAATTTAAATCTAAAGAAAATCTAAAACAAATCTTGCCACTTCTAAACTTAGATGTATAATTTCATTTAAACAATGCCAAACTTACATGTCCCAGTTTACATTAAGCAATTTCTGTTTGGCTGGGTTCACCCTATAAAAATTATCTCTCAGAAAATTAAGTTTTTTTGGTGAGAGAGGAAGAGAACATGCTATTATTTTTTCCCTAGTCACCAATAAACTCTTGCTTACCGACTTACAAAAAAAATTTTCTCTAAAAAAAGCTCTGTACCACTAAGATCCTCTTAAAGACTTCCTTCCCTACGAGGCTAGTTGCTTTCGCCTAGAGGACTTGCTTAATGTAATGTACAGTCTAGGTTAGACTTTTATAACTCGAAATTGTGGCAGTGTTATTTAAAAAAGGAATATTTTTAAACTAAATGCAAAGTAAAAAACTTAATTTGTCCTGAAAAAGAAAAAAATAATTCATTGCACTTACGGGATGTACCATGAGACACTGAACATTGTATTTTTTACATAATTTTTTTATATTGTATAATTTTTATCTCGTGTTATTTTTCAGTATTAAGCGGCCCATGCACTTGCCATATAATTGTTCAATTAATCGTATTGTACAAATATATCGCTAATGTGTATGTGATATTCGAAGGTGGCACAATATATTGGCAACAATCAAAAGATTTTTGATTTTTATTGCACAACGAAAAGAAAGTGAAATGTGTTGGCAACATTGCACAATGTTGCTTATGTTTTTCCGATAAGTTATGTTTACCTTTTTATTGAATGAATGAAAGTTAAGCTATATTTTAATTGATTTAGCAATTCAAAGAAACTTTGGAAATCTTTTTTTACACCAGAAATTCACCATCACGAAATTAAGTACGCAATCTAGTCGTTCGATTCCAGACATCGCGATCTGTAAGTGACTTATCTCAAAGTGGACGACCGCTTGAAGCACGAAGCCAAAATAATTTCGAACGAATTCAAGAGAGAGTAAATGTACCCTGAAACATCGACTTGTAGACATGCCACTCAGCTTCAAATGTCCAGAATGTTCACTGCAAAGAACAATAAAAAATATGTTTTGCTGTTTCTGTACAAGATACAAGTGGAACATGAAATTTCGCCGGAGACTATGCAACACGCTTCAGATTTTGTGAAAATTTTACCGAATTATTAACGGATGTGCAGTGACTTATGGCCCTTCCTGTATAATCTCTACATATTAAGTAGTACTTCTCAAACCATTAAGAAAAACTAAGAAACTTATTTTCCGGCTAAAAAATCAAAAAGCCATTAAATGTCAAATTATTTTCTTATAATCACAATTGCGCCCTACAGCAAACTGTTTTCTTGTTTTACGGTTTTTGTTCTTTCTTTTTGTCGATTTTTTTTAACCAATTGACCTAAAAAATTCAAAGAATACCATAAAAGAGACAAAACAAACAAAATAAAATACTTGCTTACAAAATCAAACTGTAACTCTTTTACAACAAAAATTTTATTTGAACAGCATTTTTCTGCATTCATTATTAAAAATGTTCAGAGTCCCCTCCCTGTAAAAAATTTTTAAGGGAAAAATATATAAAGAAACACTTAAGAACAAATGTTTTTGCTGTAAGTACTATGTACAATGTACATATTTTTATATATTTTATTTAGTTGTTTCGGATTTTATTTTGCTGCTTTTATAGGGTTCAATGAAATAATACGAAGGTGGGAGTTGTTAGTATCAGTTTAAACGATTCTGGTGTTTGTTCACCTACATTCTTACTCGTTGTTGAGAAAATCTACAGCACATACATAAAGTGTTGGTATGTGTGTGTAAGCATAGGATAAATATGTATGTATGTATAAGGAAAGCTCATAGTTTTTCCCTTTTTTAAATTTATATACATATATATAAATATCTGTATATATAAAAGTATAGAAACCTAAGACCCGATTAAATTTAATTTTTTTCCAACTTTTATTTAATGCAATTAATTTTTTTACAATTATTTTTTTCAATTTATAATTTTTTTTCAATACTAATTATCCTTTTTAAACACAATAAAAAAAGAATTTTCAACTTCCTATATACACACAACTTATCCACATAAGTTCTCATACATTTATAATAATGTATAATAAATATTTTTTTTAAACTTATTTCAATATTTACTTTTTAAATAAAAAATTCTTTATTAATTTCGCTTTAAAATATATTAAAAAATGCTTTAAATTCCTTTTATCTTTCTAGATTTTAAAATTTTCACACATCATTTTGTATGTATATGTATTTTATACAATATTCAAGATTTACTCAAAACTACACTTCAAACGCGACCGTTATTTTTTCACGAACCTTTCACGACAGCAGTTAAAACAATTCTGACACAGTTTATTCATGTCACATACTTAAGGGCTTCACTTTTGCTTTATAGTTGCTGCCTGCTGGCTTGCTTTAGTTTTTGCTCTCGCTCTTTGCAGGTTCGTTTATTCGTTGGGTTTTTTTAAGAGTTTAGTTCAAGAAAAGCTTTTAAGCGTTTTTCGTTCTTTGACATTTTGTTTCCATAGGAATTTTCAGAATCAATAAGATATTTGTTATTCTTGTGTTTATTTCTGTTTTATCTTCTATTATTTTTGATGTTATTTCACTCTTCCTATAGAATATGGTGAGTTGAGGCTGCCACATTTTGTTTTAACGTGTGAAAAAAACATGGGTTTGGGAAAAATGTAGTTTAGTTGTGAGTAAAAAACAAACACGTTGTTGTTGATTTGAAAACTGAAAATGATAAAAAAAAAATCGCAAAGACTCAAAAATTCCAAATTTTAAAATTTGCAACTGATATATAACTTATTGTTTATGTTTTAAGGACTATCAAAGGGTTTTTGAGGCCCATGTGTTAATTATGACGGATCTTTACAAAATTTGGTAGTGTGATTTCCGATTTAATAAACCAAAACTAGACTAAATTTTATAACCATAACACAGTGCAACATTTTTACATTTATCGTGTGCAAACTCTTTCTCGTGAGCAATTTCTCGAAGTACCAATCGAAACTAACAAACCCCCTTTTGGGTTTTGCTAGCTTTAACTGCTGTTGGAATTTGATGGCCTCATTGTATTTATATTTTGCCTAAAACTTGATTTTTCTAAAAAACATGGAATTTTTCTTACAGCTACATCTCGGCAACTAATTGGAATTTGGTCACCTGCCTTCAGAAATTCCACAGGATAATGCTATGACTTAGGTTATTAAACACGCGCTTAAGCAAAATGTTGATTAAGTTAATCAAAGCCGTTCACATTACATTTGAGATGATTAAGATGACAGTTGATTAATAAATAAAACACAACACACATATTAACTTTTCTTTAAAGTATTAAAAATTGATAAAAAAAAAATACTTTAATAAAGCTATCAGAAGATTATTTTAAACATATAAATAATGAAATTGTGAAAATTGATGGTTTATTTACATAGGGTCTCCACCTGAGATAAGATATAGGATTTTTATATCAGCAAACGTCAAATTCAATCGCAGAGAGTATTATCTTACGTGTGGGCTCTCATATAGTGTTAGTATTAATATTATAATAAATGTTATGAGACAGTTGTTATAAGAAATCTTATAACAACTATCTTATAAGATGAGCTGTCAAAAATACACATACATACATATAAAACAATAACAAGACGCATTCATTAAACTGTTTAATTTTTTTAGTGCAAATAGTAAAAATCGTGTGATAAGTGTTTAAAAAACAATGGCCCATATTCATAGTCAAAAATAAAGTCGACTTTTTCTAAAGTCGACTTTAAAACAATGTTATTGACATCCATTTGAAGCCGATTTTAACTTAAAGTCGACTTTATTTTGACTATGAATATGGGCCAATATTTTTAACTAAAAAAAAAGAAAAAACTAAAAAAAAGAATAAAAACGATACAAGTTTACTGTACGAGAGTCATTCGATTATGAAATCTTATAAGATACGTGATCCTCTTGTTTTAGATTAACATGAAGAAATTTGTTCTCGCATTCTGCCGACGTTATCTCACATATTATATCAGATATTATCTCAGGTGAAGACTCAGTGTAAAGGGCGCAATAAAAACACTAACAAGAAATCGTGGTCCGTTGTACACGTGAGAGGTACGTTTATTGTGGCCGATGCTACACCATACTAAGTTTGAGGATTGTTCAGAGGATTCTAAGTGATAAATGACTTAGTTTTAATCATGTTAATATGAAGTGATTACCAAAGCACTTTAATGTATGAATAATAATCTCGATTTTGATGTGATTAAAGCTTAATCCAAGCCTTTAACCAAGTGTAAACATAGCATAAGGAGTTTGCATTTTATATGTTGCACTGTGTAATACATTTTGCTAGCGTTTTAGGCGATTAAAGTTTTGTAAAGTGCCTTTACATGATGTCTAAATCAGCAAAAAAGTTAGTAATCATCGCACAAGTAAGTAAATAGTATATAGAATTTAGTATTTGAGCTAATTTCTTGACAATAAGTACATTTCGCCAACAATTTTATGATCGTTTTTGGAATTTTGTCAGCCATTTTTTATTGCAATTCCATTAAAAAACGTAATTAATGATGGTTTCAAATAGTTAATACTGAAGAGACAGAACAAAACTATCAATCTTTTATGACGGCTTGTGCCAACAACTCTTTTAACACTGAAATTCATTTCTGTTAAGTCGTTCTGAAAAGGGCGTGTTTTAAACTGACGAAAAATTAGACGAACATGGCTAATTAGAATTACTCAAGGATACAATAAAAAAGACTCATATCTTTTATTTCTTAAAAAAATTATTTTCCAAATGTAGAGCCAGGTTAACTATAATTAGCAATATATCAAAAAAAAAACGTTTTTTTCCAACTTAAAGATATTTATACCAAACTACTTCTATCCTTTTGGGGGACACATTAGGCTACCTTAAATGGACATTTGGGTGGCCCTAATTAATCAGTTGTGTGAAATATATGATAATATTTGCGACTTTAATTTTTACCGCCAATTTTTAATTTGAAATACTCATATTTAAGTAAATACCTGTAAACCTCAGAAACCAAAAATTCAGATCTCTACGTAAACATTTTGCCTATAAACAGGGTGATTCGATGTGCACTGAAAAGTATGATTTTTTAATAAATTTTGAAAATTTAATCGCTTATAACTTTTTATTTTTAAAAGGGATTTTTATGAAATAAACGGGTTTCGTTAAAATGGTCTTATTGCTTTAATTTCAATGTAGACAATGTTTCCACCACTTTTAAAATCGCTTTTACATTATTTTAAAATGTGTTAAGATTTACATAAATTTAAAGTTTGTTGGGCTTGAACCTTATGGAATTCCTAATATTTCCTAAAAAAACATAGTACCATTTTTAAGTACGTACTCTCTCCTTTATTTTCATACTCACTTGTTGACTTGGACTTAAATCGGTCTACTTTTTCGGGTACCTCACATACAAATGACCTTCCAGAAACCAATTAAACGCTAATAAATGTCTAGCAAAAACAGATATAACGGTCAAATTAAGCCAGAAAAACTCTGGTATAAGCCTAAAATAGTACACTTCATTTCTTTACAATCAGTCCACATTAGACCATACCCCTCATATAACACCCACTTCCGAAAGGCACTTTAATGCCATAAAGATACATCGCACATAGGGATATTTGCAAATCTAGCCGGACATAAGTTACACAGCGTTTACATTTGTCAGTACTGGCAAGACAGTAAGCATATACATATTAGTTGGCAAAACAATGCAAAAACAAAATAGCTGTAAAAGTGTTTATGTATTAGTGAATAAGTTTGAATGAATTGCTACTGTCTTTTCAGTACTGGCAAATGTAAACGCCATGTAAAACAAGTAAGAGTGCTATATTCGGCTATGCCGAATCTTATATACCCTTCACTATTGTGCGAGCAGAATACAGAGCAACTAACACATATTACATATACATACATATTTACAATACTTAAAACTTTATTATAAATGAAATTTAAAAAGCGAAAAATGGTAAATATTTTTTTAAAATCGTTTTTAGAACATAAAAATACTAAAAAAAAAAATTCTTTTTAAAAAACCAAGATTCGAACCAGGGAACTCACAGTTTCTAACATAAGACACCCCCTAGACAACTGAACCATGAAGGAACACTGTTTAAATATCATTAAAATTTATAACTCAACACAGTTGAGTTGTAATTATTTTTGATGTTTTTGTTCACCGGAATATAGCAAAGTTTTAAACCATAATACAAAAATTACAAATCTACTTATTTGAGTTGTGAACCGTAATAGGGGCCTATATTCACCAAAATAGTTTGTACCATGTATGTGTGTTTGTTTGTTTTCCTTTTGTAAAGGCACTGTTGTCATACCGTAGATTTATCTCTTTTGGCTAGTTTTTAAGTAGCAAAAAAACACACAAATTCTAGTTTCTATTTGTTAAATAGATGAAATAATAAAGAAGGGTGATAACGAAAATCATACTGGGCATTATGCTAGTATATGTAAACAAATGCGAAGGGGGGAGAAGAGACGACACCGGATTTAAACTTCGCTTTTCATAAGGACCCAGAATATATATACTTTATAGGGTGTAGGACCTTCGGTGAAGGGTATAAAAAACAAACTTAATTATAAAAAAAAGAGTAATTTTTGGGATTTCAGTATGTTGGTCATAACTCTACTATTTCTTAACCGATTTGACAGATTTATATACCGACGTGTTAAAGAATAAATTTGCCAGTTATTGGACTCGGGAAGATCTATAGTTCCCGAAAATGGGTATTTTTTCCAAAAAAAAAATAATATTTTGGTCATAACTTTTTCGTATCTATACCGATTTTCCGATTTTCTGAACCGATTTCCGATCTTTTGATATACAATTTGGAAACTTTTGCTTTTGCCGTTCTCCAGATATATAGAAAAAAGTAATAAAAATACAACAACAAGGGATTTTTGGAAAAAATTAGAGTCAGTCGTGGTTTTTTGGTCATATCTCAGCCATTTGTAGATCGATCTTGCTTAATTTCAATAGCAAGATATGGTGGACTATATGTGACATAAATGTTAAACAACCTAGCCGCTATCATGTCTGGAGTCTCCAGAAAACACATATCAAACGTAAGACGGACAGACGGACGGTCATCGTAAAATCAACTTCGCTCCTCATAAGGACCCAGAATATATATACTTTATAGGGTCTAACATCAATATTATAGAAATTACAAAAGGAATGACAAACTTATATATACCCTATTCACCACCTGTGGTGACGGTATAAAAATCGAATTAACGATTTCTAAATGTAATCTATTTCTTAAATTACTTTTAACGATGTTTACTTGGCAAAATACCCTCTCTACTTCATGGAAGTGAGAGCAACTTTATAGTCAATTCTAAAATTTCTAAAAAAATGTTGTTGCCGCCTGCATCTTTTTATTGAAATACTTGCAACCAGAAAAAACAGCGTTATTTGTGTTGATCCATTTATAAATTTAATATTGGAATACTGTCCATTTATTTTGAAAGATGTTTCATCATCTTAGTTTATAGCGATTTTCCACATTTGTAAAAGTTTTGTACTTTTATAAATTTTTTTAATAAAATAAAAATTATTCTTTTAAAAGAAAAACGACAAATAAAATTTTATTGCTAAACAATTTGAAAAATGGCTAATGGCTAAACTCATTTTTTAATGGCTAAACAGGGTCTAAATCTAGCCACTAAATGGCTAAATTGGCAACACTGGACCAGACAGAACGTTTGGGATAAAAAGCTGTCGGGAATACTATTGAATCAAAAAGAAGTTGTTCAACATGGCGTCATCCTCATTGTACCAGATAGAAAAGCTGGACGAAAAGAATTATGAAACGTGGAGTATTCATATGAGGAGTATCTAAATCCATTCTGGTTTTTGGAAATATGTGAATGGTAATGAACAAATTGGTGCAACATCGAGTGCCGAAAAAGTTTTAGAGTGGGAAACTAATGATGAGAAAGCCCTAGCTACAATCATGTTAAGCGTGAATTATATTAAAAATGTTAAGAAGTCCAAAGATGCGTGGAATAGTCTTATGGAAGTTTGCAAACCTAGCGGTCCAATGCAGAAAATTTCTTTATATAAGAAGCTGTTGAGTTTGAATATGAAGGAGAACAAAGATATGGCTGAATATCTAAATGTTTTTTGTGATATTTCCGAGAAATTAGCAGATGTCGGAATACGAATTCAAGATGAATTGCTCGTAATTATTCTACTGTCAAGTCTTCCAAAGGAGTACAAAAATTTTGTTGTAGCTATGGAAACGAGGAACTTTAAAAATAAAGTTATTAGAAGAACACGAACGTAAGAATCAACAAAATAAGCCACCAATAGTGCAACAAGCTTTCAGTGCAACGAAGAAGTAAAAACGAAACAAAAACAATTCAAATAAAGTCATTTCAAAGGTAGTGAAAGGAAATTGTTTTATACGCGGTAAAATGGGCCATTATGCCAACAAGTGTAACTCAAAACGTGTAAATGCTTAATCTTATTCCCTCATTGCAATGGCAAAAGCTAAAAAAGTAGTGGAGCTACAAGTCATATGTGTGCAAATCGGAATTTGTTTGCAAATTTTGCCAAATCTAATAACAACATAATGTTAGCAAATAAAAAATCTATTGTGGCTGAAGGAATTGGAACTGTCAAAATTGTTGTTAATAATATTGAAATTGAACTTAAAAATGTGTTATATTCTCCAGATTTAAATGGAAATTTCTTATCAGTTAGCAAAGTGGTTGAATATGGCGGTAAAATCAAATTATACAAAAATGGTGCAATTTTTACGGATAACAATGGTGAATTAGTTCTAAAAGCCAAAAGAGAAGAAAATTTGTTTGTGTTTGATGTTCAACAATCAGCAGAGAAAATATGTGCTGTAAGTTCTAAACGAAATTTGGCATCGTAGGTATGGACACTTGAACTACCAAAGTCTAAATGAGTTATCGAAGAAAAATATGGTTCAAGGTATGGATGTTCATAAAGAATTTGAAAAACCCTGTCAAACTTGTATGGTAAGCAAAATACATGCAATTAAATTACCTAAAATATCGGAAAGTAAATCTGATGAATTATTAGATTTAATACACTCGTACATATGTGGGCCTATGAGTATAGACTCAATTGGTGGATCAAAATATTTCGTGACATTCATAGATGCCAAGTCAAGAAAAATGTTCGTCTATTTTCTAAAGTACAAAAGCGAAGTTTTTGAAAAATTTTAAATTTTTAAAGAGTTGGTTGAAAGACAACCAAATCGCAAAATTAAATGCCTTCGCAGTGATAATGGTGGAGAATACCTTGGCAATGAGCTTAGTCAGTATTTGGAACAGTGTGGAATGCAACGTCAGCTCACCGTGCCTTATACGCCACAGCAAAATGGCGTGGCCGAAAGGGCTAATCGTACTATCGTAGAAATGGCTCGTTGTATGTTAGTTGATTTTGGACTTAGTCAAAACCTCTGGGCTGAAGCAGTAGGAACTGCTGTTTACTTACGTAATAGATCTCCAACAAAAAGTTTAGATTGCAAAACACTGTATGAAACATGGACTGGCCGTTAATTAAGTGTCAACCATTTGAAAGTGTTTGGTTCAAATGCAGTTGTATTGAACAAAAAAAAAGGGAAATTCGAGCCCAAAGGTTCAAACATGGCGATGGTATCGTTTTGTATGATAAGACAAATCGTGAGGTCATTGAGCGTCGTAACGTTTTGTTTGATGAACATATTTTGCTCAGTGGAAAAAATATTAATGAAAATCAAGTTTTTATTAGTTTTGATGAGGTTTTGAACCAGAATAGTACTCAAGAAGAAGAACAACAAACACAGGAAGCAGTAGAGTCAGAAAGCTCAGATGACAAAGATTTGCTATATTTCAATGCAGAAGATGAAGTAAACGAGAGTTCCATAGATGAAATCTTAGAAACTAATCAAAAAGTAAAGCGTGGACCAGGAAGACCAAAAATTTTC
The DNA here is from genome assembly GCA_963931875.1 of Pollenia griseotomentosa. Lineage (NCBI taxonomy): Eukaryota > Metazoa > Arthropoda > Insecta > Diptera > Polleniidae > Pollenia > Pollenia griseotomentosa. The sequence goes on from OZ007560.1 coordinate 29,212,985, forward strand.
AAAAATGGTAGACCAGGTCGTCCTAGAAAAATTCCCCAAGTCCTGAATAATGCGGTGGAGGAACTAGAACACGTTCCACAGACTTTCGAAGAGGCACTATCCAGTCAAAATAGTAAGAAATGGCAAGAAGCTATGGAAAAGGAAATATCTTCATTAAAACAAAAAGAAACTTGGTAGTTAAAAGAGTTGCCACAAGGTCAAAAATCCATTAAGAGCAAATGGGTTTATCCTTTAAAGAAAAATAGTGAAGGCAAAATCGATCGTTTTAAAGCCAGGTTAGTAGCTAAAGGTTGCAGTCAAAAATATGGTATCAATTATAAGGAGACGTTTTCACCTGTAATAAGACATGAAACAATAAGAATGATTTTGGCGTTAGCAGTTCAGCACATAATGCACCTACATCAGTTAGACGTCTTTACAGCATACCTAAATGGAGATTTAACCGATGAAACCAAAGGGTTTCGAAGATAAGAAGCACCCAAGGAAAGTTTTACGTCTTCATAAATCTCTATACGGCTTAAAACAGGCCGGTATAGAGTGGAAATTAAAGTTAAAAGTATGTCAACTCGGTTTTAAAAATTGTCAGAACGAACCATGTTTATATTAAAAGGTTAAAAATAACGATTTGATTATAGCTGCGGCTTACGTGGACGATATAATTGTTGGTTGCAGAGATAAAAAGGAAATAGTTAGCGTTAAATCTGAAATTAGCAAGATATTTGAAGTGACGGACAAAGGTTAACTGGAACATTTTTTGGGTATTAAGGTAAGACGTGATGGTGAGACTGGCGATATTAAGATAAGTCAAGAAATTTATATTAGAGCTTTGTTACAAGAATACAACATGGAAAACTGCAAGCCATCATCAGTACGTTTAGAACCTAATTACCAAATTAAATGTGATGAAAAATGTAAAAAAGTTGATAGCACCTTATATCAATCACTTATTGGATCGTTGTTATATTTGTCATTATCCACAAGACCAGATATATTACATTCTATAAATAAACTAGCTCAGAAAAATAAAAATCCTAATGCAGAACATTTTACAGCTGCAAAACATATCTTACGATATCTAAAACGAACCCAAAATCTAAAACTGAAATGTCCCAAAGGTAGTAACCAACTGATCGGTTATGCAGATGCAGATTGGGGTGGATGTTCAACCGATAGGAAATCTTATTCTGGATATGTTTTTTATCTTGGAAATTGTGCAATATCTTGGGAGTCTAAAAAACAACCCACGACAGCTTTAAATAGCACTGAAGCTGAATATAAGTCTATTTCTAACGCGTCAAAAGAAGCAGTATACTTAAGGCGATTACTACAAGAACTTAGATTTTTAAAAGAAGAAAGTATTGAACTTAATGTCGACAATTAAAGTGCTTTAAAGTTAGCTACAAACCCAGTTTTTCACAATCGCAGCAAACATATAGATATAAAATATCACCACATTCGAGAAGTAGTAAATAATAAAGAAATTAATTTAAAATACTGCCCCACAGATGAAATAAGTGCGGATATATTTACAAAAAATTTGACTAAAACAGAGCATAATAAGTTTGTTGATTCCTTAAATTTAAAAGATTAATTATAAATAATTAGTATTGTGGTTATTTTGTTGGACAATTTATGGTTTTTAATCCAAATTTTTTTAATATTTTAATTAGGCTTAAGCTCATCAAATTTAATTTTCATTAAATTATTTTTATGAAGAAGGGAATTTTACAACATGAAAATTAATTAAAATTGTTATTGATAATCTTTCATTCTTGATCGTGGCCGGGGCTCGAACCCTGGCCGGCAGGTTACCATGACATGTTTCGATCGCAACCACTCGATCTCCTCAGATGGATTTGCCGTCTGAGGCCGAGGCCACGCAATGAGCGGCTAAGCGTCAAGCGGCTGAGCGATGAGCGTCAAAAAATTAAAACATATGAAATACTATTGAAGTGGCCACGAAATGAGCGGCATGCGAGCGAAATTTTTGAGCGGCTAAGCGGCGTCGCTCAGGAATAAAACTTGTTCTAATTTTTAGTTGTTTTCTGAGCGTCAAAGAATAAACATGGCAAAAGTGAATGTGGAGCTTACAATTTCATCTGTACAAAGCCGACCGCTATTATGGCAAGACAGATTACCAAATTTTAAAAATAAAAATATAACCGAAAATTTACTTTTTTGTTTTGTCAATCTAGTGTTAACCAGTGTGACCAGATTTTAAAAAAATATAGAGCTAAATCAGGTTAAAAATAGAGCTAAAAAAGGCTAAAAATAAATAAATAAAAGCCAAAAAATAAAGCTAAATTTTTATATTGCTTTTTAATAATATTAATTCATTATTCGTATTATAAATAACACATACTATGTAAAAACCTTTTTTTTAGTCAAAATTTAAGTAAAATATGTTTTTAATCAGTAACCAAATCAAACTATGTATAGTTATGGAACAAAAATATCTTGATGAGCATTAAATTCAAACACATATTCATGTATGTATGCTCGTATAATAATAATGATTATAAAATAATTTTTTGTAATTCTTATGCCAGCATAAGTTAACCACAAAGAAAATAAAGTTAAGAAAAGTCTTAAGACTAAAATAAAATTGATAGCAATTCAAAACTACTTTGGTTGATATATATAAAAATAAAGTAAAAACAAAAAATATAAAATTAACATATAAAAAGTGATATCACATGAACGTATGTATGTATCTTTGTACATTGGTGAACATATATAAAAAAGCTCTTAAAGCTAATATACAAAAAGGAATAAATTCAAAGGCATCGGTTAATATAAAGTATAGTATAGAACAAATTTGGAATCCTATAAGATTTTGATTCTTCGTTTGCACAAATTATGAGTATATTTACTAGATTTAAAAATTTTTAATTCCAAAAAATACTTTTTAACAAGCAAACGAATAAACTTGATAAATATTTGACTACATGTTAAATATTTCCTCAAATGAATATTCGTCTTCCTCTAAAGAGTTCGACAAAAAATCACTATTATTTGTATAAATAGATTTATCAAAATTTTTTATGAGATCATTTGTTATTTTAAAATTATGACAACATTTATTTATTCTTTTTAAGCCACATCTTATATAGAGAAGTGAATTTACTGTATTTAAAGTAAATCTGTTTCTAATTTTCGTTTTTATGAGATTCATTCCGCTGAATACGCGCTCAACTTCAGCGTTACTGAAAGGCAAAACTAAAAATTTCATCACAAAAATAGATAATTCCCTAAAGGGGTTTTCATTTAATGCATTCTTATACTCAAAAACATTGATCCAAAATTCTATTGTTGAATTTTGATTAGGCCACTCGTAACAATTTAATTTTTGCCACTGTAATTCTAAATCAGAAATTTCATCTAGTTTTAAAATTGTCATTTCTTCTTTAAAATTCTCATACAAAGTACATTTTATTTTCTTGAGACTATTTTCTAAAGAAAAGAAGTTTGTTTGTTGCAGTGATGAAATATTGTTTGGCAAACGTTGGCGTAATTGATATATTAATTGTTTAATAAAATTTTGGCAAGTACATCTTATATCTTTTTCTGTTTCAGAATCTATTATTTGTCTTTTCGAAATCAGATATTGTTCAAAACTATAATTAAAATAAGGTATTGGAGTTAAAAAATCTTCCAAATCAGATTTTAACGGATCAAAATGTTCAGTTTTCAAAATAATTTGATTTGCAAGATCTTTCAATAATAAATAAACTTCTGAAAGCAATAATGTGGGATCTGCGTCGTTGCTTTCAAACATTTTGTTTACTTTTTGAACATCTGATAGTAACGGTTTCAAAAACTTTAAATAAAGTAAATTCTTTTCATTATACAATTTTTTCAAAATTTTAGCTTGATGACACGACTCAGAAACAGCTGCAATTTCAAAATGGGTTTTTAGTTCTAACCATTGGTTTTCAATTCGATTTACAGCTGTTTCTATTGACAGCCATCTAGTATCACAAGCTCTTACTAACTTAAGTGGCTGCATATCACAATTAATTGCTGCATATATGTTTTTATAGTTCTTTTGTCTTAAACTTGATTTTGAAAACCAATTATATGTTTCTGCCACTAAATATTCAATTTCGGACGGCAAACTTTTGGACGCATGTGAAACAGATAATTGTATCGAATGACAAACGCAAGGAACTAATACAATTTTATCGTTTTTTTCTTTTAAATTTGCGATAACACCACGGTTCACCCCGGTCATAACTTTTGCGTTGTCTGTTCCTAAGCCTACCATATATTTTATATCTAGATTAAAAGCATTTAAAATTTTTAAGATAGCTGAAGAAATTCCGAGAGCTGTTGCTTCTTCTAGAGCATACAAATGTAAAAATGTATTTACGATATGCTTTAATGACTTACTGTAGTACCGAATTACTACACCTAAATGTTTTTCCACAGTAATATCGGTTGACTCGTCTATTATAAGACTATAATGACTTCCCTTAATGTCGTCTGTCAACAATTGCTTGAAATGTGGTGCCAAAATAGAAGTAATGATAGCGGTACATTTTGTTCGCCCCAAAGACATTGCCACCGCCGGTTTGCTGTCATTGAAAATATTTTTGTGCATCTTTACCATGTGATCTACAGACCTAATAGAAGTATGCACCGCCACGAACAATGCATCAGACAACTCAGCTTCTTTTTTCTTCGTACAGCTACTTGAAGTTTGAAACTCTAATGTTTTTTGATTTTTGGTCTTGAAAGGTGATGCAGCAGCTACATGCTTACTTGTCTTCCCATGCGTTAACAGGTTACTTAATTTTGATTTCAATGTACAATGACAGTATTTACATTTTACCTGTTTGTCATTTACTTCAACAATCCACTTCGAAAGTCTCGAATCATTGAACCAGCTTTTTCTCAATTTTTGCGTGTATTTTCTAGAATATAAAACGATACTTAATTCCTTACACTTTTCTTTTCAATATTAAAACTACCTTTTGCTAGTACTAGGTGAAAATTCATCTTCTGTATCACTACTACAGCTATGCACAATTTGCTTATCATTCGACTCATTTCTTTTTAAGAATCTATATGTATAAGTAATTAAAAATAATACACCTTACTTATAGTTTTATATTAATACTACTGACCTTTCCATTTTCCTTTTTATTAATTTTTTAATTTAATAGGTAGGTATAAAGTATGAATTTAAGAAGCCAAATACGAAAAAACAGTTACATGTAGTTCACAATAAAAGAAGAAAACAAAATGTGTACAAAAGTACATTTCAAAACAGATTATAGCAGATATTGAAACATCGCATTGTTTTCATATATGTGTGTAGATCATCAAGCTGTCAAAAACAATAGTGAAAAAATAACTGCAAATCTCCTACTACCACCTTGTTTAACTTTAAAGAATTACTTGCTGACTTATTGTTTCTGTGATGCCAGATTTTAGCTGTTTGAGACTAGTTTATAAGGTTACCAATATATCTTTATTTTATTGAACTTTCTTTTTTTATTATGTACATATCATAAAATCATTGGAATACAAATAGAAAAAAAGGCTAGAAAAAGCCAAATTCATTTTTTAAAAAAGCTTAAAAAAAAGCTTAAAGCTAAATGAAATATATCAAGCTAAATCCAAAAAAATAAAGCTAAATTTAGCTCGAAAAAAGCTAATATGGTCACACTGGTGTTAACTGCTTGCAACAGCAAATCAATGGATTTCACATTTGGGTAGATTTGTATATACATGGTTAATGATGAACACCAAGGCCTGTTCGTCGATTTCGATTAATATATATATATATATATTATAATTTGTTTTTGTTTTAAATGTAAGTTAAGCGAACAAATTGTTTTTTTTTCTTAATAAACGCATTAAATTCATATGAATACGATTTTCGCGTAATAACATTAAACAATCCACTCTTTACAATAGCATTTTAACAACTAACCGCTCAGAAATGACGCTCAGTAATAAGCCACTTGCCGCTCAAACTTGACGCTTTGACGCTCATCGTTCAGACGCTTGACGCTTAGCCGCTCATTGCGTGGCCTCGGCCTTACACTCGCATCCAGTGCTGCCACAACCAAAACAATTTTTACAACCAAAATTTTTGAAAAAGTTACCAAATGTGAAAAAATATAACCAAATTTAAAATGCCTTTTATTAATTGAGAAAATCATTAAAATTTATTTTAAGTTGCATTGTAATACAAAGATATTTGCACTTTAAAGTAATATAATAATTATCAGCTTGTTCAACGATTTCGAACGTTAGCGTTTGCATAGAAAATTACATTTAAACCAAAAACATACTTTAGAATTTTGTTTTAAATGTAATTTTCTATTCGAACGTCAACGTTCGAAATCATTGAACAAGCTGTATAAGTCAAGAAAACAAAACGAGAAACAAAATTATTTTACATATTACAAAAATAACAAAAAACTTATGGTATTTTCTTTTCTACAAAAATTGTGACATTTTATTTAAAAAAAATGCAATTTGGTGTCTGTTTTTTTAAAAATTTTTCTCCCGAAAAGGGTGGCTTCTTTTGTTCTAAAAAAAACTCATCCTTTTCGGGAGCAAAATTTTTAGGAAACAGACACCGACAAGTTATAAATGATATATTTTAAATCAATGTATTTTTGAAAAATCTTTAAAATTCCTATGTGTATTCTCAAATATGTATTAAAATATATCTACTTCTGGAAATAACCTAAATTTAGAAAATTTAACTTATATTCATATTTTTAAAAACACTAACGAATTTTGTGTAATTTTTCAGTCATTTTCTGAAATATATTCCGCATGTTTTTAAATCTCCATCGATTAAAACTTCATATGTTTTCGAACATGGCCGTTTTTTAATATAAAAATCACAAATGTCAATATTTTTCTTAACAAAAATCTTAAAAATATTATTTGTTGGCAATTTTGAAAGGATTTTTTGTTTTCGATAAAGTATAAAAAACTTCCGCTCATTGGTAACAAATAATGAAAAAATCATAGTACAGTACAAATTATTCGAGTTCGTGTATCAAAAAAACATATTCGTACGTATTATTATTTTAGAAAAAAGTAACCAAAATGAAAAAAATATTCACATCTCCACATTGAAAAAAAATATAACCAATTTTGGTTAGAAATAACCAAAAACGGCAGCTCTGCTCGCATCCATCGACAGCCGTAAATAAAAAATTCATTATAAATTTGTAAATAATATACATGTTGAGGGGAAGTGTTGGAAATATACTTTACACTAAAACACTTCACTTATTCAACATTCATATTTTTCTAGTCGGCTTTAAAAAAGACTTTATTGTTTTTAAAAGCAATGAAAAAAATGTTCACACAATATTTTTTTAAAACTTCAATAATATAGTTTTACTTAAATAAATTTAATATTATTTTTTATAAAAGAAAATCCTGTGTCCAATTATTTAAAAGGATTTTCATCATTTAGTACCATCGGAAAGCTGAAGGTGTCCTCTTTAACCCCATATATATTTTTGCAACTGTTTGGAACTGTCTGTTGAACACTTTTCATTTGAATGAAATTACTCACAACATTTTTTTTGCTCTTTTTATTTTACTGATATGTAGCACAATGGTTTACGAACGTTTTGTTTAAAAAAATAATTCTGCAACTGATGCTTTTGAGTTGATTTAAAAAAACACGGGTCCATAGAGGGTCGTGAGAGTGACTTGTGGTCCTCTAAAATTGTTATCATCGGATATTCAAGTTTTTAAAAAAATTCGCCAAAAATATATGTATTTATGGATTGCAAAAAATTAGACTTAAGCTGACTTACAAAAAATATGCTTAAATGAGGTATTTGGATAAAACGGATTTTTTCGGTTGATTTTTTTTAACGATTTTTCTAGTTTTTTAATCGGGTGGATTATGTTTAGTATCAAACTGTTATCAATAGTGGGTTAAACTTGTTTTATATTGGTAGGAAAGCCGACTTTAAGCAATAGTATGTTGTATTGTTAAATTCTCTTGAAGGAAATACATATGAATACTAATTTTTACTATTTTTCGCTGATAAAACAATATTTTCTCCAGAAATATATAAAAATGTTTATATTTTTCGAAAGAAAACGTAATGAGTATGTTTGTAGAAGCAATTTTTTGTCAATTTTAAGTTTGTTGACCTATAGTGCCACTCTGGCAACATTGCTTCGTTAAGTCAATTATAAGCTAACCCTAAGTTATGTTAATAAGTAATGTTAATAAATTTCAATAATAAATAAAGAAGACACTGCAAGAAGCAGGACAGTCGATAATAAACAGTCAACCAAATAACAACTCGTGTTCTCATTTAAAATATTGACGCTACATGGCGACCGTGACAGTCGAACTTCGAACATCTTAGGGGATCCTAGGCGCTGCAGGGGCCAAATGTAAGAATTTAATTAAACGGCCATATTTGTATGGGAGCCCCCTAAGGGGTGGAGATACATATATGACAAGTATGTTTTAAGAAAATATTAAGAACAAAAAACTAATGGAGGTCGATCATACATTTTATCCTCCTAGGGGTGATTCCTTGGCCGTTATAGGGCTTTTTCTTCAATATATTTCTAATCTGTATTGACTATTTTGTATGGGAGCCCCCTAAAGGAATGGATATAGCGGGTAGATATGTTAGAAATAAATAATTGAGATGAAAAATAAAGTGGGGTTGGTCATACATTTGACCCATCTAGGAGCATCCTAGGCACTGCAGCAGCCAAATTTAAGAATTTATTAAAACCGCCATATATGTATGGTTGAAATTCTTAAATTTGGCCCCTACCGCGCGTAGGATGCCCGTAGATGGGTCAAATGTATGACCAAAAGTTTTGCTTTTCTTAAAAGAAATTTTATTGCGGAATTTCGGTTATTTTTAGTAATTTTAATTAACTAAACCGTTTTTGAGTTACGCGAATATATGTTGTGCAACCTTCTCCATTTTCGAAATAACGGTATATCTCGAAAACAAAAGCACACCTAAAAAAAAACTGTGGGCACCATTGGATTCAGCGTACCCGAATTATGCTAAAACGCCATGTGCTTAGATTGTCTAAAAAAAGTATCAATTTCGAGCACAGTGTTATTAGATGTTAAAAATTTCATAACAAGTAATTATGATTTTAAAATTTTTTCAAACTTCAAAACTTTAACGGTATTTTACATGATGTTGCCGATTAATATTAAGCTGTTAGTGCCGGTTCACACACGTCAATTCTTGATCGTTTAGGAGAAAAGGGAAAAGAGAATGCCATTTCTTTTCCTCTCTCTCCTAAAAACTCAAGACTTGACTAGTCAAACTTGACGTGTGTGAACCAGCACTTACGCACAATCCGTGTTGCCGGAATTCAAATTCAATTAAACAAAGACAAAGCATAGAAACATTGTCTGTATAAAATTAAAAATTTATTCAGAATTTTGTAAATTAGACAGACTTCCAAGTTTTGTTGCGGCATTTTATTTAAATTTTTTAAAATTTAAATTGAAATTGCATATTTTGAAATTCTAGCTTTGAAATTTTTGTATTTTTATGCCGTCTTTCCTTTTCTCCTTTTTATTATCTATATATAAAAATAAATAAACCTAACAATTCTAAGTTGAAAAGTGAGAATTACAGAACAAAACTGAATTGCAGGCAGAGCACATGAAACTGTATACCCTCCCCAATCTTCTCACCTCTTTCAACCTTAAACTTAAGACTTGCTGCAACAAAAACTGCAAGTCTGGACAGGGACTTAGAGAAATAAATTTTGATAAAAATAATATAATAAATACAGGATGGCGCAGAATGAGCTATAGAGTTTTAATTGTTGAAAACTTTTTAATTAAGCAATAACATACTACTTTCCTTTTTATACTTAGTTTGTCATTCCGTGTGAAAGATCCTATAAAGTATATATACAGGGGTGTCATGGAAATTGGAAACGTAAAACGAAAGAATTTGGAAGTTCTTTTTAATAAACATTTAATCTAATTTTTAAAATTTTTGTTAAAGAATTATGTTTAATGGAGCAATATTTGTAAAAAAATTGTAATTAAATTTTTTTATTACAGAAATCTTATTGAAAAGCGGCTTTTAAAATTCTTTCGTTTTTCGTTTTCGATTTCCATGACACCCCTGATATTCTGGGTGCTTGAGTAACTTTAAGTCAATTTAGCCATGTCCGTCTGTCTGTCCTTCTGTTGAAATCACGCTCGAACGACTCAAAATAAAAGAAGAATATAAGTGTCAAATTGTTTCTAGTCCTTGGGATTGAAAGCCATCAACATTTGTTTAGTAGGATAAGAGTTACGAGTCAAAAAGTGGAACAACAACCATTAAAAATTTTTATAATTTTGTTACAAGACCTAGCATAAATAATGACGTAATGCACATAATGATATGAGCTTTTGCACAAAATCGTTCTATATGACTGGAAATCATACCACAAAATTTCAAAGATCGGTCAATAATTTACCATAGGCCCCCTATAACTATAACAAATAATGCTATTATAATAAATTTTTTTACAAATGGAAATGACTCAATCAAATATTGTGAAGATAAATTTACCACAGGTCCGATAATAAGCCCACTCCTGCTGTTGGTGGAGGGTAAAGAGGGTGAAGATAAATTTACTACAGGTTCGGTGATTTCGGTGGAGGGTATCAAAGATTCGGCACAGTCAAATATGGCACTCTTGTTTTTACTTACAATCGGGGAATTTTTTTATACACTTATAAAATTATTACAGTAACTGATTGTGGGTTATTAAATTCATTTTCCGTACTGCTAAAATTTAATAAAAATATAGTTGTTTTACGAATAATTTTATTTTTTAACATTTATGTTTGTTATTCAAAAAACAAACTACCAAAAAATAATGTTTTTCCGTATTTATTTTGTTATTTAGTTTGATTTTTGTCGGTAAAAATATATTTTTTAAAAGTTAAAACTACTCAATTTTAAGGAATATGCAGTTTAATAAATAAAAAATTTAAAAATGAATGTAAAAATCATTTGTTTTAAATGAAATGTAAATGATCCGTTTTTTGAATGAATTTTAAGTTGTTTAAAATGAATTTTCGTTTGAATTTAACTACATAATATTTTGAGTGTAAGCTTTGAAAATGATATTTTTTAAAATTAGAACGCGCAAGAGCGCGCTGTATACTTCTATCAAATAAAGTGAACATACTGCAAACAAGTTAACATTACGAATTCTCGCAGACTGCACGAGGACATTTCAATACTAGGAATATAGGAAAAAATATTTTAGTATATTATAAGGTTTTGAAAGACGAATAGTATCGCATTTTTGTCTAACATAAACATACATATCTGTGGCATTTTGACAAAACATCTTAAGTCAAATTTAAAAAGTTGAAGAAAATTATGTTAATCATACAAATTTTGATTCCAAAAAATGTTTGCTTAAGTTTTTAATATTGTTACGAAAGTAACTTTAGTTAAGAGTTAGTTGTAATTATTGGTTATGAATTAGTTATAATTTTTAGCTATCTTGTATATATTAGTTATCTTGTATTCATAAGTAATTTTATTAGTTTACATTGTTATTAAAAATTGTTATAATTTAGTACACTTCAATCCCAATGTGCAGAAAGCCCTCGAAATTACTTCAGTATAAGTCGTGAAATTATGTTAACATAAGTGCCGCCATAAATCAAATATAGTGGTGAATAGTAAAGCTTCGAACCTTCGAAAAACATTTCGAATGTTCTAGATGGTCGAATGGCAGTATAAATACTTGCGGCGGCTAGCATAGTAAGATGAGAAAATTATAGTTGGTTGTGAATAAAACCTATAAATTACGGTTGTTAAAGTGACTTAGTAATAAATAAAGTTGTGTAAATTGTAAACAGTGTTTAAAGTGTTGTGTTTTATTTATTTTATTAAAATTGCAATAAAGAACTCGAAACGGATTATTATAAAGGAAATAAACCAAAACGTTATTGAAAGGCAGTAACGTAACAATATTTTGTATTATGAAGGAAATTTTTCTTTAATTTGGTTTATTTTATTATTTAAAAAAAAAATGATTTTTTCACCGAGTTTTCTTTAAAAACTTTTTTGCTATTTTATCTCGACTTAAGATGTTTTGTAAAAATGCCACAGATATATTTTTACAGCTATCATTTGGATGACATTTTTTTTTATTAAATCACTAAAATTATTTATTTTTAATTCCTTTAAGAATAACTTATAATGTGAAAATATAATTTGTAAGTACAATAATCGCAAATAGATCATGCAGGCGTTTAAAATGTGACTATTTTAAAGGAAAGCTTATTTATCATAACAAGTTAGAGTGCTTCATTCGGCTGTGCCGAATTTTTGATGCCTTCCACCGACAGTTAGAATATTTCAAGAATGTGCTTTGCATGGGACCTATGGCAAATTATGGACCGATCTTCACGAACTTTAACAATGTGATTTCTATTCTTATAAAACTATGGCTAACCAAATTTTATTAAATTAGCATTAGCATTCTTTACGGTTTTAAGCCTACTAAACTATTTTCCAAGAGTTGGATTGTGTCTATGGTAAATTATGGACCGATCTTCACTAAATTTAGTAGTATGATTTTTAGTCATATTTTTCGAAAGTGAGCGTGGTTTCCATAGACGGACGGACATGTCTAAATCGACTTAAAATTAATCAATGACCCAGAATGTATATACTTAATGGGGTCTTAGATTAATATTAAAAAAGTTTTCCGCGGAATAACAAACTTAGAATACTTTCATTCACTTGTGGTGGAGGATATAAAAGAGATTATTTGTGATTATTTTAACACTAGAAACACATTTTTTCATATATACTTATTGAATCTTCATATCGTCGCGTTTCATTTTAACCCTTAAATGCCTGAAGTTTCAAATTTGATACCAGACTTTAAATCGAATTGTGCACTTGCAATCATTAAATTTTTTAATATTATCAAAATAAAAAAATATTGATTTATTTTTGCAATTAAATGTATAATAATGAATTTTATGTTTTCCTTTATCTAGTAAATAAAATAAGCACATTGGTATTTTTTTTAAATTAAATTTGGAAAATCCGGCGCCAACATGGATTTGCGACTCTCTGAAGGGTGTAAAAAACTTTTTCCAAAAAAGATAGTTACTTAAAAGAAACTGTTAAAAAACTGCAAATTTGTCGCTTGCGTGTCCCTATTACGGTTCCTATTACGGTTCACAACTCAACTCTATTGAGTAGTAATTTCTTAATTTTTGTATTATGGTTTACAACTTTGCTATATTGCAGTGAACAAAAACATAACAAAAATTACAACTGATCACAACCAGTTGTCTTAATTACAACTCAACTGAGTTGAGTTGTGAACCGTTTATTATTTTTTCTAAAAAATTAAATCAGATACCCCAATTTCAGTATCCCTAAGATTATGGCTTTTAACTTTAAAAAATTATGTTTTATGCATCGCACGTAAACATTTTTAAAAAATTTCAAAAATTACTAATTTTGTCTTATAACGGTTTTTTGTACAGAAGCCATGTTTAGATATCGAGATAGAGCTTTGGCACATAGAAAAAAATGTAGTATTTTGTTTAACAGGAAATATAGTTTTTGTGTTACTCGACGAAAAGTGTCGTTTTTGCTGACTTCGAAGACCTAGCTCCGCACCACAAATGCTTTTGATTAGCCTGAAACTTTCCACATTTTTTTTTTAATCTAAATAATAATAAAATTAATGGGTGAGACTTTAAAATTTCCATCTTTAAATATAAAAATTATTCTATTTTGCAATCAAATGTCATTTTGTGGCGCGTACGAGATTTTCGAAATGAATTATTTTTTTCTTCATGCAAAGTTGTCAAGATGAGAATTCAACCGGGTGGCAAATGTTACTTTCGTTCAAAAAAACTAAAAAAGTCAAAAAATGGCTCTTACGTGGTTTTAGAAAAAACGCGACGATATATTTAGGCCCAAATACACTGATCAAAATACTCATCAAGCATTGTGATAGTATTAGTGAAAATGTGTTTGTATGTGTTGTCGGTGTCACACGCTTGATGAAAAATCAAAAAATTTTGATATGATGGCGAATATTACGTCCAGCACCAGGGTTGTCAGATTGATTTTGGCCTTTTTCGCAGTAAAATATATATTTTTTTAATTTATTAAAAATATTTTTTATAAATCCTAAAAAATTAATTTGTTCCGTATCGCTAAAATACACCAAAAATTAAAAAAAAAAATCGCCATGATATATATTTTGCTTAATTTTTATTTAGAAAAAGTAAAAATAGCTAGTGAACACAAAAATGGTACGATGTTTACTGTAAAATTGTCTACTTATAGCAACAAAACAAGATTTTTTGCGGCTAGTATTAAACAAATATTGGATATACATTTTTAATTAGTTGCAGTTTTATTATACATATATCTAAAACGCTTTTCCGGCAAAGTTCCCTATTTGTGTTCTTTTTTGTAAGGGTATTGCATTTATTTAACGATGGTACAAAAGTAGTGCAACTTATAACTCGTAATAACGCGTCTAGATGTTCGTATTGCATTCTACTTCAAAGGCGAGAGGTATGTAAGAGTTCATAAAAATCTTTAAAATATCACTAACAACAACTGTATCTGTGATAATAAATTTGCCACATAAATATATTTATTTTTAATTCTTTTTATTGATTCTTTCAAGAGCACTTTTAAATATGAAAACTATTTTCTCGAAGATATTCTTTATCTTCATCAGCCATTTGAACATACTTTCAAATACTGACCATACATATGAATGCCTTAAATTTCATACATAAAAAAAATTTATTTTTCAGTATTGAGTTTAACGAATTTTAAAACAAATGAATAGGTCATCAAAAGTAGCCAACAAAATCGCTAACTTTTAAATCGCCAAAAAATCGCCATGTCGCCAAATCAAAAATTAAGTCGCCAAACAAGTTTGAAAATCGCCGTGTTTGGCGAGAAATCACCACATCTGACAACCCTGTCCAGCACACGTACACGTTGATTTCGCCGGCTGGACAAGCATTTGACAAGTGTATTTGGCCCTTTAGAATATGAACTAACGATAACACCACCATATACCCATTAATCTAGAGACAAAACATAGGTAAACTGCGCACTTGGTTTTTCCTTTCCTCTTCTTTTGCCCTTTTTGAAGGACTTATTTTAATTATCGTCGGCTTAATGAGCAAACCTGCAAAATCCACTTTTAAGTAAATTGAGATTTCGATGCAATGTGGTAGAGAAAGATACGCCTCGTCGACCAGCATGTAGTTTTTCTTCAGTTTTAGTCTTGAAGTGTGTAATACCAACTATACAAGGCGAATTCACGTATAAATGAAAAAATGAATTCGGCTTGCAACTTTATTTATGGTTTTTCTCTCAAGCTGCAAATATGAAATATAAAAAGTTTTTTTGTCTCTCCCGAAAATGTGCTGAAAGGGAGTAAGTCTGAGTTTATACGGTTCATTCTTTACTGAAAAGATTGCTACTTTATAGGCGAGAGAGGCGAGGGGTATGTACTCGTTTCTTTTCCACTCGCCCCTCTCGCCTATAAAGTAGCAATCTTTTCAGTAAAGAATGAACCGTATAAACTCAGACTTAGCAGGTTTGCATATTAAGTCGATGATATTTTTTTAGGAATAATTATCTAATATTTTCTAGCAAGCTTGATAACTCTATATCTACTTAAAGTAAATGCAATATGTATGCAATTTTATTCATTGTTCCATTGTCTTATTCATTTTTCAAATTAATCTTTATGGTTCTTCATAGCGGTTTTCGCGGATACTTAGAAAAGCTCTATCATCACCAAAAAATAATGTGTGGGTATGTATAAATTAAATACAAGAGGCCCGAAATTAATTCCCTGTGGGACTCCAGCATTAATCGACTGAATTAAACTCAAAAAGTCTCCTTTCCCGACTAAGAAATTTTCTTGCAGCTTGTGTGTGTTTACGGGTAAATTCAGCTCTAATTTATGTATTAAGCCTTCTGGTCAGACTTTATCAAAAGCTGAGAAACATCAATGAAAAATATGTTCAAGTTTTTCTAATGAAGTCTTACTTATGCAAAAAAAAAATTAACATTAATTAACCAATACATTACTGCCCGTCTATACCAGAGATAAATATTGCGACATATATTGCAGTAAATGTCAAAATTATGTTATCTTTATAGTAGACAACACTCTTTTGTACGTATTTATGACCGGTAATTTATGTTGCAATAATTGTAAGTCCATTTTCGTTGACAATTATTGCTAACATAAAACGTCAAATTTGGGTGTCAATTGAAAAAAAAAGCAAAAGAAAAAAAATAGGAGCAAATTGTGAAAGTTTGGGAAGTTGTAGCAAATTATAATTGTAGTAAAAGAATTAAATAAACACTAAAATAAAATTGCAAAAATTATTTTTATTAATATAATTTTTTTCTTATTCGATCTTTATTATTTAAATTTATATTAATTTTTTTAAGCTTGAGTTCTTTTTTATATAAAAATATAAATTTTATTTAAACAAAAAAAAATTAATTTAATAAAAATTAATATTTTTTTTATAAAAAAAAGACCTCAAAAAAAACTTTTAAGCTATGCATATCGACAGTATCCAGCTGTTAATTTAATTGTTTTAAACTTATTTGCATGTTGCTATTGTTCTAAAATTCAAGAAAAAATATATTTTTATTATTTATTGTTTTGTAAGCAAAAACATAAATCACCTGTTTAAATAAATTTTGCAAGTAAGAATTTTACCAGCAAATTTTTCAATATGCCTTTTGACTCTTAAATATTTACGCTCGTTTTTCAGTCTCTCGGTGCAAATTTCTTTAATACGTAAACATTTTCAAGTTAAAGTGTACATTTTTCGTTGCACTTGAAATATGGAAAATTTTTTTAAGAAACTATTAAATACATACATATACATTATAAAAGGATTTTTTAAATGTTATAATCAGAGAAACCAGAAATATGCCCTAAAAACACGTTTTATGCGCATTAAATATGCAGTAAAAACTTAAAAATATGCCCTGAAAATAGTTAAAAATATGCCCCAAAAAATTTAAAAATTAAAACAAAATATTCAACAATTTAATTACAGTTCCATTTAATAAAAACAATCCTTAAAGTATAATCGGCAAAACCCAAACACCATAGTATTGACAGACGAATTTTCGAGACTTTACCCTATTTGGAAACGATGGTTAGTCATGGGGTCACAAAACCAAAATTGTGTTGAGAGGTTAAAATTCATATGCATATCTAGCTATCAACATTCATATGAGATTTTTTGTCTTAAAGGGATTTCAGGGACGGTCGCTAAATTTTTGGGGCGAATTTAATCTAAATACCAACATAACAAGATGGTTTACGGACACAAAATTTAATTTAGAAAAAAGTTTTTATGGGAAATATATAAAATTATAGACCGATTCTAACCATTTACATAGAAGTCATCCCAAGTACAATTAAAATGTATTTTCCAAATATGATCAAATTATCTTCAAGATTTCAACCTGTTCTTTGCGCACAAAATTAAAATGGACAGGCAGACGGACGGATGGATGGACATCGTTAGATCACTTTAAAAAGTGATTTTAAATCGACTTTAAAGCTTAAAATAACATTTATCATTAACGACAAACTGATTTTTCAGGAAATTAAAGCAACACGTTGGTTATACAGATTGATTTAAACAGAAAAGGCAAAATTTTGCAAAAAAAAAAAATTTTTTTTATTTAATGCGAGAGCTTTTGTAGGCACGAATTTTTCAATTTTAGTAAATTTTGGTCGCCGTCAATAATATGTGTGACTGGCGTTGACAACGTCTGCAATTAACATCGGCTTCAAGTAGAATATTATGACATTTATAACGTAACGACGTAATCTCTTTTGATAGTTTTCGACATAAGTTACAGGAACACTTTTTTCTCACTTCTCGAGAAATAATGGGAAATTTTGTTTCACATCTTCTCGATGCGAGAAGTTCTCACCAAAGTTCCAAAATTTACTATACCTATATACTATATTTATGTATGCGTCACACAGACAATGCAGTATGAAAAATCAAAATAGTTTTGATTTTAAAATGACCCAGCTAGCATTTGGGTGATTTTTTTTTGTAAAAATTACCTAAATGAATCTTTTCAGATCAGTTTTGATGATTAAAAACAGATTTAGCACTTGAGTGATAGAAAAAGGATTCATACATATATGTTTCATTAATATGTTAAAATAATGATTTTTAAATATTTTGAATTTTTTAGCAAATACGGTAAGATCCCTGCAAATAATAGGACCAGTTCAAACACGCGTGTAAAGAGTAGCCCACAAGGGACTAGGTCTAGTCCAAAAGTAACCCAAACGTATGGAAAAAACATGGTCTATTTAACATGATATCCTAGGGCAGGACCATATAACCCAGCTTTGGACTACAAGAGGATTACTCAAGAGGATTAGTTTTGAAGTCGTTTAAAAACGAAAGCACGTCGTTAAAAAACGAAAACATGTCGTCTCACTACAAACACTTTTTAACAATGACATGGTCCATGCTTGCATTACATCGGAATTTTTTTGATAATAAAAAACGGAGCAGCTTTTCTACTTCTTCAAATTTTGAGTAACCCCAAACTTGTGCAGCATAAAACATTATTGAACCAGAGTTTATTGCTTTTTGAGATTTGTGGGTGATTGATATATTTTGACCACGTTGTGTTGATTGCCATTTTTGATGAAGCTAATTTATTTTTTAAATATTTCTTAAACGATAGATTATATGTAATATCTACGCCAAGGTATTTGTAACTGTTAACAATTTCGATGTTTTCATCACCAAAATGCCAATTTAAAAGTCTTGAAATTCTTGCTCCAGACCGAAATATGTACTATAACTTTGGTTTTGTTTAAGTTAACTGTTAAGCTCCACATTAAACAGTAATTGTACAATGCATCAACCATGGTTTGCAGCTCAGTTGGCGATTCAGACACCATAACAATATCATCGGCGTAAAGAAGGATTTTCACAACTGTACCAGCAACATTCACTCCTCCAGGAAGTTCATCAACAAGATCATTAAGATATAATGAAAATAGTAACGGACTTAATATACATCCTTGTTTAACACCTACATCAACAGAAAAAGAGTCTGAAAAAGTGCTACCGTGAGTTTGATTATAAGAATTTTGCAAAATACGAATTACTTTAGAAGATAAACCTATACAGGAGGGCTTATAAAATAAACTATTTCTAGGAATAGTGTCGAATGCACAGGAAAAATCCGCAAAAAAGGCATAAGTATTTTTTTCATTTATTTGATTTAATTTTACAATGTGTGACAGGTTGAAAATATTGTCGACGGTTGAGTAGTTCTTCCTAAAACCCGCTTGATACTCATTTAGTATTTTGTTGTTTTCTATCCATTCTGTTATTCTGTTTAACAAGATTGTGTTGAAAATTTTACATACTGTATCAATAAGAGATAACCCACGATAGTTTACCGGTAAGGATTTATCACCTTTCTTAAAAAGCGGGATCATGATCGAACTACGAAAGCTTGTAAAAATATTATTTTAAATATTGTCAGAATCTCGTGAATAAAACAAGCAGGAGCGTATTTATAAAATTCATAAGTAATGCCATCTTGACCAGGAGCTTTCTTACATTTTAATTTGTTAACAACGTATGAAATTTCACAAAATTCTATGGGCGAATCTAAAACAGGATCAGTAAGATATGGCATGCACCACCAGCTCATTGAGTTACTGTTTTCAGTATTTTGTAACAATTTGCTAAAATGAGTTAGAAAATCATCTGCTCTTAAGTTGCCTTTGATAACCTGCTTACATGCTCTCATTGATTTTAATAGTTTCCACCAATTATTACTGCATTTGACTGTATTTAACTCGTCTAGATTTTTGTTGTGCATTTCTAGTTTTTTGTCTTTGCATAATTTTACATATTAAGCTCGAGATAGAAAGTAACGGGATTTGTTTATAATTGTGTGATTTTTTCTGTATAGCCTTAGCTTTTTTAACATAAACTTTTGATAAGGAGCACACTTCCAGTCAAACCATTTTTGCTTGGGCTCAAAATAAGTTGTATTTGCATTTACCCTTGCAGCTTTATTTATTTTATTTGACGTTAAAGTAACCAAATCATCTATGGGAACATTTGTTTGTAGATCAACGGTTCTAGTAAGGGAGCTAAGTTTTTCGACATATATTGGCTTATGTTTGTCTTTCCAGAGCAATCTGAGAAGAGAAGAATTTTCATTTCTTTCCGCATTTGGATATATACATTTAATATTTAAACATAGCGGCATGTGGTCAGAGTAGGGTTTTGATGCCACCGAGAAATTAACAACATATTGTAAGAAACTATGTGAACAAATACAATAATCAATGATAGAACTACCCATAACACCGCAAAAGCTGTATTTCCCTTCAGCATCGTTACCCGTCCTTCCGTTAAGCACAATACCACCTAAATCTTCAATTAACTCCATAAGTTTTTTGCCTTGTGTATTAAAAATTTTATCTTTCGAGCATCTATATTCACGTATATGTGGTAAATCATGTAAAAAATTTGAGTCCAAAATTTGTTCATCAGAAATTCTGGCATTGAAATCACCAAAAATGCAAAAATTGGTAGGGTCGAGCTCTCGCAAAAAATCTTCAAATTTTGCTAAGTCCGAATTCCAATTCGTACAGTTTAAATGCCTTGGGATAAAATAAAACATATTTCCTTCTAATTTAGCTGTTAATACTGAGTTGTTGTATATATTTAAAAATTTAAAAGTATATATTGTTACGTTTTTCCTTTAATAAACGCGTTTGAGTTCTTTTAATTGCAAATCCGAATAAAAACTCACACTTATTTAACTTAACAAACTTTATTAATTATTTTGTTCACAATTATTAGTTACGAACAGAACCGTTTCTCAAAACAAACTAAACTAATTATTCATGAGTCACCCCT
Source organism: Pollenia griseotomentosa (assembly GCA_963931875.1). NCBI lineage: Eukaryota > Metazoa > Arthropoda > Insecta > Diptera > Polleniidae > Pollenia > Pollenia griseotomentosa. Next base: position 29,233,965 of record OZ007560.1, read on the forward strand.
TTTTATATTTCATAACTATTTCTTGAAATTTCCTGAACCTTCCTGTATTAACTACTTATTATGTTCTAAAACCATTTCTAGAAATGACTGGGAAATTCATGTAATAATTATTTTAAAATAACAGTTGTGTTCAAAATTATACATGACAATTTTTAGTAACTACTATAACTTAAAAGATAACTTATTACTATAACTATAAATAATGCTTAGATAATTTTACTTTCTTTAATCCGCAACGGAAGAAAGGACTATCTCCAAAGCTGCAAACTCATTGGGATGGCCCGTATAAAGTAATAAAGAAATTGAATGACGTGGTGTATCGAATCCAGAAATATAAGAGTCCAAGGTCAAAAATGAAAGTGGTACATCTAGAACGACTAGCCCATTATGGAAAAGGAGAAACTGAGCCTATTCGGGACGAACAGGCTTAAGTGGAGGGCAGTGTTGCGAAAGTAAAATTATCTAAGCATTATTTATAGTTATAGTAATAAGTTATCTTTTAAGTTATAGTAGTTACTAAAAATTGTCATGTATAATTTTGAACACAACTGTTATTTTAAAATAATTATTACATGAATTTCCCAGTCATTTCTAGAAATGGTTTTAGAACATAATAAGTAGTTAATACAGGAAGGTTCAGGAAATTTCAAGAAATAATTATTTTAAAATAACAGTTGTGTTCAAAATTATACATGACAATTTTTAGTAACTACTATAACTTAAAAGATAACTTATTACTATAACTATAAATAATGCTTAGATAATTTTACTTTCGCAACAATATTTTTCTAAGTTCATTTTTAAAACCAAACAAACAGCCACCACTTGCTCGTCCAGCGCTATGTATTTTCTTTGCTGCAATCCACTGTAGAGAATAATCTTTAAAATAGGACGTAAATAGATGTTGATTAGCTGCAACTACGTGGGTTTTTAACAGAAATAATACATCAAAATTATTAATATAGGTTAATTACCAAAGTTTATTGATTTAATTATACGACAAAACATTGAAAATACTAAATTGCTATTGCGATGCCAGGAACTCATTTTGGTCATTACTATTTTTGCGAACTTCTCTAAAAGTTACTTCAATTGGGTAGTTGCACTCTGATAAGAGTTTGGACAAATACTCAGCATTTGTAACCGAATCTGCCATAATTTTACCATTCGACCATGTGAATTTATTATTTTCTATATATGTATGCAGAATTCTCCAAGCCGTACTTTGATTCCTTCATTTCTTTTAGAAATATTTTTGCTTCGCTGCCGCAGATTATATCGAACGTTTTGTTCCTCTTCTGTGTAGTCTTTTTGAATATAAACCTTTCTACCCTTTAACTTCTTTTAAGCGGTAGTAACATCGTATGCCTGCATACTAGTCTCTAGGGTAAAACAAAAAGATTTTCCGCCAGATATAATACGGCTTGACATAATATTAACGTTGAGCACAATTAGCGATTAAATTAACTTTAATCTCCGTATTTACTTTTCGAGTTGTATTTTTTAAAATTTTTTTGCTAGTTTAAGCGGCCACCGGTGGTGGTTTAAACCTAAACTTAAACTGTCAACATGCACTTGTTTAACATAAAGAACTGTTGCAAAAATATAAACAAAAAATACATTTTAAAACATGATATATTGCTTAGCACTTTTATATAATTTTTCCATGCTATATATTTTCTTTAATAAATTTTTTCTTTAAACACAAAAAATTTCTACCTTGTAAAAAATATTAAATTCGCGCATTTTCTTCTTCCTTAAAAACATCCGTATTGCTTGATAAAAAGTTCAGTATGGTAGCGCCACATGGTTTAAGCCACCACCCAAAAATATCAAATTCAATTGATACTAGATTAACGTAATTCTCAGATTAGCTAATTAAAGAATTTAATTAAATTGGCTCTTAATGTTATTACTATGTATTTAGCCCCGTTTTCTGGTGTTAGTATTATGTATTAAAGCCATCAGAGTAGCATTTTGTTGTATCTTAATCTTAAATGAAATAAATATTTTTCGATATTGCAGAATAAAAATTAAACAAACATTGTTTTTAAAAGTTTATAAATGCAGACTGCATTAAATAAATTGAAAATTTTTCGAAATAAGAAAATTTTTTTTTAGAAAAGTTGTTTGCCACATTCTATACGATTTTATGCAACTATGTTTAGTGGTAAAAATAGTTTTAAGCATCAATACATTTGAAAAAAATCTCACGAATACAAACATCTAATATGATGTTTATTTTATTTATTCCTCAACGATGTCAAAAATCTCACGAATACAAACATCTAATATGATGTTTATTTTATTTATTCCTCAACGATGTCAAAAGTTGTTTACATTTTCCTTACACATGTATATTTTTGTTTACGTTTTTTGTTTTTTTCCACACATACATACATGTTCACAAAACACATTTTTCCTTTTGTTTTCCCTATGTCGTAGTAAGATTTTGACAACGGCGAGGAATTTTACACAAACAAAATGCCTGTTGTTTTTTGTGTTGTTTTATTGTTGTAGAGGTAAGCAGACCTATTGGATAGGCCTTGCTAGGTACTACTCATGGCCCAATTAGTAGGTCTGGTTGAAACTAATACAATCCAACAATAGAAAAAACAACACGCATTTTTTTGCGTAAAAAATGATAAAGATGTCAAGAACAAAAGCAATTGTTTGTGTAAAAAATGGTAGAAATGTCAAAAGTAATTGCTACAAAAACAATTGCACGTAAAAAACAACTCTGCAAAAAATCAGCATGAATTTTAAGCAGACCTACTAATTCGACCATGGTACTACTGACTTTTGAGTTAGATACCTATCAAAGAGTCGGCATACTAGTTGTGTACTATGGCCATATCTCTTTTCCTCTCTTTCCTAAGAACTCATGACTTGGCGAATCAAACTTGACGTGTGTGAACCGGCACTTAGAAAAACTGCAAAATGTAGATAAATCTGCACATTTGGCAACGCTGCCTTCTAGTGAATTCGCCTTGTTTCCACCCAGTGATGCCAATAGTTGGGAACTTTCCCTTTTTGTAGGGATTTTTTCGGAAAATTTCACGCGTAGGGAAAAAAGGACAGATTTCTTATTTTTAGGCAAATGTGGGGAATTTTCAAACTTTTATTTCATTTCCAATTTATTGTCTAAAAATTCGTAAATGTTCGACTTATTTTCATTTAAGATTTTTTTTTATATAATTACAATAGTATTAAAGTACAAATGCAGTTTTTTAAACAGAAACTATATACTGTCAGTTCTAACAGCCTGGCAATCTTCAACAATTGCCAAAACCATGTAACCGAATATTCGTTGCCCCCTAAAAATGTATTAGGGCGACGAATATTCGCGTTCGCATTCGCGTACTATTCTCTTATTTTTGCTATTTGCATTCGCACTCACATTTGCTAAAATGTATGCAAATATTAAAAGAGAATATCTAATAAATGAAATTTCTACATAGAAATTAATTTGTAAAAACACAATCGTACCTTCTAAACTAAGAGAAATAAAACAACATTTTTAAAAAAATTTTAATAAAAACTTTTGAGGATAAGGAAGGATATATTTTTCAAAAAAAAAAAATTTTATATTTTAGTTCAGAAGAACTGAAGAAAATATTTTTTTTTAAATTTTACAGAGCCATCTTATTTGTTACCAAGTTTGCTAAAAATTATTAGATACTTATATAAAAAAAAAATTATTTAAAATAAGAATTTTGAAAAATATTAGGCATTTTTAAAAGGACAATAGATGAGGAAATGATTTTGTTTTGTCTCTAGATTAAAGGATATATGGAGGCGTTTCTGCTAAAGAAAAAAATTAACAGGGGTGTGCTTGAAATCGGAAACGTAAAACGTAAGAATTTTAAAAGTCGTTTTTTAATAAGATTATGACAAATATTATACAAATATTTCTGTATCAAACAGAATTTTATAACAATATGTAATTATAAAAATTGTATTAAATACAACTTCCAAATTCTGTCGTTTTACGTTTACGAGTTCGAGCACACCCCTGTAAATTTGTCACACAATGTTATTTTTTAAATTGCTTTTTTTTATGTGTGCGTATGGCATTTACATATTTATTATTGAGGTAACTAGCTTTAAAGTTAATTGAAAGTAATGCAGAGTCAGACAATTGACTACTTCCTAGGACATCGCAATGTTAAAAAAGTTAGTTAATTCCATATAAAAGCAGTGCAAGTGTCAACCACCACTACTTGAGAAATAGTTGGTTTTATATTTGTTTTTAATAAGTGCTTATATTATAATATTTTCAAAATGTTAACAATGTATGTATGTATTTGTTTGCCTGTTGCTAAAATCAAAACATTGTTAACGTAGGGAAAGGTGTAGGGAACATTTACTTGACTGTAGGGAAAAAACGGATTTTTTTAGACACGTAGGGATTTTTTTAAATTTCTCCTGACATCACTGTTTCCACCAGCCAAAACAAGGCAAATTTCCTGTTGTTGTAGGATTGCCACCACCAAACTGGAGATTTCAGCTTTTGTTTATATACTATTCATTTATATTTATAACATAAATCAAATTAAAAAATCTTTATTTTCATTTTCTGTAAATCAATTTTTTTACTGCAGAAAAACTAAAGAGCGTTTAGAATATTTTTTATAAATTTGTATTAATTTTTTTTTTTTTGACAGCAAAATGCTAAATTTAGCGCAGCGAGAATGGCATCTCTGCCTCAAATTGTTAAATAAGAAATAAGCCGCTGTCATCAATATATTTTTAAGTTTAGATTTCATTTTCTTTAGTTTTTATCGTTATTTATCATTAAACTCTTATATTAATACAAACTTATTTTAAAATATTGTAAACACAATACCAAAATACTTTTTCATGATTTTTGTACATTTTTCTTAAAATGGCGATTGTTTTGGGTGGAGGTATTAGTGGGCTTTCAGCCGGCTATTATCTATTGAAAAAGTTTGGTCAACCAACGGCCATATTTGAAGCTTCCAATCGTGTTGGTGGTTGGATACGTACAGAAAAACACAAGGACAAAGGTTTTATATTTGAGGCTGGACCAAGAACTATTAGGCCCAAGGGTATACCAGGAGCCAATACTTTAGAAATGATTGAAGACCTACAAATACCTGTGGAGGGCATAAAATCTTCACATGCTGCCGCAAAGAATCGTATGATTTATGCCAAGGGCCAGCTATGCATGCTACCTAATAGTTTAGGTGGTGCAATGAAGACTTTGCCGCCCTTTAGTCAACCTTTAATAATGGCAATATGGAATGACTTAAAATCAGGAGCGAAAAAAATTAAATATGGTGATGAGTCCATTTATGACTTCGTTCATAGAAGATTTGGTTCCGAGATTGCCGATTATGCTATAAGTCCCATGATATGTGGTATATGTGCAGGTGATGCTAAGGAAATTAGTGTTAGGTTTCTAATGAACGATCTGTTTGAGACAGAACAAAAATATGGTGGTGTGGTCAAAGGGATACTTATGAAGGTAATAGATAAAAGTAAACAACAAGTGAAATCTAAAGGCCTTTTTGTCGACAAAGAGCCGAATTTGTTTAAAGAAGCCAAAAAAAATAAATGGAGTATGTATACAGTAAAAAATGGTTTAGAATCTTTGCCTAAACATGTAAGCGAATATTTAAAAGCCCACAATGTAGAAATAAATCTAAGTTCCGAATGTAAAGATATGATATTTTCCGCAGACCGTGCTCATTTAACTATTAAAGACCAGGAAATAGAAACCAAACATGTTATAAGTTCACTTCCTAGTTATAAACTAGCCGCTTGCCTAAAAAACCAACACCCCGGATTGGCCGGTAAACTTTTAGAAATACCTTATGTCGATGTTGCAGTTGTCAATTTACAATATAACACCAAAGATCTGCTAAACAAGGCAGCATTTGGTTTTCTTGTACCCCCTTTAGAAAGAAGGCCCATTTTAGGCGTAATATTCGATAGCTGCTGTTTTGATATGAAGGATAATACTGTGTTAACTGTGATGATGGGTGGCAAATGGTTTCAGGAATATTTTGGCAGAAATCCTACACAAAAGGAACTTTTAGATATAGCATTGAATGAAGTTCAGCGAATAATGGGTATACATCAAGAGCCAAAAACTACAAGGGTTCATATTTTAAGAAAATGTATACCCCAATATACTGTGGGCCACAGGCAGCGAGTGCAAGATATTCGTCGCTACATAGAGCGTTACAAATTGCCTTTGTCGTTGTGCGGTTCAGCATACGATGGTGTAGGTATTAATGATGTTATCCTATCTGCCAGAATGAGTGTGGAACAATTAGCAGAGATTTAAATCAATTCTTTGTAATGTTCTTATTGTACTTTGATTAACTCTTTATTACATGTTACATTTATTTTATGTAAGAATTAAATAGATTTAAAATATTTGGTCCTGTTTTTCAACTTATTTACCAAAACCTCCTCTACAATTTGGACTGGGCTCCACAGTGTATGAAGGTTGCCACTGTTTTGGTGTTTTTGCCTCTATAGAGAGGGCGTGTGGAAATAAATCTGCCAACTTTTCTTTCACCACTTGATTTACCAAACGATGTCTCTAAAAAAAAAAAAGATTAATTTGGAACAGAAGTAGTTTACCCAAGTTAACCGAAAATTGCTTTAGGAAATAGGTAGAACATTTTAAAGAAAAAAATTTGGCGCCGACGCTTACATAATTTCCGAGTTATGGACCTCCGAAATTTCGAAAATTATTTGCTCATACATACATATTTAAATTTAATTATGTTTTGATGCAATAATATGGTATGTATCATAAAAAGCTTTTTCAAAATTCTGAAAGATGCGATCAAAACCCGGTTTCGCGTGCTAAGTTTTTGGCATTGCCGGCCGGGAGAAAGGATTTCAAATTCTGTGCTGCGTCGAACACCGGCTTCGCTTAATAAAGTTTTCCTTAATTTTTGAGTAAATGTGATTAATTTTTAAAAACGAAAATGCCAGAAAATACCTATGTTTAGGAAAAAAAAAAGTTAAAGTTCACAGTAGTTAACAAAAACACTAAGCCCATACATTTTTGCTGGGCTTAATGTGTTGGTTAACTGATGTGAACTTTAACTTTTTTTGCATTAGAGGGAATACATATCTCTAACTTGGGTGAACTATATTTAAGCCTTTAATTTTTTTTAAATTTATAGGTATGTATTTTTGATTAGACAATTTTTGTGATGGCAAATAGGAAAAATTTAAATATTTTTACCTTGATCAAAGAAAGATCATCAAACTTTTCCGAAACTACTAAAACTTTAAAATGTGTTTCAGATCCCTTGGGCACATTGTGCATATAGGATTCATTTATAACTTCCAAGTGTAGAGGTTGTAAATGTTCTGTTATGGCCACAGAAATAGCTTCTGCCACAGATCCTTTTGATTCAGTCATTGTACTATATCTATTTTGTACTAGAGCTTGAGCTAAGATATATTAACATTTTAAAATGGTTTAAACTAATATTTTTCAACTTACGCCTTTTTGATAACAAACGTCCAATATTTATCATTTTGTGTTATTTATTTATTGTTGCCGATTATGACAGCAGTGTTTATTTTGATATTTTATGTTATACCAAAAATATGCAACACTGTGAAAATACATAGATGCAAATTTGTGTATTAACGCGAAACAGCAGTACTTTTAACCCTAGAATGCAAAACAGGGTATACCATAATACTTTGTTCTGAACTTCAGTTTACCCACTATAAAAAAAGCCCATAAAATGTTCCCTAGAATCTCGCACATTTTTAAACTCGAATAATGCGTTTCGTTGTTACGAACCGTTTGGACTGGCGAGGTTTCGAACCAGGTCCCCTACGATTATTCTCGGGGGGTTCCAACCCTTCTCACCAGCCACGTATTCGAAAACGAAAAAAAAAATGAAATATAAAATACAATTCAAAAGTATAAAAAAACACAACTCTACTACATGAAGAATTTAAGAGACAGCTCTTCGTCTCCTTGGCCCTCCCAACCTTGTCATAAAAGCATCCTCTTATCTTCTTCCTATAACCCACCTCCTACTAACCACTCCATCATTGCCTGTACCTTGCTAAATCAAAGAATCTAAATATTCAAATTAACTTAAAAGATTTTATTATTCGTGCTTAATTCCCAGTTTTTATTCTTGATAAAAACACTTGAAATTTATTGTTGATGGGATAAGCTATTCCTATGCGCATTTCACTGGTTGCTTAGGCCAGATCATCAGGAAACTTCATCCAAAAAGATTTTAGAAAAACTAAAGATATTAAACCAAATTAAACTGTTAAGCGTATAAGAACCATAAGCAACAGCTCTACTTGTAATAATATCAAAGTTTAAACAAAAACATCAACAATAAACAGTGAGTTTATCTTTTCTTACATTCCCCACTACAATTGATTGGAAATCTTCCAAGATTAATTGTAGTTGTAAGTAGGTTAAGAAAAAACAAAATGCAAAAAACAACTTCCAAAGCATGTTGCCATGTAAGTTTTTTTAGGCCGTGCACTTGCCAGTTTATTATCAAAAGTAATTTTTGGGAATACAAAATTTTAATTTAAAAGATTTTGTTATTCGTGCTTAATTCCCAGTTTTTATTCTTGATAAAAACACTTGAAATTTATTGTTGATGGGATAAGCTATTCCTATGCGAATTTCACTGGTTGCTTAGGCCAGATCATCAGGAAACTTCATCCATAAAGATTTTAGAAAAACTAAAGATATTAAACCAAATAAAACTGTTAAGCGTATAAGAATCATAAGCAACAGCTCTACTTGAAACAATATCAAAGTTTAAACAAAAACAAATAAACATTTACATAATTTATTATAAAAAAAAAATTGTGATTGTAATATGGGCATTTCCGTCAAAAGGTCCACCGTGACCGAAAATTTAAAAGTTTTTAAGAGCTTATTATTTTACGATATTGGTATAGAGAAATATATAGATTTTACTAATTTTATAAATTTACCCATAAATCTGTTCACTTAGATAAACAATCAGACTGCAAAGTTGTGCAAACGTAATTTCTTATTTGTGAGAATGTTTTATTGCATGTTTTCTTTAATATTATCTTCCTTAAAAGAGTTGATATTTGATGAAAATTATTCCAAAAAAATTTTCTTACATGGTCTGTAATAAAAGGAAGAGTTCGAAGAATAATATGTTATTCGGATTAACGGTAAATTTTTATTTTTTTAATCATTATTTAGTTAAGTTATTATGGAAAAAATGTCACGTTCGAAATGTCACGTATCGAACCAGATTTTGGCTTAAACAAAGAAAAATATAGAAGATTTTGGAATCAAACCAAAGTCATTTAAATGTTACATTGCTACGTAAAATTCTGAAAGTAGTTTGACCAAAAAATTGCGACAGGTTTCGTTGAATTACGACTTTTTATACATGGCCACAAAAACTACTTCTATTTTTTTCACGTTCGAACCGCTACTTCTTTTGCCATTTTATTTGACCTAGAATCGCGCCCCCCATAAACTTTAGCATAGATAATAGTGCTTTCTAAGTGCTATAATTTAAGGGTTAAAAGAACGTAGAAATATTTGTTGTTTGAAATGTTATTGCATGTTTGATGCGTACGACTGTCACGTTCAACACTTTGGAATTACCCATATCCGATTTCACTAATTTATATACATACATAAATATCAATTTTTGTTTAAAATTCGTTGTTCATGTCAAATAAAAATAAAATTATATGAAAAACTATATTTAATATGAATTGATATTTAAATAGAATTGGTGAAATTGGCCATAAGTCTTGCAAACGCATAGTTCTAGAGATATGGATATACATATAAATATATTTGCGATTTTCTACTATGTTCTGAACGTATATAGGTATTTTAAATCTTCTTAATCCATTAAGAAGGGGATGGTTTTGCGAAAATACTAGTTTTTGCAGGTTTTATTAAAGTATAGAGGAGAAAGTCTTTGCACCAGGCTATGCAGAAAAGCCTTAAGGGCCAACCATAATGTGCTTAAGTTGGCTTAAGCAAATGTGCGAATACATGTTAATTATATGAGGCAAACCATATTTAACTTAAGGAAACTTTTTGCTAAGTTTAATGAAACTGTCATTTGCTTAAGCAAATCTAATTGCGAATCTAATCGCACATTCCGTACGGAATCAAATGTTTTTTTATTTTGTTTTTGTCTTTTTAAATACATTTGAGAGACTTTTTGTTAATTTTTGACAGTAGGTTAAGCAAGGCTATGCATATTATGGTTAGGCCTTTAGATTTTTTGTGAAGGTATAAATTTTAATAGGGTACACTGTACACTGGTTGTGTGTTTGCGAGGAATTTTTTGTTGTGTTCTACGGTTAAATAAAAATATCGTTAAAGTTAAATAGCACAACTTGTGAGCGATAAATCAAAGGATGGTTCATCATACCTGGTGGGCTACTCTCAATTGCGATGCGAAAGAAAATGGTAGCAAATCTAGCGATTGGTACTCTTTAATGCGTTTGCGCATTTGTTTTTCGCATCTATTAATTTTTTTTCTTTTCGCAAATCATCACTATTTTATTTAAATTTTCCAATTTCAAATATTTTTACATATCTGCGCTATCTTTCATTTTTGTTGTCAGTATTGCTCCATTTTCAAAAAATTTTGCGAAAGTGATAGAGAGTACCAAGTTGTTGGCATTTAGCTTTCGCATCGAAATTGTTTTCGTATCGCAATAGAGAGTAGCCCCCCTTGTAGTTTAAAGTAAAGTTGTTAAAAAAGAACAATTTTTATACGACCGATAAAATTCTACCTTAAGCTATCGGCAAGTTGTGAAAACGGGCCTTAATTTAAATGTGCAATAATTAATAAAAACAGAATATAAAAATAAAGTAATAAAATTTTTTATTTTTACATATATAATTTAGAAGTTTTTCCTTCTATATACATATTTACATATGTATAAATATTTTTATTATTTAAACATTTTTCGAATGTGCTTCTTTGAGTCAACTTTTTTATTATTTATTTATTTTTAGTTTTTGTTAACACTGATTAAAAAATTTCAACAAATCATTTCTAAATTCCATTAGAAATTTTTTTAAGACTTAAAATAAAAAGGAAAATTATTACGAGTTATTAAAAAAATCTTTTAAAATTTTTAAACTAATAATCCACCAATTTTTTTAATTTTGGTGGAGCTGAAATAACAACACGGCTGCGACTGGTTGTAGCACTCTTAACGGACTGTTGACTTTCACCGACACGATGATCTCGGTTATGTCTATCTCTATCCGAACGTTCACGTCCATCACTGCCTTTATTGGAGTGGTAGCGATCTGATGTACCACTACTACCCCAATACCTTTGTCTATCACTATCTCTGTCCCTATCTCTATAGCGAGTACGGTCCCTGTCTCGATCACGTTCCCTCTCACGGTCACGATCTCTTTCACGCTCGCGTTCGTGTCTAGATATTGATCGCCTTTGACGATCATCATAATGTGAGCGTTCTGTTGTATAACGCGAAGATCGTTCGCAGCTCGGCTCTCGACGACGTCTGGGACGCGATACACTACGTCTTCGTCGCCTAGAGTTGCTACGCCTGGTACGAGATTGCGAACGTGACCTTGGATGTCTAGAACGACTTGGGGACCGTCTACGCTCACGACTAGATGAACGTTTTATTGTTAAAGGTGATCTACGTTTCGGCTCACGACTTCGATTTCGTGTTTTTTTGACAATAGAACGTTCGCTACTATGTGATTTGCTCCTTTTCGATTTGGTAGCTAAAGCCATATCCGAGGTATCACTCTCAGATTCTTTGCTATTTTGCGATCCATAGCGGTGACGTAGTTCTCTTTGCCTGTAATTGAATTAGGTATTTATTATTTGGTAGTATCTCATAAAAAAATTTAAACTAATTACCTTCTGCGTAATTTTATAGATAATTCACGCATTTCTTCTTCACGCTCTTGTTGTAATTGTCTTTCTCTTTCAGTTTTTTCAATCTCAGCTTTTTTGTCAGCTTTATCTGCAATTTTAAAATTATTAAGAAATACATAAGTATATTCGCATTGTTTTTTGAGAAAATGGTTAATTGGTGCCACACTGTACACTCGCTTACATTGCTTATTAAGCAAATTCTGCATTTTTCTTTTAAGCCGTTCGCGTAAATTTAAACGTCCGCTGCTTCCGCTAGCTCCAGTTCCAATTCCAGAGGAACCCTGTAAGAAGTCACTTTAAATAATTAAAAAACTAATTGCATCAATTTTAAGAATGCCTTTAGTCCGATTAAAGGAGTCTCTGAAATAAGTGTAATATTACTAAATGGCGTTCTATTAGGTCTCGTATGTCGCAGTTGTCAAAGTCTAAATATAAAGTAGTTTTTGTAGAATTTAATTCGTTAATTTTACAAGACAGGTTGTGGTCCCCAAATACATATATTGGTGTGTGAGGCTTTGAATTTATTTGTTGGTTCTTACTGACTTTGGTTTCAGGAGCATTACTATTAGTCGTGTTCGAGCCATATTTGCCTGTTTGTTGAGGTTGCTGTGAGGATTTTCCCTTATAGGACGAAACTGAAGTCGATGGCAAAGGATTTGATTTTTCAGAGCTAAAAGAAAAAAATATATACATTTGTATTTATATGACCGTTATTTTACTAATTTTGAAATCATCTTCAACAAATTATTACAAACATAAAAAGGGTCAACTTTACACTTACGTAGTGTCTACATCCATTAGATCTTGATTATCGGTTGCATCTCTAGTTTTAATGATTTGCGACGTATTTTCACCATCATTGTTGTCTGATTCTGAGTTATTCTCGGACGAAGAATATTCATCTTTTTTACGACCATAATAGCGCTTTAATGGAGGGGGAGGAGGTTCAATGACATTTACATCAGATAATGATTGTTTAGTAACCAAAGTTTCCATTGGAGTGTGGACAGTTTGAGTAGGTATTGTTAGGATAGTTTTTGATGGCGATGTCGAGGCTATTCCAGTTTCTTTACTAATATTTGTTTCTACGAGTATTGCTTTACGAGGAGGTTCAGATTTCTCCTTTAAACTAGTCGTTTTGATATGCCTTGAAATAGAATGTGAGGAACTACGAGATCTATGCCTTGATAATGTCGTGATCTTAGGACTACATTTAGTTCTTCTCGTTGATTTGTAATTTGTGCGTAATGGGGAAACGGAACTTCTGTTTATTGATGATGATGACGATGAATTGTAACGCCTACGTCTTGGTCTGGATTTAGAATGAGATCTTAAAGGTGATCTGGTTCTAGATCTCTTATAACATTCTTTATGCCTTCTTGAATAAAAACTGCGTGGTTTGTTTACTGATCGTGACCTAGAACGTGAATGCGAAAACGATCTTTTGTCAATTTTTCTGTGCCTTTTATACGATGTACTTCTAGACCTTGACTTTCGAGCTGATCTCCGCGAACGTCTACGAGATCGACTATGCGATCTACTACGTGAATAGCTACGACTCCTAGAGTCCCTTTTCTTAGAAATAGTATTTATTTGTTTGAGTTTTTCCAAATTCTCTTTAACTTTCTGAGCATAAGTCGTTTGTCCCGAGGCAGCTGAAGTACTAGCACCCACGCAAGCTGCACCTAAAGTAGAAGCACCTTTACCCAATGTTATGGTAATTTTCGAATGGGGCTGCAGCTCATCTTCACCGCCGAATGATGTGATGTAGGTAATTTTTTCTGTGGTATCAGAAGGAGACGGTGATCTTGAATCACTTTCTTCATCTTTACCTATGTTATCTTCTTTCGCCGCATAACTTGGCGGACTAAAAGGTCTTCTCGCAATGCGTCTTTCCTTTTGTGCACGTCTTTCCCTTCTTGATTTACGACCACCTAATAAGATTTTTTCCCTTTCTTCTTCTCTTGCCAACCGTAAAGCGTCAGCCTCATCTGCATCTTTTGTCAAATAAGAGTAGAAATCATTACTTAGCATACCATAATTACGTCCACATGCATTTAATTCATGAGCTTGATTTGTATCCAATTTCGATACTTCTATCGAAACATCCATATCCATATCAGAGTCCGACTCCGAATCCGATTCATTTTCAGTCTTCTTCGTGGTAGAAATAGATGCAGCAGGACCAGTAGCAATGCTTGCTATTCCTCCAACCACTTTTGGATGCTTCAAGTGAGCAAAAGGTTGTTGACACTCTGGTGCATTATCGGTTGAATCGTCATAAGAATAACCAATGGCTGCTCCCGATTTCTGTGATTTCTTTTTACCCTGATTACTTTGACCCTCCAGTGGCGCATTGGCACCAAATTGTTCTTCTAAATATAATTGATGTAAGAATTTTTCTTCAGGCACATTTAAAAAATCATTTTGGGCTAATATTCTATATCGTTCGTAGTTGCATTGCCGCTCTTCCTGAGATATGTCTATTTCACTGTCCGAAACTTTCGGTATAGCAGGTATATAATCTAAGTGAGCACGAACATCGAAACGATCAATAAGGTTGTCATGTTGTCCCTGCCACGGTACTCTATACATATAAAAAATGGAAAGGCATAAATTATAATAATTTCCTTTAACGAAATACCTACATAAACAATTTTAGAATACTTATGTAGGTTTTTATGTTCATTGCATTAATACGATTGTTTTAAAACATGTTTAAGAAACTGGTTTAGAAAATAAATTGCACACACAAAGCTTTTACCCAAAACAATGGAAAGTGAACTGGTTGCTATGTTGCATTTAATGATTGAACTCATTTAACCTTTTACTTCTTTTTATATTAGTACAACTTGGGAAAAAATGCTTCAACAATTTATGTACACATGTTCCATATCATTCTTAATTTTTCTTTAAAATACTTAGAAAAATTACCCCCAACCATGATGCACATTGTTAAGCATTTTTTTTTATTGCAATTTTTAAAATGCAAAAACATATTTTTCCGTTTCAAATTCCGTCAACATATTTGTATTAGATACTGTTTGCTACAGAAATTTTAAGTGTCATGATGCCTGAATTCCGTAGATGGTGGTAGTGCACTCATTTTGCAGTTTCAACTCACACTTAGTGATAGTGCAAAAATATTGCAATCATTTTGTTCATGTTGAGCGATGAATTGAAAATTTGCAGTTTCACTAAACATGAGTGATAGTGATGTTAAAAAATTTTGCACTCAAGAAAAAATAGTTTGATTTAAAAAAAAAGCAATCATCAGTTTATTGCAATTTTTTTTTTTCTTCACTCATTTGAGTGCAACTAAAATTGTTGCGCTCAATTTAAAATCAAAAACTGGGTTTTTCATGATTAAAGCCAATAATTATACCGTTATTTAACACATTTCATTTTGTTTAATATTCTTTGCTTATGTATATCCTCCAAAAAAATCAAAAGCCATGCCCATAAAAAGTTACATTTTTTGAATTTTAGTAATACAATATTTGTATGAAGCTTTTTTGATTGCAAGTCCAAATTTTGCACTATTCGAATTGAGTGCAGATTTTTGCATTCAATCTGCGTTTAGTGAAGGTGTAAAAATTTTTAGTGGTAGCTAAAAAATAATAATCATCACTAAAGCTTTAAATCAATATTTAGTGCACTACCCCCAACTATGCTAAATTCCAGCCTTACTGATAATCCAAAATCAATGTGGATTTTAATGTGTATAGTAAACGTTTACATGACAACCCCCGTAGGCTTTTATACCATTAATAATGAAAATAATAAATTCAATATCACTTGCATGATTGCAGCCCCATCTCCTGCTGCTGCTAAGGCTGGATCCAAATGTATTTTACAACGTCTGCCATGAATTTGTATGAATTGTGTAGGATCTGCTTGCTAAAGAAAAAAAAGAGCAATTAAACTTTATTTTATTTAAAATTAAAAAAAAGTACTTGCAATTTTTTCATAAAAGTCTTGTCTCCGTTCAGCCCGGCGTCTGTAGTCAACAATAAGACCGCGAATGCGGCGTTCTTGCTTCCGAGCTTCATGCCACATTTTTTATTTATTTAATTATATTTAAATATTTATAATATTAATATAGTATTTACATTTAACATTTCATTTCTTAAAATTTTTGTAAAATTACAATTAAAAAAAAAATAAAAATTACACGCGTGACGCCTCTTCTAAAAAAAAATCTAGTTTGTTTTACACAGCTGACACAGTTTGTTAGCACAATTGTATATTTTAGTATTTACTGCTACTAAGTTTTAGTACTTTTTACTACAACAATGAAAGGATATTAAGGAGAAAATTATTCTCTTAAAATACTATTCAAAACAAATAATTTTTGCTATTCAATAAACAATATAAAATTGATTTATCTAGTGTGTCAAAATATAAATTAGTTAACTAATAGATGGCATCCAGTCTTGGATTTTATTTAAAACCAAAAGTTTTAGATACAAACAGTTTCGAAGATGATGATTTATTTGGCAATGAAGAGGAAGATACAGATTTCGATAACCAAGGATATTTACAGGAAGTACCTTATACCTCAAGTAGTGTGGACAGAAGTTCTATCGGCTCTATTCCTTGGGCAGACGATGCTATCAAAATTAATAAAATGGAGTGGGAAAGGGTGGAGAAGATGTTAAATGGCTTGGAACCTTTACCAACAACGGAAGACGATTTAAGTAAGGAAATTTTAGATTGGCAAAAGAAATTTCCTCAGTTGCTCAACAAAAACAAATATAAAATAAAAACTTCAAGTTCAGATTCATTGGATATTGAATTATTGCCTAGTCTCGACTTGACCTCCGAAGAAGAGAATGAGGAAGCAAAAGATAAAAGCACACTGACCCGAAATCGCATAACAGATGTATCAATGACTCCTACATCGCCTATCCGAAAATCATCAGAAGATAACAATCTATGTCAATTAATGGATAATTTTACCATTAAGTCCATACCGTTGAAACTGAGCCAACGTGAAACAAATAGAGCACTTATTAGTAAAAGAAAGTGTGCTAGTTCAACTTCATCATATTCTTTGCGCTCTCCTCCTACTCCTATACAGCAAGTTCCTTTAGTTGCTACGACAGCAAATCGTTTTCGTATTCCCCCCATTTTAAATGTTTTAGACTCCAGAAAAAAGTTTCGAAGTTTGGCTCAAAATAAAAATCAAAGTTTTGTACAATTGACACAAATACAACAGGCAAAATCGGCCGCTGTGGCGCAAGACCAAAAACCCCGCTCCCGTTTTCATACGGGTCACAGATCAGCATGGAATGTACCCCTGGCTGCCAATCGTTTCTTTAATAACAGAAACTCAATTATTTTACCATCTTTAGCATCTAGACACCAAGTCATACAGCAATACAGCACACAACCTACAACTACATCCACGACCAGTGAGGTGGACACATCAAGCACAACACCTTCGTGCCGGACGCGGACGAACTTACTGAGAACAAATGATAACAGCTTTACTCATAATTTGACGACCAATCACCCAATAGTCCTAGGAGAATTTTACACAAATGCCTCAACACAAACTTCTAATACAACATCAGGAAGATCAATATCAGCTGCAGTACAATATCCAAAAGTTACTACTTTTAATGCCTTATATTTGCCATGTAGTGCATCAAAATTTCACGCTTTCAAGTAAGAAAGCTTGAAAAATAATAAAAATAAAATCTTTTTTTTTAGATATAGTATAAACTGGAAATTTTTATTTGTATTAATAATTTTTTCCAGAGAATTACATTTGCTTTTTCAAATACCTAACTGCTTTATATGCTAAAATTATCCAAACGCAATCTTCCCTCATTTTCGGTTAAGTACAATAAATCCGATAGAGATTGCTCACATATTAATTCTTCAACTCTATCGTACATCTAAAAGAAAAGTTAGCAATATAATGAAATTGGGTATCGATAGGTGGATATTATAAGGAATATTAATTACCCCTTTTGCTTTATAATTTGTTACTATATCAGGATATTTAAATGCTGGTCCAAAGTTTACACTTACTGTTGCACTTTTATGTATTGATATGGTTGGATAATATGATCCAGTATATATATCACTAAAAGCTATACCCTGAGATTGTCCATTTTTAAAAAACTCTATTTTACTACCTGGTGCTATGCATAAATTCTTTAAAGTTTCTTGGATTTGGTCCTTGTCTTCATAGTACAAATGTGATTTGAACTTAACAAGAGGCTGTAAATGAGATATATTATTAAAAATATATTTTTTTACCCGTTGTTTGTTTAAATAAGTAAAAATTGACTTAAACTTATTCCGAGTGAAGTTTACGCCACACTCTGTAAATAACGAAATTTAAAAACAACTTACTCTATCTTTAAATGTATTAGGCAAATAGTCGACTTCCTTTTCTTCAGGCAAGTCAATTAGAAATCCAAGGGTGTCACCTTCAACATAAGCATTACTATAATGTTTACCATGGCTTTCACTAAATCTTGTACCCTTTCGTGAACGCCAGGAGTAACCAAATTTATCATAGCCCAGCGGAGCTTGTAGATTGCCATACTCCTGGCCCCAACCTAAACGTGTGGCTGAACCCTCAGGCATTTCTTCTATTGTTACTTCAAAATACCAGCGACCACGATTTACGGCTGAAAAAAGGCAAATTATTAACTTATTCAAGAATATGTTTTGCGACTTACAGTGTGTGGCTCTAACCATACAATAGCCCTTTTCTCCTGTCACGGCTAAACGATCTTCGGATATTTTAAGTTGTGGTGCTCGATCGTGTAGTGCTAATAATACACTGTTTGGTACTAATGTTCGATATAACCAACCCGGTATGGGTTTACCAGCCCAATCGGAAGATTCGTCAAATTCTTGCCTAAAAGGAGCATGTGGGTCTGGTTCGGCCAATATATAACGATAGCCATCTTTGTTAAAAGGATGTTCTAAAGGATAACCATGGGCCGGAAGTTTTACATTAGCTGTTATATCAGAACTTGGTCTACCTTTTTTACCGGTAGGGCCGGAATCTGTACCAGGAAATTTTCGCTTATATTGTCTATTGTTTTTGGATAAAGAAGCTAAAAAGAATATAAATCAAATACGTATGTATGTACATAAAGATATTTAATAAATTATGGTACAAATAGCGCATTATAAATAAGTACGTGTCACACCAAATGGAACAAGTAAAAAAAGCACATCCTCCACCATTCGTATACATTTTACTCGTTAAAGTTAGCAACAATTTGATTTACTCGTGTTAATGAATAAAATATTACGTACGTTCTTCATCACGCGTAACCACACTTTCCATGATTTTTGTTTCTTTGATTTTTGTTGGTTTTTCTTTTGGATCAGGTACAATTTTACAATTCAAATCAAATAAAAAAAAAAATTAACTAAAGCCACATTAATTGCATAGAATATTTTAGTATAATATGTGCACAGTCTACTTCAATATATGTATGAATGTATGTAAATTCACAACTGTATTTCTGTTATTGTAACAATAATCTTCGCCCCTCTTCCACTCCTTGACAGCATTAAAAACTATTGTTATAATTTAGTGAAGTCGCTGCATAAATTCCTCTTCCACTTGTTACGAATCTTAATCTTTCTATTTAATAAATAACATAAATTGCTTATTAATTAAGCAATTGCAAATTAAAAAAAAAAAAGAAATCACAATAAAATAAACTATTTAATTCTTGCCAGCGAACTTATACACTATTAACGACAACTGCGACAGCAGAAATAAATATAACAAAAACACTAGCAGCAACAATATTATTTATTACACACACATTTGTTTGTTTGTACGCTGCCCAAATAAAATCAAAACAATACAAAACACAAGTTGGGACATTTTGCTACGCCGAATATTTGGTACCCTACACCAACAGTTATTTCAGGAGTGGGCTTTATAAGGGACATATGGTAAGCAGTGTGACCAGATTTTTAAAAAACTTAAAGCTAAATCATCCTTAAAATAGAGCTAAAAAGAGCTAAAGAAGGAAATTTTAAGCCAAAAAATAAAGCTAAATTTCGGTATAGCTTACTGTAGTAACTTTTGATAATTTCGATATTTTTCATAGATTAAATGGTGTTTAAGTAAGTATATATAATATCCTTGACTTTGTTCTTAAAGGTCAATATCAAGATACTCATATTTGAAAAAAAGTTTTTATAAAAAATGTTAATTATATTTAGCTGAGAATAATTCCAAGCTTTACTTATCAACTTTGACTTAGACATATAATAGGTGTGCTTATTTACTAGCAGAAATATGCGACTAGAGAGTAAATTTAAAATTTAAAAAATTGTTTTCCCATTGTTTGGAACTATTTGCCGAAAATATTGTTCTTTAATTTTAATTTAAAAATTTTAGAAATTATTTTTTTTAAATAAAAATATGAAACAGGTTAAATAATACTATCGGAGATAAATAAAAATTTTACTATCAGAAATTTTCAAAAAAATAGTCGTTGTCGTGATCGAAGTCGCTTGAAATTTTTGTCGATTTCAAAATCACGACAACGGCAATGTAAAACACATAAGTAAAAAGTTCGTCGTATATATCTGTGGTTTTCATGGGCAACCGCGTATGTCTTAAAATAAAATTTTTTAGGAGAGCCGAAAAACCATTCTAGATCAAACTATGGGCTAGGTATTGCACTTTTTGATCGGAATGGGTCTATCTGTTTTCAAAAAATTTTAGAACCATGTAAAGAGCGCTTAAAATTAAGAAATATGGCATCAACATTTCAAAATCGAAAAAATTTACATACGCGGTTGCCCATGAAAACCACAGATATGTCGTTTGCGTCAATCATAATACCAATTTTTAAAAACGGCTAATTTTCGACCACGACAACAACACTCACTCATAAGAAGGCCAAACAAGATATTTTTTGTCTTGCTATTATCAAATAGAAATATGTATTTGGTTTTTTTAAATCACATAAACTTACTATTTATTCAAGAAATATTGAAAGTGTGACTTTTGATAAAAATTCTTAAACTTTTTGAAAAATTGCGTACCTTTTTTTCTTCGCCTGGCAGCACTTGTATGTATGTAGAGCAAATCTGCAACAGCGATTTCTTCTCCGCTGCCAGATTATTATCCTTTTAACTTAACCACACATAAGCTTATTTGGATAAACTGCTTTATTTATTTTGAAATATAAATAAACACGAAATTTGAATTAAAAAAGGCTAGAAAAAGCTAAATGCATTGTTGAAAAAAGCCAAAAAAAAAGCTTAAAGCTAAATGAAATATCTTAAGCTAAACACGAAAAAATAAAGCTAAATTTAGCTCGAAAAAAGCTAATATGGTCACACTGATGGTAAGTTAAGAACCGATCTTCACGAAAATTGACAGTGTGATTTCTAATCATATCAAACTGTGGCAGACCAATTAGCGTTATAATAGCTTTATTCGTTACGGCTTTATGCGTACTAAAGTGTTTTCCAAGAGTGGACTTTTTATGGGGCCTAGGTATAGTAAATTATATTAATTTTTGTAACAAAATTATACATTTTTTAGGCTAGTTGTTCCACTTTTGGATTCATAACACCTATCCTTCTAAGCCGATTTTGCTAGATTTCAACCCCAAATTGCTAGAAACAATTTGACACCAATATTGTTCTTTTCTTTTGAGTTTTTCGAAAGTGAGCGTCTTTTACATTGCTTAATATATCTATATATCTATCTATCTTCTATATATATAAAAATGAAAAATGTTTGTATGTGTGTTTGTTTGTTTGTTTGTTGGCTTATAGACTCCTAAACTACTGAACCGATTTTCCTGAAATTTTTACAGATACATCACGTGAGCCCTAAAAATAAAATAGGCTACTTATTTTTTCGATAGGGGCAGGGGAATCGGTATCCCCCATAGGATGCCAATATTAATTATCGCATATATTAAGATCCGCTGAACGCATTATGCAGAACTTTTGGTAGTAAGATCTTCTGAGCCCCAAAATTAAAATAAAATAGCAGCGGGGGAAGTGGAATCCCCCATAGGACGCCAATGTTTAACATCGCATATCTAAAGAACTGTAATAGTGAGAATGTTCAAACTTTCTAGAAGTCACTCTTATGGTATACAACACTTTTGAAAATAACAATAAAGCGGGTAGGCGCAGGGGGGGGGGGAAATACCTCCCATAGGATGCATATATTAAATATCTTCAAAGTCTTCAAAAGTGGTTAAAGCTATTATTATAGTAAACTATAAATTTCAATATACAAATGGGCGGGGTAGACGGGGGAGGAGCAGTACCCCTCATATATAGAAATATTAATAAGAGCCACTGCACTCATTTTGTTGAACTTTTGGTAGTAGGATCTTCTGAGCCCCAAAATTAAAACAAAATAGCGGCGGGGGTAGTGGTACCCACCATAGGACGCCAATGTTTAATATCACATATCTTAAGAACTGTTATAGTAAGAATGTTCAAACTTAGTAGAAGTCACTCCTATGGTATACTACACTTTTGAAAATAAAAATAAAGCGGGAAGGCGCAGGGGGGAAAACCTTCCATAGGATGCATATATTAAATATCTCTCAACTGAAGAAGTTGTTTAAGCATTGTAGCGAAGCGCACCGGGTTAAGCTATTATCGTATAAAAATGGCATAAAAAAAAAGGTTCACACGGAATGACAAACTTAGTATATATACCCTCTTTACAACTGTGTAGTTGTGAAGGGTATAAAAAACGGGCAAAAAGATAACAAGAAAATAAGTCAGTCAGCAAATATTACTCGTAGATGATACACAGAACAACAACAAACAGCTGCTGCTGCCACCGCCAACAGAACATGTACACTAACGGCCATTTTCACCAAGTTCGGTTAAAACTAACTTTCAATTAAAGTTCCGGTTACCCATATGTTTTGACAGCTATAACCGATAGTTAATTATAACCGAACTTGGTGAAAATGGCCGTAACGCTAATAAAAATACTTTAGTTAAGGTTACTGCTCTGTTGCAGATAATGACGTTTGTAACAGAGTTGTGTCTTAACCCTGCCTGTTTACATGGAGCGATTTTTGATTTTGATTTTTTCAAGTTGACTACTAACGGCCATTTTCACCAAGTTCGGTTATAATTAACTATCGGTTATAGCTGTCAAAACATGTGGGTAACCACCCTACAAGAAGTGAAAGAGCGAGTACTCACTTTTTTCACGTTGGTGTTAAGAAAATGATAGAAAGAAATGACAGAAAACTTGATTTCGGTCATTTCATTCTATCATTTTATTAACACCAACGTGAAAAAAGTGACAACTCGCTCATTCTCTTCTTGTAGGGCAGAACTTTAAGTAATGGTTAGTTATAACCGAACTTGGTGAAAATGGCCGTTAGTCTTTCAATTCGATTGTACTGTGTGTGCTCGAGTCTCTTGATTAGCTGTCGGAATTAATGTTTGTAGTTTTATTTTGTAACAAAAAAGTTAAGTGTTTTAAAAATTGTATTTTATTTCACTAAATTTTAAAATTAATTTAAAATCTTTCAATTCAGTTAATGAAGTGTGTGGCCAAGCATCAATTCAGTTGAAAGACTCAGTTGACAACTGCATTGAACCGTGTATGGGGCGCATACGAATTCATTTACACAAACTTCCCAAATTTGCCTAACAATTTTGACTCGCAAACTTGGGTTGTTGACTTGTTCATTTATACAAACACATTTTTTTATTTCTTAAGCTTCGTACAGACGGTGGTCAGATCTTACAATGTTGTCATTAAAATTGACTAAAAATGTCTTGCAACTGTGTGAACATTGTACGCTATTTTCATTTGGCAGATATGTTAAATTAATGGCACCATTGTCAGAAAAATGACAGCATTGTAAGATCTGACTATCGTCTGTACGAAGCTTTACCGTCGTTTTCAACGAAAAATTCAAGTGGTAATAAATCACAAACAACAAATTCTTGCAATAATTTAAGCATTTTATGCATTTTTAAAAGCAAATTTCAAATGTTGTAGTTTTATCTAGAGAACGCCGAAGTTTCCAAATTAGGTACAAGTATGTTAATTATCAGTACACAGTGTCCCTTCCCACACAAACATTGAAAATTTCTTTATATCTGGTGAACGGAAGGAGCCAAATTTTCCAAACAAGGTACACACATCTCGGTTTTCGTTGGTCGATATGCCAAAAACATAAGCCACTTTTGACATTCCTCTCTCAGAAAAAAAATTAGCACAGCTGTGCTTTAAACGCCACCTGAAAAAATAATTCGCCTCGATAGCTGGGTTTTAAATACACAATTTCTCCAATATGGGCGGAGTTGAAGAATTGTACGTGGCACCTCCCGTACACACATGCATATGAGCATTTTCATGTCAACGTACGTGACATTTGTACGCCTTTTGAAAAGTAAAGATTTTGCAAAATTGGTAGTAACTGGAAACTTTTTTTATTGTTTCATTTAGAGGGTACTGTTTTTGATGAACAAAAATACCACATTCGGAACCTTGTTGTCAAAATATTGTCCAAAATAGGTGCATATCGTTCGTGACATAAAGCGGAAGTGGTTTTGAAGTGAATGAAAAAATATGCGAAAATCTACGAATTGTGGGTAGGTGATGTTTTAATTTCTTACATTAAACCAAATATTTTCCTTTGTAATCTGTAATTTAAAAAAAAAATTTATGGATGGCTCGTTTTATAATGAACAAAGTTTAATATAGTTCGTGAAATACGGTACGTAGCAGATTTTTCTTTTATAGCACTTATAAGCAAGGACCCTAAATAATAATTATGCTCATTTTTCAGGTACAAAAAAATGACCACTTTTAGGAATTTTCTTTAAAAATTGGTTTAAATTTTTATGTATAATGAAAATAAATATTTGTTTATGTTATTATATCCAATTTATATCTTATTACATTGGCTCATAACTAGTAGTATGATCGATAAATATTTATTTCTCTTACAGATAACTATTAAAAAGATTTTTTGTTGTTTTTATTTACGATAATAATTATTTTGAAAATTTTCCTGATATTAATTGTTTTATTTTTGCAGATTATGCATGTGGATATATACAATTTGTGTGACTAAACTTTATTATATAAAATGATTTATAACGGTTATGTTATTTCTTATTCATAACTATTAAAAATAATTATAATTATCGAATAGTAATAGTTATGAGAAAAACCTCGATTTGATACCTATTAAAAATAAAAATTGGAAATAATAATTATTTTTAATAAATAAAATAAAAAATTATTCATAAAAAAATAAAATAAAAGTTATAACTATTAAATCCTTGTTTATAAGATATGAAATAATATGGCGATTTCATGTCAAGTGACCCAATTTTTAAATCGATGTCTTCCGATTTGCATGAAATTTGCACCAAGGTTAGTCCTATTGGATAGTAGTTTAGCCAGTAGTTTGGTAGTTTAGAAATTTAAAAAAAAAAAAGTTTTTTTCAAAAGATTGATTAAATAGCTATTAAAGCTACTTGGGACAAATTATGCTAACACCCATAGGTAGGGATGCAACATCGCTCTGAAAAACATCGATGTTAGAAGACATCGATGTTTTCACGATAAGCATCGATGTTAAAAAACATCGGTAAAAAACACGATACATCGATGTTAAACATCGATGTTGAAACCTACTTTGCAATTATACTTACGGATTGTGTTAATTCTTATTTGCTACTGAAAATCTTAATGCCCAACTATAATATACATATGCTTGCATAAGCTTTTGTCAAAAATTAACAAAAAACCTGTCAAATGCATCCAAAAACACAAAAACAAAGTGCAATCAGTTTCGCATTTTGCTAACTTGAGGGTTACACGATCAAGTTTTGCCTATCAAGTTTTAATACTCTCACACTTCTCTACCAATACACTCATACTTTTAAAAATTGAAACGAACTTGCCTTTAAAATTCTCTTTCCAGAGAGTGCTTCAATTTACGTTCAAGAAAACAGTTGATTACAAGGTTAGTGAGCAAATTTTTCGTTTGCCTTTATAAAATGTTTTCTTGATGACATCTTGAATGTAAATTGCTCAAAAATTGAATGCAGCCTACGTCACAACTTGAAATTTTTGTTAATTTTGACAAATAGTATATGTAAAAGACTATCAAGAAAATCTTGATTGTGTGGCTGCACTGTAAAGCAAATGACAGATTCATAAAATTAAACAAAAAGTTTCCATAAGTGCAATATGGTTTGACAAATATAATATTTATGTATTCGAACAGTTGCTTGAGCCAACTTAAGTAACTTAATACATACATATAGTTATGCAATGCACAGTATACATGCATGCACATACATACATACGTACTTTGTATGGCTATCAGGGGTGTGCTGGAAAACGGAAACGTAAAACGCAAGAAATTAGGAGGTCGATTTTTATACCTTTTTAATAAAATATTTTTAATTTTTGTTTTAAAATTCTGTTTAATAGAGAAATATTTATATAATATTTGTCATAAAATTCTTATATTACAGAAATTTTATTAAAACCGACATTTAAAATTCTTGCGTTTAACGTATGCTTTGAAAAACACTTTTTTATATTTTTAAATAAAACGTAAAAAATATTAAATTAATGAAAATATTAAATGGACGATGTCGATTTTTTTTAGTTTTGACGACGATGTATCGCCGATGTATCGTAAATCAAAACATCGATATTAACATCGATGTTTATGAACGATAAATCGATGTTTTCTAAACATCGATGTATCGTTTGCATCCCTACCCATAGGTAATAAGTTACATGGATGAGAAAGAACAGCTGTATGGCCCAAATGTCAAACTTTAACCCCCTCTAACTTTTTGACCGATCTTGTTGAAAATTTGTGCCTAAACTAATATCCAATAGGACTAACCTTGGTGCAAATTTCATCCAAATCGGAAGATATCGATTAAAAAATTGGGTCACTTGACATAAAATTCCCCATATTTGTATATGTTTTGTAAACATATGCATACGAAAACTTTAAACAAACAAGAAGAAAAGTATAGCCGGCTAAGCCTGACCATTTAATATACTATACCACAGTATTTAAAAACAAATTTTCGAGCGTGTACCCTATTTGGTACCCATGGCCAATCATGAATCCGCCAGAACAAAATTATGTTATAAGGTTAAAAATCATATATAAGTTGTTCGTTCCCAAAATTATGTCGATATTTTCATCTATATGAGGATGTGTTTGCCACGTTTATATGGGACCTATGCTTAATTTTGAACCTTAAAGTACAACATTTTGTCATGACATACATAGTACCTATCGTAAAAGCCCCTTTTTGCATCGATCTTATTTACGTTGCTTTTTCAAATTTGGTAAAATTCGCTTTGCGTTGTTTTGATTCCTATTTGCGCCGCTACATACAATTGGATTTTTTCACTGAAATCGTAATCACATGTGTAGAATTTTTCTATTTGTGTTTAAAAAGAGTTCCCATTTTATTCTGTTAGGTAAGTTATTCTAAACACAATTGCGTGTTGGGATGTTATTATATTTCTTATCAAATTCATTCATAAATATATTTTTTTCTATATGCACATATATACAAAAACGTTTGTGCCGTGTATGTGCTTCAAGAACCGCTGGACGGATTGACACCAAACTTGCACAATAACTTATTTTAGTTGGGAGCCGGGTTTCCTTTAAGTTTGATCCTAGTTTTTTTATAATAATTAAACCCAATTGCTGTAATAACTTCCAAATTCACCAAGTTCAGTTAAAACTAACTATTACTTTCAGTTAACAATATGTTTTAACAGCTATAACTGATAGTTAATTATAACTGAACTTGGGGGTAAATAGAATAAAACGCTGCCTCAACAATAAATTTCAGTGTATTTATCAAATATAAAAATTGGGAATTTAGCTCTTCATACAAAAATTTTATTAATAATAAATATAATAAAAATGAAATGTTGTGTGTTGCTAATCGCATAACTTGAGAACGGCTTGACCGATTTCTTTCTTTCTTTAAAATGATCGCCATGGTCCAACTAAGGTTTGTACGGAAAAAAAATTTGCCCCGCCCACTTTTTTCCATTTACCTAAAATCAGAAAACGGCTCCATCGATTTGACTAATTTTTCTTTCAAATGTTCGTATTAATCCATTTTAAGTTTTCACGAAAGAAAAATTTACCACGCCTACTTTTACGCCCATTCTATTAAGCGCATAACTTGAGAACGGCTGAACCGATTTGGACGATTTTTTCTTTCTATGGCCATGGTCCAACTTAGGTTTTTACGAAAATAAATTTTGCCCCGCCCACTTTTACGCCTACTGTTTTCGATTTACCTAAAATCAGAAAACGGCTCCATCGATCATTAGTAATCAGCTACCGAGCGAAGCCGGGGCGTCCAGCTAGTTAATAATAAATTTTGTATTCCCAAAAATAATTTTGATAGGAAACATATGACTTTTTTTATTATAAATATAATTTTTTGCTAAATACATATTTAAATTTTTGACCCAATCAATAAAAAAAATCAGTGCATTTATATAGAAAAGTGATCCGATTTGCATCGTTTCGGTTTGCGTCGCTTTTACCCGGTTCGCAAGTCTTTGTTAATGGGAACATAGACAAATTATGATTTTGCAACACGTATATGACATTAGAAACAAACCAAAAAATATCTTTAATCGAACTATATATTTGGACTTTTCTCATGGAGCTTGTTCACTGTTGTTGTAACTTTAGTTTTAAAGTATATTTGCAAATCCTTTGATTTGTTTTGTTCTCTCGCTTGGGCAGAAACATGCGTTACCAGTAACAAAAAAAGAATTTCCTATGCTAAAATTCTTAACAGATGGAGAGAATTTTATACAAACCATACAAGAAAAATAAGACCAGGAAACAGCTAGGATGAGATTTACATCAATAATTGACAATCACTTGAATAAGCTTAAAATGTACAACAGAGACAAATATACACTTAATATAATGGAAAAGGCAAGAAAGTTTCTAAATACGAATAAACATATTTTAGTTTTAAACGCCTATAAGGGCAATGTTACAGTTGTGCTCTGTGGTTACATTAGCTCTAGAGAAAGAAGAATATGATATGAGAATGAAGAATATTATAGGAGACATCATAACAACATATCAGAGATTAAATAAAGATTTAACGAGCGGACTTCAAAAAACTAACAACGCTTTAATGGAAGAAATGTTTAAGCACAACATAATTCCCGAAAGTGAACAGAGGAAATTTAAAACTGAAGTGGCTGTAGCTCCAAGGATATTTGGGCTCCCCAAAATACACAAGAAGAATTACCCCGTTAAGACCCATATGTTCATTAGCGTGGCCATTAATTGTTTTTTGATTTCTTATATTCTCCCCCCTCAAATCGGTTGTTTTATGTAAAAAAAAAAAAAACAAAAAAATTTCATAGCGATAAGTTGTGTTTAAGGGGGGGGGGGGCGTCCGCCCCTCAAAGTTTGCCTTCACCTATTTATTTAAATATAATTTTTTTTTGAGTCACGTGTTTTTGAAATCACGAGCGTGATTTTGTGGTGTTCTGAAAGTCATATTTTTATTTTGTGTTTCTCGGTGTGCTTTCGGCAATTGAAGATCACACCAAAACATAAAAAAACGGGACACTAAAATTTCACACGTGTGATTTGAATTCACGTGATTTGAGTAAAAGTGATTTGCAGAACAGGCCTGTATGAAAATACAAATTCAAATAGTTCAAAAGTTACTGACATATCCAAAAGTTACAAGTCCCAGGAAAAGAAATCCCTGATAATGATCTTCAAATATTCGATATCGAAATATTGGAAACAAATAAAAATGAATTTTTATTTATAAAAAACACTGGCCTCAAGCTTGACTAATTTTTATTTATTTATTTATGTATTTATTTATGTATAATTGCAATTTTACTAATACCTGATCGTAATCGCCAGAAAAGAGAAAATAGTTGATTGCAATATCTTAAAATGAATCAAAGATACACAGTCAGAAGATGCGCAAACTGTTTTAAAAGTCATGCGTTTTTGTGGGTAAGAAGTTAAAATTAAAACAAAACATATAAATTTATTGATTGACTTAAGAAGGTAAACTTAAGTCATGTCATTAACCGCCATGTGATTCAAAAAAAACAGAAATCACCATATTTCTTCCATGTTTAAATTTAAACCCGATATGTGGATTTTGTTAAACTTGCTGTATAACTTCTTCTAATTGAATTATGCTAAATAGCAAAATATTATATTAGTCTGGTTTCTGGTATATTAGTCTGGTTGGTGAAAGGGGAAGATAACCTTCTCTACTAACTCACCCATAAACTCACGACTTTCTGAAATAAAAGTGTACACCCAGACTTACTAATGCGAATGCCTATGAATATAAAGGCTGACTTCATAAACGCAGTTTTATAATGCAACACAAAGGAATAGCTTCAAAAACTTCACAACTTTTCAGTAGACAATGCCTTGAGTTCATTATTGCATGGTAGCCGTATTCTCTGCACAACGGTTGCGAAATTTGTGCATTGTTTTTATTTGTTATGCCTTGTCAACGCATTTGTTTTTATTGGTGTTTTGCAACAAAGTGTTTATGAAGTCAACCATAGGATTTATTTTTTTATACAGTGCCGTCTTGGTAATTTAAGATCATATTCCTACTTACCTTGGGAATACCCATCTTCTGTTAATCTTAGTGCACCTAGTTTTCCCATAATCTCATAACTTGGCTTTATTTGTGATAGATCGGTAGACACTAAACCGAACATTGCACCATTGTCAGACTGTTCTTCGTATGTAAATATTATTTGAACATCTTTTAATAAGGAACGTTGCACCGTTGAATACCACGATTGAGTAACTCTACGTGGCATTGTTGTCATGGATTCCCAATACTGTTCTATAAATGGTATAATCTCTTTATCTTTACTAAAAATACTTTTCGTTTTACCATCTTTCAAAGAATTTTGTCTCATATTTGCAATGGCAGTGATACACATTTGGGGTATGGCTGTAAAATAAACAATTTTATTCATAATTTAATAAATTTGAAAAAGTTTCTTAACATACTGGCTTGTGAACGACGGAAACTCTCCAAACCACTAGGTGAGCAATTTTTACAAACAAAAACATAATTAGTTATGAATGGTACCAGTTTGCCCAACTGGTAACCAATGCAGGACTCGTGAAACCATCGATTACAATTGGCACACAATAATTCAACAATGTTCAAATTTCGATCCTTGCCGCTAAAATATAAGAAATTTATTTAATTCATTATTTATAAATGTAAATTTGAACTCTATTTCTTTAATTCTGTTTTGTTTTAATATTTGTTTACCAATAACAATAGCCGGCTTTTTCTTCCGCCGCCTGACTTCGTCTTTCACTCTGTGTTTCTAATTGTATATTACTATCGCTTTGCATATCTTCCATAATGTTAATGCGTTACAAAATTTAAAATTTTAAACAAATCTTTTAATCTTATTATAACAAAATAAATAAATAAATATATTTTTTCTTAAATTGATAAAGTTAAGCTGCCGCAAGTCAAAAAGTAAAGTAAAAAAAAACAAAACTAATCCAATTTTGAAGAGCATGTTCAGTACAGCCAGCGTTGCCAAATGAGCAGGTTTATATAAATTTTGCAGTTTTTCTAAGTCTCCATTTAGAGACGGAAACATTTGGAAGGGAAACATGTAGTTTTTTGCATATTACGGGTGTGGAAAGTTACAACTTAAAATTTCATTATTGAGTTTATATGCTTTAACTAAGCATAATACACTTCTTTTTCTATAAATTAATATCAGTGTATTGTGTTGTTGTTAAAGGATAGTTTACACTATTGAGCTTCGTACAGACGGTGATCAGATCTTACAATCTTGTCATTTTTCTGACAATGGTGCCATTGTCAATTGCATTAATTTTACATATCTACCAAATGAAAATGAGCTTACAATGTTCACTCAGTTGCAAGACATTTTTAGGCAATTTTAATGACAACATTGTAAGATCTGACCACCGTCTGAACGAAGCTTTATTCTTTGTATTAATACATGTCAAAAACTCAAGTAATATGACAAAGTGTGATAGTGTGAATGCAATGTGTCACGAAAATGACAAGTATTATGAAAAAAGTTTGACATCCCATCCCATCGTTTTTTGAAAAATTTCTAAACAATAATACTTTTCATTGGATCAGGGTTGCATTTTATTTCATGTGTGTGTGTTTATACTTTGTGTGATGGTGTGAACACAAACTGTCATGTTAAATTAGATTTTTTGACAGTCGCAACAAAACTTATTATGGAAGACTTGTGATAACTAATATTTTTATAGAAAATCAAGTGTATTGTCCCTAGTTTAAGCATATAAACTCGAAAATGAAATTTTGAGTTAAGGCACTTTTGAACTGGGTGTGCGACAATTGCTTTGTTGACATTTAATTTGCTTTTTGACAAAAAAGCAACAATAGTAAGTCTGAATTTTCATGTTTCCTTCTTTTAATGCTCAACTTCTTTTTAATTCCCATTTGAAAATGCCAATATGATCACACGCAGCAAGCGGTTTAAATTTTTTTTTTCAGTGCAAAACAACAACAGGTTTTTTCACAGCGAATCAAAGAGAAAAAGAAAAGAAAAAATGTACATGAAGCCATACCAATGAGCCTTCACACATTAGACTAATTCTTAAGCGAGCAATTTTTGTTCCATCAATCAGCAATCACAGACGAGAACATTTTTTAAGCCGCACAATTTTTGTTCTTTCAGTCACACACGGGATTATTTCATCTGGCATAAAATTGTATACATATACTCTGCTTTGTATACATTAGTGTTTTTTCCATTTATTTCATTCACAGTAATATTTAAAAGCCTCCTAGACCAATTAACATATATTACAAAGATATATTCCTGAATAAAAATACAATTTAATTTTAATACATAGTTATAAACATACTTTCACTTATAACTAATAAAAAAAAGCGGGGTTGAAGAATTTTGCCAGCAAAAAACCATTCTCCTCGCCTCTATTGCCAACAAGCTGTCATTTTGGGGCAGCACAATTACGCCCTTGTGTGATAGGCCAATCACATACGGTAGTAAAACTATATGGCATAAAATGTGTACGTTTACACAACTTTGTATGTTGTATTGGTTTTTTTTGCATGTATTTGTTTTTGAAAATGTTCATGGATTGGTTTTGTGCTGCTTGTGCGGGTTTGAAGCCGGTTGAATCTTTACTCTAACGAAAAACCATTTAGTTCACGTCGCTTGCCTACAAACTGCCATTTTACGCCAGCAGGCTAGTGTTTGAAGGTTCACAAAAAACGTACTGATCGAGTACAAATATCACCGTACCAATCCCCTTACTTTTTTCTTCACTCTCCTAAAAACGCAAGAGTTGATCATCAAAAGATGAAACGTGTGAAAGCAGTCTAACAGAATGTTACCAGCAAGATGTTCGATTTTGCATTGGACAGTTTTAAAGTTTTTTGTTTAAAAGTAAGTTATTCTAGAAATTGTGCAGATTTTAGGGTTTTTATGCTAGAATTTTAATATAACATAAATAAATAAACATTTTATACTATCAGCCTTGTTAGGATAGCTGAACATGAGCTGGCTTAAATAAATGTGCGAATACATGTTAATCATATGTGTCAAACCATATTGAACTTTAAAATTTTTTCGTTAAGCTTAACCAAAGTGCGAAAATATTCGGACATTCCGCACGGAAACAAATATTTTTTGATCAAACCTAATTCTAGGTTTATACGCTTTAACTTTTGCTGCTCAATTTTTGTTTTCAATTCTCTCTAAAAGTTGTCAATATGATCACAGGCAGCAATCTGTTTCTCGTTTTTTCGGTTATGAATGCTTCAAATCGTATTAAAGAGAAAAGGAATACACAAAATTTTCATGTAGTTATTTTTGTGCGTATACCAACGAATAAAAACACAAAGCTTGCTGAGTACAAGGCATATCCGTACAAATCCCCTTTCTTCCCTCTTCTAAAAACTGAAAAGTTAGACTAACCTAAAGAAGTTGAAACAGATTGCTTCGTGTAAGTGCTGGTTCCGGTTAGGTTCAAGGCAAATTCAACTTCAGGTGGATTCAGAACTACAACCAACAATCAAAAAACAAGATAAGGTTTTTTGCATTGCAATGTTAGTGCTTATATGTATTTCGAAATGTCAACCATTCTTAGCAAAGTATTAACAAATCAAAACAAATAAGCTCGAACTGTAAAAATCAGATACCTTTTCGACACCACCTGTAATTAATTCGCCTTGGTTAGGTTTAGCTGAACAGGTTTTCTTTCTTCTCTTTAGAACCTGTGTACGTTCAAATTTCTTGTTTTTTTTTTTGAAACTTGCAACTTATCTAGCATATTACATATATAAAAAAAACAAAAGGAAAATTTGATTTCCCCCTCTCTTCTATAAACTCAAGGTTAGCTATAAAATTTGACATTTGCCACGGCATTAATTGCCAAAGTTATTGCCCGTGTTGTCTGGTGGTAGCAAATGTTACTATTTTTGTCAACATTATATTCAATAAATACAAAATTTACAACCGTTCCGTTATTATGGTAACACAAAGGCTGATTTTTATTTTTGTTTTTATTTCGTCTTTCTTGTTATTATTATACTTGGGCTGGTGGATTTATTGGCCAAACGAACAAAACAAAAAGCTTTGTTTTTTGTTGTTTGTAATTCTTGTTGGATAAGAAAAAAACAGACAACAACGATAAAACTGGACTATGCAGTTTTCTTTGTTTTGGCTCAGGTTGTTGTGGTTAAGTGTTAATACGTGTGATTTTTTTTATTTTTGCAATTAATTACACCCTACATTTTAAAACAAAGGTAATATCGATTTAATTTGATTATGAAACTAATTATGTGTATTAAATTTGAAGTGAATCCAATTAAAAAAGTAAAGAAAATCATAACAAAAACTTTGTAAATAAAAAAGCTATGCTTTTAAAATAAGTGTTATACATACCGTTATACAATTTCGATGTTAATGCCCTAATTGATTGTATACAAATTGAATGAATAAAATTTATTATTTAAACAGGTAGGTACCAACATATGTACCTGTAAAAAAAATTAATACAATCGTATCAGGTCTTACGTATTTTACGATCTAATGAATATTGCGACTTGTTTGAATTTGTCGGAATAAGTCTAGTTTACCAACGCAGTTCCAAATAAAATAAAAAGTACATAGGGTAAAAGAAAATTGAAAAATAAGAAGAACAAATAAAATGGCAAAATTCTCGGAAACTCATAGTTTCCGAGTTATGGACCTCTGAAGTTTTCATATGTATTTGCGATTTTCACTACATTTCTGAATGTACCTATATGGCCAATATTGCTATCATTTGAAAGCTTTTGAACAGATCTTTCTGGAAATGCAAAACTTATTTAAAACTTTTTAACTCTACAGTTTTTACAAAATTTTATACCAAAATGTTACGGAAGTGCACTAGGTAATAAAAGTTTTGGGCATTTGTCTCAAAATAGGGGAGAGACAAATACCCAAAACGGAAAATTCTGAAAAAGAGCTCACGTACTCTTTAAAAGAGAACGTTTGGCATTCCTAGTCCAGGCACAAAGGCGGAAAAGCAACGAATGGTTTCGTATTGATGTTGTTCACTTCACGTTACCGCTACTTCATTGTATTACCAACAACTAAATGAAAATATTTGTTAATTTATTAAAAATTTTTTAATTCAAAAATTATTTTTAAAGTTATTACAAGAATTTCATAATATTTAAAAACTCTTTAAAAAATAAAAGAAACTTGTTCAAAAATTTTTAAAAACCTTTATAACCGAAACAACATACATATGTACATTAGTGTGTCCCAAAAAAAATATGTGGAATATACTAATTACTATAAATGCCATTTGTGCAATGGCAAGATGTGGGTACAAATTATAAATACTTAACTATAAGCATTCTTTTCATATGACAATTTTATTTTATTTTTAAGGAGCTGCGGGGATTTTTGGGGATAAAAATAGCTATTTTGGGGGACGAAAAATCGCGAATTTGGGATAAGGTATAAAATAAACTGGGAACCCTGCTATTTTAACAAAATGTGCTCTAAACATACCCTGCAAATAATAGGATTAGTCCAAACACGCGTGTAAAGTGTAGCCCTTAAGGGACTAGGACTAGTCCAAAAGTAACCCAAACGTATGGAAAAAACATGGTCTATTTAACATTACGATGTCCTAGGGCAGGGCCATATAACCCGGCTTTGGATTACAAAGGAGTAGTCTTAAAACTACTCCATTGTGTACACAAGAGGTTAGTTTTAACTTCGTTTACAAACGAAAACATGTCGTTAAAAAACGAAGACATGTCGTCTCACTACAAACACTTTTTAACAATGACATGGTCCATGCTTGCATTACATCGGACCAGTCCATGGAGTAGTCCATTTAATCAAAATGGATCAGGTGGTCCAACATTATTTGCAGGGTATGATAGTGTTCTTTTTACAGTTGTGCTCTTTTTGTGAACTTTTTCATAAAAATTATTACATATGGACACTGTTGCCAATTTAGATATTTTCCCGCTAAATCTAGCGTTTTTGAAATGTAAATCGCGGGAAAAAAAATACGTTTTAGCGGTAAGCGGGAAATGTAGCGATTTTTAAACATCTCTTAGAGGCTCATTTCCGCTACAAAAACATTTCTCAATATTTAAATTTACAGATTTAATACTTTATCTTATTAAGATTTTAGGTTTTTCTGGTTAAAAACTACTTGTTTATAATTAGTATTGTGGTTATTTTGTTGAACTATTTTATGGTTTTTAATCCAAATTTTTAATAATTTTAATTAGGCTTAAGTTCATTAAATTTAATTTTCATTAAATTATTTTTATGAAGAAAGGAATTTTACAACATGAAAATTAATTAAAATTGTTATTGATAATCTTTCATTTTTGACCGTGGCCGGGGCTCGAACCCGGGCCGGCAGGTTACCATGACATGTTTCGATCGCAACCACTCGATCTCCTCAGATGGATTTGCCGTTTTACACTCGCAGCCATCGACGACTGCTGACGTCAATAGTCAAACATCAATCCTTAAACCAAATTGTATTTTAACCGTTGGTAGATCGAAGTTTGCTTTTTTTGAATGATCATCCATTTTAATTGATTTTACATGTTCTTCCTTACTTCTGTTTTTTCGTACTTTTGTCAAGAATTTTTCTTGAAGACCAAAGTACATTTTTTGTTTTTTCATTTTTTTGTCTTTCTTTTTCTTGTTGACCCTTTTCAGCACAACTTGAAGGACAAATGAATACATAGAGCTCGTGCCTTAGCTTTAACAATAATTAGTATTGTGGTTATTTTGTTGAACTATTTTATGGTTTTTAATCCAAATTTTTAATAATTTTAATTAGGCTTAAGTTCATTAAATTTAATTTTCATTAAATTATTTTTATGAAGAAAGGAATTTTACAACATGAAAATTAATTAAAATTGTTATTGACAATCTTTCATTTTTGACCGTGGCCGGGGCTCGAGGAGATCGAGTGGTTGCGATCGAAACATGTCATGGTAACCTGCCGGCCCGGGTTCGAGCCCCGGCCACGGTCAAAAATGAAAGATTATCAATAACAATTTTAATTAATTTTCATGTTGTAAAATTCCTTTCTTCATAAAAATAATTTAATGAAAATTAAATTTAATGAACTTAAGCCTAATTAAAATTATTAAAAATTTGGATTAAAAACTACTTGTTTATGTTCACAGTTTTACTTACTTTTGTAGTTTTAGTTAACTAAGGATTGTACGTAAATTTTTTTTTCGATTTTCAGTTAGTATTTTGTTAGGGCTGCATGTGACAATTCACAACTTTAAGCTTGCTAAAAAATTTGAAACAAAAGGTAAGGTATTGCTCTAAATTGTTTCGAAAAATCCCAAGCAAAATAATTCACTTACTTTCATCTTACTAATTTTAGCTAATTGCTTAAAACGGCAAATAATTGCCAAAAAAATAGCGTAAATGTTATAAACTTTTTTGCGTTTTTATATAATGGGTGATTTTTTAAGCGTAGTTTTTTTTTTTAAATCTACTAAAACACTCAAATTTGCATCATATATTCAAAATTTTTATTGGAATCGATAAATTGGCCTTTGCCATTTACTTTTTAAGAATAACTCATGTAAATGTTGCCCGCGCCTCCGGTTCAAATGGTCCATTCGTTAGGTCCAATTTTGCACCACTTTTTGAGCATTTTGGCCTGTATTCCATGAATAACACGTGTTATGTTATACTAGAAGGCTTAAATTCTGTTTGGCTTGTCCACATAGACCAACGACTTCACATAAGCCCACAAGAAATAGTCAAGAGGTGTCAAATCACATGATCTTGGCGGCCAACACACAGGGCCCTTTCGAGAGATAAACTGCTCACCAAATTCATCCTTCAATATGTGCATTGTTTCACGAGCTGTGTGGCATGTGGCACCGATTGGGTCAAAAAAAAGTCGCGTATCATGGCTCGATATTGTTCGCCGTTGACGGTAACGTTTCTTCCATAGTCGTCTTTGAAGAAAAATGGACCGATGATGCCACCAGCCCATAAACCACACCAAACTGTCGTTTTTTCGGGATGCATCGGTAACTCTTGTACGGCATGTGCTGTTCTTCACCCCAGATGCGGAAGTTTTGCTTGTTTACGTATCCATTTAGCCAGAAATGAGCCTCATCGCTGAACACAATTTTTCGATGTAACAAACGATGGACATTTCTCACAGAGCACGAATTTTGATAATACATTTCAACGATTTGCAGTCGTTGCTCATTTGTGAGTTTCTCCATTGATGAAATGGCAGAGTATACTGAACACTTTTCACTTTCACAGATGTAGTTTGGACACAATTACCAACCAGTGCTGCCAGCCCTAAAAACTTAATTCATAAAAAATCACCCTTTAGGAACCACAACTAGCTGGATAAGTTTTTCATTCCAGGTGAAACTGTTTCAATATTCATCTTAGACCCCATAAAGTATATATATTCTGGGTCCTTGAGTAATTCTAAGTCGATTTAGCCATGTCCGTCTGTCTATACGTCTATTGAAATCACGCTCACTTTCAAACGACTCAAAAGAAAAGATAAATATTGGTATCAAATTGTTTCTAGTTTCCTTACGCAGTTTGGGAAACAGTTATGAATTAAAATGTGGAACAACCACCCTAAAAAAATTATCATTTTGTTACAAAAACTAGCATAACTAGTGGAGGAATGCACATATTAATACAAGATTTTGCACAAATTCGTTCTATATGACTAAAAATCATACTTAAACCTTTAGTACCCCTAAAACCGCAACAAATAATGCTATTGCAATACATTTTGGTCTTTCAGTTTTATATGACTAGAAATTACACTGTCAACTTTCGTGTAGACCGGCCCATAACTTACTATTGGCCTCATATAAAGCCTACTCTCGGAAAAACTTTAGTACGCGTAAAATCGTAACGCTTTCAATCTGTGTTCTATTACATATAATCAAATTTGGTCAGTCATAGTTTTATAAGGCTATAGATAAGATCTGCCCATAATTTACCATAGGTCCCATATAAAGACCACTCCGGAAATATTCTAACTGAAGGTGGAGGGTAACAAAGATTCGGCCAGCCCAATTCATCAATTTAACTATTTTTTTGTTTTTTTTTTTTTTAAATAGCTAGGAAAGTTGAAAGCCTTAGTATGTAACGTATTTGACAGTCATATACCTTTTAAAAATCAGCTTTTATCTAGATTTATATAAAACTTTTAAAAATTTTTAGGATTTATCGGTATTTAAAAAAAAAAATCTCGCTTAATTAATATTTAGCGGTTTTTATGTCCGATTTGGCGAGAAATGTTCAAAAAACAACAGTGCATATGGGAGATTTCATGTCAAATGACCCAATTTTGAAATTGATGTCTTCTGATTTGGATGAAATTTGGAAAAATTTTTTTGTTTTTTTAAATTTAAAACTTTTTTTTATTTTTTTTAGCTGGAATGTTTTTTAAATTTTTAGCATATGCAACACTATTTTGAATTTTTTCCTAAAATACCAGAACTACCTTAAAGGAAAAGACATAAGCTTTGACCCCTTTCAGACTCGGCAAGTTGGTTGCGCAAGTTACTTGCCGACAACAACAAAGTCTATACAAAATTTTTTTTCTTTACCCCGACCTTACCGCTAACGTCTACAAACCAAGAGTTGCGCAAGTAACTTGCCGAGTGTGAAAGGGGTCTTTCTTTTGAGCAAAAAAAAAAGTTTTAAATTTAAAAAATTTTTTTTAAAAAGATTGATCAAATAGCTATCTAAGCTACTTGGGACACATTTTGATAACACCATAAGGTAATAAGTTACATGGATGAGAAAGAATACCTGTATGTCAAACTCTGACCCCCTCTATCTTAGAAACTTTTTGACCGATCTTGTTGTGTCTAAACTACTAACCAATAGGACTAACCATGGTGCAAATTTCATCCAAATCGGAAGACATCGATTTTAAAATTGGATCACTTGACATGAAATCCCCCATATGTATGTATGTACCCAGCGGAAAAATGTAATCAATAGAAATCGAGAATGTTATACATAGTATATTGTTTAATATTTGATTCCAGAATTCATTATTCTTAACACGAAACATGCCCTAGGATTGTAATAATTTGTAAACGACATAAATTTAGCAAAAAATAACGAATTTTTATTAAGAAAATATATGTATAAAAGACACGAATAATAATAGTCACGAACAGAAACAATACATTCCTTGTTCTGCAAATGTGGGAATATACATATGTAAGTGGTAATCAATGCATAATTATTTTGTCTGATAAAATATGTGTGTGAAGATAAATATGCCGAGTTAAATATGTTTCGACGTAACGGCTTACGTCACTACATATTTAACTCTGGGTGAAATGACGTAACGAAATAATTAAATATGACATATTTAACTATTACATATTTAACTATCGCATATTTAAATATGTCTTGTATCAGATATTTTTAAGATTTGATTGTCTTAATAAAAAATACTTTAAAAAAAGCAGAAAAAATATCCAATTAATTTATTAATTATTTCCTAATAATTTCTATGGACAAACTAAAAAAATCAAACAAAAATAAATTGGAGTTGTCACATCCTTCTGTGTCACACATCCGGACCATATGGAAAATGAGGACTAGGGACCACACTATCCTTCTATGGTACCCATATGTCTGAATTGTATTTGTGATTTTTTTAAAAAATTTGCAAAAATTGAACTTTGAAATTTTTTTGGTGTTCACTATGGGATTTTGGCCATATTTGGACAGATCCTTCGTTGTCACTCATCCGGACCATATGGAAAATAAGGACTAGGGACCACACTATCTCTCTATGGTACCCATATGTCTGAATTGTATTTGTGATTTTTTTAAAAAATTTTCAAAAATTGAACTTTGAAATTTTTTTGGTGTTCACTATGGGATTTTGGCCATATTTGGACAGATCCTTCGTTGTCACTCATCCGGACCATATGGAAAATGAGGACTAGGGACCACACTATCCTTCTATCATCACAAATACAATTCAGACATATGGGTACCATAGAAGGATAGTGTGGTCCCTAGTCCTCATTTTCCATATGGTGAGTGACAACGAAGGATCTGTCCAAATAAATATGTAATAGTTAAATATGTCATATTTAATTATTTCGTTACGTCATTTCACCCAGAGTTAAATATGTAGTGACGTAAGCCGTTACGTCGAAACATATTTAACTCGGCATATTTATCTTCACACACATGATAAAATTACCTTCTCGATTACAATGGATTCATTATTATTCTTTCGAAAATAATACAATATTTTTTTAGTAATTTATGTAATCAATTCCTCATTTTCTTGCTAGAGCATTATGTTTATCTTGGCCAGGGCTGCTAGATTTGACGATTTATCGTCATTTTGACGATTTTTTGTTCCGAAATTAGCAAAGTGCCGATTTTGTAATTTTTGTCTAAAAAGTGACTATTTTTTTAGTCTCCAAAGTCTGAATAAAACATTAAATTTTCTGACACGTTTGTTTTTTAATCTTGGAAATTTTAACAGCCTTACCTTAATAAGAGCGGAAGGGGGAACTATTTCTTTCACTTAGCTTTTACACTGATATGCCATTCCTAAGCAAGAGCGTCAACGTTGTGTCACGAACAGTAGTGATAGCTTTCTTGTTTAATAAAACCCACAAATTAAAAATAAAAATAGAGATAAAAAAGCAAGATTGACAAAAAATTAATTAAAATTATTGATTAAAAATGAGGGCAAACTTCACTATTAAACGAGCTGTCAAAATTGCCTTTTCCAATTGCAAAGCGTTGAGGCCGCTCTATTCAAAAACTAGAAACGCGCGCCGCTTTTGTTTAGGTACGGCTGTAATATGCAAGTCTTAAGAAAATCTTTAAAGGACCATATAGACGACATGGTTTTGTCATCTGACATGTCAAATTTTCAAGTCACATGTAATTGTGCATGTCTGTCAAATCGCTGTTTTACATAAGGTTTACAATATTCGGTCACAAACGTACATGTAATTTGCTTCTGACATCGTCTCTGTTTTTTTCGCATTGTTATTGCAGAAACCAAAGTAGTGCTCGGTTTCAAAATAGCTTGCTGCCGCCATGAAAATTCTCTTAACATTTTTTTTTTTTTTTATTCAAAGATACCAATTTAGGATTTTATAATAAAACGGTTTTTATATATACATATTCACATAAATTCCGTTCAATGGTAAGAAGATCAAACATATCTCGGTAAAAAATTAACTTCAGCTGGCTAATGATTCCGTCAATAGTGGACGCTGCTTCCGGTTTCTTCACGGCATAGATTTCTGAGAAAATAGAGCACGCTCTAATTGAATTTTGTCAGACGACTTTGCGTCTGACTTTTACAGAAGCAAAGTTAAAAAGGTAACACACGACATGTATGTATTTTGCAGTGGGAAATTTGACATGCCAGATGACAAAAACATGTCCTGTACGGGCGCCTTAAATGATTATTTCCAGAGTACAAAAACAACAATGTTAAACTTTGTTAATCTTCCCATAATCGAATGAACCTTTTACGACTCTCTATATAATTCATATTTTCAACAATTATACGGTGAACATTTCACGAGTTGTAAGATAATATATACATGAGTCTAATACGATTCTTGACATGAAAGACTCGTTAGATTTATGGCAGCCCTGATCTTGGCTCATACTTATATGTTGGTAGTTTTTTATCCTTTTCAGGGTGGGAAAAGATCTTTCTGCTAAACTTTGTAGCAGGAATACTTAAAAAACTCATTAAGCATACATTGGGGAAGATTGAAGATTCCGTATATTTAATATATCGGATATTTTTTGTGCAGAGCGCACATTCTGGGTTGTCAGATTTTTGCCAAATTTAACGTCAAAAATCGCCAAAGTCTATATTTTTTAGTTTTTGACAATGAAATATGATGTATGTATTTGAAATAGTGTTGCCACTTTGTGGGTAATTACCCAAATTTGGTATAATTTTTACTGTCGTGGGTAGAGCGTGCGTAATTGCTCTTGGGTGTAATTCAGGTGTAATTTGAAATTCTTAATCCAGATACACAAATAAAATCAAGATTCGATATTAGTGATGACATTTATTACTTTTTAAATATTGTGGATAAAAAATGCACAGTCTTCTGAACCAAAGTCTCGGTGTCTTTTAAGGAAAAATCTTCAATCGTTAAATATATATTTTCAAAAGTTCGATAATGAATGTCGCAAGATGCACTCTTAGATTTGGATAAAGATGACTATCGTAGTGACTTAGAACCTTAAGTCTATTGAAAAAAGTTATTCAAACTAAAAACTAGCCTGGGGGAAGAAATGTTTCAAATATTCCAACATATAATTAATTTTATTTTTATCTGGCAACTTTCAAATGCTTTAGTTTAAAGAATATTTAACGCGCCTAACAGTTGTAAAACTGGAAAACGAAAGGGACAGCAGGCATTTTTTTTTTTTTGCTAAATGAGGTATAAACGGTATTTTTTTTTAAAACCATGAAACTTAAAATTGTAGACAATCGTAGATTAATACACGGCATTACCAATTGAAACTGATTTCAACCAAATAAGCACCGCGCCTGTCCTTGACGAAATGCATTGCAGACGTCCATTTTTGTTCCTCTTTGCTGGCTTATCAGCACAAACCAGTGACTTCTCAGTCCCACGGAAAACAATCAAGAGGTGTCACACGCACGGCCTTGAAGTCTAATTGACAGTTTATTTTCTCAAAATCAACCTATCGCCTTCATTTGTGAAAAAAATAAGTTGCGTCATTCAAATCTTGAAGTCGCCTAAAGTTGCGCAAATCGATGGCTGGTCAATGTGGATAATTTGGGGACGTTGTTCAAGCATGAGTCTATTCATAATGATGTGGCTGAGCAAAAAGTGAGAGCAGTATGACAGTTCGTTTGACAGCTAACCTTTCGTGACCTCTATCGGGCTTAAAAAACACCCATTATAAAGGAATGAGAATGATCATTTTGAACCTCCCCTAGATATAGGCAACCAAATGTGTAAGTTAAACTCATTATTTTAGAAGATTTATTTTATGTTTTACTAGCATTTAACCCGCTACTTCGTTAGCGTCTCCTTTTATTCGTGGACATATTTTTATGCCAAAATTTACTTTTCTAGGCTTAAACTTGTTTAAATTCAAGCATTTAACCCGCTACTTTTAAATCGGGCGTTTTCTTTCATGAACATATTTATATGCCAAAAAAGCTCCAAAATTTTTATCTCATAGGTTGGTATTTTCACAGGACTTTGCACCTATTATTTTGTGTTTCTAAGTTCAATATTATAGAAAATTCAAAAAGTACCACTCGTATAACACAAAAGCAAATGAAAGTAAGTTAATTTCCCGTATTATCCGTTTTGATACTTGTTTCACCCCATTTATGTATGAAACATTTCAGTGTTG
Organism: Pollenia griseotomentosa; assembly: GCA_963931875.1. Classification (NCBI taxonomy): domain Eukaryota; kingdom Metazoa; phylum Arthropoda; class Insecta; order Diptera; family Polleniidae; genus Pollenia; species Pollenia griseotomentosa. The sequence goes on from OZ007560.1 coordinate 29,278,911, forward strand.
TGGTGGGAGCCCATAATTAAGTACGAATATGCCAATGAATGGAGACAAATATTTTGTAAAAAAGGACCACATGACCTTGCATGTTGAATTTTATGTTTCTAGGTCCAATACTAACGGAAATTCAAAAAGTACCGATTAATGAACAAAAAAGTACCTAAAAGCCCTCTTTCAGGTTCTTATCCACTCAGGACCTTGCATGTTTAATTTTATGTTTCTGGGTCCAATATTAACGGAAATTAAAAAAGTGCCAATCAAAGAATAAAAAAGTACCGAAAAGTTCCCTCTTATAAATTCTTATCCACTCAGGGCATTGCATGTTGGATCTTATGTTTTAAGGTCCAATATTAACGACAATAAAAAAAATACCAGTTGCAGAAACAAAAAGCTAAAGAAAAACATAAATTTCCCGTATCTTCCCTTTTTGGTACTATTTTTTCCCCCCATTTAGTTATCAAAAATTTCAGTATTGTAGTGAGAGCTCATAATTAAGTACGAATATGCCAATGAATGGAGAAAAATGTTTTGTATAAAAAAAGTACCAAAAATAGTTAAGATTTTTACCCTTTAAATGTTCGAAATTTGAAAAAGTACCAAATTCATATTCGTATTTTTTTGATAAGTTTCGAATGTTGTATAAACTTTGTTCCTATGTTGATCGGTTCAAAAAAAAGATGGGGTGCCAAAAAAGTACCAAAATTAAAGTTTTACCCGTTTGCTTCCTAATAGGACCAAATTTTAAAAAAGTACCAGACACCTGTCCGCTTATTTTTCTAAAGAACAACGATAAGTATTACGTTTTTACCCTTTTTTACCCCTAAACATTCGAATTTCCAAAAATCCCGTCTTAGTGGATCGATTTGGGGAGTCACCTATCTCTGCTCCAAATGTCAAGTTTTTAACTAGAGGAGTTTAGGCTGTGCGATGATGAATTAGTGAGTCAGTCATTCAGTAACGTTACAATTTTATATATATAGATAGATAGATAGATAGATAGATAGATAGATAGATAGATAGATAGATAGATAGATGAAGAAAAATTTTGTGAAAAAATAACAAAATTTGGAACGATTTAAACATTTGAATAAAAAAAAATCCAAATCGGTTTTGTATTTTTTAAGATAAGGTACGAATGTGATATAATTTGTATTTACCCTTTTACTCCACAAAAAGGTTATACTTCAAAAAAGTACCAAACACCAGTCTGTTAATTTTTTTAATTTTGAATCTCTTTTAGTTTAGGAGATATGAAGTAAGCGAATTTTTCTAATGAACAACAATAAATGTTAATGTTTTCCTTTAGCTTAGGAGGTATGATGCTAGCAGGATCGATTTAGCGAGAGGACAGACCCCGGTCCTAATGTCAAACGTTTAGCTTTAGACGTTTAGGATCTGCGATGAAAGATAAATATATGGAAAAAAATATTTTGAAAAAAGTAACAAACATATTAGGAGGTATGAGGTTAGCAGGATCAATTGGGCGAGAGGAGAGCCTCCGGTCCAAATGTCAACCTTTTAGCTCCAGACGTTTAGGCTCTGCGATCAAAGATAAATAGATGGAGAAAAAATCTTTTGTTAAAAATAACAAACATATGTTGGTACAATTTTGACCCCTTAAACGTTCAAATTTCCGTAAAGTACCAAATATACATTTGTATTTTTTAGATAAGTTACAAATGGTATATAATTTTTATTTCTATGTGTATTGATTTAAAAGCTAGATGGTGAATAAAAGACCCAAAAGTACCAGACAGCTATTAGCTTTTTTTTATTTAATGCACAAAAATTAATATTAAATTAAATAAAAGTACCAGTTTACTTAAAACAAATTCCAGTTAGAGAACGAAAAAGAACCAAAATATCCTTTTTACAGATTTTCATTCACTCAGGAACTTGCATGTTTAATTTTATGTTTCTAGGTCCAACAAATACGGAAATTGAAAAGGTACCAGTTAAAGAACCAAATAGTTCCAAAAACCCTCTTGCAGATTCTCATTCACTCAGAACCTTGCATGTTTAATTTTTTCTTTCTAGGTCCAATACTAACGAAAATTCAAAAAGTACCAGTTAGTAAATAAAAAAGTACCAAAAATTTCCCTCCTATAGATTCTCAACCACTCAGGACATTGCATGTTGAATTTAATTATTCTAGGTTCAATATTAACGTAAATTCCAAAAATTCCAGTTAATGAACAAAAAACAGTACCACAAAGCCCTCTTACAGATTCTTATTCACTCAGGATCTTGCATGTTTAATTTTATGTTTCTAAGTCCAATAAAAACAGATATTCAAAAAGTACCAGTTAAAGAACAACAAAGTACTAAAAAGCCTATCTTACAGATTCTTATTCACTCAGGACCTTGCATGTTTAATATTATCTTTCTAGGTCTAATAACAACGGAAATTTAGAAAGTACCAGTCAAAGAATAAAAAAGTAACAAAAAGTTCACTCTTATAGATTTTCATCCTAGGTGCAATACTAACGGAAATTCAAAAAGTACCAGTTGAAGAACAAAAAAGTACCAAAAAGTTCCATCGTAGATTCTTATCCACTCAGCACATTACATGTTGAATTTAATGTTTCTAGGTCCAATAATGACGGAAATTCAAAAAGTACCAGTTAAAGAACAAAAAAGTACCACAAAGCCCTCTTACAGATTCTTATTCACTCAGGACCTTGCATGTTTAATTTTATCTCTCTAGGTCCAATACCAACTGAAATTCAAAAAGTACCAGTTATAGAACAAAAAAAGTACAAAAAAGTTCCGCAATAGATTCTTATCCCCTCAGGACATTGCATGTTTTTCCTTTTTTTGGTACTATTTGTTCCCCCCATTAAAGTTTCAAAAATTTCAGTATTGTAGTGTGAGCCCATAATTTGGTACGAATATCTCAATCAATGTAGAAAAATGTTTTGTAAAAAAAGTACCAAAAATAGTTACGATTTTTACCCCTTAAATGTTCGAATTTCGAAAAAGTATTAAATTTATATTCGTATTTTTTTGATAAGTTTCGAATGTGGTATAAACTTTGTTTCTATGTTTATTGGATCAAAAGATAGATGGGGTGTCAAAAAAGTACCAAAATTCAGGTTTTACCCGTTTACTCCCTAAAAGGGCCGAATTTCAAAAAAGTACCAGACACCTGTCCGCTAATTTTTTTAAAGAACACCGATAAGTATTACATTTTTTTGTATCTCTTTTAGTTTTGGAGATATAAGATTACCGAATTTTCCCGTTTTTAACCTTTTTTACCCCCTTAGCATTCGAATTTCCAAAAATCCCGTCTTAGTGGATCGATTTGGGATGTGACCAATCTCTGGTCCAAATTTCAAGTGTTTAGCTTCAGGCGTTTAGGCTGTGCGATGATGAATCAGTGAGTCAGTCAGTAACGTTACAATTTTATATATATAGATAGATAGATAGATTAATAGATTAATTGTTTTTAACGATGTGTGAATATTGTAAAAAAAATTTAGCACGAAATTTTAATATCTTTGGCTTCGTGACCAGATAATAAGTTAAGGTACACAGATGTTTTAAGAATATTATTTTGTTTCCTTTATTAAATCAGTAGTGAGAGTTGGCGATGAAAAATAAAGTGGGGTCTGTCATACATTTAACTTATATAGGGGCATCGTAGGAGATGCGGGTGCCAATTTTGTACAATTTTATTATATTTTAAACTTTATATGGGAGTGCCCTTACGGAATGAAGACTCCCTCTAGGAGTGACTGTGAAAATTATGGATTTTTTTTTGTTAATTTTTTTCTTTTTGATCCGACTTTTAGTTCGATGAGCGTCCCCTCGTCCTATTCATCTTCGTAATGAAGAGAAGAAGCAGTCTTAGTTATATCTTAGATCGGTTTTCGAAAGTATTTTTCCCTAATGTCACGAATACCAGGACATTGACATAGAAAATGAAATATAGTTTCCTCTTCCTCCTCTTTATGACAACTTCTGCAGAAGGCAATGAAATCCATACCTATTCTTTTCGCATGAGTCCCCACAGGCCAAGGCCCAGTCTCAACTGAGGCCACTGTTCTAATTGGGTTCCTATTGAACCTAGAGAGCCAGTTTTCCGTTCATCATAGCCAGGCTTTGATGCCCTGTATATGGAGCAGGTGAATTTCAAAGAATTGATCAATAAAATGTGTGCATGTCATCTGCTATCTGGTTAACCAGGGCATGCAACCTGGTTGCCACATTAGCTTTACGCTCGAATTCTTCGCAATCTTATAGATAACCGCTCGATATGCGATAACATCTTAGCCAGTTAGCCGCCCGCCTTATAGCAAAGATTTTCGCTTGCAGGTTACCACATTTATCCTGCAAACGAAAGGGAACCTTTATATCCAGTTCCTTATTGAAGAAACCCCCACCAACTCTACTCCCCTTCCTCGAACCGTCAGTATAGACCCTTAAAGTCAGTCTAAGGAAGGTCATTTCAATAGACAGCTCATTATCAATCTGATTATTCGTTTGTCGTATGTTCTGCGTATCTCGCACCGAAGAAAGTCAAGAGACTACCAGCGGCGCCGCCGAGCAAAGAGCCATATATCTGGCCATAAATTCGTGGCTTTGTATATTTGCTTAGGTGCAAAGGTATCTGCAAACCAGACCAATAGGCATAAGGTGCATGACAAATCGGTTGAGCGGTGGAAAAGCTTCGTCGTCAAGGCCTTTAAGTTCAGTGACTTCATCTTAGGCATCGCTAGATGCTAGCGATATTTTTAATCAAGACACAAACCACTGCCTAGACTCAGCCACCACATCGCTATAAGACACATAGTTATCCAAGGTGGTGGCATTATACGAATTTTCTATGAAAATGTGTTTAATGAACATGTTTTATTTTTATACCCAAACCACAATAGTGGAGAGGGTATTATGCATTTGTGCTGATGTGCGTAACGCCTTAAAATATTGGTCCTAGACCCACCTTAAAGTATACCGATCGACTTAGAATCACTTTCTGAGTTGAACTAACGATGTCCGTCCGGCTGGCTGGCGGCTGGCTGGCTGGCTGTCCATGTAACCTTGTGCGCAAAGTACAGGTCGCAATTTTGGAGATAATTTGATAAAATTTGGGACATAGGTTCTTATTGGCACAAGGACCAAGCCTATTGAAAATGGGCCGAATCGTAGGATCACGAGGGAAGATAGGGGGAAATTTCTTCTCGCAGAAACTATTAAACCGATTTTAATGAAATTTAAAACATACACTAAAAGAAAAATCTTCGTAAATACACTGATTTTTTACGTTAACTCTATGAAAATTGTCATTGTTTTTGGTCCAACGTAGCGTTTCATGCATTTTATGAAAAACGTTTCGTTAAAGTCAAAATTTTCATTACTTCAATGAAATATGTTTGTTAATGTTATACATTTCATAAATTCAAATTTTCATTTATACAAGTATAAATGTATAAAACGTTTTCATTCATGTAATGCCACATTTGCATTAATGCAATGATGTATCGTCATTGATGGAATGAAGCATTGTAATTTTTAAGATGAACAATTTTCATAAATGCAATATAAATTTTAACTTTTTTGAACGAAAAGCGTCATTAATTTAATGACGTTATGTCATTGTAACAACAATACAAATCATTGATATAAGGATACCATTTTATTAGAATAACGATGTATTTCGTCACTATAATAACAATAAGTCATTACAATAACGACAAAGTTCTTTTTATAATTACTATAAATCATTAAACGAAATCACTGTTTATAATAATGATATAGTTTCATCGTAAGTATGAAGAACTTTATTTTTATTAAAAAAGAAATTAATTTAAAAATTATTTAATTCATTTAAATAAAAGTTGGGTACAGTACATTTTAAAATTTTTTTAATTGTTTCTCTTAGAATGACCAAATTTGAGTAAATAATTGTTTAAAATTAAGCATTATTTAGTAATTCATTTAAAATTATTTTTATTAAAAAAGAAATTAATTTAAAAATATTTTAATTCATTATAACAAGACTTATTCTGGGATCACATTATGAAATTTTTCTTTCAGAAAGTCTGAGTTTATTGGTGAGAGGCGAAGAGAACATGCTTTTCTTCTCTCCTCTCTTACCCATAAACTCAGACTTTCTGAAAGAAAACTTTCATAGTGTGAACCCAGACTTAGGTACAGTACATTGGCATTTTTACATTTTAAAATTTTTGTAATTTTTTCTCTTAGAAAATTAAGCATTATTTAGTAATTCATTTAAAAGAAGACTAACTTTTGGATTCTTAACTTGTGATTTGGAAATATTGTAAAAGTATTTCTCAACAAAGCCCCAAAATGGGGTAGATGCCAAAGGGTATTCGACATTAAATATATGGAAACTTTTGAAGCATATATCAAATGCTCTTTGGAAACTATTGAAAGGCATGCGCTGGCCATCTAAATAAACAAAAATATTAGTTATATTAAAAGTTTTAATACACCTAAAGCTAAAATGAAAGGCTGAATGGGGTCACGTTTATTTGCTAAAAAGTCTAAATGGTCCTCTAAAGATTGCATCGTTGAATTTATAAATATGAATGACTCCTGTGAATCTCTTATGGTAAATCTTCAATATTCTCTTTTCCCGTTTTCATTCTTTCTACAAAATTTTTTGGTGGGGTATAGTAAATAGTGCAGGCACCAAAGTATTTTTAGATGAAAGAGCTCCTTATCTGAAAAGAAACCAAAAAAGTCAATTTTATACTTTGCATCAGGTCTTATACTTATATAAGATTAATAAAAATCATTAAAAGCATACCTTCTTCCATTTGATTTTGATTGATTGTACCCATAGCAAGCTTGAAATTTATATCCTTTTGTTTTGTTTGATTTTTTAAATATTTAAAAATTTAGTTTCCCAACTCATAATAGTAGGCGTGCTGTCGTGAATCTTACTAAAATCGTTATCAATCTGTAAAAGAACATTTGTTTAATTGACACTTAAACAATTTTTTAAAAAATCTAACTAATTGAAATCCTTTTGGTCCCTTATATTCCGGCCAAAAATTAAAAACATCTTTAATACTATTACATTCGTTTTTTATTTGCTCAAAACGAAAATTTCTGCAAGCAGCCCATGAGGAATTGTATTCATCTGCCGACAAATTATCAAATTTCAACTTTTGTAGCCATTCTTGGGCGTCGTCTTCAGGTGCTTAAATTAAAAATAAACAAAATAAAACATTTGCATCTTTTTAATTGTTGTGCACAAAATCAATTTAATATTTGCATACCTTAGTTATCATTTACCGAATTTGATAGAATTTTGGACTTGCCATCCTTGAATGATTTTAATAATTTCTTTTTATTGTAATATTTGGCATATATTCTAATTTTTCCGTTGGAAAAATGTTAAAAATTTGACCTTCCAATTGATAGCTAGTTTGAAGTGACATATGAATGATATGGATCTATCTATAGATAGGGACACATAAGCTATACAGTTTTTTAAAAATAGGACCACAAGGGGAGGTGGTGGGCAATTTCTGCCTCTCACAAACTTTCAACCCGATATTAATGAAGTTTATAAACATGGATAAATCCATATTTATATGGATACATAAGCATGATGTGTTTTTAAATACTGTGGTGTAGGGTATCATATGGTCGAGCTTGACCGACTATACTTTCTTACTTGTTTTTTTTTTTGTTATTGACTCAAGTTTAAAAACGATGGCTATATGAAATTTTTTTTGCTAACAATTTATTTAAATACTATGAACTTTTTTACTCAAACCACAAGTAGGAATGCATAAAATCGTTAAATACTGAAAATGCACCATGTATGGTAGGCCCATTATTTCACAGGTGTTCCACCATAGCGACCACTATAATATGCAAACTATGTTTTAAATTAAAAATAGGGCAAATCGACCAATTATTTGACCTACTCCACATACAAAAATTACTCAAAAATAAAGGTTTTTGGATAATAAGATCAGAAAAGAGCTTGGATGTTTAAATTTTCTTCATTTATGCTCTTCATTATGGAAAACGAAAAAAGGTGCTTTAAGCGCATTAAATAAGGAGTAAAAACTTAAACATGTGCCCTTGAATTTTTTTTTAAATATTCGCTAAAAAGACAAAATTACTGTTTTGAAAACAAAACATTCAATAATTTAATAGTATTTGCATATAATAAACAAGTAAAAATATTTTATCGGGCAATTTCGACCATATAATACCCTACACCACAGTGTTTACAGATGAGTTTTCGAGACTGTATTTGGGATTTAAAGCTAGTTTCGTGGGATTAATATTTGTATGGAAGCTACGGCACAGATTTCTTAACAGAGTGATCACGAGACGGAAGATATTGCATTTTTTATGTCTCTTCGAAAGCTGCCCTTTTTTGCCGCAATACAATAAATACAATTTATTTAGTTGAGATTTATTTGCAAAACTTTTAAAAAATTAACTTTTAAGTTACCCACATCACGAGTAAATAATCACCCCTATTCTGCGTTTCGATTCAGATCGAAATTTTCTCCGTTTTTGGCAACTTTGGTGTTTTGTGCCAATGTTCTGTAACTCCCGCGTTGAGAAACTTTTCGAATGAAATGTGAGAAATGAAACAAAAATAACATTAGTTGAAACAAACATGTTTTTCTCACTTAACTGTTACTGAAACATTTTTGGCGAGTAATTTCCTTACGTTACAGCTATTACACACCAAAAATGATACAGTAACAGTTTAGTGAGAAAAACACGTTTGTTTCAATTTATGGTATTTTTGTTTCAGTTCTCACATTTCAATCGAAAAGTTTTTCAACGCGGGAGTTACAAAATATGGGCACAGAATACCAAAGTTGCCAAAAACGGAGAAAATTTCGATCCGAATCGAAACGCAGAATAGGGGTCAATATTAAAGTACCCAACAAACACGAAGTCAAACCTTTGATATGAAAGCACTTTATCATTTGACACTAAACACAATTCTCAAACGTTTTTCAATTGTTTGATTTAACATTTAAATTCAAATTGATAATGATTTCAAAATAAACATTTGATATCAAATGTTTTATTAATTTGATGTCAAATGTTAAATTCAAATCAAAAAATAAACTTGGAAGCACTAAAGCAAAAAATAAATGTAAGCATTAAAAATGGAGTGTTTTAGTATTAAAAATAAATTTTAATATAAAGTGAACAGTTTATTTCTTGTGAAAAATAAAAATTATTTGTGAGTAATTACAATTATTAAGAATACGAAAAAATGGAAAATAAAATGGGAAAGTGAAGAAAGTTTGTTGAACGATCGCGGTGCTAGAATCCTCAAAATAAAAGGGAGCCAATTTCGTCTTTGCAAGAATTAAAGGGCGTAAACATTATTTAATCTTTTAGCTATGTTGCCGAATGTTTATCTCACAGTTTATTTAAATAAATAATTTAATTTAAAAAAATAAAATATTTTTATTTATGTTCCCGTTGTATTATAATCCACATTTGAAAAACCTTTGAAAATTACGTTTCAAAGCGAAAATAAAGGCATTTTTTAATTGGAAAATAATTTTCCCTTTTTGTTGAGAATGCTATGATTTTCAAATCATTATCAAACGTTTGTCGTTTGAGAAAAACGTTTGATTTCAAATCATTTTCAATTTGAAATCAAAGCTCCGTGTTTGTTGGGTAAGTAAATAATATTTAAGTAATAAAAACAAATACATAGGTACCAAATTTTATCAAATTATCGCTAAAATTGCATCATATACTTTGCGCACAAGGTTAACATGGACAGATAACCAGCTGAACGGATTAATTTAGCTCGAATTAGTGATTTTGAGTCGATCGGTATTCTGATCTTTCAGTATAGGACCAATTTTTCTACATACATCAGTACAAACGCATAACATAATTGCTATTTTCTGAATAGCTCCTTATATCAATATTTGACAGCTTTTATCTTTTTTGATTTGATAAATTGAAAATAAATGTATGTAGATGGAAAAATTGAAGCAACACGTTTGGTGTACAGACACATATCGCACTTGTTCCTCAAAAGCATAACAACTCAAAATTCATAAATTTTCAGTAGAGACAAAAAGCTGTTTTCTTTTTATAAATATGTACTAGAAAGCGGGAAACTATTGTATTTCTTTGGCAAAATACTAGAGAAATTGATCTAAGATTTGTACAGTGCGATGATATGACCATTGCACATCGATTTCTTGCAAAAAGTGAAAATTGAAAAATTTTGAGTGGTTATGCTTTTGAGGAACAAGTGCGATAATTAAAACAGAAAAGCCGTCTGTTAACCAGAATTTAACTGCGTTGCCCACAATGTAGACAAGAACATTTCTTTCGTATACATATTAACATTAAAAACAAAAATATAATTGAGTTTTGTATTATTGTTTTCAATATAAATATACGAAAGAACTGTTCTTGTCAACATTGTGGGCCAGGCAGTAAAACAATTTTCTTTTGTTCCACTGCGAAAGCATTAACCAAAAAATAAAATTATCAAAAAAACTACAAAATGGTGGAATAGGCTCTATAAATTAAAAAATATGCTGCTGCAAAAATGCTTTTTTAACAAAAATATGCAATAATGTTGAAAAGAGAAAAATATGCATAAATATGCATTACAAAACATTTTACATTTCAATTTTAGAAGAGCTGCAATGGTGAAGGGTATAAAAGATTCGGAAAAGCCGAATACGTATAGCGCTCTTATTTTTTTTATTACATTTAAGATCCAGTTGTTTATTAGACAGACCCCCTTTACAGTTCGCTTTTAATACCTGAGGCATGGAGCTATTTAGATTCTCTAATTTTACACTCTAAAGTTTTGAGAGAAATAATAAGAGAACAACTAATCACAGACGAAATTATTTAACAAAATTAAATAAATTATACATTAAAATAACAAAAGCCTCAGTCTCAATTAAAGCACTCACGAGCAAACAACAGCATTTACAGTGTAAATTTTACACTAATATGTAGTGAGAAAACAAATTAAAAAAAAAAAACTAATGGACACTTGAAAGAGTTTGGCTACTTAAAAAATATTTGAAACATTTATGTTTGAATGGATTTGAATGTACGCATGTCTGTATGCTTAATTAAAAGTTTTATGAAATGTTACAACATTAAAATAAAAAATAAAAAATACTACTTTGTAAGCAAGAAAATTGTAAACTTTCACTTTGTGTAAACTCATAAAATAGAGTCTGTTACAAAATTGTAAATACATAAGAATACGTAGTTTATTTTTATTTAAGAAGTTTGAATTCAATGTATGGTGGTTGTGCGAAGCATTACGGAAACTACGTTTCGTTAAATAAAAAGAAATTGAAAGAAAATTCAATTAGTTCAATTTGTGCTGGAGTGAGTAATATCTTAAAAACCTTATCATTTGTGGTGATAAATTGTTTACTTATTTTTTTTTTTTTTGTTTTGAAAATTAACATTTACTTTTGTTATCGTGTATCAAGTGTCTTGTTGAAAAATGAATAATGTGCAATTGATGTTACAAATAAGTTAAGGCAATAATATATACTAAATGGTTATGATAAGGACCAGACAGACATATTAGTTATTGTATTAACATACATGCTATCTTCTTGTCATTTAACAATTTTTTTTGATTTCATCTGAATTTTTATAAGAGTATTCTATAAATTAAATTTTTCTTATTTGGTTTTTTTACAAAAATATACATTTCTAGTGTCTTTTGGTATCTTATAACGTCGACAAAAGCGACGGGTCTACGACAGCTACAACGGCGATGAGAACAAAAAGAAAATTATGCCAGCAAAATTATTCTCAGTCATTAATTGCTCGTGTTTCGAACTGGAACTTCAGCGTATTCGTCGTTATAATCTAGTAAATTAGTACATTGAATATAAATAAATGATCAAACAAAAACAAGTGACAAAAAAACAACAATAATAAAAATACCGTGGCTGGAGTATAAAAAAATACTAAAAATAAATGAAAACAATAAAAACAATCTTCCATAATTGAATTGATCTCTATCAAAATTGAACCAAAAAAAGGTAATTAATATTTTTTAAACTTTAGTTTTATTTTTTAATGAGTTTTGAAATGATTCTAAAATATAAATAAAAAATTCTGAAAAAGGGTTAAAATATATGAGGAGCTCCATAACAAAACGGAACAATTCCACTTTTACAATGTTTGGATAAATGAAAAACTTAATTAAAGCCATTACCATGTGTGTTTGTATGTGAAATTGTTACGTTTTGATCCGATTGAAAGTAAATTAATTATTTAAAACAATGCACCCAGAGAAAAAACATGTTTAAATATGGTCACCTCCAACAAAACTATTTTTAAAGAAAACTTTAAATATATATTGATTCATTTAACAATATTATTGTCACCGACAACCATTTTATGGTTGAATTAGTCCTCCATCAAGAAGCCACAACCATATTATGGTTGCCTCCGAACATGTTATGGTCAAAAATAACTAAAACATGCTTAACACTTATAATAGCATGGTTGGTTTTCAACCATAGCATGTTGCTCTTGAAAAAGAGGAAAATACTATTGTCAATTTTAAAACAAATTATTGTCATATTTAACCATAACATGTTTAGGTGCAACCATAATATGGTTGTTGCTTCTTGATGGAGGACAAATTGAACCATAATATTGTTGTAGATGACAATAATATGGTTATAATTAACCATAATATGTTTACAATTTTCTTTAAAAATAGTTTTGTTGGAGGTGACCATATTTAAGCATGTTTTTCTCTGCGTGTGATTATAAAGATTTTAGTATTTACAATATTATTCAGTAAAAAAAAACATGAAATTTATGAACCTCCTCATATGTATGTAAATGGAAATTTTTTTATAAGATTTTAATAAATTTTAAATAATAATAAATTCAAAATTTCAAATTTTCAAGTTTTTAAAGTAAAATTGTTTTAACCAAAAAACCTGAATATTCATACACTTCTGGAATATACATAATTAAAAAAATTCTGAAGTCTAATGGCGTATTTTAAAAAAAAGGTGTTAAAAAAACTAAAAATTTAGATTATACAACTTTTTAAAATTTGCTTTGAAATTTGATGTAATTAAAATTAGCTAAAAAGAAATAAAATTTAACAATAATAAATAATTATCAGATTAGTATGGTTAGCTTTGCGACAGAATAGAAGCAAATGAGACATGGAGAAACCCAAATTTGAAATTTCTTTAATCTGCAGTTTTTCGTGGGAAAAAAGACACGGCTCCTGTGACCGGTTTGTCAAAAATATTGCTAGTAAAAAATAGGTTTGTTTACATAAAGAGTACTAATATCAAATTCTTTTGATTTTCAACAACTTCAAAATATATATAATAATGAATGAAAATGAATGTAATTTGCTAGATTGCGTAAATGCATTGCATAGTGTGTACCCAGCATCATAGATGGGCAAAAACCATTAAAAAAGTACTGCATTACTATAAACTTTTACTGGTACTGCAATTTTTCATTTAATTACCAGTAAATTTTTACTGGTAATGAAGATTAAATTCCAGTACCAGTAAATAACGGGTGTTTTTTTAAGCCCGATAGAACTTGAAATTGTAAAAAATAACACAAAAAATTAAATTGTAATCAAAATTTTTTTTTTATTCGAAAGATCAATACGTGACATTAACATTTGAAAATGATTTCGGGCATATGGGCACCGCGGCTGTTCTTGACGAAGCGCATTCTGGACGTCCAATTTTAGGCCACTTTTTCGAGCACTGCTGGCCGTATGTTACGAATAACACGAACAATGCTGGCCTCCAAGGCGTCAATTGTTGCTGGTTTATCAGCATAAACCAGTGACTTCACGTAGCCCCACAGGAAATAATCGAGAGGTGTCAAATCGCACGACCTTGGAGGCCAATCGACAGGTCCATTTCTCGAAATCAACTTATCGCCAAATTTTGATTTCAATAAGTCGATGGTTGCGTTCGCCTGTTGAAACCACATCTCCTCCGGATCAATGTCATCCATATTTTCAAACAAAAAATCATTGATCATGGTGCGGTAACGATCTCCATTGACCGTAACGCGAGCTCCGGCCTCATTTTTGAAGAAATAAGGTCCTATGATGCCACCAGCGTGAAAACCGCACCAAACGGTGCATTTTTCTGGATGTAATGGAGTCTGTAGGGTCTTTTGTGGATTGGTCTCGCTCCATATGCGGCAATTTTGCTTATTAACAAACCCGTTAAGCCAAAAATGCGCCTCATCGCTGAAATTGTGTTCATATAAGTTGCGCGAATCGACGACTGATTTTCAAAGTAAATTTGGATAATTTCGTAGCGTTGTTCAAGCGTGAGTCTATTCATGATGATTTGTCAGAGTATACTGAAACGATAAAAAAAAATATTTCATCAAAATTTAATTTTTTGTGTTACTTTTTACAATTTAAAGTTCTATCTAGCTTAAAAAAACACCCTTTATTTATTTCTAATTAAACAAAAATTACATTACCAGTAAACATTTACTGGTAATTAAATGAAAAATTGTAGTACCAGTAAAAGTTTATTGGTAATGGAAATAGTAATGCAGTATATTTTGTAATGTTAAAAAAAATTAATTTTTAGAAAAAAATAAATAGTAATTTTGTCGTGTAAAAAAATGCATAATCGAACTAAAAGTGATCGATGACTCGTATTCATATAACCTAAAGAAGGGCATCATATGGTCGGACTAATCCAATAATGACACGTGCCTACCGTGTTTTTCTGATGTTTTAATAAATGCAACCACTTTTGCCAGATTGGAAGATAAAAAAAATCATCAAAATTAAGATAATTCGTCAAATCTGGCATCAGTGAATGCAACAAGTGATAAACTGTAATTCTAACGGTACTGCTAATGAAGCTGTCGTTTCACACTTAATTGAAAAGTTGTTTTGAGTATTAGTTGAGTTCCAATTTTTAAAGTGATACCTGTTGAATGAAGAGTCTTGATAAAATTAAAAAAAAAAAATAAATAAAAATGAGTGATTTAAGTGATTTTGATGAGGATGATTAAATTTTTACTGGTACTGCTATTTTTTTTAATTACCAGTAAATTTTTACTGGTACAGCAATTTTCATTTAATGGAATTTTCATTTAATTACCAGTAAAAATTTACTGGTAATGGAATTTCATTTTCATTACCATTAAAAATTTACTGGTACTTGAAGTTTATTTCAATTACCAGTAAAACAATTTACTGGTAATTGAAATTTTACTGGTACTGGAATGTGCCCAACTATGCCCAGCATTACACTAGTATGATTACATACTACCAGTGTTACCAGACTTTTAATTTTAAAATGAAACCCTTTCACGAACAGAAAGTCAAAATGACTGCATTTGAGGGAAAATGTGTTAGTTTCCGGACAGTTGCACGTAGAAATGATAATTTTATTTCCTAAAAAGTGTGTAAACTAATCCCGCTGAACCTAAAACTACATAAAAATGATGGTCTATTAACTCTGGATGGTTACTGTTCGTCGATTCGAAGAAGCTCATTTACTCCCTTTTTTCAACAACGCTAGCTGACGATGAAAACTTTAAAATGTTAATTAAATTGAAAAAAGGAGTTCAAATTCGTATCGAATTTTGAGTTAGAAAAAGAACTTTTATTTTGTATGCTTTATTTAATTAATTTTTTAATAAAATGCTTATCAAACAATTTTTTCTTGATTTGATGTACTAAAATGTAGAGTAACCTTCCAGGGTTAATAACCCTTAACCAATTGAAAAATGCCCACGATTGCCTTCTGAAGGCAGGAAATCATACGAAGCCAATCTTTTAGAAAGGAAAAAAGGCGGTTCTTTCAATATTTACTGCTGGGATGTATGTAAATGTTACACTCCTACAATTAAAAAAGTTTTGCACATTTATTATCTTATCTGCTTATCACCAGCAGTGTTGTCATATATTTTTCAAAATTCTTAAATTTTTTTAAAAAAAAACTTTTTTTTACAAATTTAGATTGTACACTAAAACTTTTTATCAAAAACAATAACATAAATAACACTAGCCAACAAGGTTTTTTGACTCGAGCAACCAAATATCTTTCCTATGGTAATTTGGTGGGCTGAGTTCGAATCTGTAATTGGTTTTTCTCTACCACGTCAGGTTTTCGAGATACAAAAAATGTTTTTATTCGTTTTTTACATGAAAAATCACTAGTTTACTTAAAAATCAATGAATTTTCAAAAGTGAATGGCGTTATTTAAACGTCGTTTGTATTTTGTTGGCTCGTTTTTACGTATTAGAGTCCAGCAATAGCCTCCCAGCATTCTTTTGTCCCAAAGTCCTTGCTAATTTCTTTCAATTTTCATCAAATCTTGATGAGCACGCTCCTCTTGTTCGTCGCTTATTGCACCTAGGTTTTATGGAAAAAATCTTAATGCGAATGAAGAAAATGCGAAACATAGTCGATGTCCACGGTTTGTCCAAGTTTCTGACTGTGAAACCATATCCTTTTTTTTAACCAAATATTCACCACACACAGCAAAAATAGCTTGAATCAGTAACACACGATCTCCCTGACATGCTTAAACGCTACTATTATAAAGATTTAGAATGAATGTGGGCTTCTGTCAAATAAAAAATTGTGAAATTGTTGTGTCAGTATTGACTGTTTTACAGTATTGCCAGCATGCGACGTGATAGCCCAATTTGTATTGCAGATTCGAATTCAGCGCACCCAGATTAGTTAAAAAACATGCTTCGTTTCTGTAGTCAATTTTTTTCCATATTTGTAGACCAGTGTAATATGCATAATTATATGTATGAACTTATAAAATATATAAATAAAAACTAAATTCGACCATTAGTTTTATATCACGTACTAAATTCATATACTTTTAAATAAATTTAACTGAGTGAAGATATATTTTTTACAAATTATAACTTAACTTATGTAAATTACTTATATTTAGGTTCATTTTCAATGTAGAGAGATTTTTGATTTTCCTGTAAAATTTTTCAATGTAAATTAGGACTTTTTTTAGACTCATATAATTTTTTTTTTTTTTTTAAATAAAAAACACCAAATTCAAAAGAATGATCAAAATTTTGGCTTTATCTGCTCACAAATTCGTGGCATTTATTATTTAAAAATAATTTCTGTCATATGGCCTCCGCGACTGCGCCTTATAAACGCCATCACCATTTTTTCAAGCATACCTGGTCTTATTTCGACGTTCCCCCACAAAAAGGAGTGCAAAAAACACGAACGAGGTGGCCAATTCATAGGTCCATTTATTAAAATAATTCGGTCACCAAACCTTTTTATACCCTCCACCACTATTAGTTTTTAAGAGGGTATACTAAGTTTGTCATTCCGTGTGAAAATTGTTATTATTCATCTAAGACCCTATTAAGTATATGTATATATTCTAGCTCCTTGAGTAATTTTAAGTCGATTTAGTCATGTCCGTCTGTTGGAAACACGCTTACTATCGGAAAACACAAAAGAAATGAACAAACTTGGTGTCAAATTGCTTGTAGTTATCCTAAGCAGTTCGGGATTGAAATCCAGCAAAATCGGCTTAGTAGAATCAGAGCTATGAATCAAAATGTGGAACCACCAACCTAAAGAATTGATAATTTTGTTACAAAAACTTATATTAATGGTGGACTAATGCACGGAATGATATAAGATTTTGCAAAATTTCGTTTTATTTGACAGGAAATCACACTGGTTAATTTCGTGAAGATCGGTTCATAATTTACCCTAGACCCCATATAAACCCTACTACCGGAAAACAGTTTAGTACGCCTAAAACCATAATTAATAATGCTATCATAATAAAATTTAGCACTTCACTGTTTTATAGGACTAGAAGTCACACTGTGAAATTTCGTGAAGATCGGTTTATAGTTTACCCTAGACCCCATATAAACCCTACTACCGGAACACAGTTCAGTACGCATTAAGCCGTAATAAACATTGCTATCATAATAAAATTTGGTACGTCAGAGTTTAATAGGACTAGAAGTCACACTAATAAATTTCATGATGATCGGTCCATGATTTACTATAATACCCATATAAGCTACACTCCCGGAAAACGCTTAAAACCGTAATAAATAATGCTTTCAGAATAAAATTTAATACTTCATAGTTTTATAGGACTAGAAATCACACTAATACATTTCGTGATGATCGGTCCATAATTAACTATAGGCCCCATATAAAGCCCACACTGGTAAATTAATTAAATACGCCTAAAACCGTAGCAGGTATATTTCTTCCAACTTAGCTTCATATGGCCAAAAAAAATATCATGCAATTTTTTGATATACGGACTATAATTTACCTTATTTACCTGAAATTAACTGTAAACGCTAAAACTAATTTCACCGCTGTATTGAAATTTATTAAAATATATGTTTTTTAATACCAGAAATCACTCTGCAGAATTTTTGGAATAATAATATTTAGATATTAGGTGGAGGGCGTCAAAGATTCAGCACAGCCGAATATAGTACTCTTAACTTGTTTATTAACAAAGTGATGGTTTCACGCGCTGTATGGCATATTGTGCCAACTTGCTGAAACCATTTAGCCTCCAAATGATTTGCAATGACGTGAGGAATATTTATTTGCCTATTGCGTTCGGCACGGTAGTCTTGGCACTGATTTCGGATTTAATGACGAATGGGCCGATGACTCGTCATGACGCCTTCGGTATATTCACCGCACCAAATAGTGATTTTTTTTGGGATTTAATGGCGTCTCAAGAGTATTTATTGTCCTCTCTCAAAAACCATAATTTTGCTTACTGCTTACATACCCATTAGGGCAGAAATGAGCTTACTCGCTGAAGATGATTTGATATGGTCCAACTTCTTGTTGATTTTCAGCCCATTCACCGAACACTCAATGGCGTCGGAACGATAAATTCAAGGCCTCTGTCACACTCAAGTCTACATCGGCGATGGCTCCTTCTGTTCACACGATACGGGCTCGATATGGATGAATATTATCTAAAAGAGTAAATGTGGTCATGAATCCATCTATAGTATTTCTTATTAGCTGCTCAGATGGGACCTTGACAAAGTGCTCTATAAGTTGGGGAACAGAGTGCGAATATCGGAAATAAATATCCACGATTTGTAAACGTTGTTCTGGTGTAAAGCGGCCCATACACTTGCAATATTATTGTATATGATATTCGCCATATTATTTCCAGTTTGTCCTATATTATGCAATAAGTCGCAAAGTGGTTTCATTCATTCAATAAAAAGGTGAACATAACCTATAGGAATAAATTAACAACATTTTTCAATGTTGCTAACACATTTCACTTTCTTTTCGTTGTGCAATAAAAATTAAAAGTCTTTTGATTGTTGGTAATATATTGTGTCACCTTCGAATATCACATACACATTAGCGATATAATTATACAATACCTAAAATTGTACAATTTTGTTATCCTAATATTTTACACAACGTGTATCTACAAAACATAGGGGAGGGGGGATGTTCAAAATTTTTTTTTAATGTACATACAAAAGTATATAAACATACATATGTACATATTTTTTACACTTTTTGATTTAAAATACATAATACTAACAAATAGCTTAAAATAATTATATTAAACAACAAAAAATTTGACCTTAACTCGTTTAAAATAACAATAATGCCTTTTTAGTTTTTTTTTTTAATCTTTAACCGAAAATAGCAAATAAACTTGTCATCTTTGAAATGTTATTTAATGTAATTCAAGCTCAATTTTTTCAATTTTTCATGTAGTAGTTTTTTGATTCAAGCTTTGTAGACTGCTGAGACAACAAAGAACACCTGCAATAGAATATCTAACAGAAAACATGTGTTACCGCATATGTTAAATGACACGCACGATAGTCCTTAAATATTATAAAGCAGTGGGACAGCGCGGCTCTTGAAGTCGATTGAAGTGACTCTTATGCACAATCAAGGAATATTTATAGCAGGTAGCCGCGAGATTACAACAATTGTACAATAAAACAAAAAATAGGGCTTTTTATTGTTGTTATGTGATACGAACTGTCAAACAGCAAAGGGGTTGATAAGAGGCAAAAAAGACAAAAGATTAAGACTAAAAACTTGTTTACTATACAACATTTGACAGTTCGTATCATAAGACAAGCAAATAAAAAATAAACAGCTGGCTTTTCGAGACTACCTTTTATAAATATACCTTGTGCACAATATTAAATAATATGTACTATTGAGCAGATCGGTCTTTTGGCTTTCTTGATGCATTTTTTAATTTCACATTTTAATCGCAATTTCACCATTTTTATGTATACATATTTTTTTAATTTATTTTTGTATTGGTGTTTTTTACAAATTGCAATTTTAACCGATATCATGAAAACTCTTATTTTATTTCATTTTTTGTTACAAATTTAGACAAAACTATCGAACATGAATGGCAGTTTTGCTCAAACTTTTGCGTGATCGATAGTGTGACCGTGTATTTCTTTTTAAGTATCATTCCTAGTTTATACATATCTTAATCTTTATAGTATTCAATTTTGCAACACTAGTGGCCAATTTCACCAAATTATTTAAATATCAATTTATGTTAAAAATTCGTTTTTCAAATAAAAAAAAAAATTATATGAAAAAATATATTTAAATATTAATTGGTGAAATTGGCCATAACAAAGATTTTAGCGTTAGCATTCCTTCATATACACTGAACCAAAAATCCAATGAAAATGTACATTAAGCAAACGAATTACGTTTATTAAAATATTGAAAAATTATAAGAACAAAATTTTCATTATATTAACGAATAATTCGAATAATTCGCTTGAGCCATTATTGCTTAGCAATCTGCTGTAAAATCAGTTGCATTTATCTGACATTTCATTTATCTTTACGTTTGTTAATGGCAAAGCAATTTCACGTGTTCGCCAGCAATATAATCAGCAAATATAAAGCCATTGTTCTGCCGACGATTTTGCTTAGCAAAAAAATTCTACGTGAAGACTCAGCGAAAGAAACATATTAACTAGAGTTGTCAACCGATTAAGAATAATTCGATTAATCGATCAAAAAAAACCAAACTCTTGTTCGAATAATTTTAAAATGGCGATTATCGAACAACGAATAAATCGATTAATTAATGTCGATTAATCGAACAATTTTTTTTATAAAAAATTAATTAAATTAAAGCTTAGAATTTGTTGTTATATTATCCTTTTTTTAAATTATATATATTTTACCATTTGCGTAAGTGTCACATTAATACCATTGAAAACGATGTACATAGTGGAAGATAATCCGACGACATCATAAAATGTCAAACTTGGTTGCTCTATAGGAGAAATTGTATGCAAAAATTAAGCTGAAGATACAATGCCTTTTAGGAATACATATGGAGTTAAAATGAAAAGTTTTACGTTAAAAAAAAGAATAATTATAGCAAATTTTAGTAAAAATAAAGAAGAAAATGGAAGATTTTCTATAGTTGTAGATGAATGGACGAATGTAACTTATTAAAAATACGTTATTTTTTTGTAAAAATTATTTTTTTGTTATTCGTTATTCTCATCGATTAATCGAATAATTTTATTGATTTAATCGTTTGATCGAATGAACAAAAACAATTAATTGAATTATTCGAACAAAGTTGAAATGCGAATAATTGACAACTCTAATATTAACACAGCGTTTACATTTGACAGTACTCGTAAGACACTAAGAAATAACATATTAGTCCCAATTCACATTATACGATTTTTGTCGTTGCGATTATTGTCGTTTCCTCTTTGAAGTCGGTCTCATATTTACATTGTACGATTTTTGTCGTAACAACCTTAATACATTTTTCGTCAAATGAGAGAAAATTGAGAGAACGAATGAATGAACAAAACGAATCGAAGAGTACACTCGCTTCTGTACCCCTTGTAATTCCTCTCACCCCTCTTGCCTATAAAGTAAGAATCGCAACGACAAAAATCGTATAATGTAAATGGGCACTTAGTTGCCAAAAACACTACTAACTGTCTTCGTGACGTAGGCGTCCAGACAGTAGTTAAGACAGTTCACTTTTAAAAATATGTCAAACGTGAATGTTGCAGTGTAAGTCCAGCTAAACGTGTTTTATATGAACTAAACCAACTTAAAAACAGCTTGAAATAACTATATTGTGTTAACAAACATAACACTTAACTAAAACACAAAAAATCAAAGCAAAATATAAATATTTTTTTTACATTTTAATTTTTTCAATCGTAGAGAGTATTATCTTACGTGTGGACTCATAAATAGTGTTAGTATTAATATTATAATAAATATAATGAGACAGTTGTTATTGGAAATCTCATAACAACTATCTTATAAGATGAGCTGCCAAAAATACACAAACATAAGACATATAAAGCAATAACCCCAGTCAGCATGTGGAAGATTGAATCACCAAAGCATTTGTAAGAATCATTTTCGAGTCTTTTTTTTTTTAGCGCAGAACAGATTAAACATTTTTTGATCATCTAAGGTAGTCTTAAATGACTCAGTAGTGTCCCCATTTAGCAAAATTCTATCGCTTTTGCTATTCAATTCTTATTGATATAGTAACATCGTTCGGGAAGAAGTGTCCCACTATGGTGATGCATATTTACATTAAGAATCTTCTTAGTGTCTATATTTTATGACGAATCGGAGCGCTTTGGTAGTTTAATATCAATTGAATTTAGTAGTATCGCTTTCGGCTCTAAAAATACACTTTTGAAGTTAAACTGTTTCTTATCGTTCTTTGTTCGGCAAGTCTGAGTAAATTAAAAAATAACTGAGCTGAAAGTTTTACAAATAATCAAAAATCTACATCCTGCTAACCCCATTTCATAACTATCATTGCTTCATATTAATTTTAAATCGAAGTTATTAATATAACCTTAAATCACGTTGTTTTAATATGGCTTTCTGTAAAATAACATTGTACAATATTGAATTCATAAAATCCTGTTTTACTTGTTTTGTGTACAAACATCAACAACACTACAAGAAGAAAAACATACATTTTTTTTATTTTATGTTTACGAATAAAATAATTTAGTTAAATACATCAAATTTTTAAAATAGAATGATGGCAAAAACCATATTCTGCTGGAGTCTTATAATTAAGAGTTTATCTGTAAACAAAGGGAAATACAACAATAGTGAAATATGCGTAACAGTAATACTAAAAACAATATAATTCTAAAATCAATACTTATGATGTCTCCGAAGCTCCTTCTTACCGTTATTTCGCACTCAAATAAAATTGATTCTACATGAAATTCTCGTTGTTTCAACTTGAAATAACTTTCATTCAACGTGATTCGATTTTGAATTAACATGAATTATAGTTATTTTAAAAGAAAAAAATTTTATTCGCAAGTTATAGTAAAATCATGTTATATGAAGCAAATTCATTTTACCGAAAAATGTAAAATCAACCTTGCTTTCGACGATTTTACATCTAAAACTTTTCTAATTTTTCATTCCTCATTTAAAAACAGGCAGATAATATTTGAAGTTTCGGACACAAAATCTATAACTTATTCCAGAATGAATTAATACATGCCAGGAAATTCCTCAAGAAAAGGTAAAATTTTTGCAGTTTTTTTATTAATAAGGAGAATTTCAACAGAAACACTTTTTCGATCCAATTTTTTTTTTTTTTCTTTTTTAATGCAAAGAAAAGCATCTTATTGTTAGGAGT
This sequence comes from Pollenia griseotomentosa, assembly GCA_963931875.1. Classification (NCBI taxonomy): domain Eukaryota; kingdom Metazoa; phylum Arthropoda; class Insecta; order Diptera; family Polleniidae; genus Pollenia; species Pollenia griseotomentosa. The sequence continues at coordinate 29,302,599 of OZ007560.1, forward strand.
GCAACAATTCACTGTACATATATTGTTTTTAATTTTACAAATATCGCTACAGATAAAATTGGACTACGTGGTCCATTGTGGCTTAAATGGACTACTTACAACATGGTCCAATCTACTGTAAAATGGACCATGTTATAAGAAATTAACATGCAGTGCTGCCAACAACTGCATGATGTATACTTTTCTATAGTTTACAGTATTACACATTGGTAGCACTGATGGTGTCCATTATCAATTGTTTATTTAAAAGTGAAAGTTTGTGAAATTTGTGAAAAAAAAGGTAAAAAAATTAAAAATACCAAGTAAATATATAATAGCAATAAAAGACTACAGTACATTAGTAAAAAATGAAAAATGCTTAAACTATCCCTTTAGTGTACTCCATACATACTGTAGTGACATAGAGTACTTTTAAAACTAACCCACTTTAGTACTCCATGGAGTAGTTTAGGGACTACTTCGGTGGGTTATATGGTCCTCTCCTAGGACATCGTAATGTTAAATGGACCACCTTTTACCCATATATTTGGAGTAGTTTTGGAGTACTCCTACTCCTTTATGGACTACTCTTTACATGCATGTATGGACTAGTCTCGTTATCTGCAGGGATCTTTTGTCACCATAAATATTTCTACAATATCTGTGGTTATCTGTTGTATATTAAAATATTGCTGGCGAGTTGATGAAAATAAGAGAGTTTAAAAAAACTTGTATACGATATCAAGCAGGGGTGCCAGATGGTTTTGGTAATAAATCGGCATATTTTCAAAAACAAATCGGAAATTAAATTAAAAAAAAAATCGGCAAATTCAAATAACTATTTTAAACACAATAAAACATATTTATAATGACAAAAATAACAAAGCAAAACAATTAACCATTACCTAATGCCCTAAAAAAATCAATAAAAATAAACGTTTTATAAATTGATTTTAGTTAATTAAAAAAAATAAATGAATATTTTGTACTTAAGGGTAAATTGCAGGGACCGTAAATAAGAGTTATCCATAAAATTTTAGCTTAAAAACTCTCCATATTAGAGTCGACGGAGACCTATACTGTCATATACCCAAAGGTTCGTTCTAAAGTTCTCTTTAAGAACCTATGGTGATCAAGAAAAAACGATTTCAACCCCACAGTTAAAAATCATTTTTCAACGAAAAAATAAAAGTTCGGATGAACTCTTAAAAAGAGAGTTATATTTTGCAGTCATAAAATTATTAAAATTGTAATTTAAATTAATTTATTTTAAATAAACGTTGTACAATTATCGAAAAACAGGAAAAGTTATATGAGTACAGAAAAAATAAATTTTCTTTTTTTAAATTAAAAAATCAAAACATACTACTAATAATTAACAAAAATAATGAGCAAGTGGATAAATTCCTTTATATCAGCTCTATATCGTAAGGTTTGCAGTTTTGAATTACTTAAAGTTTTTGTTAACATATCCGCAATCATTTCTTCTGAAGAACAATATTAACATTAAATAATATTCTTATCAACATAATCTTTAACAAAATGAAGCTTAATGTCTATATGTTAAGATCTATTGCTAAGTTTTTCTTCTTTAATAAGATTGAGGCAACTTCTGTTATCTTCAAAAACTAGCGTAGGATGAGTTTGTTTGCAATTTAAGTCATTTAATATGTTTCGGATCCAGATAGCTTCCTTCGCTGCTTCAGATAATGCAATAAATTTAGCTTCTGTTGTTGATAATGATACAGTTGCCGGTTTTTTACATGCCCAACTAACTGCACTGTTATTAATTAAGAAAATGTATCCAGAATTTGATGTTCTATCCATTCTACACTCAGCCCAGTTAGCATCAGCATAACCAATAAGTTGATTTGGATTGGAAGTTTCTTCAAAAAGATTCAAAAATAGTTTTCTCGTACCTTTTAAATATTTAGCAACACTTTTAAGTTCATTCCAATCTTCTTGATTCGGATTACTTGTCTTTCTCGCAAGAATAGCCACACTAGCACACATATCAGGACGAGTTTTGACAGCAATATACAATAACGATCCCAATAAACTTTGATATTCATCATTACACAGTAAAAGTTCAGAATCAGTTTTCCCATAAGACGGTTCAAGTGGATACTTAGATGGTTTTGCATCTTGTAAGCCAAATTTTATCAGCACTTTTTCAATGTATTGCATCTGCCGAATTTTAAACTGATGTTCTTTGGATTTGACTACTTCCAGACCGAGACAATACGATATTTCACCTAAGCTATTTACTTCAAATTTTATATTAAGAATGGTTAGTACATATTTTATTAAACTTCTATTAGTAGTAGCAACTACTAAGTCATCAACATAAATCAATATATAAACATCTTCCCCATTGATGACTTTACTATATAGACATGGATCTGCTTTACTTTGTTCAAATTTATTATTGAAAAGAACATCATCTAAAGTTTTGTTCCAAACGTTTGCAGCTTGTTTGAGACCATAAAGGCTACGTTTCAGCTTGCATACTTGACTTTCATCGCCTTCAATAAACCCTGGTGGTTGTTTCATGAATATATTTTCTTTAATATATCCATTTAGAAAGGCACACTTAACGTCCATATGCTCCACATGCATTCTTTTAACACTAGCAATAGAAAGGAGTATACGAAATGTAGCTTGACGTACTACAGGAGCAAATACCCCATCGTAATCGCAACCATATTTTTGGTTAAAAGCTTGTGCGACTAAACGAGCTTTAAAACGTTGAACTTTACCGTCAGCTCCTCTTATTTCCTTGAATGTCCAGCCAACTATATTTGCATCTGGTGCTGCTTGCACTAAATTCCATGTATAATTTTTTCTAAGTGAATTCATCTCCTCCCTCATTGCAGACTCCCATTCTTGTTTTTATTTTGATGTCACAGCTTGTTTGTATGTCTTAGGCTCAATTATCTCATTTGATTCAGTCAATTGAAGTGAATATATCACAGGAGGTACACCTTTATTTATTCTAGCTGATCTACGAAGAGGTTGTTCAAATTCTTGTGTTAATTCTTATGAAGGATTACTTGTGGCCTTAGAGTTTGAAAAATATTCAAATTCGCTTGTTACACTGCAATAGGAACCAACATCAGAATCATCATTTGCTATAACATTGCTTTTATCATTAGCTTTTGATGAAGTAGTTACTTCAAAATGTTTCCAGAATTATATCTATTGGTTAATACTTTTAAAGAAACAAATTTAAAATCTCTACTAATAGTTACTTTATTAGTAGTTGTATTAATAAAACGTAATCCTTTGCTTTCTTCATCACAACCCATAAATCTTAATAAATTTGATTTGTTGTCTAATTTCTTTCTACTCACATCAGGAATTATTGAAAATTTCAAGTGAATATTTAATGTTTTTTTTTTTTTAATATTTTAAGGTTTAAAGGAAAAATTTGATTTTATTTCGTGTAAAAGTGCGCATTTTTTCGCTTTGCGCTTGATACTGCTGTATAGAGTCTGATATCAATGCAACTTTTTTTTTTAAATTTTCTGATTTTCTTTCGCTATAAATTCAGCTATTTTTGCATACTACCAAGTATACATTATTGTTTATTTATTTTAAAAAAGCTATTTCTTATGCAATCGAAAACGATTGCGTTTTTAAAATTTCATTTGCAAAATAAGTTTTAAAGCTTAAGCTTTATTCCAAATTTCTATGGCAACAATTCTTTAATGTTTTCAATGTAATTATCTGGCAATATTATCAATTTATCATTTAAAACAATCGCATTCGTATTGCGATTTTAAAATTTGTTAGAAATTCAAAGAAAAAACTTAGCCCGTACTTATAAATTTGTTCATAAAAATATGCAAAAGAGATAAAATGTGTTTTAGAAATCGCCAAATAATCGCCAACTTTTTTAAATTTCGCCATGTCGCCAAACACAAAATTGCATCGCCAATAAGGTGTATAAATCGCCACGATTGGCGAAAAATCGCCACATCTGACAGCCCTGGTGTTCAGCTCAAACTGTTAAGGTCCAATTAGACGTGGCATAACCATAATGCCACAGCCGTAACGTCGAATTTAGAAACCAAAATTGAATTGGTTTGTATGGTATGTTTATGTCGTTTTGGTAATACAGTGGTGATGGTAATACAGTTTTGCTATGGTTATGTCACGTCTAATTGGACCTTTACGTGTTTGCCATATGATCTTTTGTAGATAGGGCCTTTTGTTGTTTGCTAAAAAAATTGCAAATTTTGGTCGAAAGATTCCAAAAGTTTGTGTGGCCATTTGAGTTGACGCAAAACATTAGAATCAATGAAAAAGTCAATTTTTAATGTTTGGTTAGTTAGGGCCTTTTGCGTTTCAGGTAGCGATAAGTTTAGAAAAATGAAAAAACTGGAATAAAATTTCGAAAGTGGCTTTCACATATTCTATATTAGACTAATATAGCTTTGAATATCCAGTTGTCATGTTGCATTCGTTTTTCTTAATAAATTCTTATGTCCATTATAACGTGGCATAGAGAACGCGACATATTTTTTGTATGATGACAAATGTGGAAAATTTTTAGCTCGAATCAAACTTAATGTATAAAAGAAATAATAATGCTATTTTTCACCCCATGACCCATTTGTGTGCAGTACGTGTGAAAAACTGCAGTCGAAACCAAAAACTGTCGAACAAAAAACGAAAATTTGTGTACAACTTTTCGCTTTTTGAAAAGGAATGACAGTGACTGTTTACAATTTATAAATCAGAAGTAAAAGCAACAGTTTTTTTTTTTTTGCCAATGACAAATGAAGAAGTGGAAGAAATGGCAGTTTTTCTACTTTGACTGCAGTTTTTTAAACACTGCCGATGCCGATATATCAGCGATACTTCAGAATTTTCGATATATCGGTGATATGTTGTTGTTGATACGAGGATACTTTTTAAATTTTTTTTTATAGTATTTTTGAACAAACAATTAGATTTTCTATGCTTGTTTTTTGCATAGCAACTAAGAGAAATAACACATTTAAAATTATAGCATAAAATTAAAACAGAATAATGAAATTGTTTTAAATAATAAATAAATTAATCAACGGAGATGGAGAATAGTTCCCAAAACTTCGCGGCTGACTTAGCATTAGCTATAAATAAAAGATTTAAGGCTTTAGAAAATAATAAAACCTATTTTTTATCTACAATTCTTGACCCTCGATACAATGCTCAAATATTTCAAAGACATTCGACTTCAATCGTATCGAAAAAGCGTCTGATTAATCTACTTAACATGGCTATATTCCGAATGTGTTGAAAACACGGTCACCTCTATAGGTGGTACAAGTTCTGATAAGTCTAAAAGACTTTGGAGTGTTTGTAAAAAAATTTTAGGAGAATTCGAAGAGGATGAGCCTCTTTTCATCCTTTGCTGTGGTTGTGCTAAAAGAGAAGTCGGAAGATACCTAAGATCTTCTAATATTTCTAGAGGCCTAGACCCGCTTGTTTATTGGCGCAATAACATGTTATGCCCAACCTTGAAGAAAGTGGCGCATACATTTTTGAGTTCTCAAATGAGCTCTATCGCATCTGCGAGACTTTTTTTTACTGCAGGGCCGGTTCAAACGGACTTGCGAAATCGTCCATCTCCAGAAAAGTTCAGAAGACTTTGTTTTCTAAACAAAAATCTTGTCAATGTAAATTTTGAATATTAATAACTTATTTCTTACGCTGTTATTTTTGAAAAAAAAAAAATTTTTTTTGTTAAAATTATCATGAATTCAAATTTAATTCTTTGTTTTGTAAATCTTTTAAAATTTTAAATATTAATAATCACCTACACCGTAATTTTGTTTAACAAAAAAAATTACTCTAATTGAGGTTAGTTAATTTTAACTTAAATTCAAATTAAATATGCGTATCAGTATCGAGATCTGCGATTTTTTATTTTGAGTATGGGTATCGTATCGCCAAAAAGTCGTATCGTTACATACCTAGTCAAAACCATAATTCCAGAAGGATATTTATACGGGGACCTTAGGAAAAAATATACATTTGGTAAACAAACTTGGTGACAAACTGAATCGATTTGATCTATTTTTAATACTTTATTTGTTTACCTTATTCATAAAATATATTTCAATTTGATAAAAGGTTTATTTTATTTATAAATTAAAAAAAAACTTTAAGATACCTTATTTTAAGAAAAACAAATTCGTGTGAAACCACTTTCTGTTTTGCGCAATGATTCTTATTAAAAAAAATCATTTCATTTGACAATTTTATTTTTGCTGTTTATTTTAATTTTAAAAAATGCAAACATCAAAAAACATTTGTAGTTATTACTTACAAATTTATTTACTTCACGTTTGAATTGACATCCACATTTCATCATGTGTCACATAGGAAATTCCTTTTTTTGTTGAGTAAATTATTATTTTTAGTTAAAATCAGTAGTTTTTTAAAAGATAAGGAAACATTTGTCATAAAGTTAATTAAAAAAACTGTTTATTTTTTAAGCGTTAATTGAAATTGCATTAAGTTCAACTATTACATATTTTTTAATTATAACCAGCACTCAGGGATTACAATGCATTGTGCTGAAACTAGGAAAATGAGTTATTAGGAGCTGGAAGGGGGTAGTTCTGTTTAGGGACATGAAACATATTTTAATTTTTATACGTTGAAAATGACGGTAAATTATTCCACAAACGAAGGGTGCGGCTAAAAACATAATGTGTAATGCGAATCACTGGCTAACAGTGTTGCCATAACTGCTTAATGAGAATATGACAAAACTTTAAAAAAATCTGCAAAATGAAGAAAATACGCTAAAAACTTAAAGTTTTTAATATTTTTAATTTGCTAAAGCTATACATACTTATTTTAACAAAAAACATTTGTTGAATTTTTATAAAAAAATATGCTAAAAATCTGCTAAATGAAAAGGAATTTTAATATAAATATATTTCTTAGTATTGTGGTTATTTTGTTGAACTATTCGTGGTTTTTAATCCAAATTTTTAATATTTTTAATTAGGCTTAAGTTCATTAAATTTAATTTTCATTAAATTATTTTTATGAAGAAAGGAATTTTACAACATGAAAATTAATTAAAATTGTTATTGATAATCTTTCATTCTTGACCGTGGCCGGGATTCGAACCGCGGCCGGCAGGTTACCATGACATGTTTCGATCACAACCACTCGATCTCCTCAGATGGATTTGCCGTTTTACACTCGCAGCCATCGACGACTGCTGGCGTCAATAGTCAAACATCAATCATTAAACCAAATTGTATTTTAACTTTTGGTAGATCGAAATTTGCTTTTTTGAATGATTATCCATTTTAATTGATTTTACATGTTTTTTCCTTACTTCTGTTTTTTTTCGTACTTTTGTCATTAAAATTAAATTTAATGAACTTAAAGCCAATTAAAAATATTAAAAATTTGGATTAAAATAACTTTTATTTTTTTTTTTTAAATATGCTAGAAAATTCTGCTTTTTTAAAAAGTAAAAATATGGTAAAATTATGGAAAATGAAATATGCTAAAAAGCAGTTAGCATATTTAAAAAAAAAAATCGCCAACTCAATCTGCAAAATTTAACAGAAAATATGTTAAAATGTTAACACCGCTGGCGACTACAAATTAATTAGTTCTACATAGGGTTTATAATTTCCCGGACTTTTTCTATTCCCGGGAAACGAAACGAAAAAATCTTATTCCCGGGAATCCCGGGACTCTTTAAATAAAACAATGATTTCATTAAATGAGTTCAAGACAAAAGTTTTTACTTTTTTAAAAGAATATACACATATACAACAGTCTAAAAAAATTAGTATTATTAAAGCATTTAAAAGCTCATCAGAGATTCTATTTTTAATCCTTGTTGATATGGGTAATTCCAAAGTGTTGAACGTGACAGTCGTACGCATCAAAAATGCAACAACATTTTAAACAACAAATATTTCTTCGTTCTTTTAACCCTTAAATTATAGCACTAAGAAAGCACTATTATCTATGCTAAAGTTTATGGGGGGCGCGATTCTAGGTCAAAGATAATGGCAAAAGAAGTAGCGGTTCGAACGTGAAAAAAATAGAAGTAGTTTTTGTGGCCATGTATAAAAAGGTGTAATTCAGCGAAACCTGGCACAATTTTTTAGTCAAACTCTTTCAGAATTTTACGTAGCCATGTAACATTAAAATGTTTTTGGTTTGGTTCTAAAATCTTCTGTATTATTTTTTGTTTAAGCCAAAATCTGGTTCGATACGTGACAATTCGAACGTGAAATTTATTCCACAATAATTTAAATGAATAATGATTAATACAAAATAAAAATTTACCGTTAATTCGAATAACATATTTCTCTTCGAACTCTTCCTTAGATTACAGACCATGTAAGAAATTTTTTTGGAATAATTTTCATCAAATATCACCTCTTTTAAGGAAGATAATATTAAAGAAAATATACAATAAAACATACTCACAAAAAAGAAATTACGTTTGCACAACTTTGCAGTCTGATTGTTCATCTAAGTGAACAAATTTATGGGTAAATTTATTAAATTAGTAAAATCTCAATATTTCTCCATAACAATATCGTAAAATAATCAGATTTTAATAACTTTTAAATTTTCGGTCACGGTGGACCATTTGGCGGAAATGCCCATATGTATATTGCCTGCTACCGAAAACTTGCTTTATTGTAAATTCAAATTAAAAGTGTTAAATCGACAAAAAAAAAGTGCAAAATTGTTTTACAGTGAAAAACAAAAGTGCTAGTTTTGTAATATTGATTTTTTCGAATATAATAAAAAAATTACATTTGAAATTTGTTTACATATTATATTCATTTTGTTTAATATAAACACTTATTGCAATATAAGTTGTTACAACTGTTAAAAATTGCAATTATGTAATTTGTATCTTCCTCCACTCATTTTGGTACTTTTCAGATAAACCGATTTTTTTACAATATCGTCCGATACGCTTAAAGTGTGGCAACAAACGTTGTCTTATTTTGCACCTTATCTTATGCGAATAACTGAACATAACAGTTCTGTTTTCATTCTAGTTCTCAGCAAGGTCCATTCAATAGGTCTTTGGTTCAATGTGAGGTTGCCTCGCTGAACTTTCTGATGGTTTTTTTGTCCCAATGCCTAAGAAAACATTAATTTGCTTCTATAAAGCCGGACAATGATTTTTGTAGTGTGGCGAAATTATTATTCCGGAATAAGTATAAAAAAGTGCCAGAATTCCAACGAGCATTACTGAGTGCTGGCATTGCTCTAATTTTATTATAGGGAAAATAATAATTTTTAAAGGTACTTAAAAGGTTTAGCCAATTCAAATAATATTCCATGTCACACTTATATCACTTTTTTAAACATTTTTTCACAAATAACATTTATTAAAATTTAATGATAAATCAAAAGGCTATAGGTATGATCTTATAAAAAAAGTAACTGCGTTTGATGCGAAAACTCTTATGTGATTTAAATACAATATATGCTCTATTCGACTATGCTTTGCCATTTTGCCTATTTGCAAAAATTGTAAAGAGTTATATATAATATGTATGTATGTATTATTCTTGATACACTTAAAGAATTGATACTTTACATGAATTAATTATGTGAGTTTTTAAGTGGTTTTGGATCTAAAAAAAAGTGCTAAAAATGCTAAATAATTATAAAAATATGCTAAACTAGCACGAAGCACTTTTTTCGAAATTCTTAGTGCTAGTTCAGAAAAAAATGTGCTAAATCTAGCACTAAAAGTGCTAAACTGGCAAGCCTGTGTCAAAATTGTTATCACAGAGACCTTTTTTTGCTCTAATTTTAATATTTGAAATAATTTTTTTATATGAAGACAAAAATTAATGAGAGTCAATTTTTTTTTTTAAAACATTTGTGAGGCTTTCTTTTTTTACACAATACTTATTCTACATATTAAAATCAATTAAATTAAAAATAACTTGCCAAATGTAAATATTAATGTTGTAATTGAATAACAAATTAACGGTTCAGAACTTTAAACAATATTAGTAAAAAGTGAAGAGTAACAAAGAAAAGTGTTTATTATTTTTTATTAAACTTATGAAATTCAAAACAAAAAGGTAAAATTACAAAATTATTGAAATGAAAAAGCCGTAATTCTAAACCTTCTTTATGGCAAGCAACATTTCTATTTAGTTCAATCAAAACGAGCATATGAATCGGATCAAACGTAACAATATTTTTACTAGTACGTATCTTTTTATACCCTTCACCTGAGGTAAAAGGGTTTATATAAGTTTGTCATTCCGTTTGTAATTTCTACAATATTAATCTTAGACCCTATAAAGTATATATGTATATTCTGGCTCCTTATGAAAAGCGCAGTTGATTAAATGATGTCCGTCTATACGTTTAAATGGGTTTTCCGAAGACCCCAGTTATGGTGGGGACTAGGCGGTTATTTATTTATGTTACATATAGTCCGAAATTGTTTGCTATTGAAATTCAGCCTGATCGGTCCATATCATTTGACATCAATCTCAATTCTCTAGCCAATTTTAATTGTTTGACATTTTAATTTAAATTGATAATGATTTGAATATAAACATTTGATATACAATGATATACAAACTTGTTACGATTAAAGTTAAATCTGTTTTACAATTGAAGCAAAGCCTCGAATACAGTTGTAACAGCCAAAATAACTATTTTTCAGGTGAGCAAAAAACGTTTTTAATTTTTTTGAGATTATCAAAAATAATTACAATGAAAACTTTTTAAAAAATCCAGAACTTTAAATCTTAAACTACATGTAAATTTACTGTTTAGGATGTTTTTTAGTGGAAAAACGTTTCATATCCAATATCGCGATATCACTTAAAACGTTTTTCCTCTACGCTTAGCATCATTGAGTGGCTTCTAAAATGTAATTATATATTTCAAAAAATTTCGTTTGTATCATTTTGTAAGTTACTTACAAAATTCTTTCACTGCCTGACTCTTTGTAATTGCATTTTGACGGCGATTAAGTTCCAAATTCTGGGTGATTTGATGTTTGAGCATTGTAAGAGAGTTATGTTAATAAAAATCTGCAAAAAAACAGGCTTTGCAAAGTTTGCTTTTACAACGTTATTTGCGGTTTTTCTTCAATTAAAGAAAAATTAAAATTATTTGTGAAAAGAGGTTGTTGTACGATCGCGTTGCTACGCAGGACCAAGCAATCCTCAAAATAAAAAGGAGCCAAGTATTTTATATATTCAAGAATTTAAGGGCGAAAAGAACCCTATTTCATGTTTTAGCCGCAGCTTGGGTGCCGAATGTTTAGCTGACAGTTTATTTCAATAAAAAATTAATTTAAATTAAAAAAAAAATTTTTTTTTATGTTTCACGTTGTATTAAAATCCACATTTGAAAATAAAGTTTCAAAGCAAATTGAAAATAAAGGCATGTTTTAATTTGAAAATAATTTCCCCTTTTTGTTGAGAATGCTATGATTTTAAATCATTATCAACGTTTATCGTTTGAGAAAAGGTTTAATTTTTAATCATTTTCAAATTGAAATCAAAATGAGGTGAAATTGATATCAAACGAGATTTTAAGTTAATTTTTTTCAAAATGACCGTAGTTTTTCCTTGTTTTAAGGAATGTTCTTGTAAAGCTAATTGGTACTCAAAAAATGAAATAAATAAAATGGTCCAGCGTCGTTTTTAAAATTTGCCCCATCCACTATATTTTGATTTCTAGAACATGCCCGATAACTCATATCTACCCCCTGTATACATTTCGTGCTATTTTGTCTACTTTTTTGTAATGAAACGTTTGGTTTAACAATTAATTTTCATATGCCTCTTATTTTAAATTAAAAATTGTTTTGCTTCTACTGAAAGTTTTTAAATTTTCAGTTAATACCCTCTTTATGATTGAGTGCGATATGTATGTACGCACATTTATATAATTAACTATGTATGTATGTATGTATGCATAGTATGTATATAGTAATTATTTTTAATTAAATTTAAATTGCATTATTTTTTTTCATTTTATTTCCAGAGCAAACAAAGAGCAAACGAAACAAAAACATAAGTTAATTTGTATTTAACAATAAAAAAACACCGTACGTAACGTACTTTCTGTTCCATTTTTTTTTATACATTTTCATTTAAAACAAATAATGACAATATGACAATAGACGTCAGATCAGGATTACGGGATGATATTGCTGAAGTAGATTCTAAATATGGCAAAAAATTAGCATATGAACGGAATTTTAAGGCACCCTTATGGCGTAAACGTTCCTGTACAGATGTACCTTGTTTACTGCTATTTTTAGTCTTCCTAGCTGCCTGGATATTTATTGCTATTTACGCTTGGCGCAATGGTGATATAAATAAACTTGTAGTACCCACCGATTCGTTCAATAAGAAATGCGGCATTGACTCTGGTGTTTTAAATAAGAAATATTTATTTTTCTTTAACCTGGACAAATGTATAGATCCGCTGGTACCCATAACAGGCTGCCCTACTCCCCAAATATGTATCGAACAATGTCCGCAACAAACTTTTATCTGGGATACCATGAAAAATCAATTGTCATTAGAAGAGTTAAAGTCTAAAATGATTTGTCTGACAGATGCCGATAAGTCAAATATAAATAGCAAGGATGATGCTCAAAAGGCTATAAATGAAGAACGTTGCGCTAGATGGTATATTAAGAGTGCTCCTTTCCTAAATCGCTGTATGTGGGAATTTTCACCACAGGTATGTGAATATATACCGTCTTTTCTATTGCCACGAAGTCAAAGAGATCTAGTGGGCTTGCAAACGAACGCAACTATTGCACGCAGTGAACAACAACTTCAGGCTTTAGCTCTTGCCATGTTTCCTGAAGCTCAAGCTCTTTTGGCCAAACCATCGCCCACAATAAATTCCAAACTTGACCCAGCTGAGGAGCCAGTCGTACAATGTCGCAGACGCCAACAATTGGGTGAAACTGTTATAAAGGAGAAAATGATGCAAACCGATACCAGACTGGCGAAATTTATTGGCAACATTGTGGCTCACTTTACCAATGGTACCCACGAAGCACAACGAGTGGGTGAAAATGTTGTGGAGGATATATTTAATTCTTATATTGTTATATTAACGGCAACTTTTTGCACTTTGTTGGCCTCTTTAATATTTATTGCTCTAATGCGCTGGCTGGCTTGTCCTTTCCTATGGACTTCTATATTTGGTGTACTTATTGGCCTCGTGGTGGGCATATATTACAGTGTTAGTAAATATATATTTTTCCATCGCGAAGCTACAGTTCCTCAACATTCTCTTAATTTGAATTCAGTCGTAAAAAACGTTTTGCAAGTAAGTTAAATAATTTCAGAGTTTCTTTGTAAGATTTTCAAAATTTAACAATTATATTTTACAAATTTCTAATACTTCATCAAAATTTTCCAAAAATTCTTATAATACAACTATTATTTTCTTTTTTACAGGATGAACGTTTATGGCTTTATTTAAGCATATTCCTATGTGTATTCTTTATTATCCTGTTGATTCTTTTAATTGTTTTGCGTAAAAGAATTAGCATAGCAGTGGCACTCATCAAAGAAGGCAGCAAAGCAGTTTCAAGTGTCAAGTCAACTGTATTCTTTCCAATTATTTCATGGATGCTCTTTATTGTCGCCATAATATACGCGGTAGGAGTCGGCCTCTATTTGGGCTCGATTGGTACAAATTCATTTAGAATGATCAGACAATTAGATCAAAACAGTAAAACTGGAGTTAGCAATGAGAATTGTAAATGTGAAGGCCCAGCTATAAATTATACAGTGGGAGCAAATTGTGATCCACAAACGTTTCAAGATAATTGCTACAATGCTGATATTTCATTAATGGACTTCTTTAAACAATCGCAAAGATTTCCCTGCACCAAGACAATGTGCAGCTTCGTTGAAGTTAAACATACTATGCTCATAAATTGGTTTATTGTATACAATGTTTTTGGTTATCTGTGGCTGACATTTTTCATAAGCGCTTTTAGTGATATGGTTTTAGCCTGTACATTTGCTACTTGGTATTGGACATTTAAGAAGAAGGATGTTCCTTTCTTTACCCTCACCAAAGCCATATTTCAAACATCTTTCTATCATTTGGGTACGCTAGCATTTGGTTCTTTGATTCTGGCCATTTGCCGCATGATACGCATTATTTTGGAGTACATTGACCGTAAATTAAAGAAATACGACAATGCTGTCACTCAAGCCATACTCTGTTGTATGAGATGTTTCTTTTGGCTTTTAGAATCATTTTTACGTTTCCTAAGTAAAAATGCTTATATAATGTGTGCCATACATGGTAAAAACTTTTGCACCAGTGCTAAGGACGCTTTTAATTTAACCATGCGCAACTTTTTGCGTGTAGTTACATTGGATAAGGTTACGGATTTTCTATTCTTTATGTCTAAACTCTTAATAACGGGAGGCGCTGGCGTAGCTACTTATTTCTTTTTATTGAATAACCCGTCCATTATACAATTACATTACTTAGCAGTGCCCACAGCTATTGTGTCGGTATGTGCTTTTTTTATAATAAGCGTATTCTTTAGTGTTTACTCTATGGCAGTAGATACTCTATTTCTGTGCTTCCTTGAAGATATCGAAAGAAATGATGGTTCTCCGGAGAAACCATTCTACATGTCCAAACAACTTATGAAAATATTGGGCAAACGTAACAAACTACCAAAAAGGACATAAATTTAAAAAATTCCAAAGTGATTTGCAAAAATACACAAAATAAATAAGCGAATGAATGGTGCTGTTAAGAGCGATTCAAATATGTTAATATTAGTATTGAAGTTAATGTACTAAGCTTCAATATTAACCATTTTTTTTATTTCGTAGTTCTCTTGTTGAGCCACAATACGGTTATGCTCTGGAAATTGAATTTTAGTAAAATCAAAATTTTACGATTTTGGTCGTTAATCTCTTTAAGGCAGCTTTAAAGTATGAACTGTGGAAAATTAATGCTACCCGAAATAAAATGTAGAGAATGTAAAATATTTTTATTAGCTTTAGTACAAAGTTAGATTTTAAATTTTATTTTAATTCAATTTCTAGAACATGTGCAAAAATTCATAAAATATTAAAAGTTTTATGTATGGGTTATTCCACGCCAAATCAGATGGTTTAATAAATTTTTTTTTATTTCCCCAATTTGTAATATTTTTTAGTAGACTTTAAAAGTTTTGACATTTTTTTTAATTGCTCGTTCTTTTAGTCTTATGTTAATAACTTTTTTAATAATAGATAAAGCTCGATTTTTTTTTAAAAAATTTTCGTTTTAAGATGTTTTTTATAGAAAAAATTGTTCCAATTTTTTTTTTTTTGTTAAATTGTGTTTTCTTTTCTACAAACAAATGTGACATTTTATTTTTAAAAAATGCAATTTGGTGTCTGTTTCTTAAAAATGTTGCTCCCGAAAAGGGTGGCTTGTTTTATTCTAAAAAACTCATCCTTTTCGGGAGCAAAATTTTTAGGAAACAGACACCAAATTGCATTTTTTTAAAATAAAATGTCACATGTTTTGTAGAAAAGAAAACACCATAAGATTTTTGGATTTTAATTAATTTATTGTGATTTTAAATTTATTTTAGATTCTGATTTTTAAAATTTTCAAAAATCGAAAAAAATAGTAGCTATGTAAGGCCCACTACCGTACAAGGCTTTAAAGTTGTTGAGTGAATAGATGTTTAAAATAACACATTTTCCAAAAAAAGAAGGATTTCAAAAACACGATTTAAAATTTAAAAATCAACAATCTTAATCAAAAAGTTTAGAATTCTTTTTTCTGTGACAAACATCTTAAAACAAATATTTCAAAAAACCAAAATTCTCATCTGGTCCATTATTTACGAGTAATCAAAAATATGTCAAAATTGACCGTAACGGCCCTCTTGAATTCTATAAAAAACAATCAAAACATTGGGCAACAAGTTTTTTAACCATCCGATTTGCCGGTGAATGCCCCGTATATATTTATTATATTTTTTCACAAATATGAACTACATTTCTTTAAAACATTTTGTTTTTTGTTGAAATAAAAGACAGTTTAAAAAAATAAGTAAATAAAAACTATTTAATATTTATTTAGCTAATTACTTTAAGTAATCAATTGCAATATTTTTTTAATGATTTAGCAAAAAAATCATATTGTACTAAATGTTTTGTTAGAATGTTGTATTAAAAGCAATAACAAAATGAAAATGCAAAACGAAATCGAAACTGAAATGATATACAACTAAATTATATTACAATTATATTTTAGATATAAGTTTTAATTGAAACCATTAAAGTGAACACATACATATTTACACATTTATAAAAATATTATTGTAAGAAGAAAATTATTTTGAAATAACATGTATTAAAATCTATTTTAATTGAATATTCGAAAAAATGCATGCCAAATTTACGTTTTTTTAGTAACTGAATTTTTTTTAATTATATATGTACATATACATACATAAGTATAATTAAAAAAACGTAATACATACATACATATTTAAAAATTTTTTATAAAAAAATTATGTTGCAGTTAAATATTATTGAATTTTATTAAGGGATATGCGATTAATCGGTTAATCAAAATTTGGATTTATCAGAATGCTGATTAATAAATAAATTGATCGAATTAAACAAAATAAAACTATTAAAGTCAATAAGATGACATTATAACACTTCGAATCTAATAGAAGCCAAAATAATCTAATGTTAAATCGTGCAACACTATTATAATCACGTAAACTATGTAAAGATTAAAAGAATCTTCTAAAACAAAAAGGGAGAATTCTAAATTTCTTAATTAAGAATTTGATTTTTGATTAACCGAATAATCAATCGTACTTTCTTAATTTTTTTTTATTATTTATTTTTTTTATTATTATTATATGAAAATATAAATTATATAAAATGCTCAAATATAAAATAAAAAAAAAATAATTGATCACACTAGTTTTTGTTTACAACTCGTTTGAATTTTAAATAGTAATATCGCTCATTTGCTGCAACAACGTCATAAGTCAGAAATAGCAAATTTGGACTTTATATCAGGGGTTAAAAAACTGCAGTCGAAAGCAAAAACGATCGAACAAAAAACAAAAATTTGTGTAAAACTTTTCGCTTTTTGAAAATTTGTGTACAACTTTTCGCTTTTTGAGTTGGTTTGACAGCGACTGTTTACATGTAATGAATTAGAAGTAAAAGCAACAGTTTTTATTTTGGCCAAAGACAAATGAAGAAGTGGAAGATATGACAGTTTTTCTACTTTGAATGTAGTTTTTTTAAACGCTGCTTAAAATCACTAATACATAGTAAATCAGGTGTTTCATAAAGTTGTGATTATTTCATATGAAGATATTGTAAACTCAACTCATGAGAGACGAATAAAATTTTCACGATTATGGCCTTTAATGGCTAGGTTATAGGTAATGTGAGAAATAAATAATAAGTCTGGTTTCTTACTATACATTGGGTTCCAATGGGATCTCAAATTTATCAAAAAGCGTTCCCAGAGATGCCAACTATTCAATGGCAATACGTGCCGACCGAGCAGTCAAAAAGAGCTAAAAAGTGCTAAATTTTAAAATTAAAAAGATTGCTCTGCTTTAAATCCATTTATTATTCATTTTTGTATTTTAAACTCGTTTACATACATATATTAAAAAAATTAAAATTTCAATTAAAAAAATTAAAAATATTAACAGTCATTTTCAAAAAGTGTTAAATTTTCTTCTTCTTCTGGCCATATGTTTGTTTTAATGTAATATGAGAATTTGGAAAAAGTCGCACAAAAAGTCGTTTTTAAAACAAAAAGTCGCACAAAAAAGTCGTTTTTTCAAATTTAAGTCTCACAGTTTTTTTAACATATTAATTTCGGTTTTATTTCTTTAATAACTCTCTTAAAACCGAAAAAAAATTGTATGATCTCTTATAGACATGCAGTAATACCCGGGTGAGTATTGGTTAACGATTTACATAAAAATCTTTGGTAAGGCGATAGATAATCAAAAAACACAAGACAAAAAGGAATTAACAATTTAAACGATATAAATAGCTGAGAAACTATACGTTAAAATGTTTTTAAATCGCTTTTGTGTATTAATTTTTACTTCCAACCAACCTATTTCAGTATCTAGAAAACTTAGAGTTAATAGCATGGACTCACAGGTTTCTACTTTTAACCTGTTTATTAAGTTATTTTTCATTAATTTTGAAAAAAAAAAATTATCAGCACACGCACTGTTTTAAGCTTCCTACTATATGCCAAAATGGTTAGCATTTGTAATTTTTTTAAAAATGTAATTGTATGATTTATCAATGGATTTACTTTTTAACAACTTAAATTCGTTAATAAAAGCCTGTGTCATTTACAACATTTTTAAATAAAGATATGAGATCAATAGCGGTAAAAAGTTGGTCTTAAAACGCTTTAAATAATAAGGCTGATCATCCTAGATTGGCATGGAAATTCAATGAATACGATACAAAACAAGGCATATTCAATACAGTTTACTAGTTAAAATGGTCTGGATTCAAAATAATCACCTGATCAATCAAATGAGGTTACATATCCCGGGAAATGTTTAAAACAAAATTGATATTTTTATAAACTGTAAAAAAAGTATTTCACTTACAAAAAAGGGGCAAAAAGTTGCAAAATTATAAGATTTAAAAAAAGTCGCACAAAAAGTCTCAGAGCGTCAAAAAGGTTGCAAATTGCAACTAAAGTCGCACAACGGTAACGCTGATAGCAGGTAGCCGCGAGATTACAGCAAATGTACAATAAAACAAACAACAGGGCTTTTTATTGTTGTTATGTGATACGAACTGTCAAACAGCAAATGGGTTGATAAGAGACATAAAAGACAAAAGATAAAGACAAAAAACAAGGTATATTTACACAAGGTAAGCTCGTTGGTCCATATGTTTGTCAGCTGTTTACCCCTAGTTGGAACCCAAACGTCAAATTTCGTTTATATGAGCCAAAATTTGTACATGTGTGCGTTAAATTGTTTTTGTTTTATATGAAGACAATTTTGACAACTTGGTTCCTTTTATAGAGCAGCATGTCTACACTCCCAAATGAGTCTACCTTGTGTAAATATACCTTGACAAAAAACTTGTTTACTATACAACATTTGACAGTTCGTATCGCAAAACAAGCAAATAAAAAATAAACAGCTGGCTTTCCGAGACTACCTGCTGTAAATATACCTTGGCCTACACCTAGGCAAGGTATATTTATAGCAGGTAGCCGCGAGATTACAACAATTGTACAATAAAACAAACAACAGGGCTTTTTATTGTTGTTATGTGATACGAACTGTCAAACAGCAAAGGGGTTGATAAGATACAAAAAAGACAAAAGATAAAGACAAAAAACTTGTTTACTATACAGATAATGCAGCTTGCTGTGACAAATTTATTCAATCATCTCAAATGCACTTTTTAAACAAACGACATGTAAAACAAAATTGCACTAGATTATGAATCAAAAGATTTTGATTCACTAGTTTTTTCCTGGTTTTATATGTCTTTCATATGTTAATTCTATGTAACCCTGCGGCCACACGATCAAGTTGTTCTTGATAGTCTTTTACATATAATGTTTGTCAAAATTTACATAAATTGAAAGCTGTAACGTAGGCTGCACTCAATTTGTACACAATTTACTTTCAAGATTTCGTCAAGAAAACAATGTATAAAACTAAACATGTAATCAGCTGTTAAATTGAAAGTAAAATTGCCAAACAAATGGAAAGGTGAAATTGAAAGACATCTCGTGGTCAATTTAAAAAGTTTGAGTGTGTTAGTAAAAAAAGTGAGAGTGTATTGCAAATTGAATGGAATTGAAAGTCAAAACTTGATCGTGTGGCCACCAAGTAACTACATATAAAAAAGGGATAGCTAGATTCCTAGTGCTGCTGCCTTGTGTAAATGTACCGTGCTTTTAGATATATTCAATAAAAATTGAGCCATATATTTGTTTTTTATATTGCACAAGTTATAGAATAATGTGGAGCAAATCGACAATAACAACAGCAATAAAGTACTCCATAATATTGCAAATGTATTGGTACCTTAAAATATATCGTAAATTGTTCGCACTATTTTGTACAATATAAAACAGATTTAGTACAGTTTTTTGAGTGTCGTTTTTCGCAGTTTTGTATTTTGAATTCTTATCTATGAATTTTTTTTTTATCCCCAATCTCATATAAATTTCTTAAAGCTCAATCCCATTTTCATTTAAATTCCCAAAATCACTTATTAACTTAAGCATTTTCGATGCTAACTTTCAATGATATTTTGGCATACGTTTGGTTTTTTTTTAACAAAATAGGAAGAAGCAGCTTTTGACATTTATCAACATTTTTACATTATACACTTTGTTGTTGATTTTCTTTATAGAATTATATGAAAAAAAATACTGAAAATTGTGAATATCATATTTAAAAATAAACTATTGTTATACAAAATATAAACAAAAACATTGATAATATTTGTCTAATTATGTTATGGCTTCAAGCAGTAGCGACGAAAGTTCAAAAGCCCCAGAAAACTTTCAAATTTCAAGTACCTCAAATGATGAAGATGATGACGATGTTGTAGAATTAAAAGGCATACCCTCAAATAGATTAAAAAGAAAACTAAAATCTGGTATTGGAGGTGTGGATAGTGACACTGCACCATCCCTAAAATGTTTAATATGTTTTACCCAACAGCATAGATTTCACTGCCGTGATTGTATTAAATCGGGATACATTACACGCAAGGGACAACCCCATGGCGAATGGTGAGTAATATACTTGAAAGGAAATGAACTGATTTGGTTTAGATTAATTTAATTTTTTTTTTAGTTTATCGGAGAAGCAGCAAAAATATTTAAATATACAAGCAGGATTAAACGCTTTTAGCCAGCGCTATGAACGGTTAATAAAAGAGAAGCGAGCGAGTGAAAATCTTTTGTTTGAAATTAAACGTCATAGAGAACAAGTGGATTTGTTACAACAGCTTATAGCAAAAAAGAAAACTAATTTGCAGACGTTTACAGAACAACGCAATGAATTGTATAAAGCTAATTCCGACAAACGAAAAACATTGCCAAAGTATCCAATCAAAGTTAAAGAATTGGAAGATTATGTTTTGGATCGAATAGAGAAAATTGGAAAATTACGGGAACGTCATTTTTTACTCTTAGACAAACTTAAAGATGTTACCCGTCGTGGCATAAGACAATTGGTAGAATACATATTTCCGATTTCGGAAATCGTACTCAAGGATGAACGTCCTCCGAACAAACCAAAATCACCCACTTCTCTTTCCGAAGATTGCGAAACTATAGCTGCATTGGCTGATGCTAAGAATACGTCGTATATAAGGGGTAAATGGATTTTTCATGGCAGTGGCATAAGTGAAATGCAATATCGTATTGTGGCACCATCACTGCCTGCAAACGGTGATTATTCAGCGTACCTGGATTGGTTAAAAGATAACAAAGACGATGTACCCAAGACAACAGCTAACGAAATAGTACCAAGTCGTGTAAATGGTTTTCGTATTGTGGGCGCTTTAACGTATACAACGCAATTATTGCAATTGATTTGTTACTATTTAAATGTGAGATTACCTTTTAAAGTAGTTTATGGGTAAGTTTTGTTGTTGTTTTTGTAGGAACTTTATTTGAAAACTTATAGTATAGTAATATTCAGGGGTGTTCTGTTCTGGAAACCGAAACGCAAAACTTAAGAATTCGGAAGTTGTTTTTAATGAACTTTTAATCTAATTTTTATAATTTTTTGTTTTAAAATTCTGTTTAATAAAGAAATATTTGTATTATATTTGTCATAAAATCCTTTCATTACAAAAATCTTATTAAAAAACGGCATTTAAAATTCTTGCGTTTTCGATTTCCAGAACACCCCTGATTATTTTATTTTTAAATCCAGGGACCGTAACGGTTAAAGTAAAAAGTACGTGATTTCAGAACAGGCCCTATTCGGGAATAAAATCACTTATTTTCTATAGAAATGTTGGCAAATTATTTTTTATTTATTTGTAATAATAATAAAATTAATATAATATATTATACTATAATAATAATAAAAAGATAAATAATTTAATAATGCTTAATTCCATTGCGGTAACAATTGACGGCACTGTTCAATACCATGATTGTATACCGCTTTTCGATTGAAGAAGACTCAAGTTGAAAAAGTTTTCCGCTTCTACTTAATGCGATTTCTGTCCAAAGCAAAAAAAAAAAAACCGGCAGCAAAAACAACAGCTGAACCTAGTAATGCCAAGAAAGGATTGGCAAAAAAGCAGAAAATAAGGGCGATACATAGGAACGATGAAGACTATGTATTTGAAAATTTGCAAAACTTAAACACTCCATCAGCTACAACAAATAAAATTTAAAAAAATTATGACATAGGAATTAATGTGATTAAAAATACATTTTATTAAATTATTTATCTTTTTATTTTATTATTAGATATTATTATTATATATTAATAAAATTATTATTACAAATTAATAAAAAGAATTTAATTTGTCAACATTTCTATAGAAAAAAAATGGACTAACCTTGGTGCAAATTTCATCCAAATCGGAAGACATCGATTTCACATCACTTGACATGAAATCCCCCATATGTATATTCTGGGTCCTTCAGTAACTATAAGGCCAGGTTTTTGAGATGCGGATTAAGTTAAAACTTAGTTTTAAACGCAGATTTTTCTGGCGAAATGTGATTTTTTTTAAGTTTTTCATTTTTTATACAAACTTGGTAAATAAGGCACAAATCTTTTTTCATATTAACTAAACCTATTTTAACTGAGATCTCAAAAACCCAGCCTACGATACCCATACATTTGCAATATTAGATGTGTTCCACAAGATCTCGGGCAAGTTCGGACTAATGAGAGTAAAATTAAAATTACTCTCTAAATTTGCCAAAGTTACCCAAAATTGCTGTAACGGAAAAAACCATTTTTGCATCTCTTCAAATACTACTGCTAATTACTTTTTAAATAAAGGTCTATTTAAGATATTTAAGACTCTTTAAAGTCATAACATTATAAAAACAAAACATTTGCATCATTGAAATTTTTTATATTTTGCTTTTTTTATAAACCTGCTAACTCCCTTTCAATAAATTTTACAGAAGAGACAAACAACTTTTTACATTTCATATGTGCAGCTTGAGAGAAAAACCAAGTTGTTTTTACACACTTCAAGACTCAAATTCCAGAAAAACTACATGCTACCACACGGTATCAAAATCTCAATTTACTTAAAAAGTGGATTTAGCAGGTTTACATATTAAGCCGACGATATGTATACACTAGGGATCTGAAAGTTGGTACAATTTTATTTTTTTGGTACATTTTGACCTTCTAAAGTCAAAAGACATTTGGTACAATTTAAAAAGTTGTCATTGTTCCCCCTTATTAAATTTTTTGTATAACAAACAAATTATTGAGTCCTTTTTTATTGCATTTATGTTGTACAACATATCGTTAATGTAATGGGCGCTTAAATATGCGACTAGTATTGTGGTGTATAGAGCGCTTAGTCCCCTTTTACAGTGCGGCAACAATGCGGGACAAAAGTGGATTTATATATTTCTACCATAGTTGGGGGTAGTGCACTAAATATTGATTTAAATCAGCACTGCACTATCACTCAATAAAACTGAAAAGAAATTAGTTTGCACTCTTTTTTACCAGCTTTAGTGATGATTGTTATTTTTTAACTACCACTAAAAAATGTTGAGTGATATTGCAAATTTTTTCACTATCACTAAACGCAGATTTGAATGCAAAAATCTGCACTCAAATCAAATAGTGCAAAATTTGGACATGCAATCAAAAAAGCTGCATACAAATATTGTCTCACTAAAATTTTAAAAATTTAACTTTGTATGTGCATGGTTTTTGATTTCTTTTGAGGATATGCATAAGTAAAAAACATTAAACAGAATGAAATTTTGTCAATACGGGTATAATTATTGGCTTTAATCATGAAAAAAAAGTTTTTAATTTTAAATTTAGTGCAACAATTTAAGTTGCACTCAAATGAGTGAAGAAGAAAAAAGTTGCAATAAGCTGATGATTGCTTTTTTTAAATCAAACTATTTTTTTGAGTGCAAAATTTTTTAACATCACTATCACTCATGTTTAGTGAGGCTGCAAATTTTCAATTCATCACTCAACATCAACAAAATGATTGCAATATTTTTGCACTATCACTAAGTGTGAGTTGAAACTGCAAAATAAATGCACTACCCCATCTATGATTTCTACAAATAATATCAAAATTTATATTGTTAACGAAATGAAAGAAAATGCAATACAATTTTATATACATTTTGCGAAGTTTTGAAAAGTCAACTTAAATAATGAAGTTTTGATGTGGTTCCATAAATTTAATACTGATAATGTTATTTCACGTAAAACAAATAGTACTGTACCTCTTCTAGTAAAAATGTTCCCGAATGAAATTGCAAATTTTGATTCAAACAATAATCAATTAAGAGCTTTAGCTGTTGTCGAGCATCTGCTGTCGTTAAAAACTGAAAACATTTGCAGTTTTTGGTCTGCAGTAGCTAATTTACAAAATGAGCTGAATGTCCATATGTTTCCTGACATTTCTAGAGTCGTTGATGGAATTTAATCCATTTCACATTCGTCTGCAAATGTGGAAAGAGTTTTTTTTTTCAAAATATAATAAAAACTAAGGAAATAAACAGACTACATGTGCCAACATTATAAAGTGTCATAAAAACCAAGCATTAGTTAAGATCGACAAATTCATGCTGCTATGATATAAAAATTCCAAATAGTTTATTAACTAAACAAATTAGTTCCTGATTGTGCTTTTTTGTTGTTTTTATTATTAAAAAAAAAATGGTACCGTTAAGGTCCAAAAGTACATTTTTTTGTGGAAGTTGTTACAAAATGTAATGTATGTATGTATGTGTTTACCACTTTAACTTTGCCATTAAAACCTTTTTTTATTTTTTTTGCTTTTTAGTATAGTTTTTAATAAAAACTACGCATTTTCGACTCATTTATAACTCATATTTTGAATGATTTGCGAGTCTTTTTCGAGTCATTTTTAAGTCGTATTTCTGAGTGTTTGCATGTCTTTTTCGACTCATTTTTTAGTCGTACTTTTGATCGTCTAAGAGTCTTTTTCGACTTATTTCTCAGTCCTGTTTCTAATCATTTGCGAATCATTTATAAAAGTCGTTTTTAAGTCTTTTTTCTGATCGTTTAAGAGTCTTTTTCGACGCTTTTTTTAGTCATATTTGTAATCGATTACAAGAAAAAATATTTTTCGATTTAAATTATTAATTACCTACTTCAGTTTATTAAATTTATATAAATTAAAATTATTATTAAATTTTATAATAAATGAAATTATATAATAATAATAATATAAAAATGTTTAGTAAAAAAAAAATACAGTAAAAAAGGAATTGAATTTATAAAAAAAATTAAAATATTAGTGGCTTGAGAAAAATGTTCGATGTGCGTTTATCGTTTTTACCATAACTCTAACTTGGCCGTCTTTTAAAGACTTATATGAATACTGATCTGCGGCAATAACAGTTGAAAAATATCTGATCATGTCTTTTATATTTGTAACATTAGGGATATACAGTGGCGGTGGTTTTGGTTCGGTGGGCTTCAAAATGTTGATACCATCGTCATCTTCATTAAAAAGGTCAATGAATCTATTCGTGCTCGATTTTGGAGATTCTTCTTTATTGATAATTTGTCTACGTTTGTTTTGCTACAACAGTGGCGAAATTTCACGTTTTCTTGAGTGTGAAATAGTTTGCCATTCTATTTCTTCAGAATTTTGAGGATCATCACGTTTTTGTGCGACAACACCAAAGCCAATGGCACTGGCATTAGCCATAGGCACTGTTTTTTTTTTTGCAATTTATACAACACTTATTAACTTTTATTTGAGATATACAGTGCAAGAAGTAAAAGGCACTCTTAAAGTTTATATTGAAAAACAAATCTCAATTGATATATTATTTTTTTATTTTAATTAAATTAAATAATTTTTTCAAGATA
Organism: Pollenia griseotomentosa; assembly: GCA_963931875.1. Lineage (NCBI taxonomy): Eukaryota > Metazoa > Arthropoda > Insecta > Diptera > Polleniidae > Pollenia > Pollenia griseotomentosa. The sequence goes on from OZ007560.1 coordinate 29,328,703, forward strand.
ACAGAAAAAGCAAACGAAGCCTTTCCACTTTTTAATTTAATAATGAATCATCTAAATGAGAAAAATATTATTCATAAATAACTTCAAAACAGTCGCATTTCAAACACCTGTGTGATCCATTTTCGATTGCTGTATGTTTTGTCGTTTTTTAAGCGCGCAAGTGATTAATCAGTTTTTAATCGTCAAAAGTACTCGAGGAAGACTTAGTAAGGTGAGTTTTGATAAAACAATCTTCCAAATGCTAGTAGGGATATTATACAATACGCACATGAGTGCATGTGTATTGTTTACTTTTCCATGTATTTAATTCAAAATTGCGCCATATATTTGATTTTTATATTGCCCTACTTATTGAATAATGTGGAGCTAATCGACAATAACAACAGTAATAAAGTTCTCAATAATTGCAAATGTATGGGTGCCTTAAAGTCCCATACAAACCCCACTCTCGAATATCAGCTAAATAAGCCTACAACCGCAAAAAATATTATTATTGTGGTGAAATTTAGTGCAATAAAACAACTAAAGACACAAGTCCAATATAGATCTACTTAAGTTTAAAAAAAGTTTTCTCTCAAAATTCCCTGGGAATTAATTTAGGAATCTGAATACCCCAGGACGGAAAATCCTGGGAATAAACTCTACTCCCTACCCAAAAAAAGTTATAAAAAAACTATGTTAGTTTTTTTTTTGTAACAGTGCTATATTGAGTAATATTGTATTAAATATTAAAAAGTATTTAAAGATCAATCATATATATTTTCTATATTTTCAGAGATTTTTGTAAAAAACTAAACGAAGAACAATTTTTACGTAAAGTATCAAGGCTTAATTCAAATATTATGTATTTAGCCTATACACAGCAGGTTAAATTGCGTTCTCTTAATGAGAATCATACTTTGGAAAATATGCTTATTATTTTGGATCCAGAAAAGAGTGATTTAGGCCGTCATGGTTTTCAAGAAGTGGCCAATGCACCATTAATGAAATCTGTAGATTCACTACTTATAGGCATAGAAACAGCTACAGAATCGGAATCAGAAGGTACAGACATTTACAAATAGTCATTTAATTAAAACTAATATTTTTATTCTTTTAAGATGAAAATTCATTACGTTTAGATTGGGAGGCAGTGCCCAGCTTGCCTACCCAACATGAACTAATCAATACAAATTTAATGCCTGCAGCAACTGGGCCACAACAACAATCTACGATTGCTGAGGGTCTAATGACATCAGCCGCCAATCGGTTAACATCAATATTTCGCTGGATCAAGTAAAATCAATCAATTATTTCCTAAAATTTTTTCGCTTTAAGTTTTCATTTATGCCTTCGCACTGAAATAGAAAATAATTATTACTTGACTGTGATGTTGTTTTTTTTATGAATTTTAATCGATTTAATGAAAAATTGATACCCAAACACAATTGTTCATGACTTTATAAATTTAGTTATGTTAATTTCCCTTCTCTATTTTAGATTTTTCCAATTTATTTCTATAAGATTTTTTTACGCATACACACATTATCTCAAAGAATTTATTACTTTTAAAATTTCTTTAATAGCTTGCATAATTATTAATGTAATATTATTACGTAATGAATGCTGATCAATAGGGAGTGACTTTTCAAGCAAATAGGTATATGCTTTTCTTCGAAGGTTTAAGAATTAAGTGAATAAGATATTTATTCGAACCACAAATTTACGCATTTTTGGACATATATAATGTTTAAGAATGCATATAAATTCACGTATTGTGTTAATTTTTCTGAAAAAAGCATATTTTTTATTTTAAAATCAAACAATTGTAGCACTTAAACAAAAAATTCATGGCATGAAATTCCTCGGGAATAGATTGAATTTCTGTAGAATATTATTTTAATAAGACAAATTGTTAACAGAAAATTTTTTCGATTTAATTTTGTTGTTGTTTAAAGTATCTTGTTAGAAAAATACGAATTCGCTGTATATAGTTTTTAATTTCTAGTACAGCCAATAAAAATTAAGTTGAAAAATGTAATGCTTGCTGGTAAAAGTAACTTTAAAGTTATTAAAATGTGTATAAACACACAGTTTTTCTTAAAATAATAAATGCATATTTATTAATTTTTAAAGCTTATATTGAATTTTTGTAGCATGTTTTATGTGCATATTTTCCAATAATAAATGCATGAAACTCCAAGCTCCACTGATCAATGAACTCTAAAATACAAAATTAATGAGTTCAATTCTATTGAAACATTTGTTACAATTTTGGAAAAAAAAAACAAATAAATAAGAAAAAAACAATGTTACTAATATATATGCATACATATATATGTATATATGTGAATGTATGTATATATGTGTATGCATTTATGTATGTATATATGTGTATGTATGTATATACATACATATTTTTTTAAGTGTACATATTCTACATGAAAAATAAACATAAATTAGAATAAATATAAAATTTTATCTTATAAATTATAAATAATTTAAAGTAAACAGTGTAATGTAAAATAAAGATATTTGATATGCAAATACCTATACAAATAGTAAAAATAAAAACATAAACTCACTCACAAACATATCTCTGTATTATTTACATTTTTCCTATTGTATTGCAGTTGTTGAACAAAATAATTGTAATCACTAAATTTTCTGTGTACTTTCACTGATTTGCAGATTCTTTTATTATGAATAGGCTTTTATTTGACGATATTTGAAATATTAATCTTTAAAAATAATTAGTATTGTGGTTATTTTGTTGAACTATTTATGGTTTCTAATCCAAATTTTTAATATTTTTAATTAGGCTTAAGTTCATTAAATTTAATTTTCATTAAATTATTTTTTTTTTTTTAATTAATTTAATTTTAATTAATCTTTAAATTTATAATGTATAGGCTGACTTCATAAACACAGTATTGCAATGCAACACTAAATGGAATAGCTTCATTAACTCCTCAAATTTTCTGTAGACAATGCTTGGAGTTTATTATAGCATAGTAACTGTATTCACTACACAACGGTTGCGAAAGTTGTGCATTGTTTTTATTTGTAATGCCTTTTAAACGCATTTGTTTTTTGTGATTCTGTGATAATTTTTTTTTAGGTTTGGGACATAAAACTTGATAAAAAAAAAAGAATATCTAAAAAAGCATATTCATCCATTTTGTTGGAAGAAAAACACACTTGTAGTTACGTCCCTTTGTTTTTTTTTGTGGATTGTTAATAAAAGCGTCATTTTTGATCTCAGAAGTGTACAATTTTGTCAAGACATGTAGTTCAATGGCATTCATAATAATCAACCAAAAACTCGACTTTTAATTTTTTGTTAGTTACGCATTTTTGCATTTTAGCTGACGATATATTCTATGCAATTGAAAACAAAAATTTTTTGAATCCGCATAATTCATAAATTGGTGTTCTCAAATCCGCATGTTTTTGTGTATTCGAAGTTTTTATTCTAAAAACTTTAGTTGAACTAAAGATCGCAAATTTGCTAACCGCAGCATGATAGCAAAGTCTAATATTTATTAAAAATCGTGAAAGCTGTTAAGAATCACAGGAAAAATTCGCTTCTATCGCGCGCGAACATGCCTAAAATTCGCGAAAATGGCAAACTTTTAAACAACCACTAAAATTTATTTGAAATCGATAAGTGGGATAAAAAACAAAATGTCCGAAAATAACAAAACAAAAATTGCAAAAATAGCGAAAATTCGAAGATTTTAAATATTTCAAACATTATTTGAAACTGTCGGAAAATAACAAAAATTAACTATAATTACATCGAAATCAATGAAAAAGTCGATTTTAAATTTTGGGTAAGTAAGGGCCTTTTGCGTTTTAGGTAACGATATATTAAAAATTTTATCACACATTAGAATAAAAGTCGATTCGTTTTACTTTTACCAAACCCTTACTACTCTACTTGAAAACGAATTAAAAAAAATGCAGAACAACATAAATGCTGAAGTTATCCACTTTCGAGTGGATTCGGATTCTAGAACACACTTGTTAATTTAATTTATAAATAGGTGGTATAATTAGTAAGGAGATCAGATGGAGTGAAGTTATCTTACACCGTTTTACTTGAATGCTTCTTTCGACACCTTAAATATATGTTCTGTCCATCATACATCACATTGTATCTTCATGCCCAGAACATCAAGAGATTCTGATTTCTCAATAATTATACCACCCATATATACAGATGAGGCACTTTGATCCCTCAGGCGTTTATACGTCAGAACGCAACATTAGGTTTATCGCACGACCCGATTCCTAGACAAAATAAAAAAAGTTTTTCGTTCCTAAGGTAATATTTTCGAATTTTTGTTTGTGACTTGGTTCGCTACAGCTCTGAGCTCTCTTATGAATAAAAACACGATATGTATTACACGTGTACGTGAAAGAATTTGAACTAACATGTCATGTAAGTTCAAAATCTTTAAAAAAAAAAATATTGTACTCATTCCTGTGAAGTTATTGAATATTGAAATATTAATACTATTGCCTGGAGTGGTCTCTAAGAGTGTTTTTTTAATTTCGCTGATCTAAAATTTTCAGAATTTAGTTATAGATTCATTATAGATTCCAGAAGGAAAATAAGGCGTGATAATATTACTTGGATGATTTATTTTATTATTATTTCATTGGCTACGTCCCTGAGAGACTTGGCCTATTCTGCATTTTTATCTAACAGATCTACCGAAAGTTGGACTATATTTTGCAGATACCGAAACATGGTCAACAATATCATCCGTAAAGAAAAAAGAAAATTTTATGCTGGTTTGTTCTCTGATCTAGATGGATCTGGGGTATGGAAGGTGTTGAAAGGATATGGTTGTATTGGGACAAATGAATGGTCACGTAATTTTCATGTTAATGATATTACCCAGTCTTTTATTTTAGATAATTGATCTTTCAATCGTATAAGTGAAAATTATGTATATGAAGTAGAGTTTCTACGCGGGAAAGAATTCTTGGGAATCCCGGGACACTTTTTTAAAATTAATCCCGGGAAATTTTTTTCGGGAATTTCAAATTTAATTTTTTGAAATTTTTACTTGTTAACATCGTTAAAATCAAAAAACGAGCAATAAAAATATATTCTTTACTAAAATTACTAAAAACCACTTACAAATCGGACTATTTTTCCTACGCCAATAAATCAACGGTAAAAAGCTTCTTGAAGTAGAAAATGAAAATGTACACGATACACCATCACTTACACCAGATGAACCATCTACTATCTTTTAAGAACACCTTGAAAAGGCTATATCAAATTCTAAAAAAATAAATGTAAAGAAAATACATATATAATATGTATGTATTTATATAATATGTACATATGTATTTATGAATGTTACAATTTATTTGGTTTCGTTTTGGCTTTCTGTGGTTTTAATTAAGGTTATTTGTTTAGACTGTTATATATGTACATATGTATATTCTTTTAAACAAGTAAAAACCCGAGTCTTGAACTCATTTAATGAAATCATTGTTTTATTCTAAAAATCCCGGGATTCCCGGTAATCCCGGGAATGAGATTTTTTTTATTTCGTTTCCCGGGAATAGAAAAAGTCCGGGAAATTAGAAACCCTAATATGAAGCCATACATATGCAAATTTAATAAATCAAAGTCACCCTCAAATTATATTGCCTCGAATTAACAATGCATTATTTGAACATTACCCATTGAGCTTCGCGTGTTTTCACACTCAAATAATTTTAGCCTTTCTTCAGTCATGAAGAATGAGGAAAATAAAGTTTTAGAAACGATCCTCAATAGTAATGTTGTTGTTGCTCGACAGTTTGCATGACCACAGCTCGAAACGCCTGTGTGTGTATTTGTTTGTGTAAAATATTTTTGGTTAAGGCAACCACCCAAAGTGTCTGTTGGATTTTTTGTAGGAAACAATTATTGAAAAAAAAAATTAAGGAACTGCACATATCGTCATCTTAAATGCAGAATAATGGAACATCACATTACATGGAAAGCACAAAACTCTGTAAAATGTTAAATACCTATTTGAGATTTAAAAGCAATTTTAAATGTTTCAGCTAAAAATGCGATAAAGCATACTTACAACGCTATCTATCTTTACTGTGGGGTATTCCACCACGTAAACTTTATTGAGCCACAAATTATCTGCAATTATAAACTCTGTTTTAATTTCACAATTAAAGGGTTGTGAACAACCTTTCCACCTGAGAGAGCAAGACCGCCGTAACGCTATGTACGAAGCAAAAAGTAAATTTGAATTAGGTGATTTCTGAAAAATAAGTGGAAGAAGGAAAGAGTAGTCCAATTAAGAGTAGTGATAGCAGCAGATGTTTGACAAAGTAATATTTCTACAAAAAAAAATATTATTAGAATTTCATAAATCTGAAGAATTGACAAAATATAGCTAATTAGTCTATATTCCAACTACTTAATAAAAAATTAAAAAAAGGCATTTATTCCAAAAATGTATAACAATTGTCTTTTTTAAGGATATTGGTGAAGGGCCACTTGGAAGAATGCAATCCTAATAAAAAAAACACAAGATTATTTTAAATAATCGTGTTAAAAATATTTCTTATGTATTAAATATCGCTAGTTAAAATGCAAAAAGGCATAACTAACAAAAAATTCAAAATCGTGTTTTTGATTGATTATTATGAATGCCATTGAACTACATGTCTTCACAAAATTTAACACTTCTGCGATCAAAAATTGCGCTTTTATTTAAAAAAAACAAAAGGGCGTAACTACAAGAGTGTTTATTTTATAAATGAAAAATTACGTTATTACCCAATTTTTTTTTCAACAAAATATAATGAAATGGTTTGCTTTGAAAATTGTTTAAAGAATTCCATGTACGACTTATCAATGCATGTTTTCTGACATGTTTATAGTTTTCATTAAATAAAGTTTTTTTGCTTCTCCTGTAAAATTATCCGCCAATCCCACGATGTCAAACGTTAACGTTCGCATAGAAAAAAACCTTTGAAACAAAAACAAATTTTTAAAATTGTTTTTGTTTTAAATGTAATTTTCTATGCGAACGTTAACGTGTGACATCGTGGCATTGGCTGTATTTTTTTGTTAGTTTTGCATTTTAGCTAACGATATAGACTTTTTATATAATGAATAAATTATCTGGTTCCATACAGATTCATTATAGGGAAGTTTGAAATTTATTAAAAAGGTTATACATACATACATATATTATCTCATAAGGTATACTATCAAAAAAATAATGTCAGTCTGATGGATACAAAAATCTAAGGACCTGTTTGGGAGTGCAATGGGATAGGCTTCAAAATTTAAAAAATGTCTAACAGTCGTATGTGGAAGAAGCTGATAGTCACACTTATTATAGGTTTTGTAATACATACGTATATGGATTCGGTTCTTAAAATTTACAGAACTTTTTTTTTTTTTCTTGTGCAATAATTTTCAGTCTGATCACTAATTCCACTAACACCGTGGTAACAGTTATAAAACAGATTACCCAGTTTTGACGTTTAAAAATATTTATGTGTTCTTATAAAAAGAATTAAATACTCTCCTAATTTTTTTTCTTAAGTGTGATTATACATTATGTTGTTAAAAAAAAATTATATATTTGATGATACGTAATTTTTTATATAACTTGGTTAATCGTAATTTGCTTGTGTAAAAAATTATTTAATGCCTTTAAAAGGGTCGGTTTTTTCTTTCGTTAAAAAGACGTACCTATTATTAAGAAAAAAAATAGCCACAAGAAGTTGTTGGTATTTCGTTCTTGTAAAAATATTTTGGTTTCTGTACCAATCGCGTCGGTGGGTTTTTATTGTTGACAACACTTTTCTTACGTAGGTAGTCATTAAACACTAAAAAACTCTTGTTTTGCCACAATTTATATGTAAATAGCCTATAAACATATAAGCAAATGCGACAGTATGTGCGTTCGTTTACTTTTCCAGTAAAATCCCAGTAAAATCCAGTAGGTGAGTAATATGAAAATTTTACAAATTTATGTGTACGCGAACGCATTTCAGTAAAATACAGTACAAATTTTGGGGTAAACGAACGCAGCTAGTAAGTATAGTTGAAGGGTAAGATGTGTTGTATTAATGAAACTTTATTGTTTCGCGACATATGCCAGTTTTTGTAAATTCAATGTTGTGTTTTCCACACCGTTGCGGTCCAGAAACCAAAATTTTTTCACGAGACAAAAAAAGTGTCTTCAGTTCTTGAAGGTAGTAATGTTTTTTTTTCAATAATTTTTGCCTTTATGTCTTTTAAACGAAAAAAAAAACACTGACCCTTTTAGAGGCATCAACGAATATTTTATAAAAGCAAAACACATTTTAGTTTATTAGCCAATAAATAATTTTACAAAACACATACAGGCTATCGTGCTGCCTAGCCGGAAAATTTAATTATTAATTTACTCACTTCGCATTATTAGCAACAACAATTACAGTGGGATAAAGCTTTGTTCTTAATTATTTTTAGAAGGCCTTTAAAGTAGATGTAAGAAGCGAAGGCTTTGGTCTCCAATAACACACTGTGTAAATTAGAAATACAGGGGCCTGATTCTGGCAGTCGTGATCGAGTAATTTCTCGATTCGAAAGCAATTTAATATCGATTTATTTCAGTCAATTCTGAACGAATTGGAATTATTTTTTCAGTGTTGTAAAGCATTAATTTGAGTTTCACAATACTGAAAAAATAATTTTGATTCGTTCAGTATCGACTGAGATAAAATTGGATTCGAATCGAGAAATTACTCGATCACGACTGCCAGAATTAGGCCCCAGTTGGAATGCGACTGGAAAACTTTATATCGCCAAAAAGGCCTTGTGTAAGGCCTCTTTACTACTTCATTTTCCCGATGTTAATGGTCGGGCAACTCGCGCTTTTTTCCTTATTAGGAATTTTATTGTGAATTTTTTAAAATTTTTCATATCTGACAAATTCATATATGAATTTTTTTGTTTGCTCATTTTTCATGAATGAGGAAATTCAAAATATTTTTGTTTCCTCACCCTCATGAGGATGAAAAAGCAGTAAAATTTTTAATTTTTCACGCTCGCTCATGACTGAAAATTTAATGAACGTTTCGGTGCTCTGTAATATAGTTTATTGGCTAATGAGGCTTTTATATTACCTGCAAGAAATTGAAATTGAAAAAAATTTTAAGTAGTTAACCAAATAAAAACAAATATAATTAAAAAAATCAATGACTTTATTAATGATTTTTTTTAGAAAAAAATTATCGATAATACATACAATTTAATATCCTTATAAACAAAGTTTTTATATGAATGTAAGTATATTTATACTGATTAAAATTAAATTAAAAAACTCATTACAAAAAAAAAATAATAATAATTCTATAACAAAAATATAAATCATAAGGAAAACATACTTTACATTGATTTTTATATTTGAAAAACGTAATAAGTATTTATAAAAATCATGCAACAAGTACAAGGACAATTTTTAATTATATTAATTTCAAACAAATAACAATACGTTTAGTATTATTTCTGTACGTGCTGGTGATGGGTTAAATGATTAAACGATTGTGATGATCCTGACGACGATGATGCAATTGCTGGTGATTTAGAACGTCGATCGTATTTTGAGGGAGGTGAGGGTGATTTGGAAACTAAGAAAGGATTTGGTGCTAAAAATCCTTTATTTGTTGGTGTTGTCATATTAAGTGGCGAAGATGGGTTAGATGGAGAAGATGGTAGAAGTGATTTCATATTTACACCAATAGGAGATGATGATGGGGGTGGTGGAGGTGGTGTTAAAAATAAAGGCAGTGTTGCGAAACTATTTAAATTTAAATTATCATTATTAGAGGGTGGTAGTATTGTTGTTGGTTTTATTGCTGTTGCTGCCGTTGAAAATTGTGATATTGCGGCTGGATTAGCCACAATCGTTGGCAGTGACATTGTTGACTTGGTGCCGGTGGTAGTTGTTGAGGTATTACCACACATTGAGGATAATACTAAGGCCGCTGCTACAGTTTGTTCATGATTATAAAATGAAGATGTTGCCAAAGAAGTTGAAGATATAGAAGGCAATAAACCACCCGCTGCGAGATTAAACAATGTTGTTGTGGGTCATTGATGTGTACCAGGACCCTGCGACAATTGTGTGGAAGAGGACGATGATTTTGTTTGTTGTTGTTGTTGTGCAGTCGATGTTAAAATAGGTTTAATTTGCAATTCCTGCAATAAATAAATAAGATAGAAAATAGATTAACAATATGTGTTTTCATGATACATATCGCTTAAAATTGCCATCTATGCAAATGGGCAAACTTACGAAACTTCTTTTGTGAAACCCATTTTTAACTTTTGTGTAATTGTAAATAATTAACGTCAGTTTGTAAGAAACGTTAATACAAACTTAATTTAAAAAAAAATAAAAGTTTTTTAACTAGTGTCTGAAAAGTGAATATTAATCATATAAAAACTAATATCCAATTAGAAAATATGCTATAAATTTATATATATATTGCACTCGAGAGCCCGAATATGGGACTATGTGTAACAATAAGCATCATTATGACTATTTGTTTGTTTATAGTTTAAAAGCAAAATTAATTGGTTTAAATAAACTTGAAAAAAAGTGAAATTGCACAGTTTGCTCAGATTGCGAGACTTTAATGCGACATCATGGATATACTTAATGTCATGTACATATTCAATTTTAAAAATGTATGCAACTTACATCTCCCAATTCCAGTAAAGTGTTAACCATCTTATTAACATCCATTCCGGGTAGGTTTGTTAATCCTTGGTTACCTCCTTTTTTGCGATTGTTGTTGTTGTGAAAATAAGGATGATGGTTGTTGGAACTAGATGACGACAAAGTCTTTTCAGTATTAGGATAATTAGAACTTGGCGTAGAACTACGGTTATTAGTTTTTAGTTTTTTATTATGTTGTTTTGCTGGAAAAACTCCAACAATTTCAATTTCCGAATCACCACTGCTCTCACGTCGTGAAGCTGCAGATTTAGTCAGTGCATTGAGAGATGTAACTGCCGCCGCATTAACAGCAGCTTGTATTTCTTTTGATGTTTGCAGTATATCACCTACACTTTTGTAATTGTCGAGATCAATGACATGTGTATTAGTGGAATGTTTTGAAGGCTGTGAAACAGCAGCTGTAGTGGCACTAAAAATCGATGAAACCACAGAAGTTGAGGCAGCTACCTCTTTAGGTGACATTATATGATTAATGCTGTGGTCAGTCCTTTTGTTGGGCGACATTAAACCAACGGATATAATGGGTGGTACATTTCTGTTGTTATTATTAGTTGACTTCGTTTGGTCTCCATTCAGTTTCGGGGCTTTTTGTTTTGTTGGTTTATTGCGTGCACTGTCGGTGTTTTTACGCTTCAAACCAGACGAAGTACTACTGCTGGCTACAGATTCTGTATCCGAATTGGCATTGGAGCGACTTGTGAATTCTTCAAATTGTTTTATGTAAGAAGCTTGTTGTGCTGTTGTTGTTGTTCCTGTTGCTGCTGTTGTGTTTGCAGTAGCTAGCGAGGATACGTTAGAAATTTGTATAGATGTCATGGGATTATTTGTCACAGCAGGATTGGGTGATGATTGTCCTGAGGTTGTGGCAGAAGCTGCCTTTTTCCTTTCTTTTGCCTTTTTAGCTGCCGTTTTACGTTTTTCTATTTCTTTTTGCAGTTCTTCATATCGCATCCAACCTTTAGGCCAAATATCTACAACTTTATCACGCATATAGGATGTAATGAACTCTTCAAGTGTCTCTTTGCGTGTACCCAAGACCGGGAATGAGGTCCAACGTACTTGATAGACATCGTACAAAAGATTTCTAGCATTTTTTTTTTAAATTAAAATGTTTTAAAGTCATATTTGTTAATATTACCATAATTTATAACTACCTTAGAATTGTGTTCCATGGAAATTTTTTCTTTGGCATTTTGGGTTGAGGTTGTTCCATATTAGGATTGGCTCTAGAACGTAAAAATTAAAATAATAAAGTATGTTTTGGATTTTTTATGTTTATAAATCATATCGCTCTTGATCATATAGAGGGTATTAACTCAAAACTAAAAAATTTTCTAGCAGAAGCATAACTATTTTTAATTTTATATTAATAGCATACAAAGAAGAAGAAGAAAATTAAGTGTCGATTTCTTCTAAAAAGTGAAAAAATAAAAATTTTGAGTAAATATCCTCTTTATGATCAAGTTCGATATATTATAAACTCACAGCTGCTCTGCATATCTTCTTAGTTCGGCTTCATAACTGGCTACAACTGTTGACATTGTTTCGGTTACTGCTTTATGCAGCTTACTAAAGGTTCGTTTGCTTTTAAGTTTTTCTTCCTTGATACGCAGTTGCTTTGCTTTTCTTAGAAAATAGTACTTCGGCAAGGAGAGTTGAAATTCCAAATGAGCAAATACCATGTTACGTTGAGTTTTTTCCAAGCACAACAGAGAGTCATCAATTCTAAATGAATTTATAGAAAATAAAAAGTTAACAAATTAAAAAAAAAATAATAATTATTAGAAAATTTTGTCGTACTTAAGAAAGTTTTCTGATAATTTATCATCAAATTGAAATTTTTTGCCAGTCAAATTTTGTGACTTCACTCCATTTTTAAATTCTGCGATGCTACTTAAGACATCCTGATCCAGTTTGGGTAGTTTAGTATCGCTTGTTCTTAATTCTGTTATGCATGAATATATATTATAGATAAGTATTTCTTTTTTTTTTTGAGAAAAACTTACTCTCATTTCCTTGATCTTCGGTACTAGATGTTTGTTTTTTATCTTTTGAAGTTTGGGTTGCACTTTGATTTGAATCACTATTTTCTTCTGATTCATCCTCATCGTCATCTTCCGAATCATCACTAGAAGAGTCATCATCGTCTTCATCCTCTGCCGATGACTTACTCTTAGCTTCGCCATTTGATGATGTGGATTGTGATTTTAAAAAATTGTCTCTCTGTGCCTTGAGCATATCTTTGACTGTGGTAGTTTTTTCTACCTTTTTTGCATTTTTTTCAACGTCAGAAGCTCTGTCTTCGGCTGCCATTTTAGGTGAGCTCGATGCAGAACACGACAGACCACTAGTTAGATTTTTTTCCTTGCTTTTCTTTGAAGTTGGTCCATTTTCTGTAGCGACCGTTTTCTTTTTGGCAGGATTAGGTGTTGAAGATTTTGATTTCTTACCATTCGTACTTGCAGATGATTTTGATTTACTTGTTTCCACTGAAGACCCTTCAACAGACACTTCATCATCGTCATCCTCGGAATCATCTTCCTCATCGTCATCACCCGATGATGATGATTCTTCTGATGATGAGGAAACAACTCGCTTTTTGGGACGATCGGGCATTTTAATTAACTCATCAGTTTTTGTAGTATAAGACTCTTTATACAATGTTTTAAATTCTAATGATCCACTATTTATGTAGAAGCCTCCCCTGACTGTTTCCATTTCTTCGGGTAGCATTTCATCATACTAATCAAAAGAAACCTTAGAATGTAAAAATGTGTTTTTTATAATTTTAATTTATTTACCGCTTCTGTATTGTCGATAAACGAATCCGATTCATCATATCCAATTCCAATATCGATATCTTGTCTTTTATTCTTACTTCGTCCCGTGCTATAAGCATTTCCATATTTCTTTTCAAGTTCTTTTGCAATACGTGATACATCATCATCATTTTCTTCAAAGGGATCGGAAAATCCATTTGATTTTTGCTTTAATTTTTTTAGTTTTTTCTATAAATAGAAATTTTATTATTGTTTATTGGAACTGTCCTTCTTTTGTTTGTTGAATGGTATAGGTTTGTAATGCATAAAACTTATCTATATTTAACACAATTTAGCTTTAAAAACAAATAGGACGAACTAAAGCCTAAAATACGTATTTCAATTAAAAAAGGGTCAAGTTTTCTATAAGAAGGATTTCCCATTTTTAAGAAAATAATAAGACCAAGTTTTTAATAAACAAATAAAAGATATTTATTTCATGTAGGAAGGGCTCAAAAAACTTAACTTTTTTTATGGAATGACCTTTCCTGTTTTAAACACCTGAAAGTTTGCTCTTCATCAAATTAGCTCATTTTTTAATGCTTTTTTGTTATTTTTCGACATGTTTTTTTTAAACCGATTTAGCGATTTAAAATAAATTTTGTTTGTTTCCAATTTTGCAATTGTTCGCGAATTTTAGCAATGTTGGCGATTTTTTCCTGTAAGTCTTCTGATTATTTAAAGCATTTGATATTTTTAATAAATATAAGGCTTTGCTGTCATGCTGTTGTTACCTTCGTTTGTGTTTCACGCATATATAAATATTTTCACTGTATTTATTTAAGTTATATCTTACAATTATAAAGTACAGTGTGTCAAGGAAATGTTTTTACAGTAAAAGAAACATAACTTAAATAAAAGGTTAAACCCAATATTATTCATATTAGAATTCTAACGTAACAAAAATGGTAGTTAGTAAAAAAATACGTATGTACATTAGGGTGGCCGTTATTTTTTTTATTTTGATTTCTTATATTCTCCCCCCCTAAATCGGTTCAGTTTTATGTAAAAAAAAATACAAAAAAATTTCGTAGCGATAAGTTGTGTTTTAGGGGGGGCGTCCGTCCCTCAAAGTTTGCCATCAAGCCATTTATTCAAATGTAATTTGTTGCGTATGACTATTTTCTAAAAACAACATTTTACAAGAATATGATATATGGCAATATTTTAGCTCTTCTAGTCAACAACATAAGCCTCTAAGAAAGTTTTTTGCTAAAATTTATATTTTAGAAAATAATTAAGAAAATAAAAACAAAATACCAAACATTTTATATACGTTTTATATATATAAAAGGTGGATTTAATGTCAAGTGACCCAATTTTGAAATAGATGTCTTTCGATTAAAATAAAATTTACACCAATTTTAGTACTGTTAGATAGTAGCTTAGACACAAATTTTCAACAAGATCGGTCAAAAAGTTTCTGAGTTAGAGGGGGTCAAAGTTTGAAATTTTGGCCATACAGGTGTTCTTTCTCATCCATGTAACTTATCACCTATTGGTGTAAGCAAAATTTGTCCCAAGTAGCTTAGATAGCTTTTTGATCAAACTTTTTAAAAAAATTGTTTTTGTTTTTTTAAAAAATTTTTTAAATTTTTTTTTTTAAATTTAACACTTGGCTAAAAAAAATAAAAAAAAAGTTTTAAATTTAAAAAAAAAATATTAAAACATTTTTTAAAAAAAACAAAAAAATATTTTTTAAAAAGATTGATTAAATAGCTATCTAAGCTACTTGGGACAAATTTTGCTAACACCAATAGGTAATAAATTACATGGATGAGAAAGAACACCTGTATGGCAAACTTTGACCCCCTCTACCTCTGAAACATTTTGACCGATCTTGTTGAAAATTTGTGTGTAAACTACTATCTAATAGGACTAACCTTGGTGTAAATTTCATACAAATCGGAAGACATCGATTCCAAAATTGGGTCACTTGACATTAAATCCACCTTTTATATATATAAAACGTATATAAAATGTTTGGTATTTTGTTTTTATTTTCTTAATTATTTTCTAAAATATTGATTTTAGCAAAAAACTTTTTTAGAGGCTTATGTTGTTGACTAGAAGAGCTAAAATATTGCCATATATCATGTTCTTGTAAAATGTTGTTTTTAGAAAAAAGTCATACGCAACAAATTACATTTGAATAAATGGCTTGATGGCAAACTTTGAGGGACGGACGCCCCCCCTAAAACACAACTTATCGCTACGAAATTTTTTTGTATTTTTTTTTACATAAAACTGAACCGATTTGGAGGGGGAGAGTAAAAGAAATCAAAAAAAAAAAGTTCTCCATACAACTAACGGCCACGCTAATGTACATACTAATTTTGTTTACGTTCAAAATAAAAGGACATCAACTATTTTTTTAATTATAAATATCCATTATTGTAACCAAAAACTTTTTTTATTTTAAATACCCATTACATCAAACAAACATTTTATTTGGCCACAATTTAAAGAAATCTCTTCCAGATACACCAGCCGAAATTAAAAGAACTTATTAAAAATAGAAAAAATTAAATTTCATAAATTTTGTTTCAAGATTAGGAAAAACGACCATGTTTTAGGCAATTTTACCTATGAATTTTTTGTGTATTTAATAAAATTTAAAAGAACTTAAGAATTGTATTAGAAATGCAGATTTTTGAAAATTTTGGACAAACTGGAAGACCTTACAGGATGGAACGTGTCTCATTTTAAAGATAATTACGCCCACTTTTGTAATCTAGATATTTCGTTTTTTAAGAAAAAACCTTTGCGCTATTTTTTAAGAATTTTTGAAATTCTCAGATGTACTAGTACTGCTTCTCTGAGGGATTTTTGGAAATTGTGGACAAACTGGTATATCCCATCCTGTTTATTAAATTTAACATAATTTGAGTTGTAAGAATATCCATGTCAAGGAAGAGTGTTGAAAAAATACTTGTGAAATATTTTTCCTAACCCTTCCGCATTTTTGGTGTTCTGCATTTCACACCCACATGTTTTAATTCGTTTTCAATTAGAGTAGTAAGAGGTTAGTGAAAGTAAATCGAATCGACTTTTATTCTAATATCATATTAGTAATATGTGATAACTAGGGCAACCAAAAAAAAGCAAATGCTTATTTTTTGGTTTTACAAAATAGAAAGATTTTGATTGAACACAAATTCCGATCATAAAAAAACAAAGAAACTGAGCTATATTTGTTAGGGCTTTTTTTTTTGCTTATTTTGGCAATATCTGCTTTTTTTAGTTATTTTTGCGACATCGGTTTTTTTTTACTTATTTTGTCATTTTAAGATAATTTTTAATTTTTTTCATACGAAAAAAAACTTATTTAATAATATTTTGCAAAAATTTTTATTATTATTTATTTTTATGTGCAACTTTTTTTATAAATACTAAAAAAATGCTGTAACAACTCTGGTTAAAAAAATCGTTTAACGTTATGGTAATATTTTGTGCTTCCCTTGAACAATACCATCCCAAAAACCTATATTATCTCTGTATGTTATTATAGCTACACTAAAGAGTGGAGAGGGTATTATGCATTTGTGCTGATGTGAGAAACACCTTAAAAAATTGGTGCTAAAGTATACCGATCAAATCAAATCACTTTCTGAGTCGATCTAATGATGTCCGTTCGGCTGGCTGGCTGTCCATGTAACCTCGTGTGCAAAGAACAGGTCGCAATTTTAAAGATAATTTAATGAAATTTGGTACGTAGGTTCTAATTGGCACAAGGGCGAATCGGTCCATAATTTAATATAGCCCCCACACAAGCTGCTATCCGGAAGAGGGTCTTTGTGCCCACTATCAAACCAATTTTAATGCAATTTAAGTTCTATGTAGATAGATCCATATTTATATGGACACGTAAGGTATGCATTTTTAAAAAAATAGGACCACGAGGGGAGATAGCGTAAATTTCTGCCTATCAGTAACTATTTAACCGATTTTAATAAAATTTAAAACATAGATAGATTCCTATTCATATAGCCAAACACTCTCGAAACTAGCTTTTAAATACTGTTGTGTTGGGTACCATACGGTCGGGCTTGACCGACTATACTTTCTTACTTGATTTTTATGCAACTCTGTCTTAGCGGTACTAAGCCTTTTTATCTACTTATTTTATTATTTGCTTGTTTAAGTTCTTTTCTCTCGAAAATTCCATAGCTGGGGGGCTACTCTCTATTGCGATGCGAAAACAATTTCGATGCAAAAGCTTAATGCCAACTGGGTACTCTCTATCACTTTCGCAAATTTTTTTGAAAATGAAGCAATACTGGCAACAAAATTGAAAGATGGCGCAAATTGACAGTAATGAAATGATAAGATATGTAAAAATATTTGAAATTGGAAAATTTAAATAAAGTAAATAGTGATGATTTGCGAAAATAAAAAAATTAATTGATGCGAAAAACAAATCCTCAAACGCGTTAAAGAGTACCAATCGCAAGATTTGCTACCATTTTCTTTCGCATCGCAATAGAGAGTAGCCCCCCTGTATTTTTACGATCAAATTCCTCAGTCTGTAACGTCTTTTACTATCATACTTGTAACGTCTTATTTCTTTTTAAATATGGTTTTTGTATAAAGTAACGTCTGTTAGCTCCCCTTCTCTCTGTTTTTGGTATAGTAACGTCTTATTTTTTGCTTTTTTAATATAGTTTTAGCTATTAAGAATTTCTCTGTATATCAAATATTGTTAAATTCTGCAAATTTTGGGGCTTTACACGAAGTTGTAACATAATTGGAAACAAAAAATCTTTCATTGGTTTTCTAAGTGAACATAGTTATGGACCGTAAGAAAAATATCCCGTGTTTCAGGGGATATAGGTAGGAGACAAATTGAATACAAAATTTAAATCAGTGCCATTTAAAAATGAAGGATTTTCGGTATTAAAAGATATTGGGGATATTTTGGGAGGCAAGCGGAATTATAAATCCAATCGTATAAAATATACTTCAGAGCAAATACTCAGTTTTAAATATGCTCCCTTAACATCTGTAGACGTAGGAAGAATTTTTCTATGTACAAGAACTTGCTGACTCCAAACAGACATAGTTTTCTTTTCGAAAATTTATTGCATCAACTTATAATTTACTATAACAACATATTAAACGAATTAAGTGGAAAATAAACAATTTTAAATTGCTTTTTTTAAATTTTAACAGCTTATTTTCATGTTTTTAAACGCTTTTTTTAAGAGCTTAAAACTGTTTTTTTAGTGCTTTTTTTGCTTGCCCTAGTGATAACATTTTTAAGAAAAAAAAATTTGTTTTTAGTTTAAAATGTTCTTTATCCAAATTATTTAAAAATATATCGTAGCCTAAAACGCAAAAGGCCCTAACTAAACTCAAAATTTAAAATCGACTTTTTTTATTGATTTTAATGTAATTATCTAATTAGCTCATTTTTTAACTCTTTTTGTTATTTTCCGACAATTTCTTTTTTTAAATTGATTTAGCGATCTCAAATTAGTTTTTGAGTTTGTTTCAAATTTTCGCGAATTTTAGCCATAGATCGCGATAAAATTGATTAAATAATGTGATAATAAATGTCGTGTGAAGCGGGAGTTCCCACAGATTTTTGCTTCACGGAGACTTATTTTTTAATGGCTCCAAACGTAATTTATAGTGTGGAGATAAACAATATAAGCACAACCACTTTTTTTAAGACAATATATGTATGTATCTTACTTTGATATGACTTTTCAAAGATTTTACGATATAAAATTTTTTTTAGCTGAAGTGCACTTTACGGGGCGTACGAAAAAAAAATATAAAAAATATGCCACCCGATCCAGAATTAAAAAAAAAAAATACCAAAATTAATATTTAAGGGGGCTGAGGCCCGTGGGGACCCCTGGGTCCAAAAAACCGCCCCGCCCACTGAATGGTATGTGTGGGTACTCAAATTAAAGGTAATTGTGCAACAAAAACGAAAATAATAAAATTTTGGGTGGGCGGCACTTCAAGGGCCCTCTGGGGCAAAAAAAGTTTCCCCCCATAACACTTATGTATATCTGTGTGGGTACTCAAATTAAAGGTAATTTGCTCACGATTGCCAAAATGTATTTTGTTTTTGTATTCGTTTAATATTTTCCACTCTAGGTTAGTTTATGTATCTTTTATAGGTATGCAGAGAAGTTTTAGTTAGCGAAGCCGGTCTTTGTTATACCATAAAGGAGAAAATTCTTTTGCCCGGCCGAAGGCCGGCTTTTCAGAGAAGCTTTAGTAAGCGAAGCCGGTCTTTGTTATACCATAGAGGAGAAAATCCTTGCGTCCGGCCGAAGGCCGGCTATACAGAGAAGCTTTAGTTAGCGAAGCCGGTCTTTGTTATACCATAGAGGAGAAAATCCTTGCGCCCGGCCGAAGGCCGGCTATACAGAAAAGCTTTAGTTAGCGAAGCCGGGTTTTGTAATGCCATAAAGAAGAAAATCCTTGCGCCCGGCCGAAGGCCGGCTATACAGAAAAGCTTTAGTTACAAAAAAATAAAAAAATCCCGCGATTTTTATACAACATTAAAAAAGCCAAATAAAAACAAAATATTTACAATCGCAAGCAAAATACCTTTCATTCGAGTACCCACACATAGTTATAAGGGTGGGAGGGGCAATTTTTTACCCCCCAGAGGGACCCAGAAGTCCCGCTCGACCTAAATTTTATTAATTTCGTATTGTTTACACAATTACCTTTAATTTGAGTACCCACACATGCCACTAAGTGGGCGGGCCGCTTTTTTTGATCCATGGGGTCCCAGGGGCCTCAGCCCCCTTAAATTTTAATTTTGGTTTTTTTCTTTTTTTATTCCAGAGGGGGTCCAATTTTTTTTTTTTTTTTTTTTTTCGTACGCCCCGTAAAGTGCACTTTTGACTTTTTTTTTATTATTTTTAACGAATTCAAATAAAATTACAAAAAGCAGTTTTTGTATATTACTTTGCGAAACCCCTCATATTATGTCACGCATCTAGAAATAGGTACTATATGAATTTAACAGAAAACACACTTTCCAGATTCCCTACAAAAGGATTTTTATTTTTTTTAAAACCCATTTTTAATACATATAGGTACCTACATATCTAAAACAAAATGAAGTTAAATTTTATATGGCAGTACAAACGAAATAAAGCACTTACCTTTTCCAAATGTAACAATTTGGAATAATCAAACTCTGGATATTTATTAGAGTCTGTTTGAAAAAGCTCAACATTTATGCGTATCGTCCTCGTTAAGCCTTTTGTACTAGATGAACTTGCCGCAGGTTTTTCTGTTTGAGCTAAGAAATCTGCACCAAAGCGAAAACTTCCTGACGTTCCAGCCGTCAATAAGGAGGAGCTGACAGTATTACTTATAGTAGTTAGCGTTACACGTTTTGCCTCTGTCATACTTAATTGTTTTTTTTTATTATTTAGAAATGTTTAGACGTATGTAGGTTGAAAATTTTCGTGGACCACTACTAATCAAAACATAAACATTGTTTACACCCTCAGCCTTCTTCTCGAAAAACACAACCTTTTTTTTGTATTTGTTTGCTTCTTTCCAATTACACGTTTTCTCTTTCTGATTTTGATTCGTGAGGTCAGAGCACCCTCTTTTTTTCAAATTCCCTTTTAATACAACTTTTTTTTAATAAAAAAAATATTTTTATAAAATAAAAAATTTTTTTTGCTCTTAATGACCATTTAATTCGATATTTGTAATTTTTTTTCTATTAGATCACTTGTTTGTTTATGTTCATTGTTTTTAAAAATGTTTAGTTATAACTAATGTTCTTTTAACAAAATGCAACTTTTTCTATACTTTATAAAGTTTTCACATTTTTTTTTTATGCCACCATTGAAAAAAGCCAAAACGACGTGTGTAATTTTTCCAGATTTTTTTTTAATTCTATTAATTTTACCTTAATCTTAAAGATTTCACAATTATTTACATATATTTAAACGAGATACGTTAGTAGAATTATTCTGAATTCGTTTTATTTTTTTTTTAACTTTAGGCACAATTGTAAATTTTTTTAACAAAATTTCCAAATTTCTGCGATAAAAAAATGCAACTTTTACTTCGAGCGCCGCTCATTTTGCAACGTTGTTTTTGAGATAAATATTTTGACGAAATGGTTGTACTGTTAAGTATTTAATGGAATTTTTGGTACTAAATTGTTAATCGCTTATTTTTATGGTGTAAATAGAGTGTTGTTAAAGCTGCGTCTCCACGTAGCAATTTTGTTTTGATAACATGGCGTTTACATTTGCGTTAGGTTTTTTCGCGCGCTTTTTCTTTTTCCCTATTTACCAAACAATTACTCCAAATTCATGGTCCTTTTCCTCTAAAGATTTAGCCTGCAAAACTATTGGTATTTACCCAAATTAGTTATATGTATATATTTGCCAGTAAAAACAATTTATACACACAAGAAAAATCATAGGTAGTATTACCTAAATATATGGTATAAAATTAACTAACCTTGCGGCCACACGATCAAGTTGTTCTTGATAGTCTTTTACATATACTGCTTGTCATAATCATTTACATAAATTGAAAGCTGTGACCAGTGCTGCCAGTAAAATTTCGAGAAAGATACATTAAAGTTTCCAAAAAGATACACTTTTTCCCAAAAAGATACGTTTTGAAAAAAATTTGAAAATCCATTTTTAACGTTTAATATTTATTAACATAACATATTTAATTAATATTAAAATAAATAAATATTGTAAAGAAAATGATTTCGTATAAATAGAAATAGAATAGAACTACATGTTACAAAAAAGCTTTATAAAATACATAGCTGAAATTTAGATCATAGAATTAATTCGAAAAAATAAAAAATGTTGAAAAATACAGTAAGCAAATTTTAAAATTACTTATATGTTATTATCTTTGGATGTTATCAAAACAAATTTATTTTTGTAAAAATTAATATAAGAGTTAAGGCGTTTATACTAAGGCGATTATATCAACGTTCATATAAATTTCCTGAAAATAAAAAAGATGTTCGTATTTTTTCTCAGAAGAACTTTGCACTACTAGTAATTAGGTGGATCGTATGTTGCCACCCCTTAATGTTTTCTTTCACCATTATTAAAGCTGCTATCAAGGCGAATTCACTAGAAGGTGGGGTCAAGTCAACATATGGTGTTTTTTTTTTCGGTGGTCGCTTGTCAAAGTGTGTATGCAAACTAATTTTTTATGTAACCCTGCGGCCACACGATCAAGTTGTTCTTGATAGTCTTTTACATATACTGCTTGTCAAAATTTACATAAATTGAAAGCTGTGACGTAGGCTGCATTCAATTTGTAAACAATTTACTTTCAAGATTTCATCAAGAAAACAATTTATTAAGACAAACATGTAATCAGCTGTTAAATTGAAAGTAAAATTGCCAAACAAATGGAAAGGTGAAATTGAAAGCCATCTCGTGGTCAATTTAAAAACTGTGAGTGTTTTACGCTGGGTCTTCACGTTGCAATATTTATTGCTAAGTACAAGCAAAAACGTCGGCAGAACAATTACAGAACAATGGAGCAATGATTGCTGAATTAATTGCTGGAGAACACTTGAAATTGCTTTGCCATAAATTTGCAATTTTCGCCGCGAGTAGTCGTTTAAAGTTTTGTGGCTGTACATATTTATAACAAATGTTTTATGTTGTGTTTTGAAGTGGTTGTGAAATTTCCTTTTTTAAATTAATAAAATAATTAATTGTAATTGTCGTAGCTGTATTTTGTATTACTTTTTTGTTTATTTGCGTTAAAAAAAAGTTGAATTGTTCTATTGAAAAAATAAAAATATACAAAAAAATAAAGTCGTCGTTTGCTTTTGTTGATCTTGACGTTTATTAAAAAATATAATATACAATAATATATTTATTGATTGCTTTTTTAATAAATAAACACACAAACAAAAAACAACCGTACGGAGAAATGAAATGTCAGATAAATTACAACTGATTTGACAGCATATTGCTAAGCAATAATTGCTCAAGCAATAAGAAGAGCAATCATTGCGCAATGGATAGCCACTCATGGCAATA
This sequence comes from Pollenia griseotomentosa, assembly GCA_963931875.1. Lineage (NCBI taxonomy): Eukaryota > Metazoa > Arthropoda > Insecta > Diptera > Polleniidae > Pollenia > Pollenia griseotomentosa. The sequence continues at coordinate 29,352,310 of OZ007560.1, forward strand.
TGCGGTCTATACGTCGCAAATTTTATGGAGCAATGAAATTTGACGTTTGCCGCAATAAATATTGCTACGTGAAGACCCGGGGTTAGTAAAAAGGTGAGAGTGTATTACAAATTGAGTGGAATTGAAAGGCAAAACTTGATCGTGTGGCCACCAAGTAAGCGCAAGGGTAGCATGGCAGTATCTAAGTTTCTTAGGTAATAAAACTATGAACTTAAGTTATTTCTATTTTCGAACAAGTACATATCTAATAATTTTTTTGAAATGACAAAGTTATTTTATATTTTTATTTTTGAAAAATTATCTAAGCTAAATTTTATTCAATATCATAGATTTTAGGAAATTTACTACTTTTTTGATAAAGTAAGCATATTTTAAAAACTCTATATACTATTTTTTTTAATTTTATTTAAAGTATGTAACTAACTTTAAATAAAATTAACTTCCTTTTTCATTTCATTTTTATATTTTATTTTTGAATTCATAATGTATTACAATTGACTAAGCGATCTACTGAAACTTTTTTATTGTACGGCTTTCTAAATATCAAGGCGAATTCAACTACAGGTGGTGTCGGAACTACAACAATCCAAAAACAACATAGGGTTTTTTGCATTGCATTGTTAGTGCCATTAGCTCGAAACGTCAACCATTATTAGCAAAACACTAACAAATCAAAACAAATAAGCTCGAACTGTCAAACTCAGATGCCGTTTCGACACCACCTGTAGTTAATTCACCTTGCTAAATATATATATCGATCATTTGCTGCAACGTCGTAGTAACTCTTTAAATACATTTCTAAATGACACATTTTCTTCAAACGGGGAAAGTATTAAAGATATAAAGATGAAATTTACACAAAAAATAAACTCATAGCGCACAATTCTACATCATTAACTCCAAAATATAATTTTTTGAGTCGTGACGACGTTGCAGCAAATAAGCGATATATATTTTTTAAGCCTATTGGAATCTAACGATAAATTTGATTTAATTAATTCCACCACTTGGATAACTATCTTGCCGCGATGTGCTGGCTTAAATGCTGACTGTAGTGTATGCCTTGTAACTTGAATCGGTAAATTCTAGCCGGAACAAGTTGGAAGGCATATGCTTTAAGGCCAGCGTGACCAAGGGTTATCCATCCATCCATCCCCCTATCCCTTTACCTGAAATCCTTTCTATTCCCCCTTTATCTCCCATATCCCCCACTTTTAAGGTCAAGGTGGTTGACAGCAGTGCCGAGGGTCGCGAACAGCTTCCCTCTGACGCCAATGGCAAGGGTCAGTTGTAACTCTAGCCTAGTCCGTGCAAGCCGTCACTGCGCGAGACGGTCTTTTTTATACGGCTTACTCGTGGGACCAAAAATCTTGACAATCTACACAAAAACAAAAAGGACGTGACTCTAGGAGTCGATGCAGGGGATGTCTCTGGCAACTCGGCAGTTTCGGTGTCAGATCCAGTCGCCGATTGGCTGAGTATTCACAGGGATATTCTGCTGCAGGAAGGTCAGTTACTGACAGATACGGACGGGATGGACCCCCCGGTCGGTTCCCCGCCTCGAACAGGGGTCTCGGAAAGACTCGATGATCTTGCTCTGGGATCTGATGATGAGCACGAAATAACAATGATTTCGGCTCATGATCGGAACCATAGGGCTGGGTCATCGGCTCTGGAGGCCTTACTCGAGATAGGGAACGGTACAGCGGGTGTCTCCAAACCTATTGTTCGGCAGGATGCACCAGTACAGGTCACATCAGAAAGCCGAACGAGTTATGAAAAAGCCAAGAGTGGTGTAAGAGCCTCCTTAGCCTTTCTAGATAAGATAGCTAAGAAAGACTCCTCACTACACGATGGGCGGGATAGGCACTTGCTGAGGAAGCACCGAAAGAACGTAGCTAGATTCGAACGAATCCACGGATCTGTCGGTGATATCCTAGGCATTCCCTATCCTGCGGGATACACAGCAGGGACTGCTGAGGGCTCAAATGTTGTCAGCAAAGACAACAAACCTTCAGCAACCCCTTCTGATGTGTCCTCAAAAAATGGAATGGAAAAACAAAAGGAGGGTAATGATTCTACACCTGGTCCTCTTAACCCTGACAGTATGGTCACAGTTAAGGGAACTAAGCCTGTGGACGAATTACCCACTACTAGTCGCGCGATGAGGACTGGTAAAGTCTTGATAATCTCCGACAGACTCCCCCAAAAGGGAGTCACAAAAGGGGTTACTGAGACAAACCAGTCAACATCTGCAGGGAAATCCGGTGATCGCCGACAAAACTCTGCTAAGGCCCCCAATAGGGGAGTATTTAGGAGAGTTAAGTCTGGTGATGACCAGAAATCCCCAGCGGCTAAGAGGAAGGATCCCCGAAAGGAGATCATTAAAAGGACTGGCTCCAGAGAGGACCAACCCTCCACATCAAAGAAGCTAAGGGATTCGTCAGGTAAGGACGGTATTCTAGCGGCTGTCATTGATCGTATGGATCCCGATGTAAGGATCAGTGTCGAGAAATGGCAGATGCTAGAAGACAAACTACTCGACGAAATCTTTAGCGTTAAGGGAAGGCCGGACGAAGTATCGTTCAAAGGGGCTGACTGGGTAAGAGGTGTCAAAACTGTCAGTTGCGGCAACCAAAAAACCTTTGAGTTTTTAAAGGCTGCAATCGGCAGGTGTGGCATCGCTTGCCCTGAAGCCAGACTGGACGTCATACTCGCGGCCAGTGGTCACAGTATGGATACCTCCACCTATAAAACCGGTGGAGGTCATACTGGGGTTACTGGCCAACCAAAATAACGGGCTCTCTACAGGCCAGTGGAAGATGATAGCTTCACTGGGTTGTAAGGAGAACCAAGGTATAGACTTCCGGTTCGCAGTAGACCGAGAGTCTCTAGGTAAGCTGAAGTCGATGGGAGGGGTTGCTATATTCGGGTTAGGGTCTGTTAGATTTAGGTTTCCTAAAGATGATAGACCCTAAGAGGCTGAAAGTGGTGCAGATAAACTTGCACCACTGTGAAGCGGCCTCAACCGAATTGGCAACCCACCTCATTGACAACAACGTGGACGTGGCCTTAATCCAAGAGCCCTGGATTAACAAAAACCGGGTAGTTGGATTAAAGGTCACGGGGTATACCTTGTTCGTATCCCGCTCGGAGGAGAAGGTACGAACTTGTATATTGGCAAGAACTGAGCACAATTTTATGTTTTCTCATTCTTTCAGTAACGGAGACCTCACGGTTGTGACAGGGGAGGCCAGGGACAGATCAGTCCTGGCACTGGCATCGGCATACTTGCCATATGAAGCTGTCGATCCACCTGGTGAAAAAGTACGAGAGTTGGTGGAGCACTCAGGCAGAAGCGGCTTGAGACTGGTACTGGGTTGTGACGCCAATGCACACCACACCCTATGGGGTAGTGCCGACATCAACAAAAGAGATGAGTCTATGTTTGATTTTATTATTGCCAGCAATCTTTTGATCTGTAACAGGGGGAATACGCCGACGTTCAGAACTAGGGATAGAGAGGCAGTGATAGATTAACATTGACGAACTGTAGGGAATTAGTAGAGGACTGGAGGGTGGCTTTGGATTTCTCCTTCTCTGACCATAGTCGTCTGTCCTTTAAGCTAGTGTTTGAGAGGTCGAAAAGGTGTGCGTATAGGAATCCGAGGAGGACGGATTGGGATTATTTTTCGGGTCTGGTGCAGAGTAACCTCAGAGTTACTCGGGATTGGGGGTCGACTCCGACCGGTGTGGAGCGGCTGGTGGGCATGTTCACGGGGGTGCTTACAAGTAGCTATGAGCGATCCTGTCCGCTGAATTTTCCGGTCAGACGTACACAGCCAAGATGGTGGACAGATGAGTTGAGGACTCTAAGGTCCACTGTCAGAGGGCTGTTCAATAGAGCGAAATATACGCGTAGGGAAGAGGATTGGAGTAACTTTAGATTAAGTTACAGTAAGTATAAGGGGGATATAAGAAGGGCGAAAAGGGACTCGTGGATTAGGTTTAGCGAGTCAGTTGAGTCTGTCAATGAGATGTCTAGGTTTAGGAGAATTTTATCCAAGGACCCAGTAGTCCCTGGATTTATTCAGAGACCGGACAACTCATGGACAGAATCGGGCTCTGAATCTCTCTGTCTGCTTTCCGGGGTGTGTGGATCCTGGGTTGGGGGAACGTGATGTGGGTGGAGACCCCTTCCCTGGGTTGGGCTCAGGCGGTGAGGAAAGTGGAACGGTAGGGGATATGATCACCTTGGATAGGGTAACATGGGCGGTAAATACCTTTGGGTCTTACAAATCGGCGGGACCAGATGGTATCTTTCCGGCGATGCTACAGAATATCGGGAAATCATCGCTCCTATTGTTGGTGGAACTGTTTAGGGTATGTGTGCTGAATGGGTACATTCCTAGAGGGTGGAGGGAGGTCAGGATAGTTTTTATACCCAAGGCGGGTAAAACCGGTCACTCTAAGCCCAAGGACTTTAGACCAATCAGCTTATCGTCTTTTCTTCTGAAGACGCTGGAAAGACTGATTGATCTATATCTGAGGACAAAGATTGACGCCGGCATCATCAGCGGCGCTCAACACGCCTATCTTAAGGGTAGATCAGTTGAGAGTGCGCTTCATGATGTGGTGGGTTATGTGGAGCGAGGATTGCGAAACAAGGAATACACCTTGGCGGCATTCCTGGATATAGAGGGCGCCTTTAACAATTTGAGGATAGAGGCTATTAGGCAGGCACTGGTCGATCTGGGGGTTCCGCTGTTCTTGGTCGAATGGATAACCAGGATGCTTGGTAGTAGGGTTATTCACTCGGACTGGGGAAGGGAACGCGTAAGGAGACTGGTGACTAGGGGGACCCCACAGGGGGGAGTTCTCTCTCCCTTATTGTGGCTCTTGACCGTCAACGTCGTTCTGGGACTTTTTGACAGAATGGGTCGGAAAGTCGTTGCCTACGCGGATGATGTAGTTTTATTGGTGTCGGGCAAGTTTCTGCCGACAATAAGCGAAGTCATGCAAGGGGCGCTGGGCGAACTGTCGGCATGGGCGAGTGATAAGGGACTGGGAGTTAATCCGGAGAAGACGGAGCTGGTTCTTTTTACTAGGAGGTACAAGGTGGAGAATTTTAGGCTACCAGTACTGGGAGGTGTGGAGCTTGGACTATCCGATAGTGCTAAGTATTTGGGAGTATTTCTGGACAGCAAGCTGTCTTGGGGAAGGAATGCTCAGGAGAGACTAAAGAGGGGTCTCAATGCCTACTATGCTTGCAGGTCATCATTAGGTAAGAGTTGGGGAGTCCGGCCGTCAGTAGTGGGATGGCTGTACACTTCGGTGGTTAGACCCATTCTTACGTATGGATGTTGTGTTTGGTGGGAGTCATTGAGATTGACTAGTCGAAGGAACCTTTTGTCTAAGGCTCAGAGGTGTGCTTCAATTGGCATGACAGGTGCCATGAGAAGTACTCCTCAGGCGGCCCTGGATGTCATTTTGCATCTTCTGCCTATTGAGCATTATGTGATGGGACTAGCAGCCAGGAGCCTTCTTAGGCTGAGGGAGTTAGGATTGATGGGGAATGTCACACAGGGTCACGCACGGATCCTTGGTGAGATTGAGGCTGGGGGCTACTGATTACGCCCGGCTCTACTGATTACGTGAGCACTAGGGTGGATTTTGGGCGGGTGCCGGAGGTAATAATGCCTACTAGGGAGAGCTGGTCAGGTAGGAGCAGATTATTTGGTGGAGTTGCTATATTCACTGATGGCTCGAGGATGAGGGGCACGGGTGCGGGGGTCTACATTGAGGATCTGAACATCAGAATGTCATATAGGCTTCCCGACGACTGCAGTGTTTTTCAGGCGGAGGTTCTGGGGGTCTTGAGGGCCGTGGGACTGATGAGGGACAACATTGACAGGGGCTCGGAGGTCACTATATATGTGGATAGCCAGGCAGCTCTTATGGCTGTAAGGGGCTGTTATGTGAAATCCAGGCTGGTTGATGATTGTAGGAGGGCTCTAGGGGAGTCTTAGGGGAATATGCGTTGAGACTCTGCTGGGTGCCGGGTCACTCCAACATAATCGGCAATGAGGTGGCTGATGAGTTGGCGAGACAGGGCGCGGAGATGGAGGATCCTGACCGTGTGGAGGCAGTTAGACCTCCAATTGGCTTCCTCTTTGGAAGGATCACGGAATGGATTCTGGGTGCGACCAACCGGGCCTGGGGGGGCCGAATGGACTGCCGGGTGTCAAGGGCATTATGGCCGGTACTTAGGAAGTCCGATTCGAAATTGCTGCTGGGCAAGAGTAGGGTCTGTGATAGGACCTTGATAGGGGTTATCACGGGCCACTGTATGATAGGCAGGATGGCGGTGAGAATGGGATCCGACTTGTCGGATGTGTGCGGGTTGTGTGAGGACCCGGAGGAGCTGGAGACGGTTGAGCATGTTCTGTGCCACTGTCCCAGGCTCCAGAACAGCAGGCTGAGGTGGCTGGGCAGTAGATTCCTGGGCGAGTTAGGGGACGTCTCGGGGTGTGGACTCGAGGGTCTTATAGGATTCGTAATGGGGATGACCTGGCTGCGCGAGAAGAGACGGGGCGCTGTCAGCGCGTAGGGTGAATTTTGGTTTGGTCTTTACTTATTTCTCTATCTATTTTCTGATTCTCGGGCTGTCATTCTCTTTTTCATCTACCTTTTATTTTTTCACCTTTCTATTCTAATTAAGGCGTCGCAATGGACCATATTGGTCTCTGGGTGAAGGTGTGAAGGAAACTTCACACCAGCCTTTCTACCTACCTACCTACCTACCTACCTACCTAATTAATTGTCGAAATAGTGCATATTTAGTCTGCTTTCACTTAAACTTAAACTTGAATTTTGTGATTTTTTGTTTGTTTTTGTTGTAACAAGCGCATCCAGTGGTTTTTCAGTGGAACTCATAATTTTCATTAGACCTTTTTTCTGTTAACGCTTCTAAATATTTTTTTACCCGGTCCTTTTCAATGGAATTTGTGTGATGAATAACGAAATGCTTCTTGTAAGTTTAAGATGCGAAAATTGTTATGCCAATATAATCCAATTTCACGTTAGGATTATAACTAATTTTGCCTTTAAAATCCATAATGACCCATCATGGAAATGTTCGCGTCGTCCAAATGAATCGTCTTCATTAAAGTAATAAATAATTATTGTTTTTTTTTATTCGTCTTATTTGTAAAAAGTTCAGTGGAAACCCTTATCTTATGTATACAATAAACTCACATAAATACGTTGTTTCTTCATTCTTAATTTATTTTAAATTCAGAAATTTTAATTTGAACTTTTTTCACAAAAAAATTTCCAATTGAAAGAAAAAATCAAATAAACGTACATACCAGAATGTACTAATAAAGTGACCTCACAAGCACAGCTGTTTGCAGGGATTTTCTTCGTGTGTGACGTTTGTCGTCATTTTTTTTGTTTATTTACTTGTTTTAATAAGGCATTTTGACATTTGCCGTCTCAATTCTAGCAACAAAATACCTGTTGTTTTTGCTATTGTTTCATTGTTGTAGTACTGAGGTCACTTTGTTAATACATTCTGCTACATACATACATATATTAAAAAATTCGAAGAAGATACCTAACCCAATTAGTAATATAATAATCATTTTAGGCAAAACTTTTTTTATAAATTCCATACAAGAAGATTACCGGTCATTTTAATAGTTATATGACCGGTAGTGTTGACCGATATATTGGTTAAGGTTTCTATTAGTTTATTTAGAGCAAAATGAAAAAAACACATGTGATTTTGCCTCTCTCTCTAAAGGCTAGTTTTCACTATCTCACAAGCCTTACGTATTCCATAATACATTGTGAGATAGAAATCTAATGAGTTTGGTTGCGACTGTCAAAAAATCTAATTTAACATGACAGTTTGTGTTCACACCATCACACAAAGTAGAAACACTCACACATGAAATAAAATGCAACCCTGATCCAATGAAAAGTATTATTGTTTAGAAATTAGAAATGGAGTGGGTCCAACGGACTGTTTGAGGGGTGGGCAGTATTTACGGATGGATCCAAGATGGAAACCGGCACTGGTGCCGGTGTATATATTGCGGACACCGATGTGAAAAGGTCATTCAGACTCCCCGATGAGTGCAGTGTCTTCCAGGCTGAGATCCTAGCGATCTGGAGGGCGACGGAGGTGATACTGGAACACATCGTGGGTGGATCTGTGGTGACAATTTACGTCGATAGTCAGGCTGCGCTTAGGGCATTGACAAATTATACGGTGCGATCGCGCCTGGTCGCTAGGTGTAGAAATGCTCTCAGGGAACTCATGGAGGCATTCAATGTAAGGCTGTGTTGGGTACCCGGACACTGCATGGTTGATGGAAATGAGGTGGCGGACGAACTGGCGAGGGCGGGTTCGAATATGGACTTAGTGGTAAGGGACAGGGGGGTAAAGCCTCCCCTATGTTACTACTTTGGTGTGATAAGGGAAAAGTTCCGTGATGACGTTAACCGATCCTGGGGGGACAGAGTGGATTGCAGGGTGTCTAGGGCACTATGGCCCAGATTGGACGCGGGGGCAACCAGGGTTCTACTGGGATTGGATAGGGGTGGTCTTAGAACGCTTATAGGGTTCTTGACGGGTCATTGTCCTGTTAGGGCCTTTACGGGAAAATGGGACAGCACCATACCGGACTTCTGCAGATTATGCGATGAATCAGAGGAGCTGGAGACAGTCGAGCATGTACTATGCCACTGTCCTAGGATGCAGGGTCTCAGACAGAAGTGGCTGGGAGAAAGGTTTCACGACGAACTGGGGTGCATCGCTGGATGTAATCCGGCTGATCTACTAGGGTTTGTCAGGGAAATAGTGCGGTTGTTTCTGTTGAGGGGACTGTAGAGAGGGAAATTGTTTTTCACAAGCACCTACTAATATTCTAATTTTCTGGTTTTCTATCATCCTATACTTCTTTTCTTTACTTCTCTCTTTTCTACATTCTTTCTTTTTATCGAAGGGATTCACAATGGACCGTACCGGTCTCCGGGTGGAAGTGTGCCCTTGGGCACATAACCCTTCTTAACCTAACCTAACCTAACCTAGAAATTTTTCAAAAAACGATGAAGTCGTATGGGATGTCAAACTTTTTTCATAATACTTGTCATTTTCGTGACACATTGCATTCACACTATCACACTTTGTCATATTACTTGAGTTTTTGACATGTATTAATACAAAGTATAATAGTGTTATCTAGCCTTAACTAATTAATTCCACTCGACTACGGAACATATATCTGTAATGCTTGCTCTGCTGCTTTTTATTATTCAATGATAACCTAAATAATGGTTAACGCTAACTAGTTAGGCATAACGTAAATATTAGTTAGCACTAACTTATATGGCTCACGGACAAAAGATTTACTCGAAAATTGGAACTATGTAAATACTTAATACGAAAACGCATTTCAAACTGTAAAAAAATCAAAAACACACAAACACATCCACACACAACATCCCATCTGCGTAAACCTTGCAATTTATTAAAAGTTTCAGTCAGTCAAACCAAAAACTTCAAAAAATTTCGTCTAATGAAGTTCTTTCTTATGTACAACTTTTTACACTTACTTTGACTTCCACTGTATACATTTAATAAATCAGAAGTAAAAGAAACACTTTATTTTTGTCTTATGAAAAATGATAAAGTCGAAGTTACAGAACAATCTTAACACTCACTGGGTAGGGTTATTGACGAATTGGCCGTATTCAATGGCAAAGAGGTTGATGGAACCTTCAATGATGCAGACTGGGTAAAGGGAGTAAAAATTGTCAACTGTGGTTACAAGAACTCCTTGGAATTCTTAAGGAACTTTTGTATTACAATTAGAGTTTATCTTTTCCCGGACTTTTTCATTTCCCGGGAAAGCGGGATTTATTTTTCAATTTCCCGGGATCCCGCTCAATGCAAATCGATGTTAAATATTATTTAATTTAATCTATTTCTGTGGCAAAAGTAAAAAAGGTCTTAATGGCACCTTAAGAAATTCATGTTCAAAAGTACAAATGGGCAAAATTTCAATTATTTTGTAGGATTTTTGAGAAAATTATAGCACAATGACTTTTTGGTTATCTTTTTTCAATGTGCAATAACATTTGGAATAATAAAAACTTCCGATCTGTGACATAAGGAGGGTTTAGGTATAAAAATTTAAAAAACTATAACCGCAGAGAACTGATGATTATAGTAAATTTGGAGTAAATACCTAAAAATAGGATTTTAGTTTAGAATAAGCATTTACAGAATTGTTTGAAAGTCTATTTCTCATTGTTATCAAGAAGATTCCAATGAGAAAACACGTTTCCTTGCTACGGATGTTTGCCTTTCAAATCAAAGGAACATTATATAATCTCTAGACACTTTCAGTTTTCTTAGCACTTCCTTCGAAACTTGTAATTCCTTTTAAAAAAAATTGTTTTCTTCGCGTTTATTAAGGATAATTTTCATAGTAAATTTGTTATTCTTATTTGTTAGTTATTTTTTAGTATTCTCCCTGACAAACTGCTACGTAGTAAGGAAAAAGTGTGGCACTTAAATTGTTATTGTTTTTTTAACTAGCTTATAGTTCGTTCACTTACTTTACTGCATCTGTGTATATCTTTTTGCCTAGCGCATGAACGTGCGAATTTTTTTTAAAGTAAATTTAGTGCTTCGCAAAAGGATACAATTTGTTATTGGGTGCAAAACTTTTCAATGGGAGAACATTTAAATATATGTATATTATGGTGCAAAGGAAAACGGCTAAAGTTACCGGTCCACACCAAGCGTTCAATGCGTTTATTCATCTGTCCAAAAAGTAGTAGTGTAAAATTGTATTGACAAGTTACACAGCAAATGCGTAGATTGATTACGTTTCGAAAGCACGAAGTAGAATTACATTCAACTTTAGCATGCGGTTAACGAACGCGTGGTGTGGACCTCAAGCTTAAGAATTAAAAGAAACTTTTTACTATTCTGTTTGATGTTATGTTATGTTTTGAATGTGTTATTGCTCTCAGCTGTTATCATGGTGAAAATATTCCACCATGGCTGTTATGCAAAAAAAAAAAAAGTATAAAAAAGTATCGTCGTATCGAAGTAAAATATCGCCGATACTGATATATCGGCAAATCCGAAGTATCGCCGATATATCGGTATCGGTATTCGTTACTTCCTAATTACCCTACAAGAAGAGAATGAGCGAGTTGTCACTTTTTTCACGTTGGTCTTAAGAAAATGATAGAATGAAATGACAGAAAATTTGATTTCGGTCATTTCATTCTATCATTTTCTTAACACCAACGTGAAAAAAGTGACAACTCGCTGATTCTCTTCTTGTAGGGTAGAAACATATCCCTTCAACAAGTGAATGAGCGAGTAGTCACTTTTTTCACGTTGGTGTTAAGAAAATGATAGAAAGAAATTACAGAAAACTTGATTTGCACATTTAAGTGAATATTTGGTTGGAAAAAAAAGGATATGCAGTCAGAAACTTGGACAAACCGTAGATATCAACTATTTTACATTTTCTTCATTCGCATTAAGATTTTTTTTCATAAAACCTAGGTGCAGTGAGCGACGAACAAGAGGAGCGTGCTATTTAATGGGAGACTATTGCTGGACTCTAATACGTAAAACCGAACCAACAAAATACAAACGACGTTCAAATAACGCCATTCACTTTTGAAAATACATTGATTTTTAAATAAACTAGTGATTTTTTATGTAAAAAACGAATAAAAAAATTTCAGATTCGAATTAGGGTTTCTAATTTCCCGGACTTTTTTTATTCCCGGAAAACGAAACAAAAAAAAAATCTTATTCCCGGGAATCCCGGGATTCTTTAAATAAAACAAGGATTTCATTTAATGAGTTCAAGACAAAAGTTTTCACTTTTTTAAAAAAATATACACTTATACAACAGTCTAAAAAAATTAGCTCTATTAATTCCATAGAAAACCAAAACAAGACCAAATAAATTGTTACATTCATATGTATCCTTTGTTTTTTTTTGGATATTTTCAGGCTTTTGTATTTTCTTTACATTTATTTTTTAAGAATTTGTAGATGGTTCATCAATCTGTGTTGGTAAAGGTGTATCGTGTATATTTTCATTTTCTACTTCAAGAAGCTTTTTAGACATTTCATCAGCAATTAAAATGACCCTTGATTTATTGGCGTAGGAAAAACAGTTCGATTTGTAGGTAGTTTTTAGTAATTTTAGTAAAGAATATATTTTTATTATTCGTTTTTGATTTTAACGATGCTAACAAATTCAAATTTCAAAAACTTTAATTCAAAATTCCGAAAAATTTCCCGGGATTCATTTTAAAATAATGTCCCGGGAATTCTTTCCCGCGTAGAAACTCTGATTCCAATTCATCCCACCGAATTACCCTAGAAAAGATATTTGGTTGCTCCAGTCTAAACCCTTGTTTGCTAGTCTAAATTTACACGTTTCATCTTTTGATGCTCAACTTCTTTTCAATTCCCCTTTGAAGATGCCAATATATTCACACGTAGCAATCGGTTTCAACTTTTTTCGGTTCAAAACAAAAACAATTTTATTAACAGCGAATCAAAGAGAAAAAGAAAAGAAAAAAATTACATACAGCCATCCTTGTGCATATGCCAACGAATAAAAACACAAAGCGTACTGACCGAGTACAGGCATCTCCGTACCAACCCCCTTTCTTCTTTCTTCCCTCATCTAAAAACATAAGAGTTGAGCATCAAAAGATGAAACGTGTGAAAGCAGACCTAGTGGTATTACATATTCTATTAGGTAGCAGCCGGCTTCGAGCTAGAGAATGGTAAATGGATTCCAAAATCGATTTTTCGACCGACTTTTTTATTTAGACTTTTAAAATCGAAGGAGGGATACACCTGCATTTATTTGGCAAAATATAGGAGAAACTGAATTAAGATTCTTACAGTGGGTAGATATGACTACTGTTTATAATTTTCCTGCAAAAAAGAAAATGCGTAAATTTTGAGATGACCTTTAATGGAATCAGTGTGATACATAAATATCACATATTTTCACATATTTAAATTGTGTACTTGATTAAAATTTAAAAAAAAAAAATCTGAATATTAGAAATATTTTTTATAATAAATTACATAACTAAATTTCAAAATATTGTAAATTAGTATTTAAGTCTAGTATTTCAAAGGATTATGACAATAGTTCTATTAAGAATTAAGTTAGCTTTAGAAAACAAACGTTTGCATGTCATTGATGTCGGAAAGATTAAAAGAATGTATTTGTTGGCATAAATTACTTTCTGTTTTTCCACTCTGCTAATTACTAGGTTTTAATATCTGGTCTTTTTAAATACTAGCGTATTTCCACAGGAATACCATGGTATAATTCACATTTCTATAATATTATGTTAATATTTCACAAAATTCACTTTCAGTGTTTAGTTCGGTACGAAACGTTTAGGACTGTTTTTTTACTGTCCATAAGTCCCAATTTACAACAGGGACATTTCTTGCCGGACATTTTTTGAATTCTCTTTTAATCTTACCTGAAGCGTTTCCATAGAAGTCAGACAGAAAAACAATATAAACTACGAAAAGTAAGAAAGAGAAATGAAAAAATGTCCAGTACAGATGGTCATGTACTACACACTCTACCTTTTCGACACCTCGCCGTCAAACTTCGTATGTCCGGCAAGAAATGTCCCTAGTGTAAATTGGGACTAAGAATCGCCAAAATCGATTTTATAAGCCCAATAATCGATTTCAGTATAAAATCGCATACGTAAATTCGATTGCAAAAAATCGACTATTTTTACCATAAAATCGATTTTCGATTGGAATTGAAATCGATTTACCTTTCCCTACTTCGAGCCGTCGCACCTTGGGTTGAAATTCGCAATAATGGCTCTTAATTGAAAATTAACATTTTTAAAAAGTAATCAATTAAAGGTTATAGTAAACAAATTGTGTATCACTAGCTATCTTTTTGATTTTCGTATGTTATTTACTTTTCGAGTTGTGCGTTGTCAAAGTTGGACTTTTTTCAAGTTTTTGAAAACAGTGGTAAAATTTGAAAAAAAAAATTTTAATTAAATTTTTGTATTTTCTTACAAAAAAAGTAATATTTTTCCAATGGAGCCTTCAACATCAGGTATTTTGAAACTCAAATATGTATCTAAGTTAAATAGTTTTGTTGCAAAAATATTTTTTATTAAAAATTGGTCTAAAAAACCATAATTTTTCACTTTTAAGTAGAAATTCATATTCGGTTTGGGCAACCTTGGGTAAAAATATTTTTATAGTTTTCTATGATATGTCTACTTACAAATCATGTAAAAATATTTTGCGAGTTTTTTGCGATAATAACGAAAAAAAATAGTTTTTTAATTCAACATTTTTCACGGAAATGCAGTCGCGAAAAGTCTAATGTAGATATTTTCAATAGAATGTTAATAAACTCTGATCCAATTATTAGTAAAATGAGCAAACATTACAAAAAGAAAAGTAGCGTGTTACCACAGCAGGTATTGGACCTTCTGATATTACCTAAAATTTCTGAAGATAATAATTCCGATTATATTTATTTAAGTGACAGCGAATATAAAGATTACTAATATGTAAAATAAAATGTGAATTTATTATTTACTAGCTGGCCGTCCCGGCTTCGCTCGGTAGCTGATTACTAATTTACTAATGATCGATGGAGCCGTTTTCTGATTTTAGGTAAATCGAAAAAAGTGGGCTTAAAAGTGGGCGGGGAAATATTTTCTCTCCTTAAAAACCTAAGTTGGACCATGGCAAACATTTTAAATAAAATATCGTCGAAATCCGTCAAGCCGTTCTCAAGTTATGCGATCAGCAAGAGACAACATTTCATTTTTATTATATAGATATATTAATAAAAACTTTTTTAATAAATAAAGATTAGTATGGCCTTTTTCCGGAAAAATTTTGTATGGTGGGTAAACGAAATCATTTACCGATTCCGTTGAATTTTTGTATGTTGAGTTACTTAAAAAAATCATATGCGTCAAATTTGGCTGAAGTGCACTTTACGGGGCGTACGAAAAAAAAATATAAAAAATATGCCACCCGATCCAGAATTAAAAAAAAAAAATACCAAAATTAATATTTAAGGGGGCTGAGGCCCGTGGGGACCCCTGGGTCCAAAAAACCGCCCCGCCCACTGAATGGTATGTGTGGGTACTCAAATTAAAGGTAATTGTGCAACAAAAACGAAAATAATAAAATTTTGGGTGGGCGGCACTTCAAGGGCCCTCTGGGGCAAAAAAAGTTTCCCCTCATAACACTTATGTATATCTGTGTGGGTACTCAAATTAAAGGTAATTTGCTCACGATTGCCAATATGTATTTTGTTTTTGTATTCGTTTAATATTTTCCTCTCTAGGTTAATTTATGTATCTTTTATAGGTATGCAGAGAAGTTTTAGTTAGCGAAAGCGGTCTTTGTTATACCATAGAGGAGAAAATCCTTTTGCCCGGCCGACGGCCAGCTATGCAGAGAAGCTTTAGTAAGCGAAGCCGGTCTTTGTTATACCATAGAGGAGAAAATCCTTGCGTCCGGCCGAAGGCCGGCTATACAGAGAAGCTTTAGTTAGCGAAGCCGGTCTTTGTTATACCATAGAGGAGAAAATCCTTGCGCCCGGCCGAAGGCCGGCTATACAGAAAAGCTTTAGTTAGCGAAGCCGGTCTTTGTTATACCATAGAGGAGAAAATCCTTGCGCCCGGCCAAAGGCCGGCTATACAGAAATGCTTTAGTTAGCGAAGCCGGTCTTTGTTATACCATAAAGGAGAATATCCTTGCGCCCGGCCGAAGGCCGGCTATACAGAAAAGCTTTAGTTACAAAAAAATAAAAAAATCCCGCGATTTTTATACAACATTAAAAAAGCCAAATAAAAACCAAATATTTACAATCGTAAGCAAAATACCTTTCATTCGAGTACCCACACATAGTTATAATGGTGGGAGGGGCAATTTGTTTACCCCCCAGAGGGACTCAGAAGTCCCGCTCGACCTAAATTTTATTAATTTCGTATTTTTTACACAATTACCTTTAATTTGAGTACCCACACATACCACTAAGTGGGCGGGCCGCTTTTTTTGATCCATGGGGTCCCAGGGGCCTCAGCCCCCTTAAATTTTAATTTTGGTTTTTTTCTTTTTTTATTCCAAAGGGGGTCCAATTTTTTTTTTTTTTTTTTCGTACGCCCCGTAAAGTGCACTTTTGCCTCAAATTTTATTCATTTATCTTTAAAAATAGAGTTTACAAAGTAATTTAAATATTCATACGGGCAGACAAACGGATATCCCTGGAGCTTAAAAATAATAATTTTTTGTTCACACGGACAGCAATAAACGAGTTTTGCTCTCTTATTCCTGTTTCGCGCCCCAAACATGATTGAAACGACTTGTTTCCCCATACAAAATTTTGAGAAAGAAACAGGTCGTTTCATTTTGAAACAGGCTGCGAAATAGGAAAAATGTACTATCATCTCCAATTTTGATAACATTTATCGTTAGTTTATCTGAACTAGCTCTCAAAAACAATAAAAACAAAGAAAAAAAAACTGATGTTTTATAAAAAAGGTGATAATTATAACATAATAATATTAATAAAAGTATTAAAGAATATATTTATTAGTTTTATTTACTTTTTTATATATTAAAAAAAATCACACTAACAACACAAAAAAAATGTCAAAATGAAACAAGAATGAATCGTATCAACAGCACCCTATAGATAATATAGGACTACGTGGTCCATTGTGGCTTAAATGGACTACTTACAACATGGTCCAATCTACTGTAATATGGACCATGTTATAAGAAATTAACATGCAGTGCTGCCAACACTGCATGATGTATACTTTTCTATAGTTTACAGTATTACACATTGGTAGCCCTGATCATGTCCATTATTAATTGTTTATTTAAAAGTGAAAGTTTGTGAAATTTGTGAAAAAAAGGTAAACAAATTAAAAATACCAAGTAAATATATTTAATAATAGCAATAATAGACTACATGGCACGCCATAAAAGGCGATTAGTAAAAAATGAAAACTGCTTAAACAACCGCTTAAGTGTACTCCATACTGTAATAACATGGAGTACTTTTAAAACTAACCTACTTTAGTACTCCATGGAGTAGTTTAGGGACTACTTCGGTGGGTTATATGGTCCCCTCCTAGGACATCGTAATGTTTAATGGACCACCTTTTACCCATATATTTGGAGTAGTTTTGGAGTACTCCTACTCCTTTATGGTTTACTCTTTACATGCATGTATGGACTAGTCTCGTTATCTGCAGGGCATGTTTGGCAAACTATTAGTATGAACATAGCATAATACTACGAAACCAAAAAATAAGTGCTATATCTAACGCCTGAATTAAGAGCCGTTTTTAGCAATTTCAACCCAATGTGCGTCGCCGATAAAATCCGACGGCGCAGTTCTCTGGTACGTGAATAACAATATCAAGGCGAATTCAACTACTAGTTGAAATCGCCTTGAACAATATTTACTACAGTTTTTGTTTTTATTTTGAATCTTCACTTTCTCAATACTTTTGCAAAATTTAGTAATCAAATGTCAAGAACAAAGGAAAATTAGGAAAATATTCGTGTGCAATATAATTTTTCTCACTTAACACTTGCTGTTGCTTGCATTTCACTATTCTTTTGTTAAGCAATTTAGAAAAATCTAATAAATAAATAATTATCAAATGCGAAATTAGAAACAAAAACAAAACCAATTATTTATTTACATATGAATGTATAAACAAAACACTAAAAAAAAGGAAGATAAGAGGAATTAAAAATTTTCTGATACACAATAGCAAGAATATAAAACCTATCAACCTAAATGGTAAGTACTTAAGTATTATTATACTACTCTTACAAACTGGCAAATCATTTAACCTGAACGTGTGTGTAGAGCATTCCCAAGAAAAGTCATAACGAAACCATGATAAAGTGATAAACAATTTAGTCATATGCTCAAAAATAATTTTAATTTTTGTTACCGATCGATTTTTAGCCACAGTACTAGCAATGAGTTCAATAACGATGTATCCGTGTTTAAAAAAATTTTCTTATTGCAATGCCCATTCACAGATGAACTATGATGGTTTACTCTCGCAGTTAACGGATGAGAAATTATCATTACTTCAAGCGAGATCAGCGGCGGCATCAACGACAACGGCTGCTAATATTATACCCGTAGAGGAGGGAGCAATTGAGGAGGAACAGGCAGCTACTATACAATGTATTCGAAGACCTCCTTCGGGATCAACAACCAGTAAATCAGAAGTTTCTACACCACAAAGAAAAATATCCACATCTTCACGCTTCATAAATGCTTTTCAACAGCTTTATGCCACTTCAAGTGGCTCCTGTGCTAATAATGCCTCCGAGAGTGATGATAACGATGGCAACACTGCATCATCCACTTCGACCTCTACACCAGCTGCTGGAAGAACTCCTACGAAAGGCATGGAGTCCAAATTACTTACAATGTGGCATAATGTTAAGTATGGCTGGAGTGGAAAACTGAAATCCAACTTTTCTAAAGAACAGCCTGTATGGTTATTGGGAAGGTGCTATCACCGCAAGGCGACTCCTTTATCATCAATGGAAACGTCTGCGGAATTGAGTAATAATCCACCACAAGATAATAGCATAGTAATGAGTGCTTATGATACAATACAACAATCCAATACAGAAGACATAATAACTACAAATAGTAACTCAGCTACCTTGTATCCTCTCTTAAATCCGCAGCAAGTGGAGGAGATAGTAGTGCCACAGGAAATGGCATTGGATGCCACAGAAAATCAAGTTGTCGAAAATCCTTGGGAGGAGGGAATCGAGGGATTTAAACGGGATTTTTATAGCCGAATATGGATGACATATCGCCGAGAGTTCCCAATAATGAATGGTTCAAACTATACTTCAGATTGTGGTTGGGGTTGTATGTTACGCAGCGGACAAATGTTATTGGCCCAAGCATTAATTTGTCACTTTTTAGGACGCAGTAAGTTTTATATGATGTAAATACTATACTTACTATGCTTCCTTTGGTGTTTTAATTATACATATGAAGGCTTTCATTAAAAATCTATATATAAATCGGCTAAGGCAAAACAGTTAAGAACACTTTCCTCCTCTGTATGTCAACAGATTTGAAAAAAACCCACAACATTTGAAAGATATTTACTTACAGAAGTGCACAATATATATTTTATTAAAATCTGTTCAATATTTGCTGAGTAATAAGCGTTTAAATTAGCTACTAACACATATGTACAAAATACAAAATTTGTTTTTTTTTCAATTATCAAATAATAAAAAAATAGGGTGCTCGATTATTCGACATTTTTAAGAACCCGGTTTTCGAAATACGGAAAATTAAATTTCTTTATTTTACTTTTCCGTGCTGCATGTGGTGATTTATATAACTTAGAAACATAATATTATAAGTGCAGAGTCCTGAGTGAATTAAAACCTATAAGATGAAAAATGAATAAGACCATGTAAGGGGAGCTTTTTGGTACTTTTTCGTTCAACATCTGGTTTTTTGATTAATTTTCGTTAATATTAGACATAGAAAATAAATTAAAATGCAATGTCCTGAGTGGAATACAATTTACAAAGGAGATTTTATGATACTTTTTTGGTTTTCAATTTATATTTTTTATAGTAGAAGATAGAATATGAACCAGAGATGGAAAAAATTAATGCTCAAAACATGTAAATTCGTATATACTTAGATGTAGTATCTTCATATGAACCTAAAAATGTATGGTCGAATTTTGACCATTAGGCGAACACTCGTTAAAATAATTTCAATTAAACAATTGTTTAGATAAAAATATTTTATTATTCTAAGAACGAATTGGAATTATTTTTTCAGTGTTGTGAAGCATTAATTTGAGTTTCACAATACTAAAAAAATATTTTCGATTGACTTAAATAATAAGATAAAAAATTGCTTTCGAATCGAGAAAGTACTCAATCACGACTGCCAGAATTAGTCCCCAGTTGCAGAAAAACATGTTCAAAAAATTGAATATGTACAAATTCGTGTGGTTATTTAATTATTAAACATACAAAAAAGTACATATCGACAACTCTATTTCAAAAGCTCTCGAAAACTATTTGAAGTAAAACTTTAAACTTTGTACCAAGGTACATTAACATACCTTGTTTTGTACTTTTTTTAAAAAACTTTATACAATTCTTTTCGGGTTTTAAAATAATTACATACACCCGAATTATGAATAAAAATTACCCGGGAGTTTTTCCCTTTTACTATTGAATTTAAATAAAAAAATGGGAGAAGGGAAAAAACTCCCGGGGAATTTGAAACATAAAATCAACGACATTTTAAAATGCAAACGAGATTTTATTAACCATATAAGCCATATAAAAAATCGCCTTTACAACTGCTATCAGAGCAGTTTTTTTGATAAAGTTACTTAAAGTTCATTACGTTTCTTACTTTAGCGATTGTCTATTATTTCTCACTAAATGACATTTTAATGCTCGTTTATATCGGCAGAAGTGCTTTGAAGAATACTTAAAACTCGTTAGCAACACAGACCAAATATAAACATTAAGACTTGGAAGTATTATATCTCGGGCTACTTACTAGAAAAAGGTATTAAAATCACTACACAATCATGGTTGGGTAAACATAATCATATCGCGAAACACAAATTATTTATGAAGTTTTAGAGATTTTAGTAAGCTAATATATATTTATAATAAACGAAGGAGTTGGAGACAAAAAGGAAGTCCTGAAGTACTTCTTTCACTATCATTTTAATTTTAATTTCAATTTTTTTTTTTTTTTTAGAAAAAAATGGTATTTCAAACAAATTTCTAAAAAAACTACGTACTATAAATTCTTCTTAAAAATAGTTTTCATAAGAAACAAACTTCAATGTAGAATTTAATAATCCGCAGGGAACTCATTACTGTCCAATAAAATTTGCATGTTTGTATATGTACTATTATTTTTTTCCTACTATTTAAAGTTGCCATTTTTTTTTTTTATCAAAATTCATTGAAAATATTTAGGCCCCTATTACGGTTTACAACTCAACTCAGTTGAGTTGTAATTAATACAACTGGTTGTGATCAGTTGTAATTTTTATGTTTTTGTTCACCGCAATATTGCAAAGTTGTAAACCATAATACAAAAATTAAGAAATTACAACTCAACTGAGTTGTAAACCGTAATAGAGGCCTTAAATGAAGCTTCAATTAAATTTTTGAAAAATAACAATCTTATTTTTAATACATTTTTTTTTAATTCTTCAATTACATCACCGAGCCCTATAAATATAAACAATTTTGATTCGTTTAGTATTGACTGAAAAACTAAGAAATAAAATTGCCTTCGAATCGAAAAAGTATTCGACCCAGTTTTTTTTTTACTGAACATCAATTAAATTTTTCAACGTTTTGTACTTCGATCTTCCGTTTTTGGAATGAACTAAAAATAATCACATAATTATAATATAAGTATTGATAAATTTAACGTAGAGTTTGCTAAGCGTTTGAAATGTTAAGGCTTGAAATGATAACCGCTTAAATTTTGAAAGTCATATATGTTTTATTACCCTAAAGATTTTATCAGGATCGCTGCGATTTGCTCTCATAAATTTTATTTCAAGGTTGGCGATATGATGCAGAATCTCAATTGCATTCAACCTATGAGGATAATATGCATAAAAAGATCATTAAATGGTTTGGTGATAGTTCTTCAAAATCATCGCCTTTTTCTATTCACACATTAGTAGGCTTAGGTGAAAAAATGGGTAAAAAACCAGGAGATTGGTATGGCCCAGCATCGGTGTCATATTTGTTAAGGTGCTTATATGCAATCAATACTTTAGTTTTTATATTATTCATTTAACTTTTTTTAGACAAGCCTTAAAGAATGCTGCTCAAGAAAATGCTGATTTCGATAATCTTGTTATATATGTAGCCAAGAATTGTACAAGTAAGTTTTTAAATCACATTTAGTTTTAAAAGTTCTATGTAATATATTTCTTGTTTACTATACAAGTATACATTGGTGATATTGAATCGGAATGTTGTATACCCGAACCAACACCAAAACCCCATGTACCTTGGCGTAAAACTGAAACTCCAAAGTCGTTAGATGCTAAACAAAATTGGAAATCGTTAATTGTATTAATACCATTACGTTTGGGTACCGAAAAACTAAATCCCGTGTATGCTCATTGTTTGAAATTACTGCTCAGCACTGAATATTGTATAGGCATTATTGGAGGAAGACCAAAACACTCGTTATATTTTGTAGGGTTTCAAGGTAAGTTTAATTTGGTTTATAAAATTTATAAAAATATGTTTACAAAATTAATATAAAAAAAAATTATGTTTATTTGCAGAAGATAAATTAATACACTTAGATCCTCATTACTGCCAGGAAATGGTGGATGTTAATCAGGAGAATTTCTCCTTGCACTCATTCCACTGCAAATCGCCACGAAAGCTTAAAGCAAATAAAATGGATCCAAGTTGTTGTATTGGTTTTTATTGCCAGACTAAAACAGATTTTAATAATTTTGTTGAATCTGTGCAAATGGTAAGTGAAATGAAAATTTTTAATTTTACTATTCTAGTGTTAATAAATAATTTCTGAATGATTAAAAATGGAACTGAAAAATGTATTAAATCAATGCAACAATAGTGCAACAATATAAAAAAAACCGAAAACTAACGAAACTAAATAAATAAGTTTACCGCCTGTTTTTAGAAAATTAAAATAAGTGAGTGAGTGAGAAATTATTTTTAGAACAACTATAAAAAACGAAAATTTGTTTTTGTTTTCAATGTAATTTCTCACTCACTCACTTGTTTTCATTTTCTAAAAACAGGCAGTTAAATTAAGGTGTCAGAATAATAATTTGTATTAGAAATATTTTTCTAACAATTTTTATTCAGAATTATTGTATGCACTTGAGGAATACACTCATAGCAACGAAGAGAAAACGAACGTGATGATGATTTTGTCTAACATAAAACGATTATAGAATCTCAAAGAAATAAATACTCAAGCTCGAGGTCATTTTCTTAAGTTTGATATGGTTCGACACATATGAATCACACAATTGCTTAAGCGAACTTAAGCATATTATAGTTAGGCCTTTAATGTTATAAAGCCTATTTAGGCTTTTTTTATGTGAATTTTTAAATAAATAAAAAATAAATAACACTGCACAACAAAATGGAGCTTTTTAGAAGTTTCTTAAATAAAAATTGCTGATCCTTATGTATTTTCGTCTGCTGATGACGATCGTGTCAACTAACAGCTTTAGTTTTAAAGATATAGTTACATATATCATTTAAATAATTTACACCATTTTCCGGTTTATTCGGTCAGTTTTTCGAGAAATGGTCTTTAAACCTCAAAATACTTTCTGGGTTATTAATCCACACAAAAATCCTTTAGTTGAGTAGGGTCGCATTGTTGAATATGTGAGGATATCGCATTGTTATTGCAAAGATATTTAGGTATGTGATGAAAAACGATCGTTTTTAAAATGATCGTTTTTAAAATGATCGTTTTTGTAGGTGTGATGATTTTCGACCGATCTTAAAATCCATTTCTGCAGTTAAGTCTTAATTTTTTGTTCAACATATAGTTCAATTAACATATATAACAAAGAATTTAAAAGAATATATACAGGAAAACAGAGGAACATGTATTAAAAATCAATTTTAAAAGATACTGAAAACGATATTATCGTTTTCAAATCGTATTGTTTTCAAAATCGTTTTCCATCACATACCTGATTAACATTTTTGTTGTTTTTGGCTTAGTCTTTAAAACTTTTTTATAATAAAAATTTTCTGAAATAAAAATAACAGATCCCTTATATTTTTGTCCGCTAATTACGAATGTAACCTTAGTTTTTGTCTACCACCTCTTGTTTAAGAAACATTGTGCATTCATTAAGTCAGGCATTGTATTTGCTCATATCTGAATAACTGCAATAGTGAGGCACACACAATTAAATGTGCGTTACTTTTAGAACAAACTGTCTGTTCCAACAAAATTTTGGAGGTATAGGACAGGGGAGACGGATACCCCCCATTCAAAGTATTAATTATTTTTTTTATATCTGCAGAACTACATTAGTCAGGCACACTAAGTTAGATGTGCGTAACTCCAAGAATAAACTGCATGTTCCAACAAAATTTTGGAGGTATTGGACGGGGGAGACGGGTACCTCTCATACAAAAAATTATTAATTTATAAACAAAATTGATTTTTCAATCACGCACGCTCCCGCTGAATTGCCTCCCATTGAATGAGTTCCGATACGAATTACTCAAGAATTGATTTTTTTCAATGATGAATATTGAATTTTTAACTCCCAAGAAAAACTTTGATATTTAACTATTTTAATCAAAATTTTTTTTAATATTTCTAATTAGGCTTAAGTTCTTTAAATTTAATTTTCATTAAATTATTTTTATGAAGAAAGGAAGTTTACAACATAAAAGTTAATTAAAATTGTTATTGATAATCTTTCATTATTGACCGTGACTGGGGCTCAAACCCTGGCCGGCAGGTTACCATGACATGTTTCGATCGCAACCACTCGATCTCCTCAGATGGATTTGCCGTTTTACACTCGCAGCCATCGACGACTGCTGACGTCAATAGTCAAACATCAATCCTTAAACCAAATTTTATTTTAACCTTTGGTAGATCGAAGTTTGCTTTTTTGAATGATTATCCATTTTAATTGATTTTACATGTTTTTCCTTTCCTCTGTTTTTTCGTACTTTTGTCAAGAATTTTTCTTGAAGTCCAAAGTACATTTTTTTGTTTTTTCATTTTTGTCTTTCTTTTTCTTGTTGACCTTTTTTAACACAACTTGAAGGACAAATGAACACATAGAGCTCGTGCCTTAGCTTTAACAATAATTAGTATTGTGGTTTTTATGTTGAACTATTTATGGTTTTTAATCCAAATTTTTTTAATATTTCTAATTAGGCTTAAGTTCATTAAATTTAATTTTCATTAAATTATTTTTATGAAGAAAGGAAGTTTACAACATGAAAGTTAATTAAAATTATTATTGATAATCTTTCATTCTTTACCGTGGCTGGGGCTCGAACCCTGGCCGGCAGGTTACCATGACATGTTTCTAAACTTCCTTTCTTCATAAAAATAATTTAATGAAAATTAAATTTAATGAACTTAAGCCTAATTAGAAATATTAAAAAAATTTGGATTAAAAACCATAAATAGTTCAACATAAAAACCACAATACTAATTATTTAACTATTTATTTAAATTACTTAAATTATTTGATATTTAATAAGGTTAAGTTATTTTGTGCGTGCGCGAGAATTTAATTTTTATATTCACGCACTCTTGTTTTTAAATCGTTATAACAACAAGAGCAAATCTATTAGCTTTAAATAACTTGAAGGAAAATCATAATCACGACAACAGTAACCCAACCTTTTGAGTCCAGAAATATAAAAAAAAGTAAAAAGTATAGTCGGTCAATCCCGACTAGATGATACCCTACACCACATTATAACCTATGTACCAAATTTTATTAAATTATCTGCAAATTCGCGACCTGTACTTTGCGCACAAGGAGTACATGGACAGCCAGCCAGCCAGCCGGACAAACATCGTTAATTCGACTCAGAAAGTGATTCTGAGTCAATCGGTATACGTAAAGGTTGGCTAAGTATCAATATTTTAAGGTGTTACAAACATCACCACAAACGCATAGTACCCTCTCCACTATTGTGGTGTTGGTAAAAACATTTTATTGTTCCGGTAAAAATATTTACCTTATTAAAAAAATCGAATTAACGGTTGCTTAATGTAGCCTATTTCTTAAATTACTTTTAACGATGTTTACTTGGCAAAATACCCTCTCTTATTCAGCATTATACCATAGAAGAGAGCAACTTTATAGTCAATTCTGAAATTTATAAAAAAATTTTGTTGCCGCCTGCATCTCTTTATTGAAATACTTGCAACCAGAAAAAAACAGCGTTATTTGTGTTGATCCATTTATAAATTTAATATTGGAATACTGTTCCTTTATTTTGAAAGATGTTTCATCATCATAGTTTATAGCGATTTTCAACATTTGTTAAAGTTGTGATTTAAATTAAAGGCGTTAAAATTGTTAAACATGTTTATTTTACTTTTATAAATTTTTATAATAAAATA
Organism: Pollenia griseotomentosa; assembly: GCA_963931875.1. Taxonomy (NCBI): domain Eukaryota; kingdom Metazoa; phylum Arthropoda; class Insecta; order Diptera; family Polleniidae; genus Pollenia; species Pollenia griseotomentosa. Next base: position 29,378,595 of record OZ007560.1, read on the forward strand.
AAAATTATTCTTTTAAAAGAAAAACGACAAATAAAATTTTATGGCTAAACAATTTGAAAAATGGCTAATGGCTAAACTCATTTTTAATGGCTAAACAGGGTGAAAAATGGCTAAATCTATCCATTAAATTGCTAAATTGGCAACACTGCTTCTAAGGCGCACGATGCGCAGCATTATTTTTTCTAAAATAACGCTGATTGCATCAGCCATTAAAATAAAGTTAAAATCTCTGCTCAATTGGGCCCAATTTCATTCACTTAAACTGAGAAAAACCATTTTTTTTTTTTTGCATTTCCCATATAAACTTAAAAAATAAAAGCACCCAAAAATTTTTTTTATATAATACATATATGTATACCTCAGCTTGATGATTGCATGACTATAATTTATTTTTTCGCCTACTGATGTAGAATTTTGTGCACTTAAACAGAGTACTTTTAGTTTTCACGGTACTTAAACTTTTTTTTTTAATTAATCCGTGAAATCAACGCCTTTGGACCCTGTGTGGGGCGATGGTAAATTGGGAAATGACCCACTATTAAATTTGGGACACCGTATACATCCTTGTTATTTTTGTACTCTTTAAAACACGTAGAAATTAGATAAAATGTGATGAGGTTTTCTAAATATTTAAGTACCCTTTTAATGAATTTTTTTTACTAAAATAAGTTTGTTGGAATGTCTAGTTTGTGAATACAATGGGGGAAACAATTGCATTTTTTAGGGAGTTATCTGAAAATACATTATTTTGAACATCCTTTCAATACAAGTTAGATATCCTGCTATACTTACCAATGTGATTCTATTCAAATGAAAACGATTTTTGTGTAGATTAATAATCCACAAAATATTTTATAGTTGAAATATTAAGCGAATTATAAAAAAAATTGTGAAACATTATGCAAATATTAAATGTCACTATATCTTCAAAACTAAAGCTGCTAGAAAAAAACTAATGATGCCATGGTAATCAGCACTCTCGATTTAACTAAAAACAATGGACAGATCATGGAAGAATGTTAACCAATAATGCAAGGGAAAATCACATGACAATTTAATTTTTTTTTTTTGAGATAAGACAGGAAACTACAAAGTTTTGTTAATTAAAGGTTTTTTTTTTAATAATTAGTTTGTGCTAATTTATTTATTTATTTTTTTTTAACTAGTATCTTCATCCAATGCGTTGTGCATCGGGTTCTTTGGAAAAACAGCTAAACCTCAACACCCAACAACAAATGCCTTCTAGTTTAACTAACAGTTTTACGGAGACTTCATCATCACAATATGCTGAAATGAATTATCCATTGTTTTCGTTTTCAAGAGGACGTTGTTTGCAGCATGAAAGTATAAACGAAATGAGCGATTCTTTATATAAACCTCTACAAAAGCAGCTTCAACAAATTAACAATGATACGTTGACACAAGCGAACAATGATGATGATAGTGAAACTGAAGAATTTGTATTACTTTAAAGAAATAATGTTAATATTTTCTTAGCAAGCTTTTAATACGTGCCTGCTTATTACAAAACACAATACATACTTTATCTCATCAGCACTGTTCTAATTAAAAAGATATTCACTAAAAATCCAAGTAGAAAAGACGTCTAAAAATAGTTGAAAATATCTCACGCCATTACATTTATACTGTATATACAAAAAATTTGTTTTTTTACATACATACGTATCTCAAAACTTCAAGACTTATTTATTTATTTCACATAAATAACAACTGTATAACAAAAATGTTATCAGCAATAAATAATTTTTTGCTTGCAGCAATACAAATTTAAAAGTTAATTTGTAGTATTAATCACATTCGCAAAACGCACTATTTATCCTAATCTTTATGCATACATAATTTATTATATTTTAATATTTACTTATAAAATACTATCTTATTCTCATTACAATTACGTTTATTTAAATTAATTTGTATTTTAAGTTTAATTTAGCAGCGTTTTTAAAAAAATTATATTTTTCTATTGTATGTCAACGTCTTTCGTTTTGTGTGATGGAAATCGAAAACGTTAATCGCAAGAATTTTAAAAGTCGTTTTTAATAAGATTTCTTTAATAAAAGAATAGTATGACAAATATTTCTCTATTAAACAGAATTTTATAACAAAATTATAAAAATTAAATTAAAAGTGTTTTAAAAATAACTTCCAAATTCTTACGTTTTCGATTTTCAGCGCACCTGTTTACATTTAATGAATCAGAAGTAAAAGCAACAGTTTTTTTTTTTTTTGCCAATGACAAATGAAGAAGTGGAAGAAATGTCAGTTTTTCTACTTTGACTGCAATTCTTTAAACGCTGGTAAAAAGAACGAACTTTAAAAATTATTAATGGTATCATTTTTAAATTATGTACTCGTACCTTATTATCTAATTCATAGTTGATTAAAAAATTTTAATTTAAAATAATGTTGATAAATGTATTTTCTATTATAATTTCTTACTTAAATACATATTTACATTTAAGCTTTTTTTCATACCATACACAATTTTAAGTTAAAATAAAAAAAAAAAAAACAATTTGATTTATATTTGGGGGATTCACAAGGTGTGTTTTCAAGTCATATTGTCGTAATATCATTAAATTTTACACTAGTTTAAAAAAATTATTGTTGTGTTTCAAACAAAAAAAGTCCTAAAATAATAAAACTTTTTAGGCTGTGTTTATTGTTTTGTCATAACTACACAGAAGAAATTTAAATTATGAGGGGTTGCTAACAGTACTCATATTGTTTCTTGTTATTATTTTAAGACATATGACTTTATGACTGACTAACTTGTGAATTCCCCAATTGTGTTTTATAACAATGCCTTACTAGTACCCATTTCCATTTAAATGATAAAGAAATACATAATTATAAAATCATTTTCAAAAACACTTACGAGCAAGGTATATAAATATACCTTGCGTATGAGTATACCATGTATCGATGAGTATCGACAACCAGTGTGGCCATATCCAAAAATATTTTACAGCTAAATCGGCTTCAAAATAATGCTAAAAAATGCTAACAAAAATCTTAAACTGCCAAAAAATAATGCTAAAATTTAAATTGTATTATTTTTTGTTATTTTAGTTAATATACCTTTATATGGGCATTTCCTAGGGTCACGAACGTACGTTCGTACGTTTTTGCTGTACAAATAATATAGAAAACAAAACTTTTCCTAGTTATAAACATAAACATGTGGTCACGAACGTACGCAAAATAGAAGTCTACTTTGGCTGACAGTAGTGAAATGTGAAAATCTGCGTAATGGAACGGAATATTCAAAAGTTATTAGTTTATTTTAAAAGTGTGTTAATGTAGGTCTCTATCCAGTATTTACACAATAAAATATCTCTTTTGCTTTTGTTTAATTGGCTTATGTACCGGTCGCAAACGTACGATTTTTCCATAAGTTTTTTTTTTGTTATCACCATGCATTTTCTTATAAATATCTTAAAATTTCCGTAACAAAAAACTTAATACTCAATTTACAATTGATTGTAATGAAGAGATTATAAAGAAAGAAAGAGGGCAAACATAACATATTTTTTGCATGCAAAATAGTTACATAAAAATGGTAGCTTAAAAAGAAAATATAAAATTTTCGAGTTTCCAGCGCAATTTCCTCAAGTAAAACAGCTGAGATACGCTATGAAACCTTTACAACATAGACTTTTTTATAATAATAAACAATAAAAGACGATGATTATCAACATTTTAAATGTTCATTCTGGTTTACCTTTCTGAGGAAATACTTATATATGATTTATTTTACATAATTCTTCCTTATAAACTTACATCATATCAATAAAACAAACTGATTAAAATAAATAAAATATCAAAAAGTAATTTCAATTTTTGGGAATACAAAATTTTAATTTCAAAAGATTTTGTTATTCGTGCTTAATTCCCAGTTTTTATTATTGATAACAAGTTAGAGTGCTATATTCGGCTGTGCCGAATCTTTGATACCCTCTCCCGACAGTTCGAATGTTTAAGGAGTAATATCTGTATGATGTCTTTTTATTATTATTATCTTAAACTGTGACGATTTGTTATTAATTATGGTTTTAGGAGACTAAACTGTTTTCCGGGAGTAGGGCATATATGGGGCCTAGGGTAAATTATGGACCGACCTTCGCGAAATTTTACAGTGTCATTTCTAGTCGAATAAAACGGACTTTTGCAAAATCTTATGTCATTCCGTGCATTTTTGCATCATTTATGTTAGTTTTTGTAACAAAATTATCAAGTTTTTGAAGGTGGTGGTTCCACATTTTCATTCATAGCTCTGGTCCTACTGAACCGATTTTGCTGAAATTCAATCCCAAACTGCTTAGGATAACTACAAACAATTTGACACCTAGTTTGTTTATTTCTTTTGAGTTTTTCGAAAGTGAGCGTGTTTTCAACAGACGGACAGACGGACAGACAGACGGACATGGCTAAATCGAATAAGAATTACTCAAGCAGCCAGAATATATATACTTTATGGGGTCTGAGATGAATAATAAAAAAGTTTCACACGGAATGACAAACTTAGTATACCCTCTTCACAACTAATTGTGGTGGAGGGTATAAAAACACTTGAAATTTATTGTTGATGGGATAAGCTATTCCTATGCGCATTTCACTGGTTGCTTAGGCCAGATCATCAGGAAACTTCATTCATAAAGATTTTAGAAAAACTAAAGATATTAAACCAAATAAAACTGTTAAGCGTATAAGACTTATAGCAACAGTTCTACTTGTAATAATATCAAAGTTTAAACAAAACACATCAACAATAAACAGTGGGTTTATCTCATCTTACATTCCCCACTACAATTAGTTGAAATTCTCTCAACATTAATTGTAGTTGTAAGTAGGTTAAGAAAAACAAAAAAAAAACAACAACAACTTACAAAAGATGTTGTCAATTAAGTGTTTTTTTAGGCCGTGCACTTGCCTGTTTATTATCAAAAAGTAATTTAAATTTTTGGGAATACAAAATTTTAATTTCAAAAGATTTTGTTATTCGTGCTTAATTCCCAGTTTTTATTATTGATAAATGCGCATAGGAATAGCTTATCCCATCAACAATAAATTTCAAGTGTTTTTATCAATAATAAAAACTGAGAATTAAGCACGAATAACAAAATCTTTTGAAAATAAATAAAATATTTAGTAAACATAAAAAGTCTTAAAAATATAAGAAAAAATCAAAGGAACTTGGCCTATAAATGGCTTTTATTTAGTATTTCAATAAAATTTATAACATGTTTAATAAAAAATTTCATTTTATTAATTAAATACGTCATCAAAATAATATTATGCTTCAACTTCTGAAGAATCGATCGAGATATCATTATAATATATGTCCTTATCGCATTTTTATGTGAGATCGTACATTTTTTTAAAACTATGGCAAAATTTTAAGCCACACTTAATATAAAGTAGCGAATTCAAAGTCTTTAACGTCAGTTTATTTCGAATTTTCATTTTCAAGAGATTTATACAACTAAAAACCTATTTTAACTTCCGCGTTGCAAAATGGCAAAACCCAGAACTTTATTGCAAAAGAAGCTAATTCACTAAATGGATTTTCATTTATTGCTTTTTTATATTTATATACATTTTTCCAGAAATCAACTGTTGAGTCCTTATTTAACAATTCATATGAATTTAGTTTCTGCCACTGAGTTCCAAAGTTGTAATTTCTTCTACAGGGAAATCTATTATTTCTTCTTTAAAATGTTCGCTTAAGTTGCATTTATTAGCTTTTAAACTGTTTTCTACACAATAAAAGTTAGCATTTGTTAAATTATTAAAACTTTTTGGCAATCGTTGTCTAAGTTGACATATTAACTGAGCTATAAAATCTCGGCATGTAATTCGTATTTGTTTTTCTATTTCAAAAGTTATGGTATCACTTTCGGAAAAAATCAGCTTAACATGAATTTAATGGATCAAACTGATCAAATTTTCAAACAATTTGATTGATATGAAAGATATTTTAAAAGATTGTACAGTTTCTATAGCAAAAGAGTAGCGTTTTGTATGTGCATTCAACAAAAAAGTGTGGTAGATTTTCAAAAAAATATTACTTGAATATTCTTAAATTAAATAATGCTAAAAAATGCTAAATATTTAGTTGAAAAATGCTAAAAAAAATGCTAACTGCTAAATGAAAAATTTGCAGCAAAATCAGACAAAAAAATGCTAAATCTAGCTGCAAAAATGCCAAAATGGTTACGCTGTCGACAACTAACTTCAACAATTCGTATGCTTATTGTAAAGCAAGCAGTGTTGCCACGACCTAAAACTTGTTTATGCAGAAAACATAATTATATTTTAAGTATGTATTCCAAATTTTAAATTTAAAAAAGCTTTAAGGCAAGTATTTTGATCTACCTCATTAACTACAATTGGAGGTAAATCCAATGTCGGCGTGTGCACGCATTTGTGTTTACAATATAGTCGGTCCTCAAAAATAGAGCCATCTTGTCTTTGAATTTGGGAAAATATTTTCCATACAACCATTTTTAAATCATGGTTTTTTAAAGGAATATATGTGCCATTAGGTACTTATTTTTGCTGCTATATCCTGTATTTCTTACATTTTTCTCTTAAATTTTACAACAAATTAAAACCAATCAAATGTATGAATGTGGGTGCGTTCGTAAATGCATCACTGCGCTGCATCAGTGATTTCAAATGGTTATACATATATTTATCCGTGAATTAAATGTGGACCAAAAAATTGTGAAATACTCCACAAAAATAATAGTCACACATTAAAAAAAATTAAAATTATTCTTTTATCGCCATTAAAAAAAGTTTGCTTTTCTGATGCAGGGCAGTGATGCATTTACGAACGTACCCACATTCATACATTTGATTGGTTTTAATTTGTTGTAAAATTTAAGAGAAAAATGTAAGAAATACAGGATATAGCAGCAAAAATAAGTAATGGCACATATGTATATGCCTTTAAAAAACCAGGATTTAAAAATGGTTGTATGGAAAATATTTTCCCAAATTCAAAGACAAGATAACAAATGGAATGCAAAAGTTGTATACATTATACCCTTTTAACTTCGGTGAAGGGTATAATTTAACCGGCTATGAACATCAATGTTTCAAGCAGTGATACCCTTTTTGTAGGGATTTTTTCGGAAAACCTCAAGCGTAGGGAAGAAAGGACAGATATTTTATTTTAAGGCAAAAGTAGGGAATTTTCAAAATATCTCATTTTCAATATACATATGTATGTATGTAGGGTAAAAATACGTAAATATTCGTATTATTTTCATTTAGAAATTAAAACATTTTATATACAATAGCATTTCAATTTCAATTTATTGAAGGCAATATAAAAGCCTCATTAGGCCAATAAACTATATTACAAAGAAATATACCTGAATTAATACTTAAAATATTTAAATTTAGAATTTAACTAAAATCCCTAGGTCCCAAACCAAAATAAAAATCAATATAAATATATATGTACAGTATACATTGTACACACATATATATACAAAGGTAGAATTAAATAAAAAATGTAAAAAGACGATCCCAAAATATATGTAAGCAACATCACGTTTTAAATTATATACAATGAATTGTTCACTATAAGTTCGGAAGAACAGCCAACATTTTCACACGAAAGGCGTTATTTGAGTGTGAAAACACACGAAGCTCAATGGGTAATGTGTTCCAACGACGTGCAATTCTTACAATAAAAGACCTTTCAAATAAAGCATTGTTAATTCTAGGCAATATAATTTGAGGGTTTCTTGTTGAATGGGAAAAAAGAAATTTGGAATAAAGTTGCGTGGGAAACCCGCTTTTTATAATTTTATAGAAAAACACCAAGTTACGTAAAGTTATTACATTACCGAAAGAACAGCCCATAAAGCGTTTAACATATTCAGATAAGTGATCATTTCTACGAACACCATAAACGTACCGTACAATCGTGCTAGCGATGCGACCTAACTTAGAGGTTACATAATTCATTGAACCAGAAAAAACTTTAAGACCATATAAGATCTGTGGCATTAAAACTGCATGAGCCAAACGCAATTTAATACGTTGTGGCAAATAAATATTCGTAGAGTAAAGTTGACGCAATAAACTTGAAACTTTCCAGCTAGTGTTATCAATATGAGTCTCAAAATTTAAACATTTATCTAAATAAATGTCTAGTCATTTCAACCGATCCACGAAGTTCACGCGTGTTCCACCAACATATATATTTAAATCAAGTAACTGCTGTTCATTGATACCAAAAGCAAGAGCTTTAGTCTTTGACGAATTTATGGAAAGGCAATTTTCATTAGACCAATATAGAAAACGTTGAAGAATATCATTGATATTTAAACATAAATTATTAATTTCCGCTCTTCTGCCATTAAACAAAAGTAATACGTCATCAGCGAACAAAAATGAATTACATATATGGTTATCAATATAACTGGATAAGTCATTAACGTATAACGTGAAGAGAATGGGTCCCAAAACTGAGCATTGGGGAACACCAAATGTCAGATGAAGTAGATTAGAATATATATTGTTAACATCTACGAACTGAATACGATCTGTCAAGTACGAATAAATGAACTTACAAGCCGTTGCGGAAAAATTAAATATTTCTCTTAATTTTCTTATCAAAATTCGGAAGTTAACAGAACTAAATGCTTTAGTCAAGTCAAGCGATACTAAGGTCGCTACCTTATTATCATTCAAATGACATCTGATGTCATCAGTTAGTTTAAGTAAAAGAGATGTAGTACTATGACCACGACGAAAAGCATATTGCGAAGAAACAATACTATTGTGAACAAATGACAATATCTGATCCTTCATAATATGTTCAACCGCTTTTGACAGAGCAGGAAGAATTGAAATTGGCCTCAAGTCCTCAAAATCACGAATATTTTTTGACTTAGGGATAGGTACCACACGAGCCGTTTTCCACGAAGACGGAAACGCTGACGATAGGAAAATGGTGTTAACATGATGAGTTAAAATAAGTGAAATATAAGTATAAATAGTTTTGAAAAAACGAATAGGAATCTTATCGACACCTATAGACTTTGATTTAACTTTACATATGGCTTCATATACATCATTCTCACTTATGCGATTGAAAGAAAACGATCCATTCACAGCGTCAAAGGAACCAAAATCAATTAAATTATTATCAACTATATACGAGTTATTAACAAAAGACTGGTTAATATCATTAACATTAAAATTACATGACCATTCACTAGTCCCAATACAACCAGATCCTTTCAACACCTTCCACACTCCAGATACATCTAGATCAGAAAACAAACTAGCATAAAATTTTCTTTTTTTCCTTACGAATGATATTTTTGGCCCTGTTTCGGTATTTGCAAAAAATAGCCCAGTTTTCGGTAGACCTGTTCGATAAAAAAGCTGAAAACGCCAAGTCTCTAAGGGATGTATATATATATGTGTTCCTCTAACTCCCATTGGAGCATAGGGCGCCAAATAATTAGCGATTCGTTAGCAATTTGTGATTCTGGAATGTGGGCTGCTAACCCTCGTCCCCTAGATTGGTGATAGGGCTGCTATCTACGTGTCCAATCCCACGATGCAACCATGTTTCAGCGGTTATCGCCTACTTTCCTGAGACGTCCTTTCGACCATTCAGGATACATGGTTGTGGCGCCTTCTAACTCTGGCTAGCCTCAAAGCGGATGCTACAAAGCCATTGCCCGGGGGGTACTTGGTCTAAGACCGGAAGAAGTTAGCTGCTTGGACAGTTCAACAAAGGAATCGTCCTGGCCACTCCCAGTGAGTGGCAAATCAGAAACTTTCCACCTCTGCGAAAAGTCCCACCATTGGATGTAGCCAATGAAATAACCCTAGACTTCATCCAAGTATTATTGTCACGTCTTACTTTTCTTCTGATAATCGGAACAAAACAGTAAAGTGAGGAAATCAATGAATCTATAACTAGATTTTGAAAATTTACATCGGCGGAATTAAAAAAACAGTACGAGTCAAATCCCAATAGAAACTCTAAGAGACCATTCCAGTCAAAACCATTAAAATTTCGATATTCAATAACTTCACAGGACCGTACAACTTTAAATCGAAAAGCTGCATAAATTAATGAGTGGTGAGAAATAGCAGGACACTGCACCTGGTTGGAATATGAAATCATGGATTGATCACTAACTAACCAATAATCCAATAAGGAAGTAGAACCATGTGCTATGTCAAAGTGAGTTGGGCGAGAATTATGATGAACTGAGATACCAAAACGGACACACATAGACCGCATTTGACTAGATTTGACCGCGTTAAACATATTACAATTAAAATCATCAACGATTATTATGTTACTGTATTTTAAAAGCAGATCGTAATGTAAATTTTCAAATGCACTAATGTTCCCATGCGGCAAATACACGACTCGAAAAGGAGTATTAACATTATTAAAATTGACCTCAATAAAGATCGATTCACAATCATCGGTAGAAATTTGAAAAGCAATTTTATGTTGCAGGTTACTTTTTAAATATATGCAAACCCCATCACCTCGACGATGCAAACGGTCATTCCTTATTAATTTGCAGTTTTCCAAACGTATTGATAAGTTAGACACATATGGTTTTAGCCACGTCTCTGAAATTGCAATTAGCCCAAAGCTATCTCTGACAATATTTTTAAACTCATCAAATTTAACAGCATTCTGAAACGGTTTAATACTCTGACAATTTATATGTGCTATTTTGAATTGCTGAGAAAACGAATTCAAAGAAGATTTAATCAACGATCCGTTGCTAACAGTGGGACCAATATTTTCATTGTTAACTGACATTAAAAATAAAACTGCAAATGTTGGCAGGGGACCACAAGTAACAAATTCTGTAGGTAAATAGCATTCTAAAAATTAAAAATAAATATTGTTAACTAATATATACAAAAACAATTTAATTTACACTCGCTATCATAAACAAAAGAGATCAAAAAGAAAGATAAAAAAATTTAATAAAAAATAGGAACAAATATATAATATTCTGCAATAACGAAACTAAACAAAACGTATTTAAATATGTCTTAAACGTAGATGATGAAGTCATATACAACAGAAATACATATTCGTTAAATTTGGTCAACGCAAAAATTTTAGTAGAAATAATACATTTTCATAGAATAGATCTACCATTATTGGTTACAAGGTCAGCACATTCAGCTAAATCGTATACTACTTCTTTTCCATTACACAAAGTCAACACCGCCTTCGGCTTGCCTTTATTCAATAGTGGTCATTTAAGTAAACCCGGCTATCCATATCGCCACCGAGAACATCTTTAACTTTAAGGGAACGTGTTTTAAAATACTCCTTCATCAGCAGATCACGAAGACTAATATTATTAAATTTTACCAATAAAAGCTTTCCGTCGTTCATATAACAGACATGGTTTAGGTTGTGTTCAGAAATATTAATTTTGTAGTGATTACCCAAAGCAATTACAATTGATTGAAGTTTATTTAATCCAGACAGTAATCCATTAATTACAACATCCCCACGATTTAGACGCCGATGTAACATATTTTGATATAACTATGTACTTGTTAATAAAATTTTTTTTATTTATTGCAAATAGTTTTTTGTATTTATTTATTTCTTACACTACCTATAACCTAGCCTTTATAGGACATAATCGATTACAAATTTCTACTAACAATTATAAAACAAATAAATATACATACATATTATGTATGTGCATATAAAAATAAAAGTAATTACAAAAGGGTTAAATAATTTCAAAAAAATGCAAATATTCTAGCTATATTAATAATCCCAAAACGTACATACGATTTAGAAACTTTACATGTATTTCGCACTTGTCGAAATTTAAAAATTTTTAGTAAAAGCAAAACTATTTTTAATTTTACATTTAAGGCATATGAAAAACAAATTTTAAACCAACCGTTTCATTATCAAAAAGTAGACAAAATAGCACGATATTTTTACAGCGGTCAGATATAAATATTACGAGTCGATTTTTTCAAAAAAGTAAAAAAAAATAAACATTTTGAGTTAATACTAGGGTATTCATTTAATCGTACTTTTGCTTGATTCTGTTAATCGCTCGATCAATTGACCGAGGTTTTTTTAATCGGTTAATTTTGTTTTTGATCGGTTGACAAAATACTGCCTACTTCTAAAAATTTTGTTTTTGTCCAAATTTTTAATATTTTTAATTAGGCTTAAGTTCATTAAATTTAATTTTCATTAAATTATTTTTATGAAGAAAGGAATTTTACAACATGAAAATTAATTAAAATTGTTCTTGATAATCTTTCATTCTTGACCGTGGCCGGGGCTCGAACCCAGGCCGGCAGGTTACCATGACATGTTTCGATCGCAACCACTCGATCTCCTCAGATGGATTTGCCGTTTTACACTCGCAGCCATCGACGGCTGCTGACGTCAATAGTCAAACATCAATCCTTAAACCAAATTGTATTTTAACCTTTGGTAGATGGAAGTTTGCTTTTTTGAATGATTATCTATTTTAATTGATTTTACATGTTTTTTCCTTACTTCTGTTTTTTCGTACTTTTGTCAAGAATTCTTCTTGAAGTCCAAAGTACATTTTTTGTTTTTTCCTTTTGTCTTTCTTTTTCCTGTTGACCTTTTTCAGCACAACTTGAAGGACAAATGAACACATAGAGCTCGTGCCTTAGCTTTAACAATAATTGGTATTGTGGTTATTTTGTTGAACTATTTATGGTTCTTAATCCAAATTTTTAATATTTTTAATTAGGCTTAAGTTCATTAAATTTAATTTTCATTAAATTATTTTTATGAAGAAAGGAATTTTACAACATGAAAATTCGAGCCCCGGCCACGGTCAAGAATGAAAGATTATCAAGAACAATTTTAATTAATTTTCATGTTGTAAAATTCCTTTCTTCATAAAAATAATTTAATGAAAATTAAATTTAATGAACTTAAGCCTAATTAAAAATATTAAAAATTTGGATTAAGAACCATAAATAGTTCAACAAAATAACCACAATACCAATTATAATTTTGTTTTTGTTTTAAATGTATTTGTACGAAAGAAAGAATTATTTCGCACATCGGAAATGGGCAGTATGTAATAAAATAATAAAAAGTTCTCCAAATTTCTATTAAAAATGTTTGAAAATACATAAATTGTTTTTTCTAATCAAATTAATTAAATTTAAGTAACCTAGCCTGTTGTACATAATCGGTTTACATTTTTGCAATTTTTATACTTGTTTTGTTATTAATTAAATTATTAATATACATACATATTAACGCTTTTTAGCTTTTACTTGTTGTTTTTTTGATTTCAACTTTCTCATTAGACAATCTCTTGATTAGTTTAACCAAATTTTCTTTTGCAGTTAGTGCTTTTTGTGGATTAGCTTCTAAAGCTTTTCTATATGAATCAAGAGCATCATTTAATCTATTCCAGCGATGATAAAGTACAGCTAAATTTGTATGGTACATATAGTTCAAGGGTTCCTTGCCAATTATACGTTTATACAATTGTTCAGCCTCTATATATCTTCCCAATTTTCCAAATACATTGGCTTGCAAAAATAATATTGAATTTTCATTAGGCAAATGCTTTAGAGCCTGTTTGGATAATCTTAAAGCATCCTCAAACATATTTTTAGAATCAAGCATAGTTAGCATATTAGTCCAAGCCTTTTGAAAACGAGGATTTAAGGAAATTGCCCTGTGCCAATGATTTAAAGCTTCAGTAAAGAAATTTTGTTCTAAATATAAATTACCCATATTATAATAACAATTTGCATAATTTTTACGAAATTTTAAAGCATTTTTATAGCTTATTAGGGATTCCTTAAAGTTTTTATTCGCCGATTGTACTATACCCAAGTTCATCCAAGCCGTTGCCAAATCTGGTGTTACTTCAAGAGATCTTTTAAGATATTGCTCAGCTTTAATTAAATCGCCGGTCTCACGATAAAGGTTTCCTAAATTCATAAGAGCTGAATCATAATCAGGATAAAGTTTAATAGCCTTCTGATAGTGATTGAATGCTTTGCTATAGTTCTTCATATCAGTAGATAAACGTGCAATGTTATAATGTACCTTAAAAAAAATTTTAATAAAAGTTAAAAGTAATTATAATTTCGTATAAGATAAAAATTTTCGGAACTTTAAAAAAAATTTATAAATCTGCAAATCTAATTTTATATATATTGTAAATTATTCAAGTTTGCAATTTTTTGCGAGTTATAGCCATGTTCGCGATAGCAGCGATTTTTTCCTGTCAGTTTTCTGATTCTTTAGAGCTTTAACGATTTTTAATACGTATTAGACTTTGCTTTAATGCCGCTATTAACAAATTTCCGCAAATTAAGTAATTTTAACCGAATTTTTTAAATTCCTTATAGTTTTAGGGACTTTAAATCAATTTTATGGCTTTTATGAAAAATTAAATTTTTTGCGAATTTTCGCCATTTGTGCAAACTTTTCCGAATCACCGCCATTATAAAAATAGCCATAGTAAGTATGGGTGAATTTTTTTATAAAAAAATATGCTAGCTTTTTTAGAGAGAAAAACATTTTTAAAAAACGAGCACCAAACTGCAATTCTTAAATAAAATGTCACATTTTATTGTAGAAAAGAACGGCTCCGTGCAATAACTCCCAGGTGCAATAAGTCCCAAGAAAAAAATGAAATTAGACCCAACAATTTTTCATACAAATGTGGGAGTAATTTCATTATGAAATAGCTCCCAGCTCTCTCGGTTTTATTTCATTTTTTTGGAAGTTATTTCATTTTTTGCCTGGGAGTTATTTCATAATGAAATAAAGTCCAAATGAAATAAGTCCCCGAAAAAATTAACGTGGGAGTTATTTCATTTTATTTTGAGCTTCGGTGTTATTTCATTTGCTGTGGGAGTTATTTAATTTTTTTTGGGAGTTATTTCATTTTCAATTATTTGCAATTTCTTAAAAAACTTGCAATTCAAGTAAAACGAATACATATATAATAAATTTCTTTGGAAGTTGTTTCATTTTTTTTTGGGTCTTATTTCATTAATTTTCGATGGGCTGGTTTTGGAAGTTATTACATTAATGTCTTTAGGAGTTATTTCATTATGAAATAACTCCCAAAAGTTGGGGTTTGTTTCATTTAAGACTTGGAAATTATTTCATTTTTTTTGGGATTTATTTCTTTTTTCCAGTTTATTACTTATTTCATTTATTTTGGGATTTAATTCATTGGGAGTTATTGCACTGGGACTTATTGCACCTGGGAGTTATTGCACGGAGCCGAAAAGAACACATCATAAATTTAAAAAAAAAAAAGTATGTAGATTTTTTGGGCCACTGTATGTATGTGCATCAGAGAGCACATCAATGGGGATTGGGAATTACTTTATTTTTGTAATCGTTACCAATTAAATTAAAAAATTATAATTTAGTACCAATTTTTATCAAATTATCTCTAAAATTGCGACCTATACAAGGTTCACACGAACAGCCTGCCAGCCCGCCGGACGGACGAATATCGTTAGATCGATTTTAAAAATGACATATCGTCAACTTATTATTGGATTGGCGTATATGCCAAAAAGTCGTAATAAAAGTTCACGTGCAATGAAGGAAAGCAAAAGTAAAATTTATTTTCTTGATGACATTCTGTTTTGATTTCTCTTTAACTACTTTTTTTCTTACGGCAATGAAGCAAAGCAAGTGTGATATATTTGTAAATTTTTGTATGAAGAATTTTCTGCATTCGCCAAACAGTGGCGTGTAAAGCAAAACAATACTTAATAAATTTAAAATCGTTAATATGGAGCAAATATTTCAGATCATAAATATTGCGTGAAATCGGGATTGGATTCAGAAAGGGGGTATTAAAAATATACATACCATACTCGATTTTTTTAAAAACGATCAGTAGGTCAAACCAATAATGAGCTGACGATATACAAAATCAAACCCCTATTAAATAATTCATCACTTTATATCAAATTTTCATCGTTTATCTTATAACTGTAATGTCCCTGTTCATAGTCAAAAGGAGCTTCATTTGAAGAGAACGAAGATTTTGATTGTGATTTAATTTTGAAGACAATCACTGGATTGTATTGCAATCAAATCGATTGGAATTAAATTTGATTGCAATCAATTTTTTTATAAACTGATTACAATCAAAATCAGAAAACAGGGGCCAAATTACGGCATTCGATATCGATCGAAATTACAATTCAATTTAAATGGGAATTTCGATCGATATCGAATGCCGTAATTTGGCCCCAGATTGTTTAATTTAAAATTTAAATTATAAAATCAATTTTCCGATTTTAAATGCAATCAAAATGTTAACAATATTTGCCAAGAAATCATGAGATTGCAATCGCTTACAGTTCTGATGTGCATACTGAGAATGATAGAATATAAGATTACGGCATACCAATGGTTTTCCGTTAGATGCCGAAGTTTTTCCGTGGAAAGAGTTGTTAAGTCTAAAAGTCGCAAAAATACGCGCATTTTTTTAAAAAGATTTTATGCACAATTGTAGTGTAAACGGACTATTAAGTTTGTCAGCTGGAAATTATTGACCAGTTGGAATTCAGTTCGAGTGACGTCATTTGTCCGACATGAGAAAAAGATTTCCACTTTGTTTCATTATATCTATCATTTTTGCATACATATGTACATACATATTTAAAATTTTTGGGCATACCCATCACAATTTTTGAATTTTTTTACACTGATAATTTTATGATCCATTTTACAAAGGAAACTTTCGTAGGGTCTTTTTTCATATACATATTAACATATTTAAAAAAGTTTAGGCCCAACTATAATATGCATAAACTTTTCATATATAAATAATACAAAACAATTTTAAATTTATACCTAGAAACTTTTTATGTTTTCAAAACTAATGCAATTTTTTCAAAATTAAAAAAACTTGTAAATATGTATCGCTATTTCTTTCTAATATCAAATTTCCTACAAAAACTAGAATTTTGAAAAAATAAATACATATGTATTTATAAATAAATATTTATTTAAGCATACCTTTGCATTATTAGGACACACATTTAAAGCTGAGGAAAATAATTTTTCCTCAGTTAACCATTCTGCAGAACGTTGTCGACAACGCACAATAAATACCAAAACCAGTACAAAGAAACCAAACGACAAATTTATACGAAATTTTAAATTCTCATATAGCCACAAAAAACCATAGGATACCAAATAACAATATCCTATAGATGGAACATATAATACGCGTTCGGCAATAACAAAGCCAACCTTAATTATGCCCGTTGCGGGTAGGAATGGTATAATGATCATGAACAAACCAAATACAGCCACAAAATTGCAATGATATTTACAGACGCAGACAATGATAAACAAATATAGTATAAAGATAGAAAATATCCTTTGATCTTTAAAGTTTTCTATTAATTTTAAACAATCAAATGCCCAGTCAAAGCATAAATGCAAAGGGTTCAATAGGGTTTGAAAATTATATACATATAGATAACTTTGGGATAATAAGCGTGTTGAAAAAGCTTCAGCATGTGCCACTGGATTATCAGCTTTACGAAATTTTGGTTTTTTAAAGTCTGCTATCCAAAGACGTACTATGATTATTAAAATTGTTGATAAAGCGTAAAATATGTTAGTTTTACTAAACATTTCTTTGAACTGTTGTTTCCAAGTCAATTTATAAATTCTGTTTTGGGCATAATTCAGAAAAACACAAGCCAAAGGTATGGTTATGGCAGATTCTTTAAATAAAACTCCCACTGTAGTCAAACATACTGTCAGTAACGGCAACCAAACTGCATGTTTTTCAGACAATATACAGCACATTAGTAAGGCAACTAAATAAAAAAAACAAAACATAAGGTCAGCTCGAGATACTATACCCGATACAGCTTCTGTATGTACTGGATGTACAGCAAATAAAATGGCGGTTAATAAAGCCAGTTTGTTTGACCAATGATTGAACCGAAGTTTTTTAAATACAAATAATACTAAAATCGTATTAATTGTGTGTAAAAGTAGATTTATAAGTTTCATATGATAGGGATCGAGTTGCCATTTCACCCACTCCAAATGGAACATCAGCGAAGTAAGAGGTCGATATGATTTGTGAGAATCATCGTCAGTAATACTTGTACCCCAAAAGTCACTAGTAAAAATTGCTGTAAAATTGGTAGGTAATTGATTGATGGCTTTGTTGCGCTTAATTGCTACTGTGTCATCAAAAACAAAGGTGCCTCGTAATGCCTGGCCATAACACAAATAACATAAGACACATAAAAGCACAATTTGAGCAAGTATAGATTTTAAGTACGTTTTATAGTTAATATGCAGAACTCGATTCATATTTTTGTTAAATAAGACTTAAACCAGTTTTTTTAATAAATATTTTTGTTAAATAGTATGTTTGTTGATATTTTTTGTTTATGAATGTATATTATTTTAAAATATTCGGTGAAATTGCATTATGTTTTATGCACAGCCAAAAAAAGTGTAAACAAACATTTGCAAAGACTTACCTGATCAAACGTTTGTATTTTGGGAATTTGCTGGGAAGTTTCACTAGGAATTAAGCAAGGCGAATTAAACTAGTTAGAATAGTTAATTCGCCATGGAATTAAGTTTAAACTGCAGTTTGGGGGGAAAACAAAATTTAAAATAAAAAAATATTCCACTCGATTTAGAATTAATAAACAAAAAAAAAAGACGATATTAAAAGTTAAGGGGTCTGAGGCCCGTGGGGGCTCCTGTACCCAAACAACCGCCCCACCTAACTAGTGGCGTGTGTGTGTACTCAAATTAAAGGAAATTTGCTCACGATTACAGATATGTATTTTATTTTAAATTCGTATATTGTTTTCCACCTCTACGTTCATTTAAGTATCCCGTCTTCAGTGAACGAAAATGTCAGTGAAAATGTCAAAATTCCGCGAAAAAATGTTGCTGGTAGGTATGGAATTTACCACAATTCATATATAATCCTCCTCCCTAAAATCATGTTTAAACGAACATATTTTGATATCTTTAAGACGAATTGTTGATATCTGGAAAAAATACTGCACAAATAACTCATATACATATACTTATACATAACTCTTAACTTCATAACATAATTTAGTTCTGGTTGGTCCATGACTGTCCATGGATCCCAAATACGGCCTGTCTATAAATACCGTGGTGTAGGGTATCATAAGGTCGTTCTTGACCAATTATAGTTTTTTACTTGTTTATTATGAGCAAAAATTATTAAATTTATAAATATTTTGTTTCAAAATAAGAAATTTTTGATTTTTAGGGCACATTTTAAACAATTTTTAAAGCATGTTTGTAATTTTGGACGGCATGTTTAATGCGCATAGGGGCATATTTCTGGTTTACCTGTTGATTTCAGATTACGAGTTATGTTTATAAGGGCAATATTTTATTTTTTCAAAATTTCATCCCACCACGCTATATGCAATGTTGTACTGTTAATAAAAATCACTTTTTAAGGTCATTTTGGTGAAAAAAGTTCACGGACCGAATGCAATTTCTGAACTTCCCCAAGAATTTTTATTTTTCCTTTTATTTTACATTTTTTTTATTTGTTTATCATATATACATCATAGATGTATGTATATATGCTATATATTTTATATATATTAAATAAAAATCTACAGGACAATGATAAATAACTTGTGTTTTTGGGTTCAATAATGTAAATTTCAAGTTTAAAGTTCGAATCTTATGCTATTTTAATAGTGCGTTCCTCGTATATGTATAACAAGTAAAAATTCAGTTAGAAATAAAATGGACTTAAATTAAAAAAATTGTTCAGTATTAAATCTGTACATAACGTCCTAATAATCCTAATTTATTAAAATTATGTTTGTATTAATGAAATTAAAAGAAAATACTAAATACTTTGCAATTAAATGGATTTTTGATACTTTAAAGGAAAACTTAAAATCAAAACTTCATAGCATTTCGTACGGGAACTGTTTTAACGATCGTGAAAAATTAATATTCCATTTCTTAATATTAATATGAAGAATTTGGTATTTAGAAAATATGCAAAAAGTTACCTTTTCATGTATGCATATGTTTCTTTACAGTAAAACCCTAAAAGTAATACCAAGTTTTATTTTCAATTCACCAGCTGTTAAATTTTGTACTAGGTAAACGAAAAAAATATTTTTGCTTAGTTTGTAAAACTATTTGTTTTAAATAATAATAAATAAATAAATGTCGGAAGATATAATATTTGATTGCTTGCATGCAGAAATAGTAAATTATTGTTTAGAAGATAATAAGGTTTGCCACGAATTGTAATAAAATATGTACCTGAAAACAAGTACACCCTTTTTATTTTCTTTTAGGAAAATGACTTTTCCACATTGGAATATATTGGCTTTACAACGGGATTCCGTTTGATAGAGCGTTTAACCCGCGATGTCTCACGCTTCAAAGATGAATTGGAAACGATTAAATTTATTTGTACTGATTTTTGGACTTTAATTTACAAAAAACAAGTAGATAATTTAAGAACCAATAATCAAGGAATGTATGTTGTACAGGATAAAGCATTTCGTTTTTTAACTCGTATATCAATGGGAACTAAGCAATTGGAACATGCACCTAAGGTATTTATTGTAAGTATGTACTTTGAAAGATCATAATTAAATTCATCCATTTTAGTTTGTGGCTTTTACTTGTGGTTTGGTAAGAGGAGCTTTAAGTAATCTTGGTATCAATAGTACTGTTACAGCTGAAGTACAATCAATTCCAGCTTGTAAATTTCATATTGAAGTTAGCAGAGCTTAATAAAGTTATTATAAATCCACACAACTTTTAATGTATAATTATAAGATAAAGAAAAAATTTTTGTAAAAACCATCAAGTAACTTTTGATTCATAGTCTATGCTTTTGATGACTTGAGTGAATGCAATAGAACACGGTTATAACGTTCTCGAAGACAGAAGTAACTTAATTATTATTGTAATTAAAAATATTGAACAAATGCATAGACGTACTTTGTTGTTAAATTCCCCAAAATCTACTGTTTATCTACCAAATGAGACGAAATTGTTCAAATTTCGTAGACAATCGAAAAACACTCTACCAACTGCTTGTATTGTGCGTAATTTTAGTCTTAAAATCACTGTACAGAATGGGAAAATGGAAAATATGCGAACAGAACAAGGTTCTTTTACATACAACTATACCTTGGAACAGAAAATTCTATACCATTATTTCATGTACATATATGTACACCTTTTTTAGATGATTCTCTTAAAACGTATTTCAAATCAAAGCAATTAAATTAACTAATTTTATTATTATTCAAATATAAAATTCATATATGTACATACTACTTACATTTTAAAAGTTTTTATTTGACTTTTGTATATAAAATAATCAGCCAGATTATTTAAGCCAAATGTAGGGAATATTCAAAATATCTCATTTTCAATATATTGTGTAAAAATACGTAAATATTCGTATTATTTTCATTTAGAAATTAAAATTTGTTTATATACAATAGAATTTAAGTACAAATGTAGTATTTTTTGACAGAAACCTTATACTATGAGTCCTTACAGTCTGTACGAGATGTACGAGAGTATTAAAAGCGAATATTTAATGAATGAAATTACTGCATAGAAATTAATTTTTTACCGAGAAAAAAATAATCGCACCTTCTAAACTAAGAGAAATAAAATAATGCAATTTCGAATTTTTAAAAAATTTTTAATGAAAACTTTTAAGACTATGGAAGGATATATTTTTAAAACGAAATATTCCTTGTAATTTTATTCAGGGGAGCTGAAGTAAATATTTTTTTAAAATTCTACAGAACCTTCCCTTTGATTTGGTACCAAGTTTTCTTAAAATAGCATTTACTTATTTGGTTTGGTTGTTTTTCTTATAATATTTAAAAAGTGTTAACAAAATATGTATGTATTTGTTTGCCTGTTGCTAAAAACAATAAATTTATAACGTAGGGAATTTTTTTTTGGTTGTAGGAAAAAAGGGATTTTTTTTAGACATGTAGGGATTTTTTGAAATGTCTTCTGGCATCACTGCATGTTCTGAAAATCGAATTCGAGTGAAATTAAAACCGAACAAACTTTAATATTTACGGCCCCGTTCATCGATTTCGAACGTTAACGTTCGAATAGAAAATTAAATTTAAAACAAAAACAAATTTTAGAATTTTGTTTTAAATATAATTTTCTATGCGAACGTTGACGTTCGAAATCGTTAAACAGGCAGTTAAATATTCCGTCTGAAATGCTTCATAAATACTATTAGTACAGCTTACCTAGCATTTACACATGCCACTGCCAGTCCGAAAAACTCAATACAATCACACTTTTTTACTTATACACTCACATATTTCGCAATGGCAGCTCCAGTGGCAGTTAAAATTGCATGCGAGTGGAAATTTGGCACTTGCATGTCATTAAATGACAAAACGATGAACAATTTAATGCAAATTTACTGGATTATTGTCGAACTGTAATTAAAGTTTTAACTTGATAAATGTATTATTATGATTAATTTTTTGATATGCGCATTAATAAAAGCAAGTTTGTTATTTATACAGCATTAATATTGTTAAAATAATGCTTATATAAATAAATGTAAACCATTTCCCCAAAAATGTGCTTATATGATTAACTCGGTAACTCTATTTGGTTTTTTGATAGGTACTTTTTTTTTAATTTGAGAAGTCAACAAATTATATTAAGTTGACGCTTCAAAGACATTTTGAAAATGAACTCGCAGTGGCATGTATAAACACAAAAGCTAATGGCATGAGATTCGACTATTTCAAACAAATTTTCTTTGCATTTTCGAAAGGGATTTTTTGTTTTCCGAAAGGGGGCATAAAAATCCCAAAATTTACGAACGTTCGGATATAAATTTCCGAAATTCGAATTCGCATTTTTTCGATTCGAATCGAATTACATAATAACCCCCTAATGTCCCATGTATTATATGTAGCTAAAAAATAACGTCGCAGCACTACGATTATTCTTGTCAAATTCATATGGTATGTATTGGTAGTTTAAACCAGTGTTTAAAAAGCTGCAGTTGAGATAGTAAAAGTCATGAGATTGTGCTGTAACTTCGACATCTCATTTGTCATTAGCAGCGTTGCCGTTTTGGTTACTTTTAACCAAAATTGGTTACTTTTTTTTCAAATGTGTACTTGTGTACTTTTTTCACATTTTGGTTACTTTTTTTCAAACCAAAAATAACCAATTTCTTGACCCTTAAATTTGTGTGTGGTATTTGTGTATTTAAAGCCAATACTTTTTTCATCTACTTAAAAATTATTTTGTTAGAAGCTTACAGCCATATTCATAAAAAGTTCTTATTTTAAGCTTATAGTATGTAATAACTATTTAACGCTTTTTGTCTTATAAACCCTTTATAAAAATTTGTATTCATAAACGTACATTAACAGCTTTTTTACTATTAACTGTTTGTAGCGATTTTGTGTTTAAGCATGGCAACTTTCTTTACATTTTGCTGCCATTTTATTGTTAGTGCTGCATGAAACTTCTATTCGGTTTACATGATATTCTATATTTAAATTTTTTTATAATTTTTTTTTAATTGTAGACCTTAAAAATTATTCTTATCAAATAAAACTACATATTATTTTTGTTTATGAACAAAATGTTGCCGAAAGGTATCATAAAAACTTTTGTTTGAACCTTTTTTAAATATACGATAAGAAAGTATTCGAATAAAAAGTTTGTTTACTTTTTATTAACAACACTATTATTATGGTTTGTTTATTTTATTTTTTTTATATTTTTGAACAATAATTTGTTGTTTAAAACATAAAAACAACTAGTTGCAATAATTTAATAAACATATTCATTTAAATCATAAACATTGTTTTTAAATAATTATCAATATAACTTTTAGTTGGTTGTCTAAAATAAAAATAAAAAAAATAGTAAAATGTATTTAACATGTTCATATTAATAAATAAAACATTTTTGTCATTATTTTTCAACATATTTTACAAAAATAATATCATAAAATGCAAACACTTATCAAAATGTCATTTTATTTTTGGTTTAAAGAAGGGCAAATCCAACAATAAATTTTCTTACTCTATGAATGGTTTATTAAAGGTTCAATAGACTATTTTTCGTTTATGAATACAACTTTAGCAATATTTGCTTAAAAACGGCTAATTAATCATCAATAAGTTTTTATGAATACGGCTGTTAATTTTTAACAGACTATCAACTTAAGGCCCCGTTAGCCGACCGTAAATGTAGAAATGTAAATGTAATGTAAACAGCTGATCGTTTCTGTTATATGGAAAGCAATGCAACTGCTTAACTGACTGTAATGTCACTTTACCGTAACGTGCCAACCTGTAGAAAATAGAATTTCATTACGAGATTACGTGACAGTTGTAGATAGTGATGGGCTGCTTGTATTTTAAATGGAATGCGGGTAAAATCACTCTTTTTCTTTAGTACATTTTTTTAGTAATAATATCTGTGAAATTTTGACAAAATAAGTTACAATTTATACATATTTTCATTTATAGAAATATATGTTTGGATGTATAAAATAAACAAATGCATACATATCCCCAAACAATAAAAAGTCTGGTTTTTAATGGGATCAAAACCTTGTTTTGCGTATGCACATTTTGAAAATAATGTAAGAACATGTGTACGAATATGCTATACATAATACATATTTGTTTATTGTAAATCTGTAATATTAATATCAAATATTTATTTATTTATATAAACATACAAGAAATACCGTTTTAATACTATTTAAATCACTTGGTACTTTTTCTTCAAAGCGGTCACCATTTCAACACTTTTAGTTCTCATCACTTTCCTCTTTTTTGTTAATGTTTTTGAAAAACGGCTGACACGTTCTTACATGTTCTATAAGTGCACAGCGAGCTTACAGTACGTTACGGTACGTTGCATTGCATTTACGGTCGGCTAAAGCGGCCTTTAACCATATATACTTTGAAGTGTAGATGGTCATTATCTGCTACTCTAAATGCTACATAGGTCTCACTGAAACACTTTTCTAGATAAACGATAAGGTGAAAGGCCATTCGGATCCCATCTCGTCAACCAAAAAGTCAATTTTTTGATGATACGTTGTTTTTGTATTTGAGGTGACGATATAAAAGATCAACCGCATAATTAAGCTCAAATTTGCACTTTGATACCATAACGCACAGCAAGACTTAAAATTTTTTACTTGGAAGAGCTTTTTATAAAAAAGGTTGAAATCTCTAGCTCAAATAGTTTTTAAAATTTACGAAAATTAGTGTTAACTTTATATAGGAGATGCCATTTCCACTAAAAATTTCGAAAAATTATATAGCCTGTCAAAACTTTTAAAAAGTCAGTCCAGCGATTTTTGAGCCTACATGTTACAAACAAACACTATTACTTTGTTATACACAAAATTTTTAAACTGAAGTGCGAATAAAATAATACTTTTGATACAAAATAATTTTGGTTACTTTTTTTTGCTTTTGGTTACTTTATTTTAAGATTTTGGTTACAAATTTTATTTGGTCGTGGCAACGCTGGTCATTAGACACAAATAAACTGTTGCCTTTACTTCTGCTTCATTAAATGAAAACAGTCGCAGTGAAGGCAAAAGCAAAAAACGATATGTTTAACACAACAAAGAACATCGGCAGTCGACATGTTCGGAAGTGTTTGGTTTGACAGACTGAAACTTTTTAAAAATCCCGTAGTTAACGAAGATGGGACGTTGGGTTTGTGTTTTTGTTTTCCATATATTTTTTTTAAATACAAAAACGCCGTGTTGTAGAAAAACTTTTTTTTAATTAAATATTTTTTTAAATTCATTGTTTTTATTAGAAATATGTACATATATACAAAAAAAAATAAAAATAAGTTTTCAAATCTATTCCTGAAAGCAATATGTATGTAATAGCAAATGGTAACAAACACCCAACAGTTTTTCAAAAATATATTTACCAATTCGTAAATACAAAAACTGAAATAAAATCAATTTATTCGCAACAACGTTGTCAACACTTGAGACTCTGTATGTATACTAAATGATTTGTGTTTCAATCGAAGCTCGATATAAGATACTTCGGGTATTCCCCAATTTTACTTTCGGTGGATGCGAAAATTGTGTAGACACACATACACTTTGCTGAATCACCGAAATCTAACTAAATCGTAACAGGGATGCAAAAATTAGTACTTTTGTACTATCTTGGTACAAGTATAACAACTCAATCATGATAAAGTTGCAATTGCATTTTATCGTGTTAGAATGAAACCGTGTTGTAGATGAGGAGATTTGTGCAAATTTTTTTTCGTGTAATACTACATTTACATTAGGCCGAAATCTTGTAGATTTGATTTAAAATCTTCTTCGAAATCTAGTGCGTTTACATTGTACTTTTTTGACATTAGCGAGATTTTGTTTTTATAACACAACAGCTGACTTAAAGTTTTTTCGTTACACACACAAACACAAAAAGAAATATACATTAAAAAATTTGCATTACCTTTTTTTTAATAATCAACGATATTTATTTTATCAATATTATTCGTGTTTTTAATTTTTTTACAATTTTTATAAAAATTTTTAATATTTTTTTTAACAATTTTTGTTTTGTTTTTTTTTAAATGTCATTTTTTCTTGTGCAGGGAAATATTTTTTAGTGCTATATTGTAAAAATCATAGTTGCATCATTAAGTACTACTAGATTTTGAGTAGATTTCGTCGAAATCTTGTCACGAAGTAGATTTTGTTTTGTATGGGAAATCTAGTCAAAAACAACTAGATTTGGCTCGAAATCTCGTAAGTACTAGATTTTGCGTAGGTGTAAATGTAGTATAAGATCGAAATCGTTTTGTAGGAAGCCGTCTTGTAGGAGGGTTACCTGTAACACATGCGTACATAAATAAGGGGTGATTTTTTAAGAGCTATAGGAAAGTTTAAAAAAAACACATAAAATTCAGAAAAATGCATGAAATCTTTATTTGAATCGATAGTACGGTCCATATAATTTAATGTTTGAAGATTATTTCATGCAAATGTTGACCGTGACTGCGCCTCAATGGTCCATCCGCTTAGTCCAATTTTGGCATACTCTTTCCAACATTTCGGCCGGTATCTCATGAATAAATGCTTCAATGTTGTCTTCCAATGCGTCAATTGAAGCGGGCATGTATGTATAGGCATGAGCTTTAACATAGCCCCACAAAAAATAGTCTAAAGGCGTTAAATCGCACGATCTAGGCGGCCAATTGACCGGTCCCGAACGTGAAATAAAATGTTCACCGAACTCGCCTCTCAATAAGTCCATTGTTAAGCGTGCTGTGTGGTATGTGGCACCGTCTTGTTGAAACCACATGTCATGCAAGTCAAGCTCTTGCATTTTGGGCAAAAAAAGTTGGATATTATCTCACGGTAGCGCTTACCATTTACAGTTACGTTACGATTCGCATCATCTTTGAAGAAGTGCGGTCCAATTATGCCACCAGCCCATAAACCGCACCAAACTGTGCCATTTTCTGGATGCATTGGTAGCTCTTGCAATGCTTCTGGCTGATCTTCACTCCAAAATCGACAATTATGCTTATTAACGTACCCATTGAGCCAAAAATGAGCTTCGTCGCTGAACACAATTTTTCGATAAAAAAGTGGATCGCCTTTTGATGTACATACATATTTATTTATTTTTACGCTTAACAAATCTTTTTAATATTTTGAAATTAAATAAAACCTTATATAACATTATCGCTTTCATATACATACAATGAACACAACATCCCATCTTCGTTAACTTCGGGATTTATTAAAAGTTTCTGTCTGTCAAACAAAACACTTCCGAACATGTTGAATGCCGATGTTCTTTGTTGTGAACAACTTTTCGTTTTTTGCTTTTGCCTGGACTACGAGTGTTTTCATTTAATGAATCAGAAGTAAAAGCAACGGTTTATTTTTATCCAATGAAAAATCAAAAAGTGGAAGAAAAAACTATTTTTTATTTTGCCTGTAGTTTTTAAACCCTGGTTTAAACGCCCTTAGGGCTTATAAATCAGAGCAATTAAAACTCTCTTTTTGGTTTAAAATGTGTTTAAACCAACAAATCTATAAATCACCAAACATATAAACCATCTTTAAACGCATTAAATTTGGCGTTTAAACTACCAATACAGACTATATGAATTTGATAAGTTTTATCGTATTTATTTTTTTTAACAACATATAATTTATGGGACACTGGTTTATAGTTGTTGAATTTAACCAACATATAAATTCAAGTTTAGTTGAACTAAACCAGCGTTTGAACCATCAGTGATTTATTAGTAGGCCAACCAAAAAAAAAGTTTACAAGATATAATGTTTTTGATTAAAAACAAATTCTTAATGGATATAAACTTTTTCGGTCAGATAGACCTACGAACGCTGGCGGAGTTGCATTCTATGTAAAATCATCTATTGCAAGTAAACTTAAACTAAAAGTTTCGGATGACGATGGGCTCTCCTTTAATACTCAAATGACGGAATATTTATTTCTTGAAATATCCCACAATAATCAAAAATTACTACTGGGTACAGTATACAGGCCAAACAATAGAGTTAATATCACACCGTTGTTAGAAAAATTATCAACACTCAAGCTTCGTACAGACGATGGTCAGATCTTACAATGGTCAAAGTACAAAGGCTCCCGAATTTGAGGAACATGACAATTCATTAACATTAAATGATGATGCCGGTCTTTCTCGAATACGAAATACTATAAATGCAATTGTGGGTAAAATGCCAGAATTAGAGTTAAAAGGCAATACTGCACGGAAACAAAGTTTGACTTTTTCCCGATATATCGATGCAGGCAAGTCTGCCAACGGCCCCTAAAAATGTGTTTTTAGACGGCTTACGCGGAAACAAATCTCAGCTTTGCGAAAGACTTGCAAAAATTTTCTGGCAATCCCGAAGACTGGCCATTATTTCTTGCTAGCAAACCACTGACTTATGCGGTTTTAGTGACAACAAAAACTTACTTCGTCTTAGAATGACGCGTAAAAGGCAGTAAAAAATTTAGTGTTCCATGCTGGTTGTGTTCCGCAGATTTTAGAGACATTGAGAATCAAATATGGAAGGCTATAAATAATGCTTAGCATCCTGCTTAAACAGGTGAGAGTGAAAGAGGGTTGGCTCATTGTTGGTACCTCCCTATTTTCCGAGTCATCTATCCCAAAAAACCAAATAAACTACGTATAGAGTGGGATGCAGCTGCAAAGGTTAAGGGGATATCGCTCAATTCTATGTTATTGAAAGGTCCGGATCTAAAAGTTTTAAGGCGTTTTCGTCAAAGACGTTATGCTATTAGTGGCGATATTAAAGAGATGTTCCACCAAATTAAAATACACCAGGAAGACCAAAATTATCAGCGGTTTCTGTGGTATGAAGAGGGAAATAGTGAACCAACGATAAACGCACTGACCGTTATGACATTTGGAGCCACATGTTCGCCCTGCGCCGCTCAATATATAAAAAATCTTAACGCAGAAGAATTTCGTCACACGAATCTTAGAGCCGTAGAAGCCATCATCAATAACCATTATGTTGATGACCTGCTGGATAGCATGGATACAGAAACTGAAATCTTACAATTGGCAATTGATGTTCGCCTCATACTCATCCTAGAGGTCAATTTATCATCAGAAACTGGAGATCAAACTAGAAAAACACCTTACTTGCGTTAAATGCGTCGGAACCAGAGGACTAAGATTTAGACGTCGATCAGGTAATGGGTCCAGAAAAGGTTTAAGGGATGTGGTGGCTAACCTCGGAAGATTGTTTTTTTTACAAGGTTTGGGAAAACTTCAAACATTGTGAATAACTGAATGGCAAATGCCGACCTACGAAGCGACAGGTTCTTAGTATCGTTATGAGCATTTTTGATCATCTTGGGCGCGTCAGTTTTTACGTAATGTACG
The DNA here is from genome assembly GCA_963931875.1 of Pollenia griseotomentosa. NCBI lineage: Eukaryota > Metazoa > Arthropoda > Insecta > Diptera > Polleniidae > Pollenia > Pollenia griseotomentosa. The sequence goes on from OZ007560.1 coordinate 29,408,653, forward strand.
CGAAAATAATCCTGCAAGTAATCTGGCGGCCGTACTTGGGACGAATGTATAGATGATACAAATTATACAAGATGGATCCAACATTTGTCCGATGTTGAAGAATTGAAGATACCGAGGAATCAATTTAACGGAAGCCACGATCATAAAAAGGACTTGGAGTTGCATACCTTTGTGGATGCCTCCTAATGCGGTTATGCAGCGGCCGTGTATGTTCGTAAAAACATTGGTGACTCCATTAAGTGCAGTCTAAGCGGAAGCAAAACGAAAGTAGCTCCACTTAAGATGTTGTCGGTGCCTCGGCTGGAGCTACAGTCCGCTCTGTTAGGCGCCCGTTTAGTAAAAAGCGTTCTATCATCTCTTGATATCACAAGGTATTTTGGACGGATTCTAAGACGGTTTTTTCGTGGATTCGGTCCGATCACCGCAAGTACTCACAATTTGTCGCATTAAGAGTTAGTGAAATATTAGAAACTACTGAAGTGGATGAGTGGAAGTGGGTTCCATCTGCCGACAACGTGGCTGATGATGCTACCAAGTGGCAAAGGACTCCAAATTTTACTCAAAACAGGCGCTGGTTCAAGGGTCCTGCGTTTCTTTTAACCAACAACAAAGGCTGGCCTACAGAAATAGAACAAGGTGGTACAGTCCAAGAATTGAGGCCCCAGTACGTGGGTTGTCACGAAATCGTACACTCAAAGTTTTGTGTACCTCCTGCACGCTTTTCTAAATGGTCGCGTTTTGTTGGATCAACTTTAACCTTTTTACAAGCAGTACGTTTTTTTTAAGGTAAAAAAGGGCGATAAGTATATATGCTTCGCTAAAACACAAAAGGATATCGCATCCGCTGAAACTATGATTTGAAGGAGTACTCAAAGTGAAGCCTTTGGTGACGAGCTAATACTGTTTAGTAAAAACGAACAATAAACTCTCTGCCTACCTCGATGAAAACGGCATTATAAAAATGCGTAGCAGAGCTCAGATTAGGAAACGATATAACCCGATAATTTTACCTAAGGACCACTGGGTCGCTTATCTTTTTGTGATGTACTATAATGCCAAATATTTACACGGTAACCACGAGACAGTCGTCAACGAGATACGCCAGACCTTTTGGATATCTAGACTCAGGTGTGTACTAAAAAAGATACGAAAATCTTGTCAAACATGTCGCATTCAAAGTGCAAAGCCCGTCCCTCCAAGAATGTCTATATTACCAGCAACAAGATTAGCTTCATTCTGTCGGCCATTTAATCATGTTGGCGTCGATTACTTTGAGCCAATTTTAGTTGTAATTAGACGTAGTTCTGAGAAACGTTACGGAGTGTTGTTTACTTGTCTAACGACACGCGCTATACACCTGGAGATAGCGAATTCACTCTCTACAGACTCGTGCATTGTTTCTATAAGATGTTTTATCGCCCGACGCGGAACGCCTCCTGAATTGTGGAGTGACAATGGCACCAACTTTCGTTGAGCTGAGCGTGAACTGAGTAGCGCTGTCAACTTAATGTATAAATATGATATTATAAAGGCCTTTACTACTTCCTCAACGACCTGGAACTTCATCCCACCGTCATCATCACATATGGGAGGGGCCTGGGAATGGCTAGTAAGATCTGTGAAATCTTCGCTATCGTCAATTCTATCCAGATATAGACTTACAGATGAACTACTTTACGGAGCATTTGCCGAAGTGGAAAATATAATAAGCTTGCGTCCTCTCACTTACATACCGCTTAAACATGATAAAGACGAGTCATTAACACGAGTCATTAACACCCAAAATTATATTACCAGTTAACTCCTTTGCTTTGTTTATTATACTTGACACTTGCAGAATTCCGCCGTAAAAAAGAAGAATTGAGATTGTAACTTTATTGAAATACCACGTTGCTTAAAATCTTAAATTATTAAAGGACATACAATTTTAATAAAATCTATTTGTTATTGTGGAACTACACTGAAGTAAATTAAATGAAAGGTACATTGAATATTAAAATTAAGTTTAAGTTATTTGAATTCTATTTTCAGGATTTTAAAATTTTTTTTTTTTGAAATAAAGTGAATTAAAATAAACTTCAGCGTTTCATTTAAATTTCAACAGTTAGAGAGTTGGTTAACGAAATGGAACATGATGGATGCATTAGATTCTTCGAAACAGCAGGAAATTAAATGAAGTCACCAAAAAGGACAGTTATCCTTTATAGTCACTTTATAATTGTTTTGGCACAATAGCCATTTTTTAAAAAAATTAGTTACGTAAGGAAAATCTATTTCACGATATCTCGTATTATATTTGAGATATCCAGTATCGACATTGCTTTACGATCACAATTTTAAGGTTTTATGAATATAATTTTGACCCTAACGCCAATGTTATCAAATTTGTTGGAGCTGGATTGAGGATATGTTAATTTAGTATTTTTATCAAAAGGTGTAGATATTAGAGTATTCATTCGGTTAACCGATTAACTGATCGGTTAATTTAAGATTGGCTTTTTTCGATTAACGATTAAACCGGTTAATTTCAGGCGATTAACCGAAGTAACAAAATTTTAAATTTATTGTAGCATTATAACATATTTTTTGGGTTTTTAATTATTTGTTTTGTCTCATATACAAAAGGAATGTGTTTAGAAAAATATTTTTTCCTTCTAGCAATTCAATAAATACAGTACAAAATCAGAAATTCGGAAATAAATTTTTTGCAGACTGTTCGGTGCTGAGCATTGCCAGGATGAGTCAGATGATGAGCTGACAAAAAAAGAAACTGTCGATTAACAGAATTTACCAATGCAATTAAAAGTGTTTAAAATTTTAAAAATTAAAACTGGACTCTAATGTCATAATGGAGGATTTTATATGTTTAGAGAAATACAGGAAAACAACTGAGAAATTAGAAATCTGTATTATGGATTGCTTTCGAGATCTCCAACATCTTCGAAAAGTGAAAGAATTTTTTCAAAGTCAAGTTTTATCAAATCTAAAGAGAAGAATCGCTTAAATTCTAAACATTTTAACATTTAAATTCCAAATAATAAATAATTTTTGCATTTTTGTTTATTAAAACTATCCTGCTTCCATTTATATATAGCATTGATGAGTTTACAAACTTTACCTTTAGTGTTGCTGACAAAACCTTTAGGTGGTTCAAAAAAAATCTCCTTCATTGAATCACCCTTTAAAAACGCGGTTACTGCGTCCATGTGTTCAATATCTAAAACGAATTGAGCTGCAATTGATATCGTATTGAATTATAGCGTATAGTGTAGGAATATCAGAAGCATAAAGATATGGCTTCTGATTTCCTCACCAAACCGGTGACGAAGGAAAGCAGTTGAAGTGTTTTAAAATGCTTGGTCTAACAAACTTTGGGGCAGGTTTTAGTGTATTTTTACTGTATCACTGAGCTGCATCTAATGCACTTTTGTGCATCTCTTTTTTAAAGTCATGTTAGACATTTCTTTTTATATCTCTAAAAATAAATACTTGTTCTTAAACACACCGAATGAACCGGGTTTTATTTCCATCATTGTAACAATGTTCTATTCCGTTATTTTTTGTAATTGGGGGAACAATTTTGTAAAAATTTTAAAATGATTTTATTGTGGTTATGTTTGTTGATGTTCATGGTTTTTAATCCGAATTTCTTCATAAAAAATAATTTAATGAAAATCAAATTTGATGGAATTTAAAAAATGTTTAACGCAAGGTCAATAGATTCACAAGTTAAACTTTTATTTTATGTAGAATTTTGTGAATTTATTATAAACAAATTGTTCATATTGAATTTTTGTCAACTCTTTTACATTTTTCGTATAAAACAAAAACATTATTATTTTCAATAGGTAACGCTTTTTTTAATATCCACTTTCCCACTAAGTTTTCTGGGAAATTTGGCTCCAACGGCAAAGGATCTGTGAAAATATCGGATTTTTGTAAAGGACCCACAATTATAATGTGATTTCCTTGGTACGAGTTCAAATATTCCAAAAATGCCAAACGATTATTAAAGTAGCAAAACATTAAAGCAAAATTCCAACTTTTGAAAACACAACACTGTTGTAGAAAACTACCAGCTTCTTTCATATCTTCTATAAAGTTAAGAGGTATAAATGATTTAATAGCATAACAACTATGCCACCAATTGCGATCAACTTCCAAACCATTAACTTCTAAGTCTAAAAAAAAATGAAGAATATTAAATTAAACTTATATACATATGTATGTATGATAAGCACTTACTTAAAGACTCTTTCAATAACCATTCAAACAAACCATTTCCGCAGCCAATGCTTAAAACATTTGTAACATTGTAATCTTTTAATACTTTATTGATCTGCCATAAATTCTGTTCCGTAGGCCATAGCCATAATAATTTCCGTTTTATTTCAAGATCCAATGTTTTACCATATTTTAATAGCTTACGCCAATTTTTTGTAGGTCCCTGCGTTAAGCAATATATTTTAGCCAAATAATCTTCCTCGTTCGGTGGCGTTAACATTATTGAGAATAAAAACTAATTGTAGTCTAATAACATTTACCTATTAAGCATTTAAATTTATTGTGACGTCATGTGTGTTACAAAAATTTATTTTTTCGTTGCACATGTTCACGTCCATTATCACTAGATGCAAATAAAGGTACTTTTAAAATTGGGTAATGGCCAAATTACAAAATAAAGAAATATAACAGTGCACACTGATCAATTCCGGCCAAAAAGACAAATCTTTATTTCGTTAAATCAATAGCTGAAAAATGGGTTTCAGTAAAGAATACAATATTTGATCCCTCAGTAAAATGTTGGATATACCAGCAATGCATTGTGTTTTTTTTTTTTATTTTGAGCAAAATTTAAATTTAAAGGGGTTCAAATTGCCTATAATAGGGCTAAAATTATAGCGGTTTTCACTCTGGGTAGAAAAGTATACTTGTAGACCTAATTAATCTTCGTAATGTAGGTAAAATACTAACATTTACAAACACAAAAAAGCCAAAAAAAATCTTACGCTTGGTTATTTCTAACCAAAATTTATAAGTGCATCTTCACACTCTTCAAGTTTTAGCCGTCAAGTCTTGAGGTTTTAGGAGAGGGAGGAAATAAAATGGCATTCCCTTCTCCTAACAGTGTGTGAAAGAACACTTATATTTTTTTAGTGTGAAAATGCGATTTTTAATTTTGGTAACTTTTTTTTCTAAAATAATATTATGTATGATTATTTATTTTTTAATTTTCTTCATAAAATTTTAAATCAGGAGTTTTAAATTTTTAACATTGCACAACCTTCCCTTACTACTCTATTTAATGAGTGCACTAAGAAAATGATGCGAAAACTATTTTTTTAAATACATATTAATAACTTTAAAAGTTTACAAATTTCCATTAAGTGCAAAAAGGAAGCGTCTTCAGCAATAGACACCTTTCTGTACTTAATCATTAATTTTTTAAATTTTTATACACCCCTATCGGGGTTGGCGAATTTAAAATACGCCTCCAATGAATCCATTTTTATAAAATTTCTTGCCACTTATAAGAACAAATATTCCATTCTAGATAGCAAAATATGAATCCCTACGTCCTCGCTTTGCATTTCAATATTAAAGTAGTTAATTATTTTTAATACACAACTACATTAATTTTGCAAAAAACACATGCTTACCGAAGTCTACTATCGAAATGATCACATCACATTTAAAAAGTTAAAATGCGCAAAAAATCAAAAAGTACTTTAAATGAAAAAAATATTGAAATAGTACTGAATTTTTCAACACTAGTGCAAGGCCTATGCAATAGGTCTGCTTACCTCTACAACAATAAAACAACACAAAAAACAACAGGCATTTTGTTTGTGTAAAATTCCTCACCGTTGTCAAAATCTTACTACTACATAGAGGAAACAAAAGGAAAAATGTGTTTTGTGTGCATGTATGTGTGGCAAAAAAACAAAAATATACATGTATAAGGAAAAATCAAACATCTGGCTTCTTAAGCAGACCTATTGGATAGGCCTTGCACTAGTGCATACATATTTCTTTCTAATACTCAGGGTTGGCAAGAATTTTTTCCCAAAAAGCGTAAAATTTTGGAAATAAAATCGTCGCACAAAAAATCAACTTCCAAAAGACATTCATCATACTCTGCTTCATCAAGTCCCACTAAGAATGGGAAATCGATCCGTCCGCTGCACCTCTGTCAATAACAGCCCCCACAAGGTGGTGCTTAAGCTAAGATCCCACTATCAAATAGCACAATCTGTGACGATTTTTATCGTGCTATTCGGCGCACATTTAAAAACATTGCACAATTTATTCTTGGGTGGTCCCATTATCTTCGCACATTGTGACAATTTTTTTCGGTTCATATCGGCCAAAACCCAATTGCGACAATAATCGGTACAATGCGGTCGCACTATCGTGCTATTTCGGCAAATTAAATCATATGTTTTTGTTTATTTGCTTGTTGGCAGACATAATTTTACTTTAGAAATTCGCAAAATTCTCCGTCTGAATATTCCATTATGTTTCGTAACAATTTTAAATAATATATTAATATATAATAAAAAAAAACTTACAACTACAATTCGAGTCGGAAAGAACCCAATCAATTGTAGGGGGATGTAAGAAAAGATAAACTCACTGTTTATTGTTGGTGTTTTGTTTAAGCTTTGATATTGTTACAAGTAAGACTTTGAGTGTTTTAAATTCTTATTCGCTTTAGGGTTTTATTCGTATAATATTTTAAGCTTTTCTAAAATCTAAGGAAAAGGTTTCCTGATGAGCTGGCCTAAGCAACCAGTGAAATGCGCATAGAAGCTAGCTTTTCCTCAACAATAAATTTCAGTGTATTTATCAAATGTGAAAAATTGGGAATTTAGCACGTCATACAGAAGTCGTATTAATGAAAACATGTATTAAATTTTATTCAAACTTACTGCACTTGTTCTTTTTTTTTTGTAATTGTTGTTTTGAAAATAGATGTTTACAAACCAGGGAACGCAACATCGATACAACTGCAATGTTTTTGCTTAAAGCGAATTGTTTTCTTTCATTTTACAGTACAAATGTATTATTAAACGTTTTAATATATAAATAATAGATAAAACAAATGCAATTTTGGTACAATTAAACTCAAAAAAGTAAAATTTAAGTAGCCAGTTGGTGGAATTTAAAAATTTCGTTTTGCCATCCCTTGTATTGGCGCAGAAGTTGCCGATAAAAATGGGTACATATTAAACAATTTGATTGCTCCACATTGTGCAAAAGAGTGTTCACATAAATGGCGCATTTAGGTTAATTTTGATTGTCCACAGTCAGCACAATTTCGGCACAGATTTTCGCATATTAAAGAATGTTGACCGTTCACACTATCGGCACATGAAATTCGACAAAAATTGGTACATTGCGCCGATAGTGGGATATTAGCTTTAGCCATCTCGCTGTAGGACATGTTATTTGACTTGGGTGCATGTTTGGGACGTTTTGTCCCTGGTTGCTGTCTTGCGACTGTCGCTTCTTCCTCCTAACGTTGCCGTATAAACATTGCCTTCGTTGGGGCAGGAGGGGAACCGCAATGAAGCCCAGCAGTTAGGGCCTTTGCCTATGCCAATAAAGCTTCCTGGTCAGCGGATAGCTCATCAGCCTTTTTGAAGCCGAATAGCTTAATAATACGCAAGGCAGCACGCCTTGTGTTGGATGCCCTCTTGGAAGGGGTTATATGCCGAGGCACCTTATTAGTGTCACCGGAGTTGGCGGGGAGAGATGCAGAATTGGGACAGGATGTTCTTATCTCTGACCATCTCCGCACAATAGGCATATGGTAAACTGCTTTATTGTCCGACTTTGTCAGTTCCAGCTTAGCAGCGGCTAAAGCATGGGAATAATCTTCTTCAACTAACATAAAAAGATTGGTAGCAATTCTAAATATCAAAAAGTTATGGATAGGTTTTCTTAAAGCTGCTGTTTAACCAAAATAAAGAATTTTATACTGTGTATTTTTTTACAAAATGACCTTTAAGAAGCAGCTGACAAAGTTATTTACGGGAATGCAAAATTTATCATTAATACGATTTCTGTGTGACGTGCTAAATTCCCAATTTTTCAAATTTGATAAATACACTGAAATTTATTGTTGCGGAAAGTTTTTTTATTAAACTAATAAAATTCCTGTTGTTGTACTCAGGGCTGTGGAGTCGAAGTTGAGGTTTTTGTAACGGATTCGGAGTACCCACAAAAACTTGAGACTCATCATGTTTGAGGTTTTCTCAAGTTATAGCAATGTTGTTAATGCAAATGTTTTAACAACGCTTTTATAACATCATGTTATAACAGCAAATCATGTCAATTGTAGACGGGGAGTAACATTTTTTAAAATATAAATTCTTCAAAATTGGCGATGCAATATTTAAAATATCGATTTTCATTAACCTTTTAAAAGGTACTGCATTAAAAAAAAAGAAGATTTTAAAGTCAAATAAAGACCAGTCTCATATACATACATTGAGCATTAATGTATGAGTAGGAGTTGGAGTCAGAGACGGACTTAAAAAATTTCAGCGGTTGAAGTCGGAGTTAGAACTATTTTTTGACGACTCCACAACCCTGGTTGTAATACGAATTTGACAAGGTGGACTTAATAATTCACCTTGTCAAGACATTAAATAAGTCACAATTTACACTAGAGACATTTCTTGCCGGACAGACGAAGTTTGTTGGCGAGGGGTCGAAAAGGTAAAGTGTGTAGTACATGACTATCTGTACTGGACATTTTTTCATTTCTCTTTCTTATTTTTCGTAGTTAACCTAGCATTTATACATGCCACCGCCAGTTCGAAAAACTCAATACACTCACACTTTTTTACTAATACACTCACATTTTTCGCAATGGCAGCTCCAGTGGCAGCAAAAATTGCATGCGAGTGGAAATTTTGCACTTGCATGCCATTAAAAGACAAAACGATGAACAATGTTACCCTGTTTAAAATTTAATGCAAACTAACTGGATTATTGTCAAATTTTAATTAAAGTTTTGACTTGATAAATGTATTATTATGATTACTTTTTTGAAACGCGCATTACTAAAAGCAAGTTTGTCAATTATAGAGCATTAATATCACAGAAAAAAATAATTTTCATATTTGAATACGAAAATCGCATATTTGATTACAAAACTTTTTGAATTTTCTGCGATGACGATTTTTGCGGTATTGATAAAAAAGTTTGTATGTATAATTGTTAAATTTTTAGTCAACAACCAAGTTTATTGAGTCAATAAAAAAAGTTGTTACCCAAATAATTTTTTTCAACAAAATTTTTACTTGATTTGTTAAAATAAATTGTTGAAAATGTTGAATAAATCAAACAAAATGTTAATCGAATCTTTTTTTTTTATTTATTAATGATGATGTCATAAATTTTCATTTTTTATATTTTTATAAAAACATTAAAATTTATTATGCGGGGATAAGTAAGTTCCTATGCGCATTTCACTGGTTGTGTAATATGTTTATTAATCCTTAGTCCTTAATTTATTCCTTATTTGGAATTATGAAAATATGTTTGGTTCTTTTATTAAATACACTTTATTATTATTTTAATTTTAAAATATGTTTTCGAACAGCCGCTTGTGCGACTGTTCTTCTCTTGCTTTTATTTATGATTATTTCTTTTAAAATTATTCTTAAGTCTAGATACTTAAAATTACACTAATACTAAGGCATTTATTTTGAACAAAGAATCATTAATATGATACTTTGTTCAATGCCACTTACAAAACATTGTTGGGAATGTGCTAGTCAGCATAATCCCACCAATGAGTTTGGCGTGTGTGGACATTGTTGCTTCAACAAAGTGTGAAGCTCGCGTTACATACAGAAGGTATGGTAACAGCGACTAGTCAAACACACTACACCTCCCTTTTTCGGAAAAGAATAATCAATACGAATAATTGATTATTCTTTTATATATTACAAAAAATTTTGGTATACATATATATTTATTTAAGTAGGGGCTTTGTTGTCCAGTTCCTGTGACCTTTACATTTCCTTCCCCCTTTTCGAAAAATTGAAAACACCCAAAAAAAGTTTTCAGTTTCAAATGCTAATTACTCATGAAGTGTTAAAAAAAATTTGTTGTAAGTGACAAATAAATGCAATGAATTTAATAGAAGAATTTCTTCTAACATTGAATTAGGGAAGAAAAAAATATTTTGTTGTTATTAAAAAGATATTTTGTTGTAATAAAAAAAATAAATGCAATAAAGTTAATGAAGTGGTTTCTTCTAACTTTGAATTACAATTATAAGAAAAAAAAATTTTTTTTTTTTAATTATGTATTTATACAAAATAATTAAATTAATGTTTGTTTAATATATGTTTAGGAGGCTTTATTTACAAAAAAAAAATTAATTTTGGCCGTTTCTTGTTTTATTAAGTCAAAAGAAACGGTCAAAAGAAAACTTATTGAAAAGCAATTATTAACGTTAATGTGAAAAATTATAGGTTCACTATAATTAAAATGGGAAATAAAAAAAAAACATAAAAATGTTTTTGGATGTTCTAACTGATTGACTACACATTACTAGGGGAAAATTCTCCATTATGGAGGTTTTTGACTCTGTTCTTATGGACTGTGAACAGTTTACCGTTAGTATCCATCAATGTGCCATTATTTAAGAGGTCAATTTCTTTTACTGTGAAGGGGCCTTTATAGACTGCATCCAGTTTATGCCCTCCTTCATTGCGGACTAGAACAGAGTCGTTAACATAGAGTGTGGTTGGATTTGAATCTTCATTGGAGAACTTCTGTCTTAGAAGTTTAGCATTTTCAATTAGACTAGCGGCTCTACGTTGTGCTACTTGGAGTCTGAATTTGACTTCCTTTTCATATGCATCAACGTTATATATTGGGTCTATGCTGTTAGTATTGGTAAAATTTAGCTCTCTTGGGACTTTTCCATAGATTAATTCAAAAGGACAATATCCATGAGCTGTAGATGGAGTTGTATTGTAACAATATACAAAAAATTTTAACCAATTATCCCAATCGGATTTGTCTGATGACACATAAGATCTTAAATACTCGTTGAATGTTCTGTGAGATCTCTCAACAGTACCGAGCGTCTCATGATGGTAGGCTGTAGAGTTTAATTTCTCTATCTTCATCAGTTTGCATAGTTCCGTAAGTACTTGATTCATATATTCAGTACCTTGATCCGTTACTATGGTGTTCATTGGACCATATATTAAAATAAAATCTTCCATAATGGCTTTCGCTACATTTCTGGCAGATTTATTAATTATTGGGATAGCCACTAAGTATTTTGTTAAATCGCACATTATAGTCACAGCGTATTCATTCTGTGAATCTGACCGAGGAAGAGGTCCTATAGTGTCGATAATCACTCTTTGAAAAGCTTTTAAAGGAGTTGGTGTTAAAACGAGGGACTCCTTGCCTTTAACCGTGGTTTTGTTGGTTTGGCATTGAAGGCAATGTTTGACATACTTGGCTATGTCTCTAGTCATGCCTTTCCAATGATATTGAAGTCTAATTTTTTTTATCATTCGAGTTATGCCTGGATGTCCACCAGTAATGGGATCATCATGATATTTATGCATAATTCTTAGTTTTTCAGAATCAGAAGAAACTTTAGTAAGTTTTGGAACGAGCACAATAGTTAAGTTAAAATCTTGCAAGATTATATTACCTTTACTTTTGAAGGTTTCAATATCTGTTCCTAGGTAAAATAGCATACTGTCATCTAGTGAGAGTAGCAATGTTGGTAGACCAATATTATTAGCTATTTTTGCAAGCTTTAGAAAGAGGTGACCTAGGTCGACTTTTCTATTAATAATGAGGTCCGTCAACTTAAAATCGGAAAGAACTTGCTTCCCTTTATGGATAATTACTTTATCCTTAGTAAAATACAATCTAGGTATTTTACGGTGCTCGTGGGCATTTATAGCCTCATAAATTTTAAGATTATTTGATTCTGTTGGCGGTATAGAAGATTTATTTTTAATTGACACGCCTGCTTTAGTCTGAAGTCTGGTTGTAACCTTCAGAACTGTGTTGACTTCAATGTTCTTAATATCCTGAAACTCTATGCGTGACAGCGCGTCTGCCACTGTATTTTCCTGACCCCTAATATACTCGACTACAAAGTCGTATTCCTCGAGGTCAAGTCTCATGCGCGTGAGCTTGGAGGATGGATTCTTTAATGAGAATAGGTAGGTGAGTGGTCTGTGATCACTTTTGATCACAAACTTTTTGCCGTAAATGTATGGTCTGAAATATTTTACAGCCCAATGTATTGCAGTTAGTTCCTGCTCTATGGTAGATTTGTTACTTTCGCCTTTAGTGAAAGATCTAGAAGCGTATGAAATTGGCATTAGTGTACCGTGTTTTTCTTGGCTTAGGACAGCGCCACAAGCGTGTTTGCTTGCGTCTGTGGTAATAAAAAAATTTTTAGAAAAATCAGGGTATTGCAAAATTTTAGGACTTAGTAATTGGTTTTTGAGGTACTGAAATGATTTTTCACATTCTTCATTCCATTCGAAAGGTACATTTTTTTTCGACAATCTAGTGATATGTCTAGATGATTCAGCAAAATTTGGTATGAACCTTCGGTAATAATTACAAAACGCTACGAAGCGTTTAGCTTCATCACCATTTTTTGGTGTTGGATAGTTTTGTACTATGGAAAATTTGCTGTCATCAGGCAATATACCTTTGTCAGTACATTTGTGGCCTAAAAATGTAACTTGTGTACAGAAAAATGAACATTTATCTGGATGTAATTTCAGATTATATTTTCTGCACAATTCAAATACGTTTGTTAGATTACGTAACATGTGTTCCTTAGAACAACCAATTACTACTAGGTCATCCATATACACGAATGCTTGTGCCGGAGATAGACCCGAGAAGGCTAATGACATCATACGTTGAAATGAATTAGGGGCTATTTTAATACCATACGGCAATCTTTTAAATCTGAAAGATCCTTTATCAGTGGAAAAGGATGTAATATCTCTAGATTCTTCTTCAAGTTCTATTTGGTGAAAACCTGACATCAGGTCAAGACAAGAGAAGAATTTAGCTCTACCTAGTTGATCAAGAATATCGTCTATTCGAGGTAAAGGAAATTTATCAGCTACCAAATTTTTGTTAACTGCTCTGTAGTCTACTACTAATCTCCATCTTTTTTGAGTGGTACCAGGCAAAGGTTTCTTTGGTACTAGAAGTATGGGGCTGTTGTGATCTGAAATTGATGGTTCAATAATATCGTCTTTAATAAGCTTATCAACCTGGTTGTTTACTTCCTCTTTTTGAGAATGGGGTATTCTGTAATTTTTTATGTAAACAGGTTGTGTATTATTTACTTTAAGCTTTTGCTTATAAAAATTATTAACCGATATGTGTTCAGATTCTAAGGCAAAAATATCTATAAATTTATGGCATAAAGAATTTAAATCTTTTTCAACGAAAGATGGAAAGTTCCTAGACAGTCTTTCCATTTTTTCTTTAGAGTTAGTAGGCATAAAATTTTGTTTTGCGATTTTGTAATCTTTGAGATTTTCAGTAACAAGATTAATATCAGAAATTATTAAATCTTGCTCAGTGGTATTAATAATTTTTACTAGGGGGTTTGATTTAGAAGTAATAGTATTGGCGACATAAACGCCGTCTTGAATTGTTTGATATGGTATCAAAACGGTTTGTTCCGGTGATTCAAAAGGTATTGATCTTATAACTTCAGATCTGGCAGGAAGTGATATTGAATTTATGGAAGGACCGTTTCTAAGTGGTATTCCAATGTCATGATCAACTTCATTTGATCTAATAATCATTAAATCTTTATCATTGGAATATTGTAAAATACAATTATACTTTCGTATGAAGTCCATTCCAATAATTCCATCTGCCTGTATTTTGAAATCATCTTTAACTACATGGAAAATGTGTTTTATTAAATATTTGTCTATTTTTAATTCTGAACGTACACTACCTAACGTTGAAATTATGCCCTGGCCAATGCCGTTTAAGTTTTTTTTGTTATAGACATTTATAGATTCATTTAAGACTTGGTTGTGCTTGATGACAGAAATATCAGCACCAGTGTCTATTAGAAAGATAGAAGTAGTATCATTTAGAGTAGTTCTACAGCGCAAATAGCTACATAAATTTAAATTGATATTGTATGTTTTGGATTCTACTGAGTATTTAGGGGTGGTTGCCCGTTTCCCGAGTTGTCTTCTGCAGTTAGATTGATATTTCTGTTTTGATAATTATTATGGTTTGTATTGCGGTTTCTGTTATCGTTATTATTACGATTTGAACCTGAGTTATAGTTGTTGTTATTATTGCGATAAGAACCTGAATTATTGTTGTTATTACCATTATAACGGTTACTAAGGTTTCTGTTTCGATTGGAACCATTATTATTGTTCCTATAATTGTTGTTTGAAAAAGTATTATTTCTATTTAGGTTACTATTATTATTAGAACCTGGGCGTCTAAGACCATAACTAAGGATTGAATTTTCTTGACCATATATTTCGGTACAACTACTTATAAATTTAGTTAGTACTTCATTCATGTTGCAGAATGTTCCTGATTCCATGATCAGTTTGACTCTGTCGTTGGACGCATTTTTGGTTATTGCCGTTACTGCTGAACGAGTAGCATATTTATTAGCTATTTCATGAGGTAATCCGTCTCTAATATAGGCAGTTTCTAATTTTTTCGTTAATTCCTCCATTTCTTTGGCATAAGAATTAACGTTTTTACCGCTTTGTCTAACGCTCATTAATTTTGCGTTAATGACATCAACGGATTCTCCTTTTACTGTAGCTTTTAGTTTGGAAATGATTTCAGATAATGTTGATTCAGAAGAAATTAAATTTCTTGCTGTTCCTTTAAGTTTTGTTTTAATGAGGTTAACAGCTACTGACTCATGAGTTTCCTTTATCGAATCTACTAGGTTAATAGCATCGATAAAGCTCTGCAGGTTTTCAGAATTTCCATCGAAATCTGGGATTAACCTTGAGGCAGTATTTAGGAATTCTATGAGTGTTTGAGGCATGGTGGATTTTTGTTTTTGTTCTATTTCAGGTAAGCGATTGAACACTATTGGTTCATGAAGAGAGTGTGGGACAAAAACTTTAATATTTTTCCTATAACTTACGGAAATTAATTTTTCACGTAGGTCAGAATAAAAGGTCTCAGCAGATGTTTGATGTGCTTTTGTTAATCTACTATAATTTGTGTTTAGTAGTACTCTAAGCTTTTCTAACTGATTTTGGAGGATGTTTATATGCTTATTGACAGTTTCAGGTTTTGTATCCCTGTCAACGTTTAAGCATTTATGAGATTTAAGAAATTCTTCTCTTATTGCTTTAGCTTTAAATACAATTGTTTCCCATTCCATGAATTATGAGACAATTTGCATAAGAGGGTAAAACATATAAGACGATTGAATTTCTTTAAGTATTTGTACAATCAAGGCAATTATAACAAATTAGTAGAGATGAGCTACTAGATTTGGACATTTGGACATTAGTAGCGCTGAGGATGAACGGCTAGATTTACGCTTAAAATACTTTGATTGGACATATCTTGATTCGAAGCTTAACAGCTAGGTTAGGCCCTTTAGTTAGATTAATTTTCTTTTAAATAATATTTTAAAAATGTTTCTTCTTTTTCTTAATTTTCAATCAAATTAAGAATTTAAACTTTGCACTTTTTGTTTAAAGAGAAGTTCTTAATATGTAAGAACTGATAAAATTAGGAATATTTTTTCGCACAATAAAAAGGTTAGACTTTGTCTAAATTAGTTGCTAAGGATGCGGCTCTGGTGTAAGACTTTCTCAATGATCTTTTGTGTAGTTGATAAAGAGTAACTAAGAGTTGCGTAGCTATAAGACAAATAATTATTATAAAATAAACGGCTGGGAATTCAACTTTTACTATGATGTCATTAATGACATTAGCGTTTGGTTTTTCAACCTTTGAATCCGTACCGCCCATTGTAAGGAAAACTTGTAAAAATTAAGAATATTATTAGCTTATTACGCAAAATAAAATGAGGAAGAGTTTAATTATTAATAAAGACAATCAAGAGGAATTCTATAGGGGTTTGATGTGTCTATCTTAATAGAAAACAATTTTGGTATTAATCTAGTGACTATAGTAATATTTGAAGATGCGCCAGCGATATCTTGGCAAAATCAGTACTATAGGAGGATTCACTTTGATTAATGTTAATTAGTTATAAGGCTGAATTATTTATAAGGCTGAATTGTCGAATTCATTTATAGCAGAGTGTGCTGAATTAAAAAAAATTAAGAATAATAATTGTGTCGCAAACAACTGGAGTTTTTATAAGAATGATATAAATTATTTTAAATAAAATAAAAGAAGGATTTATTAAATAAAGAATATAAATTTTATCCACTGAATTATTTTAGTGGAAGAATTATCATTATTATATATCCAGTAGAAGGATATAATCAAACTATTTGAAGTGATGGGGCCTTTTTATAATTAGGTTTAGGTAAATTAACTTAGAGAGATTTATAAAATTAGCAAAGATAGTTACTATATTAATACCATAAATAGGTATTACTCAATAAAGATACTTTGTATTCGAAAAGAGAGTTGAAATGTTTAAGCTAAGCTTTTTGGAACTGTTACGTCCGTTAGTGGCTAGACCGTTTACATTTGCAATGGCAAGCTTACATTAATTTTTACTTAGACTAAGTTTACACGGCCAGCGACTTGTTAGTTTGTCTTTAATGTCCTGGGGCGTATTAGTTCTTAAATTTAAAGGAACTTATGTCATAACGACCGTCACCATTGTTGCAGGGTGATTAGTGGTCATGGCATAAGTCGGTCATCACCAAGTGATGATCGAGAACGGTTAGATCTTTTTGGTTATACCACTGCAGGGACACGTATGTATACAGCGGTGAATTAGTTTTTAGTAGAAGTGTTATTTAATTATTGATTTTTATTTTATTATACCATTTTTAATGGTTATTTAATAATGATTATTAATTTTTCTTGTTAGGGTTAGTTGTTAAAAGGTTAAAAGTTATATATAAAAAGATTTTAGAAATATTTCATTTCTCAATTTTTAACTTTAAATTTAAATCATATAGTTAAGTAGAATAAATTTTTTAATTAATTTAAAGAAATTGTTTTACCATTAACAGTCAGTGTTTTTGTTTTCATCTGTTTTCATGTCTGATTATTTTTAAACTTTAATTAAAACATTAAGTTACTTTACGTTAATTTTATTATTATTTTTTTTGTTTGTATAGAAATTAACACTAAAAAAAATTTTTTTTTGTTTTTATTTACGTTACACAAGAGTTTTGTTGTTTAAAATAATTGTTTTTGCTCTATCAAATATGATTTTTGTAGAAAAATTAAAACTTTTAATTATAAAAAAAAAATTAAATAAAATAGATTAAATAAAGAATTTTGGATCCAATTATGCTGTCGTGAAGTGTTATTAAAAAAAAATTTATTTTTTTTGTAAATCCTTTTATTTATTTATTTTTTTTTTTTGTAAATCCTTTTTATATTTTTAATATGAAATATATAACGATGTTTATCAGGTGTTGTGAGGTTAAAAATTTTCATTAATTTTTTTTTATTTGACTACTTTATTTTTAATTTTATTTTAGAAGTTAGATATATGCTTTTATTTTACTTAGAACTTTCAACATTTTTGTATTTTATATTTTTTTTTTAATTATTTCTTTTTGTTTATAATGTGTAATGGTTCATATAGTAGCAATATTACATATATAGATTAATACATAATATGTATATAAACTATTTTTGTTTTCTTATTAAAAGAATTATTAATGTTTAGCTTTATGTTTCCTGAGATTCCACCACTTTTTTTTTTATTCCCTCGTTGGCTGGTCCTTGGCCGACCAGACTGGCAGGATCGCCATGTAATATGTTTATTAATCCTTAGTCCTTAATTTATTCCTTATTTGGAATTATGAAAATATGTTTGGTTCTTTTATTAAATACACTTTATTATTATTTTAATTTTAAAATATGTTTTCGAACAGCCGCTTGTGCGACTGTTCTTCTCTTGCTTTTATTTATGATTATTTCTTTTAAAATTATTCTTAAGTCTAGATACTTAAAATTACACTAATACTAAGGCATTTATTTTGAACAAAGAATCATTAATATGATACTTTGTTCAATGCCACTTACAAAACATTGTTGGGAATGTGCTAGTCAGCATAATCCCACCAATGAGTTTGGCGTGTGTGGACATTGTTGCTTCAACAAAGTGTGAAGCTCGCGTTACATACAGAAGGTATGGTAACAGCGACTAGTCAAACACACTACAGTTGCTTAGGCCAGATCATCAGGAAACCTTATCCAAAGACTTTGGCAAAACTAAATATATTCAAATAAAACTGTAAAACAAATGAGAATTATGAGCTATTTAAAAATGGACAAGAGTTAAAATATTGTCTTTACTTCGATTCAAATATTTTTTTTATTGAATATGAAGAAATATTTAATTATTTCATTATTAAATATGTTTTATTGAGTGCTATTTTGTAAAGTGTCAATTTGATAAATTTTTTCTTTGAATCAAACAAAAAGTTTGTTGACCTAAAATTTTATTTTTAACAAACTGTGTTGTTAAAAATTTTCTTGAGATATTTTTTTCTGTGATTGTTAAAATAATGCTTATATAAATAAATGTAAACCATTCCCCCAAAAATGTGGTTATATGATTAGCTCGGTAACTCTCTTTGTTTTTTTTTTACTTTTTTTTTTAATTTGAGAAGTAAACAAATTATCTCAAGTTTGCGCTTCGACGACATTTTGAAAATGTACTCGTAGTGGCATATGTAAACACAAAAGCAAATGGCATGAGATTCGACAATTTCAAACGATTTTTCTTTGATAATATGTATACAAGAGTGGCATGCCACTACTTGCATGTGTAAAGGCAGGGTTACATCTTTATATTATTTTTCTGTCTGACTTCATATGTAAACGCTTCAGGTAAGATTAAAAGAGAATTCAAAAAATGTCCGGCAAGAAATGTCCCTACTAAGGCCTATCCAATAGGTCTGCTTAAGAAGCCAGATGTTTGATTTGTTTATTCCTCAACGATGTCAAAAGTTGTTTACTTTTTCCTTATACATGTATATTTTTGTTTTTTTGCCACACATACATGCACACAAAACACATTTTTCCTTTTGTTTCCTCTATGTAGTAGTAAGATTTTGACAACGGTGAGGAATTTGTTGTTTTTTGTGTTGTTTTATTGTTGTAGAGGTAAGCAGACCTATTGCATAGGCCTTGGTCCCTACTGTAAATTGGGACTAAAGCTACGGTCACACTTATTAAATATTTGATCAAATAAGCGTAACCCCTACTTTTGTAAATAGTTAGTGACATTTAAAATGGTCTTAATATTACAAAATAAACTAATTATAATACTAGACATAGCAAAAAACAGTTTTTTGTAAGATGTGGTATTTTAATCAAAATAAATATTGATATTAAGTGAAATGATATTTTAATTTGGTTGTTGGTCCCGTTTTTTTCGTCAAATATTTAATAAGTCTGACCGTAGCTTAAGCAACTTAGCGCCCTTAACTTTTATTTAAATAAGAGCTAAAAATTCAATTTTGTATTTTAATAAATTTTAAAGACATATTGCAAATTCGTGCTAATTTAAAAAAAAAAAAAAACTGAAAATCATATCCTATTTTATTAAAAAGTAAAAAATCAAGTATGTATCTATAAAAACCTTAAAATGACTGCCAGAAAATTATCAACTTTGAACTAGTATACATAATAATATGGTTATCCAATAACCAAAATAAGGGTTAAAAATTTTATGCTTCATTTAAATTAAAATAATAATAATAATAATTTTTGGCAGAATTACCCAGTGTTATGTAATATATTTTTTGTATAGCACATTTTAACTTAATATTTATTGTAATTAAAAGACTAGCGTAACTATGTAGTTATTAACCTTTTGTATAAACAATAAAAGATATGTGTGAGAAATATATAAAATAAATATATTAACTATAAGAATGTGGGAAATATTTCTTTTTAATAAATTATATAATTATTTTAAACATTTTTTCGAATGAGCTTCTAACCTAGCGTTTCCACATGCAAGTACAAGTTCGAAAAACTCAATACACTCACACTTTTCTACTAACACCATCACATTTTTCGTACTTGCAGCTCAACTTGCAACAGAATTTGCTTGCAAGTAAATTTTTGACACTTGTCGCAAGTAAAATGACAAATGAAGAAACAGTGTTGCCGTGGATGACTTTTGTATCAATCTTCTAGTACTTAGTAAAATAAAAGTTATGTTTATACCGGATTTTCTGTGTATTTATAAAAAATAACTAAAAAAAAAAAGAACAACTATACAACAACGCATCAAAAAAATTGTTTATCAAAATATTTTCTCTGTAACATTATGATATCGCCACTACGGCAATACTGTAGTCACATATTTTATAAAATAAACATAATTTTTTCATCAAGATGGACAGAAAACAGAAACCCAAAACCATGGTGGAATAAGCAGGTGGCATCGTTACGGCAACAAATACAACATTACAACAAAAATGGAAATTACATAACCGTTTACGTCAAAAAATACATTAAACAAAAATCAAAGCGTGCCGTTGAACGTGATGAAATAAATAAATTTTTAGCCAATTTTTATTTAATTATGGTCAATATCTTATCAAAATTATCAAAAACTTTAATAAAAAACAAAAACCACAGCACAAAACGTGGACTTTTTGTAAACTGTTCAACGTATAGTTACGAGGAGGTGCATTCCCCAGGCACATTAGATGATGTCTTGTGGGATTTCAACAGGTTAAGAATGGTGCTAAAAGACAGCGCGTATCTTCTTTATCTGCAGGCAACCTGATATTTCTACTTTTGGATCGAATGGAATCGATAATAACCGATTTGCAATTTTGGCTCAAATCAACATTGAACAGGAGATTGGGTCAAAGGCCCAACATCGTGGACTGACTGACTTAAAAGCCAAGTAAGAGTAAAAGAAAGACCTTTTTTCCTCCTATCATGTTATATCATGTGAATGAAAAAAGTTAAGTTTAAGATTATTAATAAGAGTCGAAACAGATGCAAGCTTTTCTTTAAAGAATGTTACCGGTGTCAAAAGTGGAGTCATACGGCTCGTAACCGTATTGGGGAATTTCTGCTGTGTTAAATGTGAAAGGAAACACGCCCCCGGGGAGTGTTCGGTTGTGATGGGTGATGGTAATGCCCCTGTTTGTGTCAATTAAAAGAATAGTGATCACACTGCCAATATAAGGGTTGTCGGTTTTTTTTTAAATACAGAAAGGACAGAAAGACTCGGATTAAGTCGGCTTTGACGAGATCTCAAGGGTTTAAACATGTGGCAGTCTATACTGTGCAGAGTGGTTTAGTTCCGGGGAGATCATATGCCAGCAACATTTACGATGCTAATAATTCGTGCAATGGGGTTAATAGACCAGCTATTATTGATAAATTTCTCGGGATAGCGGAATATTTTGGGGTAGAGTTTTTGGAGGCAAGAATCTCGAGATATCTTCAGAATTATAGATCATTACCAAGGGATGTCGCGAAGTAGGAGTATAGAAAGCTTCTTCAGGAAGTTCTGGCTGAATATGGCACGTAATAATTTGCGCATCATGACTTTTAACGTTAGCTATCTTTTGGAGACCAGTGGAGAGGATGTGGCCTTTATTCAGCAAACAAGATGTAACCTCCTTTTTCGTGACTTTGACTGCATTTCGCAGTATTTTTATTCCTGACGTTGAGTTTGAGGGCAGTTTTATTGAGTTGGAAATGGTTTGCTCATCACAATGTAGGTAGATTCTTCTAGGTATACCTAACTACTATAGTATTTATATTTCGTGTAGTTTACTAAAAGCGGGTTGGAATAACATCAGAAAATTTTCTTCGTTCTTTTATGGGACTATAATTGGCGGAGATCTGAATGCCATAAACATCTCCTGGGGAGACATTATTAAAGATTTTGATAAGGGAAGGGGTAGATCAGACAGGCGAGAATGTTCAATAGCAGGCTGAAAAATATAAACCAGGCCCGAATGCTTATAGGCAGATTAATAGTGTAATAGGAAATATGAGACGTTAGCATTTACCCAGGTTGTTTGTGAATGATGACGTGTATATAGGGGACTATGATTTGATGATTTAATTTAGCCATCACCATGGATTTACTCCACTAATACTAATTCTTCCCGAGCATCATTGCTTCGATATCTTTTTCACTGAAACGCTTATATGCACTAGGTTGTTATCTACCAGTTAGTGTTAAGAAAAAAATTGGTTTTCTCTGTCTGCATGCCCGTTTTCCTCTATGGAATGGAAATATATACCGGTACTTCGCAGCGCAACCTGGAAAGACTAGAGCATTGTTTTAGAAGGATGGTGAGATATGTATATGGGCTTAAATATAGAACCCATATAACAACATACATAACATCATTTCTTGGCTGTAACTTTCCATGTTTTATAAACATGAGAATTTTGCTTATGTTATATAAGGTAATTAGGACTAATTGTCCACCATATCTGAGACGTAGGTATCTACTTATTTGGTAACTCTACAAGAACTCATGTTCTTGTTTCTCCGCGATATGATACACTTATAATAAAAAGATCGTTTGTGGTAAAATCTATTAATTTATGGAACTCTTTAATTCCTTATTCGAAGCGAAAATTTTCGTATTCCGTTAGGAAGTTTAAGCATTTGATTTTAAAGCAGTTGTAAAATTTTCTTTTTGCTGTATAATTCTGTTATTTTGTTGTCAATCGGTTTCCATATTAATTATTATTTTTGATTGCTTTCAACTTTTGTGCAATAGGGGGGGTTTTTACATATTAAATATTTATTTTTCCTCCTTTCAGATAGTATTTTTGTTATCCAAAATGGAATATGTTATAGGATAATTTGTAATTTAAGTTATATTTGCCACTTGTTATATTTTTCTGGTTTATTGGCCCCTAAGGGCTTAAAAACTCAAGTAAATAAATAAATGAATAAATATTATTAAAACAATCTGATGTTGACTGTCAGATATAGTCTTTACTTCACCGAGTACCGATAAATATTTATTCATTCAAACAGGAATTTAGGGCACTAGATAATGGGGATAGATTACACTTTACTAGTTCATTGGAGCTTCTTTCGATGACAAAGTCTTTAAACGCAGAGAAATCGGCAGGGATTGATGATGTATCTAATTACTTTTGAGGAAGATTTCACCAAAGGCCTTAGAGTATTTGTCGGCTACTTTTAACCATTGTATAAACAATGGATACTTTCCTAATTCTTGGTAAATTGACAAGATTTATTTCCTTCAGAAGAGACCTAATGACTATGATATAAAAAGTATCTAATTACCTTTTGAGGACGCTTTCACCAAAAGCCTTAGATTATTTGTCGGCTACTTTTAACCATTGTATACACAATGGATACTTTCCTAATTCTTGAAAAATTGTTCTTGGCCAATATCCATGTTATCGGATTTAGGGAAATTATTTGAAAGGATTGTTGGGTCGAAGATGGAGTTGGGTGTCAGTTTTAATTATATTCCTCAGAATCAGTTCGGTTTTCGGAAGGGTCATTCTTCTTCTCATGCTTAACTAAGGTTTCACGACGACGTGGTGCGTAATCTCTGGGACGAACGGTGCACGATGTCTGTATCATTGAACATAGAAAAATCATTTGATCGGGCTTATCAGAATGTCAAAATTCTTAATCTAATACGAATAGATTTCGACCCATTTTTGGTTAAAATATGTGTTCGCAAAGAAATCGAATTTAAATGCTGTTTCACAGGGTTCGATTTTAGCTCCTTTACTTTATAGCATTTTGGTGTATGATTTTCCTCACTCATTCGATGGATCGTATGCTAACGACTCATTGCTACATGCTCACCATTCTTACACGGTCATGACCTTGTCGATGGCCCAGGTCGATGATTTCTATAGGGAATGGGGTATTTAAATTAACCTCTTAAAGTCAGTGGCCATATGCCTAAGGAATGCTTCGGGAAAGTGCCCCATCATGCTGTATCGGTTAGTCGACGCCTGAGGTTGTCTTTAAATAGCACAGATATTCCTTTCAGGGACAGAATAAGATATCTTGGCCTGAACTTTAGTAAGCTTTTTAAATTTAATGCACATGCGCAAAATGCGGCTGCAAGGGCTCGAGAGTTTAGGTCTATGTTCATGATAGTATTGTTAAATCGCCATTTGAGAAGAAAATCAAAGTTATTGATCTATAAGGTTGTTTTATGGATTTCTTATCTGGTTTACGATTTGTCCCACGATCGCTAGTAAACTTAACGTAGTGAAATTGTGTATTGCGGCTATGCATAGGTCATAATTTTGAAACGTATAATAGGCCCTGACATACAGGGGTGTTCTGGAAATCGAAAACGCAAAACGCAAGAATTTTAAACGTCGTTTTTTAATAAGATTTCTGTAATAAAATAAATTTATGACAAATATTATACAAATATTTCTCTATAAAACAGAATTTTATAACAAAAGTTACCTGGTTGAATTGTTGAATATCGCTTAGGAACAGATTCATAGCCAAGAAAATATCGATGATTTAAATGATGAGCTTGAAACGGTGTAGGATTCGTTGTTGCATTATGTATTAGGTCCACTGTTGCGATAATAAATTCATTTGCTTTTCTTTTATTTTCCTTTCTATGAGAGAGTGGGTAGAGTCGCATTCCATTTGTGGGTGTCACACTACTAGATATTTGTGTTCGATTGTAACATTTTTTTCCTCGGAGTGTGATAACAGAGCCTTTGACAATACAACATTTCTATTCTGAAAGAAGCAACCATCGGAGTAGATAATGATATGATTAATATTTGGAGACTGAATAACTGCGTTTTTCAAATGGTTTATAATGCAAGTTGCAAAAGTGGATGCCACAAGATTCGTGGAAAATGACGTTATAAATTGTCAATTTATGTACTTGCAGCTCAATTTTGTAGTACGAAGCACTAGCTTTAAGCTGTGGTACAAGTTTAACTGCTTGCATATCTATGCAAAAGAGCAAACATAATCCATACTTTGAACTTTCAAT
This sequence comes from Pollenia griseotomentosa, assembly GCA_963931875.1. NCBI lineage: Eukaryota > Metazoa > Arthropoda > Insecta > Diptera > Polleniidae > Pollenia > Pollenia griseotomentosa. The sequence goes on from OZ007560.1 coordinate 29,433,837, forward strand.
ATCATTTTCCTCTTCAGTTTTCATAAGCTCAATCTCTTTTCGGTGTTCATCAAACCGATCTTGTGATATATTCTTAGCATTATATTTTTAACACAAATCACACTGATCGTTCCTGGGCTTAAATAATGAGTAATTGACTTTTTTGATTGTTTGCATGAAATTTGGAAATGATACAGGAAATATTCCATTTTCTTCGTTTGCTTTGCATTCCAGTAAATATAGATCAAAAATTTCTTTGAATGACTTGAAATCTGACTCGAAATATATTTTGTTTGTATATTTTCGGCGATAATGTGAATCTATTTTTGGGATTTTTTCTAACCAGTTTTCCAAAACCCTAAGTCGTTTTTCATAGCTCAATTTTTGGACTCTTTCGTTTACATTAAGTCGTGTCTGTCTTTTAGAGTTCCTTTGCATATCAGTCCATTTGCTTGCCATAGTTTCAGATATACCTAAAGTATTGAAAAACATTTGACTGCAGACTTGTTTCCGAGTTAAATTATGATTTAAGTAATACGATTTTGTATTACAACGTCGAGAGTCTTCTACGAAAATCCGTTTTCTTTCTGAATATTTAATAAGACCATTTAAATAAACTTTTTTCTGGTCCCAAGACATATGCCAGAAGAGATCAAATATCTTCTTTCGTTCATTTTCCGAAAAAGAGGAACAGTGCCGGAGTGTACTTCTTTTTGCAAAATTTTGAGATACATGCTTCCTTCAATGTTCTCGGCATTTGTGTGTAACATATGGGTAAAAACATATGAAATCAACCAATGAGTTGACCGCACCGATTTCGAATTGGATGAAATTTGGTACGATGGGAAAGTTAAACATAATAATAGCGTTTGCCAACTTTCAGTGTCTTAGCTCTCCAACTTTCAGAATTATGGCCATTCCAAGTTGGAAGAAATCAATAAAAATGCACTCAGATGCCTTAACACAATTTTTAATATCTCGAAAAGTATTCATTGTACGTTAATAATAAATAATTCCAAAAAAATTTTTTTTTTAATTTTCGATCAAGGATAATGTAAATAAAAAAGGAATAAAATTTCCAAAGGATATATCTCGAAAATCAATATTTTTAAAAATTTCAAAAAAATATATGTTAATTCTTATTATGGATAACTATCTTGCCGCGATGTGGTGGCTTAAATGCTGGCTGTAGTGAATGTCTTGTGACTTGTTTCGGCTAAGCCGGATTCTGAATTGTTTCGGCAAAGCCGGAACAAGTTGGAAGGCATATGCTCTAAGGCCAGCACGACTAAGGGTTATCCATCCTCCCATCCCCCATCCCATTACCTATAATCCTATCTATTCCCCCTTATCTCCCATATCCCCCACTTTTAAGGTCAAGGTGGTAGACAGCAGTGCCGAGGACCTGAATGGCTGGTTAGTGGTTAAAGAAACTGTTCGTGAACAGCTTTCCTCTGGCGCCGATGGCAAGGGTCAGTTGTAACTTTGGCCTAGTCCGTGCAAGCCGTCACTGCGCGGACGGTCCTTTTCTTTACGGCTCACTCGTGGGACCAAAAACTGGACAAATTTTTTTAAAAAACAAAAGGACGCGACTCTAGGAGTCGATGCAGGGAATATCTCTAATAACTCGGCAGTTTCGGTGTCAGATCTAGACGCCGATTGGCTGAGTATCCATGGAGATATTCTTGAGCAGGAAGGTCAGTTATTGACAGAACTGACAGAGACAAGAGGAACGAACGACCCCCCAGTCGGTTCCCCGCCTCGAACAGGAGTCTCGGAAAGACTAGATGGTCTAGCTCTGGGATCTGATGATGAGCATGAAATAACAATGATTTCGGCTCATGATCAGGACCATAGGGCTGGGTCATCGACTCCTGAGGTCACACTCGAGATAGGGAGCGGAGTAGCGGGTGTATCAAAAACTATTGTATGGCAAGATGCGACAGAACAGGTCACATCAGAAGGCCGAACGAGCCTTGAAAAAGCCAAGAGTGGTGTAAGAGCCTCCTTAGCCTTTCTAGAAAAGATAGCTAAGAAAGACTCCTCACTACACGATGGGTGGGATAGGCACTTGCTGAGGAAGCACAGGAAGAACGTTGCCAGATTCGAACGAATCCACGGATCTGTCGGTGATATCCTAGGCATTCCCTATCCTGCGGGATACACAGCAAGGGCTGCTGAGGGCTCAAATGTTGTCAGTAAAGATAACGAACCCTCAGCAACCCCTGTTGATGAATCCTCAAAAAATTCGGGAACTCAGAAGGAGGGTACGAAATCAACTCTTGGTCCTCTAAACCGAGACAGTATGGTCACGGATAAGGGAACCAAGCCTGTTGACGTAATACCCACTACTAGTTGCGCGATGAGGACTGGTAAAGTCTTGGTAATCTCCGACAGTCCCTCCCAAGGGGAAGTCACAAAAGGGATTACTGGGACAAACCAGCCAACATCTGCAGGGAAATCGGGTAATCACCGACAGAGCTCTGCTAAGGCCCCCAAGAAAGGGGTACTTAAGAGAGTTAGGTCTGGTGATGACCAGAAATCCCCAGCGGCTAAAAGGAAGGATCCCCGAAAGGAGATCACTAAGAGGATTGGCTCCAGAGAGGACCAACCCTCCACATCAAGGAAGCTAAGGGAGTCGTCAGGTAAGGACGGTATTCTGGCAGCTGTCATTGATCGTATGGATCCCGATGGAAGGATCAGTGTCGAGAAATGGCAGGTGCTAGAAAACAAACTGCTTGACGAAATCTTTAGCGTTAAAGGAAGGCCGGACGAAGTATCGTTTAAAGGGGCTGACTGGATAAGAGGTGTCAAAACTGTCAGTTGCGGCAATCTAAAGACCTTTGAGTTTTTAAAGGCTGCAATCGGCAGGTGTGGCAGCGCTTGTCCTGAAGCCAGATTGGACGTAATACTCGCGTCTGAGTTGCCATTAAGGCCGGTAGTCACGGTATGGATTCCTCCACCTATTAAACCGGTGGAGGTCATACTGGGGTTACTGGCCAACCAGAACAACGGGCTCTTTACAGGACAGTGGAAGATGGTAGCTTCACTGGGTTGTAAGGAGAACTAAGGTAGAGACTTCCGGTTCGCAGTAGACCGAGAGTCTCTAAGGAAGCTGAAATCAATGGGAGGGGTTGCTGTATTCGGGTTAGGGTCTGTCAGATTTAGGTTTCCTAAAGATGATAGATCCTAAGAGGCTGAAAGTGGTGCAGATAAACTTGCACCACTGTGAAGCGGCCTCAACCGAATTGGCAACCCACCTCATTGACAACAACGTGGACGTGGCCTTAATCCAAGAGCCCTGGATTAACAAAAACCGGTTAGTTGGATTAAAGGTCACGGGGTATACCTTGTTCGTATCCCGCTCGGAGGAGAAGGTACGAACTTGTATATTGGCAAGAACTGAGCACAATTTTATGTTTTCTCATTCTCTCAGTAACGGAGACCTCACGGTTGTGACAGGGAAGGCCAGGGACAGATCAGTCCTGGCACTGGCATCGGCATACTTACCATACGAAGCTGTCGATCCACCTGGTGAGAAAGTACGAGAGTTGGTGGAGCACTCAGGCAGAAGCGGCTTGAGACTGGTACTGGGATGTGATGCCAATGCACACCACACCCTATGGGGTAGTGCCGACATCAACAAGAGAGGTGAGTCTATGTTTGATTTTATTATTGCCAGCAATCTTTTTATCTGCAACAGGGGGAATACACCGACGTTCAGAACTAGAGATAGGGAGGCAGTGATAGATATAACACTGACGAACTGCAGGGAATTAGTGGAGGACTGGAAGGTGGCGTTGGATTTTTCCTTTTCTGACCATAGTCGCTTGTCCTTTAGTCTGATATTTGAGGGGTCGAAAAGGTGTCTTTTTCGGGATTGGTTCAAAGTAACTTTAGAGTTACAGGGGACTGGGGGTCGACTCCGACCGGTGTGGAGCGGCTGGTGAGCACCTTTACGGGGGTATTGACCAGTAGCTATGAGCGATCCTGTCCGTTAAACTTTCCGGGCAGGCGTACACAGCCAAGATGGTGGACAGACGAGTTGAGGACTCAAAGGTCCACCGTCAGAGGGCTGTTCAATAGGGCGAAGTATACGCGTAAGGAGGAAGATTGGAGTAACTTCAGGTTGAGTTACGGGAGGTATAAGAGAGATATTAGAAGGGCGAAAAGGGACTCGTGGATTAAGTTTAGCGAGTCAGTTGAATCCGTGAATGAAATGCCTAGGTTCAGGAGAATTTTATCCAAGGACCCGGTGGTCCCTGGATTTATTCAGAGACCGGACGACTCATGGACGGAATCTGGCTCTGAATCTCTCTGTCTGCTTATGGAAACTCACTTTCCGGGGTGTGTGGATCCTGGGTCGGGGGAACAGGTTGTATGTGGTGACCCCTTCTCTGGGTCGGGCTCGGACGGTGGGGAAAGGGAGACGGTGGGAGATATGATCACCTTGGATAAGGTAACATGGGCGGTGAATACCTTTGGGTCCTACAAATCGGCGGGACCAGATGGTATCTTTCCGGCGATGTTACAGAATATCGGGAGATCATCACTCCTGGTGTTGGTGGAACTGTTTAGGGTATGTGTGCTGAACGGGTACATTCCTAGAGGGTGGAGGGAGGTCAGGGTAGTTTTTATTCCCAAGGCGGGTAGAACCGGTCACTCTAAACCCAAGGATTTTAGACCAATCAGCTTATCGTCTTTTCTTTTGAAGACGTTGGAAAGACTGATTGATCTACATCTGAGGACGAAGATTGACGCCGGCATCATCAGCGGCGCTCAACACGCCTATCTTAAGGGTAGATCTGTTGAGAGTGCGTTGCATGATGTGGTGGGTTATGTTGAGCGAACCAAGGAATACACCTTGGCGGCATTCCTGGATATAGAGGGCGCCTTTAACAATTTGAGGATAGAGGCTATTAGGCAGGCACTGTTTGATCAGAGGGTTCCGTTGTTCTTGGTCGAATGGATAACTAGGATGCTAAGCGGCAGGGTTATTCACTCGGACTGGGGAAACGAACGTTTGAGGAGATCGGTGACTAGGGGGACCCCACACGGGGGAGTTCTCTCACCCTTATTGTGGCTCTTGGCCGTCAATGTCGTTCTGAGACGTTTTGACAGAATGGGTCAGAAGGTCGTAGCCTACGCGGATGATGTGGTGATATTGGTGTCGGGCAAGTTTCTGCCGACAATTAGCGACATCATGCAAGGGGCGCTGGGCGAACTGTCGGCATGGGCGAGTGATAAGGGACTGGGAGTTAATCCGGGGAAGACGGAGTTGGTTCTTTTCACTAGGAGGTACAGGGTGGAGGATTTTAGGCTACCGGTACAAGGAGGAGTGGAGCTTAGACTATCTGATAGTGCTAAGTATCTGGGAGTTTTTCTGGACAGCAAGCTGTCATGGGGAAGGAATACTCAGGAGAGACTTAAGAGGGGTCTCAATGCCTACTATGCTTGCAGATCATCGATAGGTAGGAGTTGGGGATTCCGGCCGTCAGTGGTGGGATGGCTGTACACTTCGGTGGTTAGACCCATTCTTACGTATGGATGCTGTGTTTGGTGGGAGTCATTGAGATTGGCTAGTCGTAGGAACCTTCTTTCTAAGGCTCAGAGGTGTGCTTCAATGGGCATGACAGGTGCCATGAGGAGTACTCCTCAGGCGGCCCTGGACGTCATTCTACATCTTCTGCCTATTGAGCAGTATGTGATGGGAATGGCGGCCAGGAGTATTCTTAGACTGAGGGAATCAGGACTGATGGGGAATGTCACTCAGGGTCACTCACGGATCCTGAGTGAGATTGAGGCGTGTGGCTATTGCCTGGGACCTCCCGGATCCACAGATTATGTGGGCACTAGGGTGGATTTTGGGCGGCTGCCGGAGGTAATAGTTCCTTCTAGGGAGAGCTGGTCAGGTAGGGGCAGATTATTTAGTGGATTTGCTATTTTCACTGATGGCTCGAAGATGAGGGGCACGGGTGCGGGGGTCTACATTGAGGATCTGAACATCAGAAGGTCATATAGGCTTCCTGAAGACTGCAGTGTTTTTCAGGCGGAGGTTCTGGGGGTCATGAGGGCCGTGGAACTGATAAGGGACAACATTGATAGAGGCTCGGAGGTCACTATATATGTGGACAGCCAGGCGGCTCTTATGGCCGTAAGGGGCTGTTATGTGAACTCCAAGCTGGTTGATGATTGTAGGAAGGCTCTTGGAGCAGTCTTAGGGGAGTATTTGCTAAGGTTGTGCTGGGTGCCGGGTCACTGCGACATAGTCGGCAATGAGGTTGCTGATGGGTTGGCGAGACAGGGCTCTGAGATGGAGGATCCTAACTGTTTGGAGGCGGTTAGGCCTCCAATGGCATTCTATTTTGGAAGAATCAGGGAATGGATTGTGGGCGCGACCAATCGGGCCTGGGGGAACCGAACGGACTGTCGGGTATCACGGACGCTGTGGCCGGTGCTTAGTAGGTCCGATTCGGTTTTGCTGATGGGCAGGAGTAGGGTCTGCGTTAGGACCATGATAGGAATGATCACGGGCCACTGTATGATAGGCAGGATGGCGGTGAGGATGGGATCCGGATTGTCGGATATGTGCAGGTTGTGTGAGGACCCTGAGGAGTTGGAGACGGTGGAGCACATTCTGTGCCACTGTCCCAGGTTGCAGGGCAGCAGGCGGAGGTGGCTGGGCAGTAGATTCCTGGGCGAATTAGGGGATGTCTCGGGTTGCGGACTCGAGAATCTGATAGGATTCGTAATGGGGATGGCCTGGCTGCGCGAGAGTAGGCTGGGTGCTGGACGCACGTAGGGCGTATTTGGTTGAGTAGGATTTCTCTCGGGTTTGGTCCGGAACCTTCTTTCTTTCTTTCTTATCTATCCTATGCTTTCTCTGTTTATTTCACTAACTTTCTATCTCTCTAGGGCTATCTCTGAATAAGGCATCACAATGGACCATATTGGTCTCTGGGTGAGGGTGTGAAGGAGACTTCACACCGGCCTTTCTACCTACCTACCTACCTATTATGTTTTGTACTGCCAAATTTCAATGTGGAGTCTTTATTACAACATGAGTTATTAGGAAAAAAGCAGGCGAAGGTTTATGTATTTCATGAAATGTACCTAAATACAAAAAGGTGACAAATTACAAAAAGAAGGACAAATCAAATTTAACGGAACTTTTTCGACTTTATAACCTAGGCGAAATATTTATTGCCTGTTCACACAAAAAATGTAAAAATATTTTATGACCTGTGGCCGGCTTATTGGCAGTAGCAAATTCAGTCCCTATTTAAAAAACATTTTATGACCCGTAGTTCACGCAAATTTTCCAATTCAAGAAAAGCAAGGCGTTTATTTTTTTACCTGAAATCTATTTTTTTGTACCAAAAAAAAAAAAACCGTATAAATAGTTCAGAGACTCTAAGTCAAACTTCAGTTGAATACTAGATTTCATATGTGCTAAACGTCAAAGTGTTATAGTGTTAAAGTGACTTGATCGTTTGAAAAGGCAAAAAAAAGAGACTAAATATTTAAATAAATTGTAATTATTGTCAATACAAAAAAGTCGTGCACAATTCATTCGGATAAAAACATTACGATCTCAAATAAAATTTGTGGGACATGTAGAATAAAATTTTCGCATGTGAAGAAATCTAATTTGGAAGAAGGTTCAGACATAAACGAAAATGTAGATACTTTCGATGACATTGCGTCAGGCACGGAAGAAGATGACATTGCGTCAGGCACGGAAGAAGTTGCTATTTCAAAATTAAATCAATCTTTACATTATCTGGAACAATCTCCGATAATAAAGAAGAAGTTACATGAAAAACGGTACAGAGATGCAAAATTCAGGAAAATAAGTGATTCGATTCAAAACAAAATTTTCCACGGTTCAGCACAATCAACTTCGCATATGTGCCCACAATCCGAAATAATAGAACAATTAAAAGAAAAGTTTAAAACATTAACAAAAAATAGTGAGTGAAATCCAACTGCTAACAATTCTACCAAAAAGCTGGACAATACATAAAATTGAGGAAGAATTCCTGGTTACAAACTATATCGCGCGAAAAGTTAAGCATTTGGTTGAAACAAAGGGTGTGATGAGTACGCCTAACGCAAAACTGGGAAGTCAAATTTCACCAGTGACAAGCAGTTGTGTAAAATCATTTTATGAATCCGATGACGTCAGCAGGTGTATGCCCGGACAGAAAGATTTCGTGTCTGTTTTTGAAAATGGTACAAAAGTCAGGAAAAATAAAAGACTTTTGCTTGGAAACTTAAGAGAAATGTACGCCTTATTCAAGGAACGACATGATGGAATAAAAATAGGTATTTCCAAGTTTTGCCAACTTCGTCCGAGGAATATAATTCTAGCAAATGCGAGTGGATCTCATAACGTGTGTGTTTGTACAAAGCATCAAAATGTGAAGCTGATGATTGATGCTATAAATTTAAAAAAAGATTGTTTGAAACAAATGACATACATTCCATCTTCTTCAAAGTGTCACCTATGTAAATGTAACAAGTGTCCAGGAATTGAAAATTTAAAAGCAAAACTAAATCAATTACTAGAGCAAAATGATATAGATGAAATAACATATAAACCATACATGCTAAGTAATGATTAGCTAATGCTAATGATTTCTAATTAACATTCTTTTGTGAAATTCTCTAATTGATCAAACAATTAGAATTAGTTCAACTAATTCCCATTAGCTAATTAAAATTTTTATTCTAATGGTAAAACTAATTGCAATTAGTTGCCATTAGCAAAAAAAATTGGTTAACCTTTACAATTAGAAATCTAATTGACTTCTGATAATGCAATTAGATATTCAATTAGCTCGAATTAGAATAAATTATTTTGATATTTTCAAAAACAAAAAAAAACTACAATATTCATAATATGAATTTCACACATATATATATTACTTATGTACATATATTACATACATGCTAGGGTATTCAATTAATCGGGCTTTTGCTTTAATCGGTTAATCGCTCGATTAATAAACCGATAATAAACCGATTAAACAAAAACCTCGGTTAATTAATCGAGCGATTAACCGATTAAAGCAAAAGCCCGATTAATTGAATACCCTAGCATGTATGTAATATATGTACATAACCCCACGTTTCCACATGCAAGTAATTACTTGCAAGTAGTGTATACGTATTAATATCGAAAATCAAAAGAAATGTCAAAAAAAAACACAACAATTTTTTGAGTGGCTACACAGCACAGTGCAAGTTCATTTTTAAAATGACGTCAACATGTAAACTTCTAGCAAAAATTGCCATATTAAACGAATTAAAAAAATTAAAAAGCGAATGTGAAAAAAAATGTGGAAAAAGAAGGTTATGGGTTTCTGTTATCTGTCCATCTTGATGAAAAAATTATGTTTATTCTATAAAATATGTGACTACAGTATTGCCGTAGTGGCGATATCATAATGTTACAGAGAAAATATTTTGATTAACAATTTTTTTTTTCAAAATGCTTAAAATTCATGATTAAAATTACCATTTAGATGCGTTGTTGTATAGTTGTGCTTTTTTTTTAGTTATTTTTTATAAATACACAGAAAATCCGGTATAAACATAACTTTTATTTTACTAAGTACTAGAAGATTGATACAAAAGTCATCCACGGCAACACTGTTTCTTCATTTGTCATTTTACTTGCGACAAGTGTCAAAAATTTACTTGCAAGCAAATTCTGTTGCAAGTTGAGCTGCAAGTACGAAAAATGTGATGGTGTTAGTAAAAAAGTGTGAGTGTATTGAGTTTTTCGAACTTGTACTTGCATGTGGAAACGCTAGGTAAGTAATATATATATGTGTGAAATTCATATTATGAATATTGTAGTTTTTTTTTGTTTTTGAAAATATCAAAATAATTGATTCTAATTCGAGCTAATTGAATATCTAATTGCATTATCAGAAGTCAATTAGATTTCTAATTGTAAAGGTTAACCAATTTTTTTTGCTAATGGCAACTAATTGCAATTAGTTTTACCATTTATATTAGATTTCTAATTGTAAAGGTTAACCAATTTTTTTTGCTAATGGCAACTAATTGCAATTAGTTTTACCATTAGAATAAAAATTTTAATTAGCTAATGGGAATTAGTTGAACTAATTCTAATTGTTTGATCAATTAGAGAATTTCACAAAAGAATGTTAATTAGCAATCATTAGCATTAGCTAATCATTACTTAACATGTATGCTTTATACCCAATTGCTATTTATTTTAAATCAGATGGAAAAACACAACATACAAACTTCGTAATAATATCTGATTGCCTTGTACACGATTCTGTAGCTGTTCACCTGTACCATCGCCACCTGAATGTATTTTTGAGAAAAAAGTTTAAAACAACCCCGAAGAAAATCACGTATTTTTCAGACGGTAGTGCTGCCCAGTTTAAAAATAAAAAGAACTTTATCAATTTATGTTATCATATGGAAGATTTTGGATGTAATGCTGAGTGGCATTTTTTTGCAACAAGCCATGGAAAAGGCCCAAGTGACGGTCTTGGAGGTACCGTAAAGAGAGAGGCACGTCGAGCTAGTTTACAGCGTCCATTACAAGGTCAAATAACTACTCCAAAACAATTATATGAATGGTGCCTGCAAAATCTTTTGTACTGTAATTTCGAGTTTTTAACTCTAAAAGACCACGAAGAAGAAGCACGGTTCCTTCAAATTCGTTTTAAAGATTTGCGTACTATTCCTGGCACTCAAAAACTGCATTCTATTGAACCTGTAGATAAAAAAAAAATTAAAGTCAAGCGTTACTCGGCAGATGCAGATTTTTTAATAGGAATCCTTCAGAAATAAATAAATATGCTGTAATAAAGTTTTTAATAATGATAATACATTATGTTGTACTTTTTATTAAAGGTTTAGCAATGGAGAAAAAGAGTTTAAGCAAAGAAAAGTCGAAAAAGTTCCGTTACATTTGATTTGTCCTTCTTTTTGTAATTTGTCACCTTTTTGTATTTTGGTACATTTCATGAAATACATAAACCTTCGCCTGCTTTTTTCTTAATAACTCATGTTGTAATAAAGACTCCACATTGAAATTTGGCAGACTTGTACAAAACATAATAAGAATTAACATATATTTTTTTGAAATTTTTAAAAATATTGATTTTCGAGATATATCCTTTGGAAATTTTAGTCCTTTTTTTATTTACATTATCCTTGATCGAAAATTAAAAAAAAAATTTTTTGGAATGGCGCATGTTTTTGTCTGTAAAATGAGCCCTTTATTATTAACGTACAATGAATACTTTTCGAGATATTAAAAATTGTGTTAAGGCATCTGAGTGCATTTTTATTAATTTTTGCCAACTTGGAATGGCCATAATTCTGAAAGTTGGAAGGCTGTATGTCTGAAAGTTGGCAAATATTATTGTGCCGATCCACAGATGTGTGTACAAAATCTTATCAAATTTGGAGGTGCTGAGGTCAGAAATGTCAATATTTTCGGTTGATTTCATATGTTTTTACCCATATCCTTTTGACAACCCTTGATATTCCTTGCCATGCATACGATTTTTTTTATTATGTTCTCTCAAATTTGTTAAAGCATTTTCCGAAGTAATAGCACCACTTTCTAAATTGTTTTCCAACATTTTACCGTTTTTACTTGCCGTATCTTTATTCTCATTAACTGCAATAACTGTCCGCAAACAACTAAATTTGGTTAACATTTTTTAAGTAAACTCAAAATATAATAGAACCAAAATGCAGCCTACTTTGCAAAAAAAATCAAATTTGTGTTTTGCATTCATAAGTGTGTAGTTACGTTCCTTTGATTTATGAAATATTTAAATGCAGTTGTAGTTACGTATTTTTGATTTTTCCTAATAAAATCTTTATTTTTGATCGTAGCAACCTAAAAGTTTGTGAGGCCATGGCTTTTGATAAAACACGCCAAATGCAATCAAAAAACCGTTTTCAAATTTTTTGTTAGTTACGTTCTTTTACATTTCTGCCAACGATATGTATATGTATATACCCAGCGGGAAAAAGGAGTATGGCCTTCTAGAAGGCCTCTGCTCCATTCCATACTCATATATTTTTTACACACGTTGCCATTGCAGAGCAGGCCTTCCGCTCTCGCTTCTTTAGCAGGTACATAAATAAGAATGGTAACTTTTAAACACAATAAATTGGGAAATGCAAATATTTTTAGAACGCTTAAAAATCTTATTTTCGTTTAAAATTCTAGATTGCATTTTGAGAAATATTCGTCAATTTTCCAAATTTTTTCAACACAATTTAATAATTCATTTCACAAAAGAAAAAACGACAAAAATTTATATTAATTTATAGGGTAGAAATCGAAATGAAGTGAGATTGAAATCGAACGAAAATTTAAATTCAAATACTATTAACAAAATGACAGTTTCTCGTGGTTTTAAGTGTTGTTCTTGCAAAAATTATAGATACTTAAAGAATGAAGTAGATAAAATGGAATATTTATATGAACTTTCATTACAGGGTCATATTAAAAATTTGCTCAATTTTAAATCCACTTCATTTCGATTTCTAGAACACAATCGTATTTTTTAACAAAATAGTTCATGCGTTTCTCTCTTTAGAATGAGTTTGGTTTAAAAATATTGCACGACGGATAAATCTAATAATGCTATATGTAACAGGTGTCCAAAAATGTATTAACGTAAATGTTCTTCAATTAATACCCTAATTTACCACTTACACAGTGACTATAACAACGACGACGAAATAGCGTCGAATTTCGGAATATAAAAACCGGGAAAACAAAATACCCAAATTATGGTCTTTTGCAGAATAACAACAAAAAATTAGCGTCGAATTTAGGAATTTAGGGGGATTTCCAAAAGTAAAAAAAAGTTAGCGTCGAATTTGGGAATTTAAAATGGGGAAGTAAAAATAACTAATATTTTTAATAAAAATACAAAAAATAGTTAGCACAAATAAAAAAAATACACATTTAGGAACAAAAAAGCAATGCGTGCAAAAAATCGTTCGGTTAGTTCCCGAGATATTTGGGTGCATCCAAAATGGTCAGTACAAAGCTTTACTGATTTATCCCTTGGAACACAAGCTTTTGCACGGTATAAAGGCTGAGTTCCAAAACGTCGGTTGCAAAGCAACTATCTTTTTTAAATGCATGCTACAATGCAACCGTGTAGGTTATTACAATTCTATTTGTCCCAATGTGCACCAAAAAAGTATTTAATGAGAACATAATACAAAAGCTGTGCATTATTAAACTTGAATATACATTTTTGACTTGTGCTGCAAAGTATATTGATGTTTTGGAACTCAGCCAAACTGTATATATTCTGCAAAAAATCGAACCCAGAAATCTCGGGAACGGAACGAACGATTTTTTGCACGCATAGCTCATTTTGTTCCAAAAAGTTAATTTTTTTTAAACTATTTTTTGTATTTTTGTTAAAAATATTAAATATTTATACTTCCCCTTTTAAATTCCTAAATTCGACGCTAACTTTTTGATTTCATTCGGTAAATCCCATTATTTGGGAATTTTTGTTTCCCGGTTCTTAAATTCCCAAAAGTCGCTATTTCGTCGACGCTATCTTGGCACACGTAAATAATTTTTGTGAAATGAAAATAAAAATACACACCGATCAGCTGTTTTCTTGCAAGATTTCACTGGATTCTGTCTGCGTACTTTTTGAGATATTTTCAGCCGACAGAGTAAAATTGGTCTTACTCTCCCAAAAAAATTTACTGAGTATTTGCTACTGGAAAAGTACGCAGACAGACCTATTTTTTGCACTAAATATAATATATGGGGCACTAATTAACAGCTGTTAAGTTTAAACTACATATAAATATAAGTTTAGTTCAGCTAAACCAACGTTAAAACATTCATTGATTTATTAACCATAAGTGTAATATTGAAAGGCATTTTGAGACATTTCATGCAGATTACGTTGCCAATAATATAGCAGGTGGATCAAGAGAACAATTAGTTGCGGACTTAAAAAAGTCTTTTGGTTCAGGATGCGCTCCGAATCTTGGAGTACATTGAAAGTTATGGTGATGATATAAAAAGGCAACGTCTTCTGAACTCTGAACTTCAAATTTCTAATTCAAGTTAAATTGACTTTTGGAAATCTTTAAAACCAAATAAATACCCTTTACTTTACAAGGAAATTTTATGTTTCTATTTAATGTTTGGTATTACATATTAAGGCCCCTATTACGGTTTACAACTCAACTCAGTTGAGTTGTAATTAAGACAACTGGTTGTGATCAGTTGTAATTTTTGTTATGTTTTTGTTCATCGCAATATAACAAAGTTGTAAACCATAATACAAAAATTACCGTAATAGGGGCCTAAAATTATCTACAACTGACATTGACATAAATTTGGATAATTTATTGGAAAGATCATGGAAGACTTAAAGGGTATTTCGATTGGTAAGTACGGGTTTAAAATAGAATTTACACGGACGAACCTTTTTTTCATTTTAGATAATTTTTACAAAAAACCCAAATCAATTTTTTTTCTGCCGAGTACGTATATTTTTTTTTTTTCTTTGTATGTATTGGTTTTTAAAACAAAAAATATTAAATACAAATTAGCTTTTCAATGTATTGGTGTTTACTTTTCCATAAGGAACTTTCGGGCACTCCTGTTCTAAAGCTATGTTCACACCTATAAAATATTAAACGTCCTACATGTAGCCACTAGTTTTCTTAAAGAATTATTTGATTTTGCAAGACGTTTGACTAAATCAAGCTTCATTTAACAGATTATAAACTACATTATACAATTATCTTCTTACAAATAAAGTTAAGGAAATCAAAAGAAGTTGTTAAAAATTAAGCAAAAGTTTCATCAATAAACTGGTTACGCTTTTTTTGAATTTTTTCGTCAAATATTCGTTAGATCTGAACATAGCTTAAGTTTAATATATTGAAGAATATTTTAAAAAGTACATGTAGAATTGAAAAGTAAAAGAAATTTAATTTCCTCTTTTTAACACTTTTTTATCCACATTAAAGTATTTTTTATAGTGGGAGACCATAATGTAATGTCAATGAATGGAAACAAGTTTTATAAAAAAAAGTACAAAATAGGTACGATTTTCAACCCTTAAAGTTAAATACCAATTTTTTTATTTGTATTTTTAGATAAGTTACGAATGTGTTTTAATTTTTATTTCTATGTTTAATGTTTTAAACCAAGGACTTAATAGTTATAGCTTTTACTAGTTAAAAATTGCGAATAATTATTACGAACAATTTCCATTTTATTTTTAAGCCCTTAACCATGTAAAACGCAACGCCAAAGATTTATGGACAAAGGCATAAATATTTTGTAATTTTGTTGTTGCTTTCTACAGAAATTCACATTGCGTTTTAAAATTTCAAACGCTGCATAGCTTGTGGCGTTGAAAATTTTAAAACGGTACATGAATTTCTGTAGAAAGCAACAACAAAATTACAAAATATTTATGACTTTGTTTTTGTTTTCAATATAACTCTTTGGCGTTGCGTTCGTTGCCCTTTACATGATTAGGGCCTAAGAATTTTTCCAATTTTTACTTTTTTAAATTGATGATAACTATTATGGGTGTCAAATAAAAGTTATTTTCAAGCACAACTATTACTATTCGATAGATGTATTACTAATTATTTTTAATAGTTGTGAATAAGAAACAACATAACCGTTATAACTTTAAGAATATGTATATACCACATGCATAATCTGCAAAAATAAAACAATTAATATCAAGAAAATATTCAAAATAATTATTATCGTAAATAAAAACAATAAAAATCTTAAGTAATAGTTATCTGTAATAGAAATAAATATTTATCGATCATAATAGTTATGAGCCAATGTAAGAAGATATTAATTGGATATCTGTGGCATTTTGACAAGACATCTTAAGTCGAGATAAGATAGCAAAAAAGTTTTTAAAAAAACTCGGTGAAAAAATCATTTTTATTAAAAAATAAAATAAACCAAAATTAACTAAAAATTTCGTACAAAATTTTAAAAACGTTAAGAAAAATGTCTTTTGAATGAAAATTCGTATGATTAAAAACATTTTTTTCAACTTTTTAAATTTTACTTAAGATGTTTTGTCAAAATACCACAGATATAATAGTTATGTTTCACAAATATTTTTTTCATTATACATAATAAGTAAAACCAATTTTTATAGAATATTTCTTAAAAGTGGTCAATTTTTTGGTACCTGAAAAATTAAAATAATTATTATTTAGGGTCCTTGGTTTAAACGATAGAAGGAGTGACAAAAAAGATTTAAAATATAGGTTTTACCCGTTTACTCCTTACTCTTTAATAAACCAAAAAAAGTATTAATTTTTGTATCTCTTTTAGTTTAGGAGATATAAGGTTAGCCGATTTACCCGTTTTTACCCCCAAAACATTCGCATTTCACAAATCCCGTTTTAGTGGATCGACTTTTATAATTGGGATTCTACCGGCTATTTATCCGATGTCTGGGTAAATACTGGGTATATTTCTCTTCTGGGAATTTATTTGGGTATTTATAAAACACAAATGCAATCATTAACTGTCAATAAACTTAATTTACAGGGGTGTCATGGAAATCGAAAACGTAAAACGGAAGAATTTTAAGAGTCGTTTTTCAATAAGATTTCTGTAATAATAAAATTTTATGACAATTATTATACAAAGAATGCTCTATTAAACAGAATTTTTTAACAAAAATTGTAAAAATTAGATTAAAAGTTTAATAAAAAGAACTGCTAAATTTTTTCGTTTTACGTTTTCGATTTCCATAACACCCCTTATAATTTTAAATTACTTTTAGATTTTTAAAAACGTCGTAAAATATTAAAAAGCTTGTTAAATTCCACTAAAACTACAATATACCGGGTATATTGATTGAATATTGTATAGAAGGTATGTGTTTATTAGTGAAGCCAATATTAATTAAATTAAACAATACATTTTTATCAAATTTTGAACAAAACCTTTATAGCCACCCATTGGGAAATACCAGGGTATTTACCAATTCTTACCCAATTTTCCTTATTTACCGGGTATTTACTAAAGGGCTGCGCAAAATATTCTTAATGTTCTGTGTTCTAGTTCACACAACTATCAATCATATTATTTCACTGTAAACATACATAGCAAAACAAACATAACAACACATTACTCCCACCAAAAAAAACAAGCATAACTTGAAAAGTTTTTCTCTTCTGCTTTGTTAGTGCTTGTATTATCAAAACAAACAGAATATCAACACAAAAACAGACAATGAAATAAAGAAACGGTAAATTATAGTAAAAGCATCGAGTGCAGCGTGGCCAGAATTAAGATTTTATCTTATTTTTGAAGATTTTTTGAACAAAATAAGATTTGAAGATTTTTTTCTCAAATTAAGATTTTTTATTTTTAGAAATTAAGATTTTTAACTTTAAGTTTATAAAACATACCTACATCACTTTTTTACAGTTTTTTAAACAGTAAATTTTTAAAACAATGAGGTTTTATATCAGTTTGTTATCTAATGGTTTTGCACACTTTTGTACTTTTGAACGAAAATTCATCATTCTTTCTGGGCATACAAATCATTAAAAAAGCATCATAGATTTGTTTAAAACATAAAATCCTATTAAACAGAATTCAATTTGGAGACTGCGGAAAAAATTCTTGCAAAAACACACCATTATATGTATTACATATGTTTTTATTTCTATAAAAAGAATGAATTCTTCTTAATTTTATTTAAATATTAGACCTAAGTACCTTCATACATATGTATGTATGTAAATAATAAACAATAAATTTTTGCAAATAAAAATTAATATTAACTATAAACTTTCTTAAGCTTTTTCAAAACATTCAAACATGCTTGGAATGTTCTATTTCTGTTTTAATGTTCTACTTCATCTTTGTTCTAATTCAGCTTTATTCTTGTTCAGCATTGTTCTAGTGCAGTTTTGTTCTATTCTTTTATATTTTGATTGTAAAGCAAAACAATTGTTTTTGGAAGTATGTGTTTTGTAATGAGAGAGTAATATACACACACTTTCTAAATTTAATGAAATTGCTTGTAAGCAATATTTCTTGTGCTTGTGCAGCTCTTTAGTATTTACCAATTGGATATTTGCATTTTTTCCATCAATATCGATTTTCCTGCGGACCAAATATCTACTTTTTAGCTTCAGGCGTTTAGGCTGCACGATGATTTCAGTCATTCAGTAACGTAACAATTTTATGTATCGCTCGTTTGCTGCAACGTCGTTATAACTCAAAACAAATAATTTCGAAATAAACGTGTTTGAAGTTTTTGATTTGCTCGCACAAATTTGAAATAAAAACGACATATTCTCTTCAAACGGGAAAAGTGTAAAAATATAAAGATGCATTTTTTAAACAATATAAAGAAAATCAAAGAGAAAAATTCGGCATCCCTTACCCTAAAATTAAATTTTTTTTGAATTATGATATATAGATAAATAAATAGTAATTACACTTGTAAATTTTGTATGTAGTATTCTAAAAAAAACTTTCTAAATTTCTAAGGCGCTGATGTTTCATAATTATTTTTAAAACTTTTACGCCAATGCACTGGAGCTGACGATTTAAATATTTCATCACACAAGTTCTTTTCAGATTGTGTATGCATAGAATTTTGTTGATGTTCCACATATTCGCCAACATTCTCATCTTCTTCATCACAACCCAATATTTTTCGATACAGATCGATGTTGTAATTACTACGGCAATATTTTTTATGTTTATATTCTAAAGATGTTTGATTGATAAGCTTAGTCGTGATTACAATATCGGAAGTTAGATTCTTCTTAACATTTCCCACTGATCTAATTACGGAAGAAATTGCTTGGGTATTTGGTTGTTCACAATTTTCAAATTGTTGTTGCCGTTGTTTAAGACTAACAGTCTCGGAAGTTTTGAGTTCATCTTCATTTACATAGCTTGGTTCTTGCATTATAATTTTGTCTTCAATCTGATTTCGTAAATTCTTAAAATGTGGTTGATTCTGATGACTTAATTTAACATTTTCTCCAGTATCTTTAATTTGTTCAATAACTTTACAATAAGTGTTATTAAAGTCATAGGAAGCTGTTTGAATTTCTTGTTCATTAGTAGTTTTATTAAATTTTGTCAGTTGTTGAGGCCCACTTTTAATGTTTTTAGTTATTATTTCTTGTTGGTATGTAGGAACAGGTGTTATGACTTTTATTTGCTTTATCAATGGATATTCTTCTGTGTTTACATTATTTGTTAAAATTTCTGAAAGATCATTTTTACATTCTTTTTTGTCAAAAGGTTTTTGCAATAATTTATTTTCAATTATTACAACATTTTTGTCGGATTTATGCGTACAATTTTCATCTTCTGATTCAAATATATTATAATCTCTAATTTCTTCAGTTGGGTGGTAGGCCGTTTTAGTCGTTATTGCCATCGCTGGTCTTATTATTTTTACAATATTATCAAAACTTTCTTCTGGATGCACGGTATTTAAATGTCTTATCATATTGTCTTTTCTTAGTATGCTCTTTTCGCATAATTTGCAATAATATTGTATAGCACTTTCTAAAGTAATGTTTTAATTAAAAGTTGTTAAGAATAGAAAATAGGATGTTATTACATACCTTCATGAATTTTACGATGTCTTGCCAATGCCCCGGATTCACTGAACACTTTCTGACAAACAGTACATATATAATTGCTTGTATTGTAGTGCCGTTTTAAATGCAAGTTAAGAATTGAATTTCGTTGAAAAAATTTTCCACAAAATGTACATTCAAAGCGTTTCACTGAAACGTAATAAATATAAATTTGTCGTTGTTTAATGATTTTTATTTTCGAAGTTTGTAAGTCTGAAAATGGGGGTTATTGATATACTATCGTAAATTTTTTTTTAAATCATGAACTTAAGAGCCAATTAAACACAAACAGTTGAAAAAAGTATGAAGCATGTTTGTGTAAACACCTATTGAAATTTTCAGATTTGCACAAACAACTTGCTGTTGTTGGCAAACTGCTTGTGTAGTTTGTTCGGCCCTTTACATACGAAATCGATTTAATGATAAAAAATTAATTCTATCGATGTGTTAAATGTGTTTTAAGAATATAATCTCTTATCTTCAATTTTATTGTAAAAATTGGTTTTATTAATTTTTTTAATGTATTTTATAAGGTTTTTTTATATTTTTATATTTAAACACAAAGAAATATATTAATCTTACTTACTCTCATGTGTTTGAAGATGCAGGTGCAGTGTAGATTTTGACGCATATTTCTTACTGCAATAAGCACAGCCAAATTGCAGTTGATTTAGATGTTGGCTGGCAATATGTTGATCCAGTGAGCATTTCTTTTTAAAAGACTTATCACAATGGGGACATAATTTAGGTTGTACCTTATGAAGGGTAAGATGCTTTTTTAAAGCTATGGGATTCGAAAATGTTTTTTGGCACTTGTGGCACTCATTAACGGGTGATAGATGCGATTCGGTGTGATATTTCCATTGAGATAACCGGGAAAAACTCTTAAAATATGAAACAATTAAGTATTTCATAAAATACTTATAACATATCGCACATGATCATAAAGAGGGTACCTATTAACTTTTTGGAATAAATCATATGTACCCACTGTAAAAATATCGTGCTCTTTTGTCTACTTTTCGTTAATGAAACGGTTGGTTTAAAAATTCATTTTCATATGCCTGTTTAATTAAAAATTGTTTTGCTTCTACTAAAAATGTTTTAATTTTGAGTTAATAACCTCTTTTTGATCAAGTGTGATTTGTTTATACATATATTTTGTATGAAAATAATACCTTATTACAATGTTCACACTTGTAGAATAAATTTTCCAGTTGATTACAATTTATGTGATAATATCTTTGGGAACGACTACGAAACGTTTTACGGCATACTGTACAATTATATCGTACTTCTCCATTTTCACTTATTTCTTTGATATGAATTTGTTTTGAAATTTTAGAGTTTCTATTTAGCTTTTCTTTGTTAGGTTGCATTGTGGATGGGTATTGCGATTGATGCAGTCGTGAAAACAACCGGTGTATTTTATAACCCCTCCACGGTTTTTATAAATAAAATCTTATTGAAATAATTTGATCACATTTATAAATTATCTTTTGTATTAAATATGCAAACGCAGGTTGTTTAAAGTTTTTAATTATAATTTTGCAAAAAATGATGTGCAAAAAACAGCAACAAACTTGTTTTTTTATGCACTTCGAACAAGTGATGTCAACTTTGTTTTAAAAAAATGGTGATTTTTTCAAGCAAAAATAAAGTGCTGAAATTGTAGCATTTACTATACGAATTTTGCATGGATTTAGCTAATTATTCACAAGGACTACATACCTACTTGTTTTTCTTAAATCCAGCTGTGCAGAAAAAATTGTTTATATTTTGTTTTTCTTAAAAACATATTTTACACAAAAATATTATAATTAAAATTTTAAAACATTTTAGAACTACCTACTAATATTTTTATTACTACAGTGTTACACGACTATGGCGAACACAAGATATGCCGAATTTTTTTTGGCAAAATTTCTAAATTTTTGTTTTTTTAAAACGGCATACAAAATTGGAAAATGCAGCTATGCTTTTAATTTTCTACACGTATAGAAAATAAAGTTCTAAACAAATCAAGCCGTAAATGACTAAAATTAAAAAATTTCATTAAATTAAGGACTAAAGCGGCTCATACACTTGCAATATTATTGTATATGATATTCGCCATATTATTTCCATTCTGTCCTATATTATGCAATAAGTCGCAAAATGGTTTCGTTTATTCAATAAAAAGGTGAACATAACTTATAGGAATAACATAAACAGCATTGTACAATGTTGCCAACACATTTCGCTTTTTTTTCGTTGTGCAATTAAAATCAAAAGTCTTTTGATTGTTGTCAATATATTGTGCCACCTTCGAATATCACATACACATTGGCGATATAATTGTACAATACGTAAAATTAAACAATGTTATTGCAAGTGTATGAGCCGCTTAAAACGCCATATTTATATGAAAGCCCGAACATTAACGTTCTAAATCAAGGCGAATTCAAGCACAGGTAGTGCGGAACTGCAATAATCCACTACAAGAGAAACAACATAGGTTTTTTTGCATTGCATTGTAAGTGTTTACGGCTCGAAATGTCAACCATTCTTTGCAAATCGCTAAAGGGCCAAATACACTTGTCAAATGCTTGTCCAGCCGGTGAATTCAACGTGTACGTGTGCTGGACGTAATATTCGCTGTCATATCTAAATTTTTTTATTTTTCATCAAGCGATGTCGGTGTCACACATACAAACACATTTTCACTAATACTACCACAATGCTTGATGAGTATTTTGATCAATGTATTTGGACCTTAACAAATCAATACAAATAGGTTTGAACTTTCAAAATCAGATGGCGTTTCGACACCACCTGTAGTTGAATTCTCCTTGGTTCTAAATCGTTGAGGTGGCAATAAAAGTGACGAAACGTCGGGTGAAATGTAATACATTTCTTTTATTTATAACTACATCATTACGTCTTATTAGCTTATGAAGAAAAATAAACTGAAAAATCAATGTTCAAATTTTCATTCCTATTTATTTTATTTACTGACATCTTTTTTCTTTGAAGAATATTTATAAAACCTGAATTTTAAATTTCCACCGTCTCATAAAAAGTTTCCGCCGATAGAACAAATCAAATATGTAATTTTTTAAAAATCTAATAAAACACTCAAATTTGCATCATACATTCAAAATTTTTATTGGAATCGATAAATTGGTCTTTGCCATTTACTTTTTAAAAATAACTTCATGTAAATGTTGACCGCGGCTCCGGTTCAAATGGTCCATTCGTAAGGTCCAATTTTGCACCACTTTTTCAAACATTTCGGCCTGTATTCCATGAATAACCCTTGTTATGTTATACTCCAAGGCTACAATCGTGTTTGGCTTGTCCATATAGACCAACGACTTCACATAGCCCCACAAGAAATAGTCAAGAGGCGTCAAATCACATGATCTTGGCGGCCAAATCAAAGGATCATTTCGAGAGATAAACTGCTCCCCAAATTCATCCTTCAATATGTCCATTGTTTCACGAGCTGTGTGGCATGTGGCACCGTCTTGTTGAAACCACATATCCACCAAGTCCAACTCAGCCAATTGGGGCAAAAAAAAGTCGCGTATCATGGATCGATATCGTTCGCCGTTGACGGTAACGTTTTTTTCAAGAAAAATGGACCGATGATGCCACCAGCCCATAAATCACACCAAACTGTCGTTTTTTCGGGATGCATCGGTAACTGTTGTACGGCATGTGGCTGTTCTTTACCCCAGATGCGGCAGTTTTGCATGTTTACGTATTCATTTAGCCAGAAATGAGCCTCATCGCTGAACACAATTTTTCGATAAAACAGTGGATTTCCATCGAGCGGAATTTTGATTATAAATTCCAACGATTTGCAGGCGTTGCTCGTTTGTGAGTTTCCCCATAATAATATGGCAGAGTATACTGAACTCTTTTCACTTTCACAGAT
The DNA here is from genome assembly GCA_963931875.1 of Pollenia griseotomentosa. Classification (NCBI taxonomy): domain Eukaryota; kingdom Metazoa; phylum Arthropoda; class Insecta; order Diptera; family Polleniidae; genus Pollenia; species Pollenia griseotomentosa. Next base: position 29,457,418 of record OZ007560.1, read on the forward strand.
GTAGTTTGGACACAATTACCAACCAGTGCTGCCAGCCCGAAAAACTTAATTCATAAAAAATCACCCTTTATGTGCGATGAAATCATGGAATCTGGCAACACTACACTGTGCAATAATATATTCTGAACCAAGGCGAATTGACTAGTTCTGAACAAATACAAAAATAATACAATTTCATAGTTATTTTTTTCTTTGTAGAAAAATATCATCATTGTATTCCAACTCAAACATACAGCACGCTGCGGTTTAATTCTACAACTAACAATAATAGAAAATAAATGCATATATAATAAAAATGGCTAAAGTTTTTGTGGGACAAATTATACATACCAAATCTTTGAAAGACTTTGTCTTATACACTAATGGGTTTGTGGCGGTAAACAAAAGTGGAAAGGTAGCTTTAAAAACTGAATAGCTGCATACTTATACAAGTTTTATCGTCATTTACTTTTGAATTTTATAGATTATTGGAGTTGGTGATAACTATGCTTCGTGGCATTCCTCTAAACCGGAGTTTCCAACCAACGCTGAAGTAGTAACACTGGGCAAAGAACAATTTCTTATGCCCGGTTTAATCGATTGTCACATTCATGCACCACAAGTTGCACAAATTGGTTTAGGCTTAGATATGCCTTTGTTGGACTGGCTTAATACTTACACATTTCCTTTGGAAGCTAAATTTTCCGATCAAGACTTTGCTGCTAAAGTTTATAAAAAAGTTGTGGTAAGTTATCTTGAAAAAAGTGGTAAGTAAATATTATCAAAGAAATTAATACACACACACATTGTTATCATTTCTGACCCCACCCAGCTAGCATTTGTCTGATAATATTTTGTAAAAATCACCCAAATGATTCTTTTCAGATAAGTTTTGATGATTCAAAACGGATTTATCACTTGAGTGATTGATAAAGGAGTCATATATGATTCATTTATATGTTTAAATATTGATTTTTAAATATTTTGAATTTTTCATGGTAGAATAAGTACAAGGTAGTCATAAGAAATTTTGTTCTCAATTTCAAAACCCATATACATAACGTCAAACAAAAGAAAATATAGAAAAAAAACAACCTTCAAAAATCAAATCATGGTAGAATAATTACAAGGTATAATCATTAGAAATTTTGTTCTCAATTTTAAAACCCATGTTACCATGTATCATAGTATAATAAGTACCAGGTATGTTCATTAGGGAGAGTTGTCATTATTTACCCATGTAATGTCAAATAAATTTATTTGATTTTTGACGCTTGTTTTATTTTTTTTTTCTATATTTTCTTTTGTTTGACGTTAAATGGGTTTTGAAATTGGGAACAAAATTTCTAATGACTATACCTTGTGCTTATTTTACCCTGGTACTTATTATAGGTACTATGGAATTTTTGTTTTTGCCAAATGAAAAAATAAAAATAGAAACTTTCATGTTAGCCAAATACATAAGAAGGTTGACTAAAAAAGAATCCCAAAAATTATGGACAATTTATGAACATAAATGTTAGTGCAAATTGTTTATTGTCTTCTATGCGTAAAACCGATAACTTTTTTTGGTTTAATATAAAGCTGGTTCGAATAATCCAAAATCATAATTATCGGAGGAAAAAAAAAACATGACGTTAAAAAATTATAGGAAATATAATCAAAAACTATATAGTTTACGATTGAAAAAAAAGACGAAAACGACTCAAAAATTATTATAAAAACTACCATTAAATTGATCAAAAAGGAATCAGATAATTGTTACACAAATGATTTTTTTAGGTGCTGCCCAGCTAGCATTTTGTAGCATAATCTAATCATTTGGGAATCAGCTTCAATAGCAAAATATCCGTATATGAGCTCATTTTTCAATCATAAATGATACTCTCGTTGTGAGGAAATGTTACCCGACCGATGAATCACCTGAAAGAATCATTTGTGCTACAATGATGTTGAATGTGAACCACACCTAAACGTCAAGTTTCATCTGACATTTCTTAATTTCAGACTAACTTAATTTGAACCGTGGAAAGATAGCTTATTATGAAAATGGGCCTTCAAATTAAAATGCATATCGTGCACTTCGTGATTTTTCGACAGGCACATTTAACCTCAGTGGATTCGTCAATAAGCAGAATTGCCGCATTTGGCCGAATGATAATCAAAGAGTGATTGTCGAAAAACTATTGCACCCACAAAGAGTGACTGTTTGGTGCGGTTTATGGGCTGTTGGCATCATCGGGCCGTATTTTTTCCAAAATAAGGACTGTCAGGCAGTTACTGTGAATGGTGTTCGCTATCGTGAGATGAAAACGAACTTTTTATGGTCCGAATTGGAAGATATGGATGTGGACGATATGTGGCTTCAACAGGACGGTGCCACTTGCCGCACAGCTAACGAAACAATGGCTCTTTTGCGCGACAAATTCAATGGCCGTGTTATCTCATGTGGTGGCTATGTCAATTGGCCGCCAAGATCATGTGATTTGGCACCGTTAGACTTCTTTCTTTGGGGTTATTTGAAAGAAAAGGTTTACGTCGATAAGCCAGCAAAAATTCACGAGCTAAAGGATGAGATAATTCGGCACATTAACGGCGTAGAACCTCAATTATGCCCCAGTGTCATCGAAAATTTGGAACTTTGAGGTGTGCCGCCGAGGTCGATATCTTGTTCCATACATAATTGAACCCTCAACGATAAATTTCAGTGTATTTATCAAATATGAAAAATTGGGAATTTATCACGTCATACGAAAATCTTATTAATAATAAATAAAAAATGCCCGTGCAAAAAACTGAACTGGAAAATTAGTTCTTTTTTTTTTTTGTTGTTTTCCTACGAAGACAATAGAATGAAGCAATTTGTTTTTTTCTTTTTAACCACTTACAACCACGATTCGAGTCGGAAAAAGCCAACCACTTGTAGGGGAATGTAAGAAAAGATAAACTCACTGTTTATTGTTGGTGTTTTGTTTAAGTTTTGATATTGTTACAAGTAAGACTTTGAGTGTTTATAATTCTTATTCGCTTTAAGGTTTTATTTGTATAATATTTATAGCTTTTCTTAAATCTTTGGAAAAGGTTCCTGACGATCTGGCCTAAGCAGCTAGTGAAATGCGCATAGAAGCTGGCTTTCCCTCAATAATAAATTTTAGTGTATTTATCAAATATGAAAAATTGGGAATTTAGCACGTCATACGGATATCTTATTAAGAACCATACCAATATTACCATAATAAAAAGAAATGACAATAATTTCCTAAATAATTTGTGTTTTATTCAAAATCAACATCGGCCCTTAAAATTTAACCACCCTTTATTTCATAAAATTTTTTAATTGCCATGTTTTTTATTTTTTCTCCGATAATTATGGCTTTTGATTATTCGAACCTGCTTTATTTTTAACCACACAAAAGTTATCGGTTTTTCGCAAAGAAGGGAAGGGGTACCTCTGGGGTACCCCAAGGTTCCGTCCTAGGGCCCTTGTTTTTTATAATGTACTTTAATGAATGCATTGAAATGATGTGTAACAACTTTTGTCAGTCGTATGTTTTTGCTGATGATGTGCAACTGTTATTTAATGAGATAAATCCAGGACAATGTTTTGAGTCAGCTGTTAATAGTCATTTACTAAGAATTTCAAACTGGATGTCCGCTAATAATCTTTCAATAAATCCTACTAAAACCAAAGCTATTCAGTTTGCTATTAGTAATCATGTCTGTCAACAGCCATCAATTTATATAAATGGGGAGGTTATTCAATTCGTAGATAATTTAAAATGTCTGGGAGTTTATCTTGATCGATATCTTTCGTTTGAACGGCACGTTAACCATCTTTCCAGCAAGACGTTTTTAATTCTAAGAAGGCTGTACTCCCTTAGTTCATATATACCAAAGTACGTAAAACGTCGAGTAGCTTATTCTCTTCTTATGTCTAATTTAAATTATTGTATTGAGATTTTTTCTGGATCATCGATCTCTGTCCTAAACAAATTTGAACGTATCTTTAACAGAATATTGAGATTTGTATATAGTCTTAGAATTCGTGATCATGTTACTAGTTGCGCCTTAGAATTTTTAGGATGTACGTTTAAAAATTATGTACTGCTGCGTACATTGCTTTTCTTTTTTAAAACCCTTAAATGTGGTGTTCCCTTTGATTTATGTCGTAACTTTAATTTTTTGCGTTCGTCTAGAAATCCGCATATCTTAATTCCTCTCATTCATTATGACGTTTTCTCACGTTCATTTTTAGTTAGAGTTGCGAGAGCTTGGAATGGTTTACCTCTTGAACTTAAATCTTTTTCACATTCTTTCAGCGCTTATAAGAGAATTCTGTTAAATCACTTAAATCTCTAGCTAGGACAAATTTAAATCATCTATATGTTGGAATGATTGTGTTGTTTTGGATGAGAACCATATTTTTAGTTTTAGTTTTTGTTTTAGTTTTAAATTAAACATGTACAAGAGCATTAATTATAATTATAAGATAATAGAAATTGGCATAGTGATTTATTAATGTATTTACTTTGTAATACAGTATTTTTTGGCCGAGAAGGATTTTTGTATTACCTGTTGAAATAAATAAATAAATAAATAAATAATTTTCAATAATTTTTGGGCTTCATTTTTAGCCAAGCTTCGTATTTGATTGGCTGACACGAAAGTTTCTATTTTTGTTATATTTAGCAAAAACAAAAATTCAAAATATTTAAATATCCTTTTTTTAACATATCAATGAATCATACATGAATCCTTTTTCAATCGCTCAAGTGATAAATCAGATTTTAATCAACAAAACTGATCTGAAAAGACTCATTTAGGTGATTTTTACAAAAAATAATCACCCATATGATAGCTGGGACGTTTAGCATAATCCATCTAATCCTAATGTATGTGTACATATTTATGTACCTACTGTATATTATATAATTGGTAGATAATTTTAAAATCAAGTTAAAAAGAGTTAATCCTCATTGAAACGGTATGCTATTAAGAAGTCATATTCGGCCATATTCTAGAAATCAAAATGAAGTGGATTTAAAAAACCAGAATTTTTATTCAATTATTTATAAAATGACCGTAGTTTTTCCTGGTTTTAAGAGTTTGTACTTAAAGTAGGAAGTATAATATAAAAATGTATATTTTTTTATCAGGGTTTAAAAACCTGCAGTCGAAACTAAAAAACAAAAATTTGTGTACAACTTTTCGCTTTTTGAGTTTGAATGACATCGACTGTTTATATTTAATGAATCAGAAGTAAAAGCAATAGTTTTTTTTTGCCAATGACAAACGAAGACGTGGAAGAAATGGCAGTTTTTCTTCTTTGACTGCAGTTTTTTAAACGCTGATTTTTATGAGCTTGCGTTTAAAATTTGTTCAAAGTTAAATCCACTCCATTTCGAATTGTGGGGCATGCCCCATTTTCATAATATCCTAATATTGTATAATAGTTTCAATTTGTGTTTCAAGAAAAAGGTGCTGAAATAATAAAACTGTTCATAAGAGCGTACCACCTTACAGAAAAAAAACGCGACGTATACCCCCTAACATAAAGTATTTTTGCAAGGCGGTTTTGAATAAATTTTTTTTGTTTAATTTTTGCCGAACGTTTTTAGTTATTAGTTCTTCGATTATCATACTTTAAGATCCGACTATAAATGCCTCATATATAACAAAAAATTTAGGAAAAAGGCGATCCGTAACTTCGTCAAAAAATATTTTTTTTGTAACCGCATTGCGGAAAAGAAAAAATACTTTATATTATGGGGTATACGGAGATTTTTTTTGTAGGTACGGTCTACTGTTTATGTTGTGTTTATTGTTTGGGCACAATTACACAGCAGTTATCTAAATTGTGAATGATTGGCTCAAAGGAGTAATATTTTTTCATGTAATTATTTTAAGATATACCTCTATGACTACTGTTAGAATGCCCCAAATATAACAATTTGTTCGACATTTTTTTATATTATCTTAAAAACTTAATAATTAGGGATGAGATTTTCATGCACTAAGAAATCGGAAATATGCGCTTAAAATATACACTAAAAAATCGAAAATGTGCACTGAAAAAATAAAAAATATGCACTAAAAACTTAAAAAAATTCTATAATTTTACTAAAAAGAAAAATATAAAAAATGCAGTCTATTGTTATTCAAATATCTTTAAAAAACTTAAATAAGTACTGTTTTATTAAAAGTAAATCTTTCTTTTGTACTTGAAGAATGCCAAAAAATATTGAAAAAATTTATTTTCAGATCCACCTTAATTCCAGATCAGATCAAAAATATTTGCAAAACGTTTCGGATTTTTTTTAATTTGTCGGGCTTTTCTTCCTTCCACATTGTTAATTTTACTTTCTGCAATATCAATAAATTTGACATGAGTATTAAGTGAACTAAGTCCCTCCTAATTAGTTATTGTTTCACCAATATATCCGTAATACAAATGCTAATTGACTTCTGATGTTATCTTAATTAAATATTTCTTTTACTTTTTTAATAGCATCTACAAGCTCTTCTAACATTCTTAAACTTCTCAAAGTTTTTGGAATATAATTTTGAAGCATCTAGCCAGGCTACATCTTGTTAATACTGGCTGTGGTGGAAGGGGAATCAAGGGATACATTTCATTGAAAATTGCAATATTATTGAATTGGCTTCTAATTTCCTCTGCAACGCGGTATAACCCATGTGCCAAACAAGTAACTTGTAACAGTTTTGGACAAAACATGTTAAACCCATTAGAAGCCTTAACCATGTAAGGTGCTGCATTGGTTTCAAATAGAAGGATCTTTTGTCGAAGCTCCAAAAGAATTTATTTATTGATTTAAAATTTTTTTTGGAAACTTTTTATTGTGTATTTCAAATTTTTTTTAGTAAATGACAAAATGTGCATTTAAAACCAAAATATGCAAAAATATGCATTTTAATCAAAATATGCACCAATATGCAAAAACAAATCGATGCCATTTTTACACAAATTTAATAATTCGGAAAGATAATTGGTCGACATCGTTCTTAGACTATCGGCAAAAAAAATGCATTTGCATGGAAATCGCATCCCTATTAATAATTATTCTTTATAGCAGCATTTATACGATGATTTTCAAAACATGTCCTTTTCTAATTTTGTTTCAAATATGCTACTTAACTCTTTTTACGTTTACATGATGACTTTTGACACATTTTTTTTTATTGTTGTTTTGAAAAATCGAAAAAGAAAGAAAATAAAACATAATAGCAAAGTTTGATATGAAAGAAAAAAAATCATGTCTTTTTTCTACCCCGCTTTCTTCTCTACCGAATTCGTCTACAAATAAAAAAATTTGTCTTAAGACATGTCGTCAGTTCATTTTGGCTTTGACCTTCTACCATTTTTAAAAAAATTTAGTTAAGTATGGGGTATATACATATACATACATATAATAAATATCCCATTTCTGAATCCAAAACCTGTTTCACGAAATATCTTATGGTTTCTAAGATATTTAACATTAATTTTGCGCTATATCAATTATTCTAAAGTTTTTTAAATTCAAATTTCAATCTTGCTTTGCTTCTTTGCCGTAATAAACAAAGGAGTGTGCGAAACTTCTAAATAAACTGTTAGCATTAATAACACTGTGCATGAAATTGACACTTTTTTTCGTGACAAGCCGGGCACATGGCGTTTTAACATAACTCGGGGACGCTGAATCCAGTGGTGCCCGCGGTTTTTTCAGATTGGCTCTGGTTTTCGAGATATACCGTTATTTCGAAAATGGAGGAGGTTGCTCAACATATATTCGCGTAACTCAAAAACGGTTTAGTTTATTGAAATTACTAAAAAAAAACCGAAATTCCGCAATAAAATTTAATTTCAGAAAAGTAAAACTCTTTTTCTAATATGAGTAGTCGTTATTGAAACATAATTTTTTTTTGAAAAAAAAATTAATTTTTTTATCAAAATTTCGAAATTTTTGTTTTTTAAAAATTCATAAAAAACTGCAACTTTTGATTTTATTCACAAAAGTCGACAAATTTTTCATTAATTTAAGAATTTCCCTTAGGGGGCTCCCATACAAATATTGCGTTTTATGAAATTCTTAAATTAATTAAAATTTGTCGACTTTTGTGAATAAAATCAAAAGTTGCAAACAGATTTTAATCATTTATGGCTTGTTTTGTTTGTAGCTTCGTTTTTTATAAGTCTTCGTTTATAAGTCTGCAATTAGAAGCCTAGCTGCATTTTTTAATTTTGTATGAATTATTAAAAAACAAAAATTTCGAAATTTTGATAAAAAAATTAATTTTTTTTTCAAAAAAAAATTATGTTTCAATAACGACTACTCATATTAGAAAAAGAGTTTTACTTTTCGAAATGAAATTTTATTGCGGAATTTCGGTTTTTTTAGTAATTTCAATAAACTAAACCGTTTTTGAGTTACGCGAATATATGTTGTGCAACCTCCTCCATTTTCGAAATAACGGTATATCTCGAAAACCAGAGCCAATCTGAAAAAACCGCGGGCACCACTGGATTCAGCGTCCCTGAATTATGTTAAAACGCCACGTGCCCGGCTTGTCAGTTTTTTCAACTAGCATAGTGTAATTATTGTTACTTTTTCTAAGGAGATTGTTGTTTTAAAATTTAAATCAATTGTCTTCTTTTTTATATTTGCCAAAAAAGATTTAAAATTAAAGTTATTGTTTCCGCAATCAAGTCAATTTGGTAATATGTACTGTTTATGTTTTTGACATTAACTTCCTGCAAGTGTCAAAAAATCACTGTCTTCAGGAATGTCTTGCTAGTTGTCTGCAAGTACGAAAAATGTGATGGTGCTTGTGAAAAAGTGTGTGAATATTGAGTTTTTTGAACTTGCACTTGCATGTATAAAGGCCAGGTTAGCAGCACAAAAAGCTACTTTTTGAAAATAAATTTAGAAAAGTGGCGTGTGCGGCGCAAACAATACTTTTCACTTTCAAACAAATACCATTATATTATAACTTCATTCATGAAATTTCACAAAAATTTACACTTTTTTTCAAAACATATGCCGGAAGCAGTGGTGAAAATACAAAAAATTGTTTTCGCTATATTTTCTGAAAACTTCATGTAAACCTACATTGTCGGTTTTTTCCACTTCGACTTTTTGGCATTTGCACCAAAACATAATGAGCTGACGATGTCTTAAAAATCATCGTATAAATGCCATCTAATAGGTAAATGTTTTTTTTTTTTTTAAGAAATTATTCTAAGATGATATTATCCTATTTTGCTGAAGAAATTTTTGCTTGATATATAATTATGTATGTCATAGTTACATTTGTTGTACATACTAATTCTGTGGCATTTTGACAAAACATCTTAAGTCGATATGAGATAGCAAAAATAGGTTTAAAAAAAACTCGCTGACAAAATCATTTTTATCAAATAATAAAATAAACCGAAATTAAAGAAATATTTCGTTTATAATACAAAATTTTAAAATCGTAAACAAAAATGTTTTTTGAAGGAAAATTCGTATAATTAACAGCATTTTTTTCAACTTTTTAAATTTGACTTAAGATGTTTTGTCAAAAGGCCACAGAATTATTTTCTTAAGATATAGAATTCAGATAGTATATCATTATAAAAAAAACATCTTTCACCTTAAAAATAAATAAGGGAATTATTTATTTATAATTTTACAATTCGCCTGTATCTTTAAGGAAGCAACTATTAAAAGTGGCACAACTTTAGCCTCCTATTTCGGCACCAACAATAAGGATAGTACTTTAATTTTAGCCAAAGAAGCAATTAAACGCGGACAACGAGCTTTAGTTGGAAAAGTTTGTTCCAATTGTAATAGTCCTGATTTTTATGTGTAAGTTGTTAACGGAAGCTATCAAAATTTTACATTTTCAAACCACTAGTGTATACTCAAACGATCAAAACTACAAGTTACAAATCTACATTTGAAACAAAAACAAAAATTGTAAAAATTTTGCTTTTTTAATGTGTTTACCTTGTAGACTTGTAACTTGTAGTTTTGAGAAACAGTGCCCTGGTCTATTTTATTTAAACTACACTTAATAGTGTTCTTTTTAATTATAGGAAATGTAGAACATTTTTTACAAGTTTAATTAAAAAAAATATGGAATTTAAAACTTTACTTTAAGTTTGTCAATTGTCTCTCTTTTGTTCACCTATGAACTTGTTTTGATTGAAGCTCTTTTTAAAGCACGAACGCTGTAGGCATTTTACCATGCTGAAATGTTTTTTTTTAACTCTAACTGCCTGTTTAACGATTTCGAACGTCAACGTTCGCATAGAAAATTATATTTAAAACAAAATTCTAAAAATTACAGTGATGTGAAAAATAGTAGAGACACGAAATAATATGGACACATAACATTCAAATTCAAATGGGCATATCTTCAAAAGCAAATCAAGTATTACAAACAAATAAAAAGTGCTTTGCAGATAATTAATCTAACTTTAATTTTCGTCTAATCTAGACCTGATTATGTATATAATGAATATGCTGCGAGGTTCGAACTGGAAAATCAAATTACACTGTACAACAAAATGTATTTTTTTTTTTAATAACAATGTTCTGTCAACTGATTCTTGTAGAGAGGACTAAAAAAGATATACGTGTATCGGCCTTTTTCAAAGTTTACATCTGAAACTCATTTTACGGCCTATTTAAATAGGGATGTATGTAGTTGTAATATTCTGCGAAAATATTTGTCATGAAATTCTACTATCGGTCTCTGAACACACTAAAGTCGAAAATTCAACTTTAATACCAGAAATAGGCTCCTATTACGGTTCACAACTAAACTCAGTTGAGCTGTAATTAAGACATCTGGGGCCTGATTCTGGCAGTCGTGATCGAGTAATTTCTCGATTCGAAAGCAATTTAATATCTAATTATTTCAGTCAATACTGAACGAATCGAAATAATTTGTTTAGTGTTGTAAACATTAATTTGAGTTTCACAATACTGAAAAAATAATTTCGATTCGTTCAGTATCGACTGAAATAAAATTGCTTTCGAATCGAGAAAGTACTCGATCACGACTGCCAGAATTAGGCCCCTGGTTGTGATTAGTTTTAATTTTTGTTATGTTTTTGTTCACCGCAGTCAGAGATGTAAATGAATCATTCATTTTTGATTTTAATTCATTAAGAATTTGCTAAGTTTTGAATTAATTCTTTTCACCAAAAAAAAAAAAAAAGAATTGAATGAAATTTGAATCAATTCATTTGAATTTAGCAAACATGAATTGCAATTCATTTGAATTGAATTGACTTTTAATTAATTCAAATGAGTAAGAAAAAATGAATTGCAATTCATTTCCAATTCATTTAAATTAATTCAAATTAGTTAGAAAAATGAATTGCAATTCATTTGAAATTATTCAAATGAACTCGAAAAATTAATTTGTTATTAATTTTCAATTTATTTGAATTGATTTTGAAAAAAGATTACTGTAAGTAAACGTGAAGAAGCATTACTCCCGTTTTGTTATCCAACTCATTTTATTATATCAGACAGCATTACACTCATTTCGGATATCACCTAGTACGAGATAATCGTCGGAAGGCAAAGAAAATAATAAGAATAGAAATTCCAATGATGTACTGTAATTAGCAGGTAACGGCAGAATATGACTTGAATTAGTAAGGAACTGCGAAAATCCTATCAGCATGTGCATTAATTCATAATTGTTTATTTGCTTAAAACAAAACTTGTAATAATTTTTTTTTTATCAAATTGTGTGAAAAACATATGAAAGATGTGTTTAATAATCATTGTTGGTTTTAGTAACTTCACATTTGTTTGTATTTCTTTTTTTTACAATTTGGGTGTTTGTGAAACTGTAATTTTTCTAACCTTTTACATTTACTTACAGTAGTCTTTTTTCAAAATCAATTCAATTCAAATAAATTGAAAATGAATAACAAATTAATTTTTCGAGTTCATTTGAATTAATTCAAATGAATTGAAAATGAACGCAATTCATTTTTCTAACTAGTTTTAATTAATTCAAAATCAATTCAAATGAATTGGAAATGAATTGCAATTCATTTTTTCTAACTCATTTGAATTAATTCAAAGTCAATTCAATTCAAATGAATTAGAAATGAATTGCAATTACCAATTCATTTGAATTAAAAATGAATTGCAATTCATTTGAATTGCATATTTCAGCTATAAGAGAATGTATGTTTTTACTCTTCAGGAATAAAATGTTTGCCGCAGACGTTAAATATATTTTACTTCGGTTTTTTATTTGCCTTTCTAACTTTGTTTTGTTTTAACATAATTTTTCTGCGATATTTTATAATAAACCCTTAACCTTTTTAACCTAACCTTTTAAGATTTTGCTTATTTCTGGTTTTAAAGTTGAATTCTCGACTTTAGTGTGTTTGGAGAGCTATAGTAGAATTTCATTACAAATATTTTCGCTAAATATTACAACTACATACATACATACCTGTTTTAAAAGAGAGTTTTGCTTTGCTTCCAAAAAACCAAGGTTGGCAACCGATTTTTATATACATACATTCATTTATTAATTTATTTCCAATTGTTAGTAGAAATTTATGGCCTTTAAAGGCTAGGTTCATACATGTTAAATTCCAATTAGAATTAGCAATTGATGCAATTAGTTTATATTTTCTAATTGATTAAACAATTAGAATTAGTTCAACTAATTCCCATTAGCTAATTAAAATTTTTATTCTAATGGTAAAACTAATTGCAATTAGTTGCCATTAGCAAAAAAAATTGGTTAACCTTTACAATTAGAAATCTAATTGACTTCTGATAATGCAATTAGATATTCAATTAGCTCGAATTAGAATCAATTGAATTGAATAATTGAATATTAAGTCGAATTTTGTAGTAGATTAAAGAACTTTAATTTAATTTACTTTAATCTACTACTGAGTCGTTTTCGACATCGAGAACCGAAATAAGGCTGATTATCATGCAGAAGGTTTGGCATAGTGCCAAAACACACTATGGCTACAACAGCACAGGTAACGAAACTTTTTCAATGCGCGACAATAAAAGAACATTTGGAGAGAGTCGAATACAATTTTCATAGAAAAATTTTAAATCTGGAGATATCGCAGGCAAACGCCGATTTGAGGGCAATAAAAGGAAGGCTATACCACTTAAAATCAGGTATACAAAACTTTTTGACGATAGATGATTTTGAAGCTTTCATGAAAAATCAGACTTGTAGAAATAGATTCATAAACATGAATGCAAGACAAAAACAGACGAATAAACTTAATACACTGAAAGAAAAGTTATTTATGAAGCTGGGATTAGTTTTTAACGAACAATGGCTTGAAAACAAAACTGAAGTTGATATACCATGGGAATGCAAATGGTTGCTAACGTTAGGGAAAAAATTTGCTTTACCAATTAATAGACAAGGTTTTTCACCACTGGAAATTATAGCAGATGTAGAACAGTGCATTCAGAAAATGGTAGAAAATACCCATGGGGAAAAGGATGAGACAAGAACTAGATTGGCAAATAGAATTACACTTTTTAAGAGGAACATACGTAACACACCGAAAGAGAAATTAATTTTAGCCATATATGAAAAAACTAACACATTTTTGAAGAGACACAAGGACATAATTATACTCCAATCAGACAAAGGAAACAAAACAGTTGCAATCTACAGGAAAGAATATGAAAAGAAAATGGAAAATTTACTCGAAGACAAAAATACTTACCAGGTTATGAACATGGACCCTACCAGCAAATTAGTAAGAACTAATAACAGCATTATTAGTCAATTATACAGGGATAAATATATAGATAATTGGCAAAAACATAGGCTCACTTGTTCGGCTGCAACGGCACCTAGAATTTACGGGTTACCTAAAATCCATAAATGTGGGATACCTTTACGACCCATAGTATCATCTATTCAAGTCCCGTGCTATCAGTTAAGCAAACACATAGGACTCATACTCAAGAACATTATCTCGGAAAAATATAACATTAAAAACTCTATGGAACTAAAAAAACAGCTGAAGGACATCACCATTAATAAAAATGACACACTGGTTTCGTTTGACGTAGTTTCTCTTTTCACCAATGTTCCTGTTTACACAGCGATAAAAAATATTATGAACCAATGGCACACTATTGAGACGAAAACCAGTATCCCAAAATCCAAATTCTTGGAAACTCTGAAATTCTGTTTGAATGACAACAACTATTTTACATACAATAACAAAATATACAAACAGATTTTTGGTATGCCAATGGGAAATCCCCTTTCCCCTACTATTGCCGATATTGTTTTGGATAATTTACTAGACGCAGCCTTGGCAGAATTGAAAAACAAGAACGTCAACATCAAATACGTGGCAAAGTACGTAGATGACATACTGGCTGTAATAGACATTAAGGACAAAGACGATATACTTACAGCACTCAACGGGTATCACCCGAAGATTAAATTCACTGTTGAGGTGGAGACGAACAGAGAAATAGCATACCTTGACACAAAATTACATAGAGAGGACAATAAAATAACGTTTGACTGGTATGCAAAAAATACATCGTCTGGCAGAATTATCAATTTCAACGCTACTCAACCTAAATCTCAAATAATAAATACTGCAAAAAATTTTATACGTAGAGTTCTTGATATTAGCGATAAACAACACCACAGCAAAAATAAACTGGTAATCACGAAATTACTTAAAGATAATGCTTTTCCTACAAATTTAATTAAAAATTTAATAACTGCCTATAAACCTATAATAACAAACACAAATGGTAACATTGAAAAGGAGGAAAAATATTTTATCAGTGTAAAATACATACCGGGCCTCACGGACAATAAAAACATAAAAGGTGCAATAGATAAAAATGACATGAGCTTTGCTTACAAACCAAACAAAACATTAAGTGCAATATTTACAAATACAAAAACTCCAATACACAAACTACAACAAAATAATGTAGTGTATGAAATACCATGCAAGGGAGACAACAACAACAGCTGTGACTTAGTTTACATTGGTACGACCAAAAGGAATTTGGAGACAAGAATGGGAGAACACAATTCAGACATAAACAAAAACAAAGAAAGCACTGCATTATCACAGCACATATTACAAACAAAACACAAACCTGATTTTGACAACATAAGAATACTTGACAAGGTAAATAACGTGAGGAAAAGATATACAACAGAAAGCTTAAGAATTCAACAGAAAATAAATAGAACAATGAATAAAAAAGAAGATACTGACAATTTAAGCGCCAGTTATAGAGTTGTTTTGAAAAACAGTAGATGACACCACTAGTGTTTGCTTTTATGTTTTTAAAAATATATTAATGTAATACAAATTTGTTTCTTTTCACTGTAAGTTCGTTACATTTATATTTATTGTATTATTAAATGTTGATGATTTTATTTTATATTAATAGACGAATCCCCTGAAGAAGTGAACATAAAATTCACGAAACGTCGGGAAAAATGAAATAAAAAATTTTGCATTTTTATTTTCACAAATGGAGTTAGGCCTCACCAGCTAAATATATATAATAAAAATATATATTAATACACAAAAATATGTTTGTTAACTTGACATGCAGCACTGTTATTGTTTTTTTCTTACTTTGATAAAATCATAGAATGTAACAACATAAGTTCTACAACAACATTTATAGGAATTTTTAGGTGTGTTGTTTGAAAGTTTGAAATACAAAAGTTCAAGTATAAAAACATTTGGTCAACCTTCTGAAGGGCCAAATGCACTTATCAAAATACTAATCAAGTATTGTGGTAGTGCAAGCTGGATGGAAAATCAAAAAATTTAGGTAGAATGGTTACAATACATCCAGCACAAGTACAAAAGGGAATTTGCCAGCATTCCAAGCATTTGACAAGTGTATTTGGCGCTTTACGCCAAATTGTTATTGTTATTGTAAATATAATATTTTTAGCCGAAAATTTTTTTAGTTCCCTCAACAAGAATCAAGGGGCTAATTCTGGCAGTCGTAATCGAATACTTTTTCGATTCGATAGCAATATTATTTCCAATTCTTTCACTCGGTACTAAACGGATCGAAATTGTATTTTCAGTGTTGTAGAGCATTTATTTGAGTTTTCACAACACTGGAAAATTAATTTCGATTCGCACAGTTTTGCCCCGCCCACTTTTACGCCTTCTTTTTCGATTAACCTAAAATCAGAAAACAGCTCCATTGATTTCACTAATTTTTCTTTCAAATGTTCGTATTAATCCATTTTAAGTTTTCATCGAAAGAAAAATTAACCATGCCTACTTTTACGCCCACTTTTTCTATTTATTTGACCGATTTGGACGATTTTTTCTTTAAAATAATCGCCATGGTCCAACTTATGTTTTAACGGAAAGAAAATTTTGCCCCGCCCACTTTTTTCGATTTACCTAAAATCAGAAAACGGCCCCATCGATTTGACTAATTTTTTTTTCAAATGTTAGTATTAATACATTTTAAGTTTTCACCGAAAGAAAAATTAACCACGCCTACTTTTACGCCCACTTTTTCTATTTATTTGACCGATTTGGACGATTTTTTCTTTAAAATGATCGCCATGGTCCAACTTAGGTTTTTACGGAAAGAAAATATTGCCCCGCCCACTTTTTTCGATTCACCTAAAATCAGAAAACGGCTCCATCGATCATCGGCCAGCTAGTATTATATATATTTTGAATACCCACTTTCTGAATCCAAAAAACAGTTTCACGAAATTTTTTATGGTTTCTGAAATATTAAGCATTAATTTTTCTCCAGTAATGTTTTGCTCTAAATGCCACTGTTTGGCGAATGCTGCAAATTCCTCAGACAAAAATGTACAAACTAAATTTTACTCTTTCTTCGCAAGAAAACAAGTAGTTAAAGCAAAATTAAATGCCAACAACTTAATACACAGTTGTAAGTTTACGTATGCAGCAGCAAAAGCTACTTTTAAGAAATAAATTTAACCCTTTCGACCCGGCTTTCGAATAGCAATAGTAAAACAAAATTTTTGATTGGAACCGATTATTTAAGCAATATATAACTTATCGGTGAAAGAAAATCGGAAAAACAATAATTTGGGGCTGTCGGGGTTGTGGTACATCGGTGTACCATTCGGGATGTAATTTTGTACAAATAAGTACCAACCGTCCGGGTTGTGAGGGTTGTGGTACATTGGTGTACCATTCGGGATGTTATGTGGTACAAATAAGTACCAACCGTCCGGTTAAATTAACTTTCGCGCATAATATCATGCAAAAACAATGCTATGCAATTCACTTTGGTAGCGTTGGAACTTACAAAAAACGGTCAGGAGACTTTAAAGACTATAAGTTTCATTTCGCAATCCAGCAACATTTAATTTGAAGCTGTTAGGGGTATTTAAGCTTACAGTGGTACACATATGTACCGTCCGGGTCGAAAGGGTTAAAAATGTGGCGTATGCGGCACAAAACAATAATTCGTCAGATCATTATTGGTTTGGCGCATATGCCAACAAGTAACACTTTTTTGTATTTTCACCACTCTTTCCAGCATATGTTTTGAAGAAAAATTTAAAATTTTGGAAGTTAATAGCATTTTATTGAAAATGAAACTTATTGTTTTGTGCCGCATACGCCACTTTTACAAATTTATTTTTGAAAAGTAGCTTTTTGGGCTGCATACGTATACTTACTGCTGTGTATTGAGTTTTTGACCTTTTGTTTTGCTTTTGCTTTAACTACTTTTCTTCTTACGGCAATGACGCGAAGCAAGAGTGAAATTTATTTTCTTGTTGTCATTATGTTTTGATTTCGATTTAAAAAATAGAAACTGGTAATTATCTCCTTTCGTAGGTTACTTTATATTATATTCAACATTTTTTATTTTTTCAAATTTATTCTATGAGCTAAATTTCAGTTATGTATTTTATAAAGCTTTTTTGTAATAGTTCTATTCCTTAAATTTTTAGGAATGACTTTTTATACACTACAAGACTATTATATTGTATTTTCTTGTTACATTTTACCTTAGCTATCCTTTGGATAGCAATGAAGTATATTGTATGTACAGAAAAATTTACAATTATTTGACACCAGCAGAATGTAATGTAAAAAATGTTGAATATAATATAAGTAACCTACGAAAGGAGTAATTCCCAGTTTCTATTTGTTAAAAATAGTTGAGTTAAATACATTAAATTTATAAAGTATCACTATCCAGTGTGACACAAAGAATGCTGACGAAGGCCGTAGCGGGCCAGAAAATGCATTACATTCTGCTGGTGTCTAATAATTGTAAATTTTTCTGTACATACAATATACTTCATTGCTATCCAAAGGATAGCTAAGGTAAAATAAAACAAGAAAATACAATATAATAGTCTTGTAGTGTATAAAAAGTCATTCCTAAAAATTTAAGGAATAGAACTATTACAAAAAAGCTTTATAAAATACATAACTGAAATTTAGCTCATAGAATAAATTCGAAAAAATAAAAAATGTTGGATTTCGATTTAACAAATTTGTTTTCTGACGGCAATGAAGCAAAGCAAGAGTGAAATTTATTTTGTACGTTTTCGTACAAGGAATTTGCAGCATTCACCAAACAGTGGCGTGTAGTCGTCTACAACAATACTTTATAAACTTTAAATTAGTTGATATGGAGCAAAATTAATGCTTAATATATCAGAAACCAAAAAATTTCGTTAAACCGGTTTTTGGATTCAGAAAGGGGATATTCAAAATATATAAACATACTCCATACCTAACTTAAATAGTCGGTAGGTCAAACCAATAATGAGCTGACAAATTATAACTTTCTTTAAAATACTATTTACTTCTAAGTTCGTTAATGAACGTTCACAAAATTTTACATTTTTCTCCACTACGACTTTTTGGCATATACGCCAAACCAATAATGAGTTGGCGATAAGTCAACTTTATATTTGAAAAATATAAAAGAAAAAGAAAGAAAAAAGCTGTGTTTTTAAATTAATTCATAATAGGAAGAGCTTAAGTGTACAGCAGTTCGACTGTATATACATAAGTACATTCATTTAAAACCTGGGGGCGAATTCTGGCAGTCGTGATCGAATACTTTATCGATTCGAAAGCAATTTTATTTCTAATTCTTTCAGTCGATATTGAACGAATAGAAACTATTTTTTCAGCCTGTTCATCGATTTCGAACGTTAACGTTCGCATAGAAAATTACATTTAAAACAAATTTTAGAATTTTGTTTTTGTTTTAAATTTAATTTTCTATGCGAACGTTAACGTTCGAAATCGTTCAACAGACTGAAATACTTTATAACACGGAAAGAATTATTTCGATTAGATCAGTACCGAACAAAAGAATTAGAAGTTAAATTGCTTTCGTATCGAAAAAGTATTCGATCACGACTGCCAGAATAAGCCCACTGGTTTCTATAACAATATAATTTTGATTGTTTTTTTTTTTATTTTAAAGAGAAAAAACAGATAATTCTTTAAAAGACACCCAGGAATTTATTAATGACATGCAAAATTTGAATTCAAATTTGGTAAAACCTACTATCACTCCTCGATTTGCAGTTAGTTGTACAAAGGACTTAATGAAAAGCTTAGGGGATTTGGCAAAAGCTCATTCTTTGCATATCCAAGTGAGTATTTACAAATTGTGTAAAGAACAAACTTAGTGTACCCTCATTCACCACTAGTGTTAGTAGAGGGTATACAAATAAGTAATAATACCAAGTTCTTGTCATACTTTATTTTCAGAGTCATATAAGTGAAAGTGTTGCAGAAATTGATTTTGTTAAAGAACTGTTTGGTTGTACTTATGCTGAAGTTTATAATAATGCTGGTCTTTTAACAAAAAAGGTAAGAAAAATGCATCCGTTTTTTTAAATAAATTACACGAGTTATGTATATAAAAATCGAATAAATTTTTAAAATGTAAAACACTATGTGTCAGTGAAAATACATATACTTCTGAAATTATATACTAGTGTATTGTAGGCCCAATTGAGTAGATTATTTTGTAATTTTTAAAATCTATCGATAAAAACCAGTGTTCGAAAATAAACAGAACATTATTAAGCGTTCGGCCCACACATCCAGGAACGATATCTATTTTTTTAGTGTGTGTGTAGACGAACACACCCCTAATACCGTTCGTAACTATTTTCAAGAAAGAACCGAACATTGTTAAGTTTTCTGTTGTACTTGAAAGGCCTTACTGCTTCTCTATTCATCACCGTTTAAATCTAACAAATCGGTACAAAAATCACTAAGTTAAAAAATTGCTTAGTCCAAAATGTACCAAAAATACCGTTGTTATCGATAACTTTCGGGTTTGGGGGTGTAAAAGAAATTCAAAAAATGGCAAATTTATCTACTAAACTACACTCACAGCCTACACTAGATCTTTTCAATTCAAAAGTCATTATAAAGCGTAATTAGACCTAAAAAAAATTTTGTTTACGGCCAATTTCCAGTTAATAACATGATTTTGAAACTTATAACTAATAGTTAATTAAAACTAAACTTGATGAATATGGCCGTCAATTTCAATTTTACAATAAGTTTGATTTCAATGACAAAGGCGAGAACTAAATCTGTGGCATTTTGACAAAACATCTTAAGTCAAATTTAAAAAGTTGAACAAAATGTTGTTAATCATGCGAATTTTTATTCAAAAAAACATTTTTGTTTACGATTTTAAAATGTTGTATTATTAACGAAATTTTTCTTTAATTTTGGTTTATTTTATTATTTGATTAAAATCCTTGTTTCACCGAGATTTTTTTAAAAACTTTTTTACTATCTTATCTCGACTAAAGATGTTTTGACAAATTGCCACAGAAATGATTTTCAAAATGATTTGTTATAAACTTTAAAATTATAAAACAAATAATAATATTTATGTAGACTGTCATGGCCCACGCTGTGCATTTGGAAGACGAAGAAATTTCATTATTAAAAAAAACTGGAACATCTGTAGCTCATTGTCCAGCTTCGAATACAATGTTAAGTTCGGGATTTTGTGATGTTTTACGCCTTATTAGGAATGACATTAAAGTTGGTTTAGGAACAGGTAAAATACTTATTTATTTAATAACAACAACACACTTTTAACATAATTTAGTTTTATTTTAATTTTTTAATTAAACAGATGTTTCTGGAGGCAATTCTATCTCCATAAAAGATGCGATTTTACGCGCTTTAGATGTTTCACATCATTTAGAATTTGTAAAAAAGCAAAATATTAAAGGAAGTGGAAAATTACCAAATTCTGAAGATAACGAAGCATATAAACCTCTAGATTATAAACAGGCCATTTACCTAGCAACATTGGGTGGTGCGGAGGCTTTAGCTCTTGACACTGTTTGTGGTAATTTTGTGGAGGGCAAAGAATTTGATGCTTTAGTTATTGATACCAGCATTTATCCATTGCACAATTTCGGTCATTATAATACTGAAGATTACGCTAAAAAGCCCGAAAAGGTAAAACTATTGGAAATGGTACAAAAGTTTATTTATGTAGGTGATGATCGAAATATACTTAAAGTTTTTGTAGCTGGCAAACAAATTAAGTAAAATGACCGGGTTTTTTTTTTGTAATTTTTAATATACATATGTTTGTGTTTTTTGTAAGTTAATATCCTTCAGAGCAACTAAATACTAAATATTGTATAGTTTTAATTTTCTACGACTAATAAATATACATATATATTTTTATACATTGATACAAACAAATTTTATAATATTTATTTTTGGAGATCTCAGTTAAACTATGTTACATTAATCTGAGAAAACAGATTTATGCCGCCATTACCAAGTTTGTATTCAAAATTTTGACGAAACAGCTTAGTTTTGTTAAAAATGTTGGTCTTTAATGAAATTAAAAAAAAAAAATACGTTTCGCCGGAAATATCCGAGTTTCAGACTACGTTAAACTAAGTTTAAAATTAAGCCACATCTCAAAAATCCGGCCTAAGAAACAAATTCAGGTATATTTCTTTGTAGTATTGTTTATTGGCCTAATGAGGCTTTTTATTACCTGCAATAAATTGAAATTAAAATAAATTTATGTTTGAGTATCATGTGAAATTTAAAACGAGTAATAAAAATTATATTAAAAGCTAAAGTATAATTTAAAAGCACTCAACAAAACTGAGAGTTCATATAAATGTTACTGCACGTTCATTCACTATTGTGTAAACTGCACAATAGATTTTAACCCCGGGTCTCCACGTAGCAATATTTATTGCGGCAATTTCAATTGCTCCATTAAATTTGCGACCTGGGTGGTTACTGCGTATTTCGATTCGAAAGAAATCATTTACGAATTCGAACAATTTGTACTGTGTATTACGATTTTCGCAATCGTCCGAAACGATGGCAAAGGTTGTATTTTTAAAAAAATTGAAAATTTGAATAAAACTTTTTGTTCGTAACAGAGAATGGCTATCTGTTAAGAAAGGGATTTTTTGTTTTCGAAAAAGTATAAAAAACGTCCGTTTATTAGAAACAAATATTAAAAAAATCGTAATACACAGTACAAATTGTTCGAATTCGTAAATGATTTCTTTCGAATCGAAATACGCAGTAACCACCCAGGTCGCAAATTTAATGGAGCAATTGAAATTGCCGCAATAAATATTGCTACGTGGAGACCCGGGGTTAAAATCTATTGTGCAGTTTACACAATAGTGAATGAACGTGCAGTAACATTTATATGAACTCTCAGTTTTGTTGAGTGCTTTTAAATTATACTTTGGCTTTTAATATAATTTTTATTACTCGTCTTAAATTTCACATGATACTCAAACTTAAATTTATTTCAATTTCAATTTATTGCAGGTAATAAAAAGCCTCTGATTGCGCAATAATTGCTTTTCTGATTGCTTGAGCAATTAGCAATCTGCTGTCAAATCAGTTGTCATTTATCTGTCATTTCATTTCTCTGTATGTTTGTTTATGGCAAAGCAATTTCACGTGAACTCCAGCAACTATTGCGCCATTGTTCTGCTGAAGTTTTTGCTTGTGCTTAGTCTGGGTTTACACAATGAAAGTTTTCTTTCAGAAAGTCTGACTTTATAGGTGAGAGGGAAAGAAAACAGGCTATTCTTTTTAATTTAATTTAACTACACAATCAATTTCCTTGTATAAATTTTCCAACACGTTAAATCACTTGTATTGTGAAAAAAGTATACACTATCCCATAAAGTCCTAAGTATTTTACGAAAATGCTTCCCTGATCTAATTATTGTTTGAAAATTTTCAAAAATCAATAACAACTTATTATGACAGGTTTGTGTTATTTCAAAATACGATGGAAAAAAAAACAAAGAACAAACTATATTACATATGTATACATATCGCACACTTAATCATAAACAGGCACAACACAAAACTCAAAAATGTTTAGGAGAGGCATAAAACTAGCTTCAAAAACATGGCTGCAATTTTTGAATCAAATTGAGTTTCACAAATGTAGATTTGATTTGTAAACTGGTTTATGAAAAGAAAAAAAAAACGATTTTAATAAATTTTGAGTTGGATTAAGTGTTCGTTATATATTTAAGTTTAAAAAATTAAATTCAATGGTTAAACTAGTAATAAAACTTTTTTTCCTAAAAAGATCAACAAATTCATCTTGTTTTTGTTTTAAGAACTCCATTATTAACTTCCATGATGTTGTAGCAGTTGATGCCATTTCTAAGTTTAAACTTTAAAGATTTTAGGTAAGCCTTTGCCATTTTTTATTTTTGTAAAGCATATATTGAAAATCCATCTTCAGCAACACATTGGGCTGGAATGTCGGCCAGGGTTTTGATTTTTATGAAGTTGCTAATCGATTGGGATGTGATAGGTTTATTGTCATCAATAGTTATTTTGTGAATGGTTTTTAGATGGCTCAAAAGTTATGATGCCTATGACCCTTTGCATGACAAGACTTTTGGGCACTTTGATTATTGAGCTTTTCTCTTCTCTTTTGCCTTCTGAAAATATTGCCAAACAATAGAACTCATTAATTTGCAAAGGAACTTACTGTAATTCAGGTGATAGTCTAAGCCTCGAAATCTGAGCTCAACTTGAGTTAGAATATCGCTTTCTTCACAAGTTTTTAAGGTTTCTAGGTCCCATATTAACTGTAATTAAAAAAAGTATTAGTTGTAAAACCAAAAACCTAAAGAATGAAATTTATGTGTTGTTTCCAGGTGACAAGCAATTGCTTGTGTAGTAAAATTTATATGAAAAGTACTTAAAAAACTGAGTGATTTTCATATAAAATTTGCTACACAATCTATTGCCTGTCACCTGAAAACAACACATTAATTTTCCGTATTTCCCCTTTTTGGTACTTTTTTCAAAAACCTAAAGAATGAAATTTATGTGTTGTTTCCAGGTGACAAGCAATTGCTTGTGTAGTAAAATTTATATGAAAAGTACTTAAAAAACTGAGTGATTTTCATATAAAATTTGCTACACAATCTATTGCCTGTCACCTGAAAACAACACATTAATTTTCCGTATTTCCCCTTTTTGGTACTTTTTACCTCCTCATTGAATAATCAAAAATTTCAATATTGTAGTGAGAGCCAATTTAATGCGTATATGGGCAATTCTATAGTGTTGAACGTGACGGTCGCACGCATCAAAAATGCAATAACATTTTAAACAACAAATATTTTTACCGTCTTTTAACCCTTAAATTATAGCACTAAGAAAGCACTGTTATCTATGCTAAAGTTTATGGAGGGCGCGATTCTAGGTCAAAGATAATGGCAAAAAAGTAGCGGTTCGAACGAGGAAAAAAAAATAATTCTTGTGGCCATGTATAAAAAGGTGTAATTCAGCGAAACCTGGCACAATTTTTTTGTCAAACTACTTTCAGAATTAACATTAAACATTAAATTCTGTATTTTTTTTTTGGCCAAAATCTGTGTCGATACGTGAACTTTTTTCCATAATAATTTAACTGAATAATGATTAAAACAAAATAAAAATTTACCGTTAATCCGAATACCATATTTTTCTTCGAACTCTTCCTTAGATTATAGTTCATGTAAGAACATTTTTTGGAATAATTTTTATCAAATATCACCTCTTTTAAGGAAGATAATATTAAAGAAAACATACAATAAAACATTCTCACAAATAAGAAACTACGTTTGTACAACTTTGGAGTCTGCTTGTTCGTCTTAGTGAACGAATTAATGGGGGAATTTATAAAATTAGTAAAATCTAAATATTTCTCTATAAAAAAATCATAAAAGAATATGCTTTTAATAACTTTTAAATTTTCGGTTACGGCGGACCTTTAGAAAGAAATGCCCATATGCCCATAGTTAAGAATTTCACCCCTTAAACGTTTGAATTTCTAAAAGGTTCCAAATTTGTATTTAAATTTTTAAGATAAGTTTCGAATGTGATATGTTTATTTTTACGTTAATTGGTTTAAAAGATAAACGGAGTGACAAAAAAAAGTACCAAAATTCAGGTTTTACCCGCTTACTCCCTAAAAGGGCCGAATTTCAAAAAAGTACTTGACGCCTGCCCGCTTATTTTTCTAAAGAACAACGATAAGTATTACATTTTTTTCTGTCTCTTTTAGTTTTGGAGATATGAGTGAGGTTAGAAGATTCCATTCTTCTTGAAGAAATTCTTAAAATCAGACAGACAGTAAAAGTTTTTAATCGTTAAATTTTTATGGTATTTTTATACCCACACCACAATAGTGGAGAGGGTATTATGCATTTGTGCTGATGTGTGTAACGCCTTAAAATATTGGGCCTAGACCCACCTTGAAGTATACCGATCGAATCAGAATCACTTTCTGAGTCGAGCTAGCGATGTCCGTCCGGCTGGCTGGCAGGCTGGCTGTCCATGTAAACTTGTGCGCAAAGTACAGGTCGCAATTTTAGAGATAATTTGATAAAATTTGAGACATAGGTTCTTATTGGCACAAGGACCAAGCCAATTGAAAATGGGCCGAATCGTAGGACAACGAGGGAAGATAGGGGGAAATTTCTTCCTCTCAGAAACTATCAAACCGATTTTAATTAAATTTAAAACATAGATAGATCCATATCTATATGGACACATAAGCTATACAGTTTTTCAAAAATAGGATCACAAGGGGAGGTAGGGGGCAATTTCTGCTTCTCACAAACTTTCAAACTGATTTTAATGAAGTTTATAAACATAGATAAATCCATATTTATATGGACACATAAGCATGACGTGTTTTTAAAAACTGTGGTGTAGGGTGTCATATGGCGGGCTTGACCGACTATACTTTCTTACTTGTTTATATGCATATTGTTTCTTGAGTACAATATTTTGAGTTGTATTTTTAAACTATATATGGGGCCCTCTGGGCTCGGTTTGTGTGTAACATTGATTAAATAAATAAATAAGGCACATCGACCAGTTCGCAAACGAGACTGAAAATGCAGCGCTCATTGGTGACTATCGGAATTTTTTTAAGATTATCGGTAAATCGAATACCACCCATTTCGGTACGCTGTGAGGGGTGAACTAGGCAATCTACTCATTACCGATGATGAACAAATTTCAAAATTAATAAACAAAATATTGAGTATTTTCTTTAAGTAATTCATTATGACGGTCGTTATTTAATAGTCGCAAAAATAACAAAGTGATTTCAAAAAGTTGGTTACGTAGCTGAACGTCAATACGTTAAAGTCAATATTCAATTTATTAAGCTTTCTTGCAATAATCCTATCCTGTTCCTTCAATATTTCACATTCCTTTTGCTTAAGCCAACCTTAAAGGCCCAACTATAATATGCTTAAGTTGGCTCAAGCAATTGTGCGAATACATAAGATTAATATGTGTAGATCCATATTAAGAAAACTTTTTGTTAAATTTTATGAAACTGTCATTTGCTTAAGCAAAGTACGAAACAGGTCGCACTTTCCGTACGGAATCAAATATTTTTTTATTTTATTTTTTTAAATGCTTTTGAGAGACTTTTTGTTAATTTTTGACAGTAGCTTAAGGAAGCTAATGCATACAGAAATCGTATTAATGATAAATTTTGTATTCCCGTAAATAACTTTGATGCATATTATAGTTGGGCCTTAAGACATAAAATGTGACTCAAAGAAGAAAATATTTTTCATAATAAAATAATTTATTAAAAAAACTACCTGGCAACATGCTTTTGCAAGTTGTTTTTTGCATTTTGTTTTTTCTTAACCTACTTACAACTACAATTAATGTTGGAAGAATTCCAATCAATTGTACTGGGGAATGTAAGAAGAGATAAACTCACTGTTTATTGTTGATGTTTTTGTTTGAACTTTAATATTGTTACAAGTAGAGCTGTTACTTATGATTCTTATATGCTTAACAGTTTTATTTGGTTTAATATCTTTAGTTTTTCCAAAATGTTTATGGATGAAGTTTCCTGATGATCTGGCCTAAGCAACCAGTGAAATGCGCATAGGAATAGCTTATCCCATCAACAATAAATTTCAAGTGTTTTTATCAAGAATAAAAACTGGGAATTAAGCACGAATAACAAAATCTTTTAAATTAAAATTTTGTATTCCCAAAAATTACTTTTGATAATTTATTTTAATTTTTATAAAAATAAAAGAAAATTTCGATTGATTTGGAATGAATTTTATTTGATATTTTGAAAATTTAAATTAATTTTCTTTTATTTATTTTTCATTTTAAAAATATTTTTGAGTGAATTAAATTATATTTTAACATTTTATTTTTATTGTTAAACTTTTGCAAAATTTAACTAATTTTTCGTTTACAATAAAAACTTAATAACTACATACATATGTAATGTTTCTTATAATTTTTATAAATATTTATTGTATTCTTATTTAAAACTTCTTATGTTTTTAAGAAAATAATTAATAAAAATATATTTTTTATGCAATAAAAATTAAGAAGTCGAGTAAGTTTTTTTCATCTACATAAATAACTTTTTTTAGATTTCATATTTTTCTATTAAAATAATAAAGAAATTAAGTAAATAATGTCCTAGGACCAGTGTTTTTAAAGTTATTAGCTTAAAGCATTAATAGTAGAAGTATAGTTATATAAATATATTATATTTTGAATAATCATCAGGGAGTGTGTGTAAATGTAGTACATTTTGTTGTTGTTTGTTTTATATCTTCAATAAAAAGAGTTATTTAACTATTTTTAGAAAAGTTTTTTTTATTAATTGAACATGTTCTGTTGAGTGGCATCATTTTCAAAATCCGTCCAAGCATTGTTAAGTTCCATAAAGATCATTTTGGCGATTTCTTCATTATCAGTACCATTATGCTAAAAAAATGGATTTTTTAAATACTTAATAAATGAGTGAGTTTAAGACCCCTATAACGGTTTAAAAATCAACTCCGTTGAGATGTAATTTCTTAATTTTTGTATTATGGTTGACAACTTTGCTATATTGCGGTAAACAAAAACATAACAAAAATTACAAATGATCACAACCAGTTGTCTTAATTACAACTCAACTGAGTTGAGTTGTGAATTGTAATAGGGGCCTAAAATAAAAGCATACTTTATCTGGATGGACAGCTAGACATGCTTTTCTGTAAGCTTTCTTAACATCGGTAGGTGTTATTAACTGGGCCATTTCACATTTTGTCCATTTTGCATCTGACCACAATACAGTATGCATTGAACATAACAATGCTCGTATATTATTCTTTTTACCTTCAGTCTAAAAAATTAAAAAATTAAAGAATTTATATTAATTTTAGCAAATTCAAAAAATTTGATTTTTAGTTTTATATAAGTAACACACCCATTCCATAATTTTAACTTTTTTCGGATCCATATCTTTTATTAAATCCTCTTTGCGCATTTCATTAATAGACCTTGGGCCTTGATTGCCTTTGCTTGTAAATTTGTAACCTTGTTCACCCAAAATATCAGCAAATATGTCTGAACTTTTCGCTTGCTGTTGCTGGGAAGCAGATTTTGGTTGCTCGAAATGTAAACGACTATAGTCAGGGCGATTTTGTGTGGTGTTTTGTGATGGTCCAGTTGAAGTTGTACCAGTATATTGTGAAGAACTTTGTGTTGCAGAGAATGGCATTCCAAATGTCGCAGAATTATTTGGTGATTTAATATGGTTTGGAGACGTTGTATTTGAAGTATGTGTCGGTCCAGGTGGAACACGCATGTTATTATTCGAAGTTTGATTATGCGTGGGACTTGAAAATTGTGTGGTAAATGGACTGCTGCCCACAGGAGTATGACCAGCCGATTTACCACCTAATGTCGAATTTGGAGTAAAATTTATATTTAAACCTGAGGCTAAATTGGCAATGTCAGCAAAGGGATCTTTGGACTAAAATTAAAATAATATGAGTTCTAATTTTTTTTTTGCTTAGCATGTTGTTTTTGGAACAAATTTAAGTTCCTAAGAATATACTGATTTTTGGACAAACAATTTTAACTTGATAAAAAAATAAAAAATCCTTTGGAAAAAACTTTTCAAAAATTTTTAATTACAAAAAAGTAGTTTCTTTTAAATGAAATTTAGTTTTTTTTTTTAACTTATTATGAAAAACAATCTGTAGCATAACACTCACTTGTTGCGGCGATGGTTCTTTACCAGCTGTTTGTGTTGTAAATGTTGGCAAAGTACCAAATGAAGTCGAAGTTGGAGCACCTGTTGTTACTTTAGAATTTCCAAAAGGTGTGGCTTGGGGTGTAGGAGTGGCAAAAGCATTAAAGTCTAAATTAAAGGAAGGCGTTGTGTTAGAATTTAATGGCCCAAATATATCGTCTAAATCTGCTGCAGATTTTGGTTGTGCATTGTTGGCCAAAATATCGGGTATGGGTGCCGTTCCTATGCCTGATGAGTCATCATCGCCAAATGCTCCAAGTAAATCAAAGCTAGCATCTGTTGTTGGCATTGCAGTAGCCTGTGGATCATGAGGAAGTTGCTGCTGGTTTGTAGGGTGGTTTAAATTTAACAAATCTATTGGTGGTGTTGGTTCAGGGGGTATTTGAAAAGCTTCCGCAGAAATTTCGGTTATATCAGGCATTATTAGTGGTGGAGTTAAGGGTTTATCTTTTGCTAAAGATGGCGGCCTGGTAGGCGCTTGCTTTGCGTTAGACGAAGATGTGTTAGAAGTAGGTTTAGCAACAAAATTATCTATCATTTCCTCATATTCTAATTGAGAACTAAATAAGTTGAAAGCATTTCGTCTTGGTTTAGTAGGCAACCAAGGTGGATTACGTGCGGGCGGTGTCTCCAAATCAGTAACAGTCAATGACAAAGACACTGTAAAGTTTGGCGGTACACATTCAGGATCTGCTAAGTCATCCAGATCTTGAGTGCAGAAAGTAATTAATGTCTCAGGTTCTGGTATAAAACCAGTATGCAATTGAAATTGGCATATTTTTACACCCTGAGGCCGTACCATACCCTTGCGAGCATGATACAAAACAACAATAAGGTCTCCACATACAGTTAAGTTAATAGGTAAAGTGATTTTCGCTGTTCCAGCCATGTATAAACGCATTTTTTCATAATCTTGCATGGTTGACATTAGTAGGCGTTCATTGCTAAAGACTTCCATATAGATGCGACAGCCATCTCTGGTCTTCGTCATGCGAGGTACAGGTTGACAACTCAATGACACCAAGTTTATATTTTTATAATGGGGAAGGAAAGGTGTAGGACGTAATATATCACCAAAATAGTAGAGATAACGAAATTCTGAAGGTCTCAAATTTACAGGATGCCTTTTAACTGCAAAAACTTGCACAGCGTCTTCCGGCTCCAAAATGAGATCAGAATACATCAATAAAGCACACACCAGGGTGGCTGATGTACAACCGCCAGCATCACCTGTTTGTATAATAACTATAGATTTAGGATCTGCTGTTAGAAAACCATACATATCCTCAGCCACAGAAAAAAGTCCCTAGAAATACCACTTTCAAATTACGTCGTACCAAAAAAAATTCAAAACTTACCTGTAAATTTGGAGCTCTTGCCTGTGTGCAGCCATATATGCTACCAGCCTCTACTGTACGCACTGGCGGAGATAAGCGTGGACATGAACGAGGACCAAAATTATAGACACTTACTTTTTGTGGCGGAAAACGGCTTTCTATCGACAAACGTACATCTTCAATATTATTTGTCTTGTAGGCCGATTCAAAACCCTCCGATGGGCATGGCATAACTAACACGCGTGATGTAATATAACTTATGTCTAAATCGGTGCGAGCGATTGTCTGTTGCATAGTCTGCATTACTTTCGAAGAAGTATCTTTAAGATTTTTTAAAAAACTACCAGCTCCTCCACGTAAAGAAGAAAATAAGCTACCATTAGCCGCTGAAGCATTTGCCGAGGAACTATGAGTAGATGTAGATATAGCATGAGGATGAGGGGAGTGTGATTCCGCACGATTGGCGCCTACTAAAGTGGGATCATCATAAAATGTGGAATTACCAGCAGTGGTTCGGTCTTGTGAGGGCATTGCTGTCGAAGTTGCATTACTCGGCGCATAAGTATGTTCCGGTGTGATAGTAATAATTGGTTTTCCCAATAAGTCCAAGGGTCCCTTTAGGGGCCAATTCATAGTTTCCGATATTGCGGCCAAACGATCCAAAATGGTAGAAACATTAAAACGTTGAACAGGATTTACCGTTAAGCAACCTACAATTTTAAAAACAAAAATTTAAATACGACATTTGGAAGATTTCTTATTAGTTTTGTAATAAACCTTTTATTATATCGTGAAAACAGCTAAATCTAGAATCAGTTGGAATAATGAAATTGCCATTTACAATACGCAATTTAGCAGAATCTTCAAACGGATGCTTTTGAAAGCATAAAACATACAAAATACAACCCAACGACCAAACATCAACTTTTAAGCCCACCTCATAATTTGACCAAGTATCAAGCATCTCAGGTGCACGATACATAGGTGTAGTTACACTGCTTAACTGTAAAAAATAACATTTTAATAACGATTTTTTTTAAATAGTAAATAATACAATTTAAAAATGCACCTCATCTTCCAATGTGTTACGTTGTTGGGCATTCCAATCTAAAGTGGGTGCAAAAATTTCGGTTGTGGCCGAACCAAAATCACACAATTTTAACTTTTTATCATCGCCTAGCAAATAATTTTCAATCTTTATATCCCTATGCACAATAGCAGGGACTAGTGCATGCATATGAGCTACTGCTTTAGTGGCCTGATAAAATATTCTCAATATCAGTGGTGGATCCAAATTTGAACCCAAACAGTCAATTAAAGAACCACCTAAAATATTAATTTTTGTAATAAAAGCGTTCCTTTAGTTCCTAATAAGGGGGTTAACTCAAAACTTATAAAATTTTTAGTAGAGACAAAAAATTTTTTTTTTATATACCTATGTATATGACCTTTTCTTGTAAAAAGTAAAAAATGTGTACATTTTGAGTTGACTCCCTTTAGAGGAACCAGTGCGATAGATATAATTACCCTTGCATAATTCGGTTAGTAGCAAATATTCTGCCCTTTGCTGTGGTCCATTAGTTTTATCGATAAATGTTGCAGACACAAAACCCACAATATTTGGATGACCATTTAGTTGTTTGTGGGTATTTATTTCATTAATAATAGACTGACATGCTTTTTTATCAGCACCGATAAGACGTTTAAGGGCGTATTCTTTACCCGTTTGTATATCTTGAGCCACATATACGAATGCAAAACCACCTGCGAAAAAAAGAATGCATCAATGATAAGAAATTACTGAGATAAAATATATTTAAATGAAAAATATATAATGGTAATGTATGCATCAGTTTATTTAAATATAGAAAAACTTGTTCTAAGAAAACTGCAAAAAATTCTGCAGTCGAAACCAAAGAAATTTTTATAAACCCTTTATAAACCTCTTTCATTTTTTATGAATAAGGGAGTACATATTCTTAATTTATAAGAAATATTTGTGCTATATTTGCTTATATTTGGTCAATAATATGGGCACTGTTGTGTCAAATCTAACATATCTAACTTCTTTTTTTTACTAACAGTAGGTATTCAACTTAAAACATGAACTGTTATAGGTAAAAAATTGAGAGACAGTCTTGTTTCTTGATTATATCTGATCTCAATATAAATGCAAACTAATTCGGAATATTTGTGATAAAAATATGAAAATAAATCTAGTCCCAATAATATCTAGGGTCTTCTGAAAACCCATTTTAACTAATACAAGGACAAACGGTTGCAACAACCTCTCATAAGGATCTTTTCTAGGTATTTGTAAAAAATTACAAATGGAATGACAAACATTAACCCGTGGTAAAAGGTATAATAACAATATTTTTCTTTTACTATTAAAGTCTTTTATGTGCATACCTTTTACTCTGTGCATATTTTTGATTTTATATAAAGGGTGGTTAAATTGTAAGGGCCGATGTTGAATGTGAACCACACCTAAACGCCAAGTTTTTTTCCGAATTTTATTTGACATTTCTCTATTTCAGACTTACTCAATTTGAACCATGGAGAGATACACAATCCAACAACGTGTTAAAGTTATCCAGACTTATTATGAAAATGGATGATAAATTTCGAAGAAAATCATCTTCAGTGATGAGGCACATTTTCACCTCAGTGGATTTGTCGATAAGCAGAATTTCCGCATTTGGGCGAATAATAATCCAAGAGTGATTGTCGAAAAACCAATGCACCCACAAAGAGTGACTGTTTGGTGCGGTTTATGGGCTGGCGGCATCATCGGGCCGTATTTTTTCCAAAATGAGGCCGGTCAGGCAGTTACTGTGAATGGTGTTCGCTATCGTGAGAAGATTACAAACTTTTTATGCCCCGAATTGGAAGATATGGATGTGGACGATATGTGGTTTCAGCAGGACGGTGCCACTTGCCACACAGCTAACAAAACAATGGCTCTTTTGCGCAACAAATTCAATGGCCGTGTTATCTCACGTAATGGCGATGTCAATTGGCCGCCAAGATCATGTGATTTGACACCGTTGGACTTTTTTCTTTGGGGTTATTTGAAAGAAAAGGTGTACGTCGATAAGCCAGCAACAATTCAAGAGCTAAAGGATGAGATAATTCGGCACATTAACGGCATAGAACCTCCATTATGCCTCAGGGTCATCGAAAATTTGGATCATCGGATGGAGGTGTGCCGCCGTGGTCGCGGCGCCCATTTGGCCGATATTTTGTTCCATACATAATTGAGTAATACCAATATATCATAATAAAATAAAATTACAATAATTTCCTAAATAGTTTGTGTTTTATTCAAAATCAACATCGGCCCTTGAAATTTAACCACCCTTTATTTACATGAATATGTATGTATGTACCTACATATATCGCTGGTTTTTTTTTAGCTTTTTTCTTAACATTTAAGTCTGTTTGGCCATAACAAACTTGTAATGGTATTATATTCTAATAAAAACAAAAATATCCAATTTCATTTCAATTTAATATATTGTAATGACCAATCTTTCAGGCAAAGATGTTTTAGGAAAAAAGGGCAACAAAAAATAAATATTAAAAAACACGTTCAAGGTTAAACTTTCAAATTAACTTTGTACCCTTTGACTACATTAAAATATCATCTTAAGCATAAAGTCATGTTTTTTATATGCATATGTATGTATAATAATTCTTATCTTTACTTGCATCCGCCAGGGAAATAAGAAGAAAAATATGAAAACCCGCAACTACGGGCTGTTTGCACCAGCTGATTGATAGTCCTTAAACTACACAATGAACTTTTTACAAAACGTAATTGTACATACAAACAGACAGACGCCCACTATATAAACTTATCATGAATTTTATATTGATTTTTTTCTTCTTTCGCAACAATTACACAAACCTTCAGCAATAACTCTTTTGATGCGTAACTTATGACCATTTATCTCTACAATTTGGCCACAAAATTCATTTTCTTGTGTTGCTGCAGATGTTGAACTTTTGTATGTGTTGGCATTTACAGCTCCACTGCTTGAGGAGCCCCCACTATTTAGATTCGATGTACTAGCTGATGATGTTGGATTATTGAAATAACCCATAGCAGATTTAAAAAAATCACTCATTTCTATGTGTTAAATATTCACTTAAAATTGTTTAAATTAAAATTTAGTAGTTATATATTCTTTTGAAGAAGTTTTAATTTTTCTGTATTTTTATTTCTTTTCGAGGCAGAACAAAGTAAAAAATAAAAAAATTATAAGAAGAAAAAAACCATTGATAATTTTTTGTGTCAAAAAACTAAGATATTGAAAGAGAGAAAATGTCAAGAAAACAGAGAGTTTTTAGTAAGAGGACTGCCAGACTGTTGTTTGTATTTTGTTAAACTCGTTATTGTGAATTACATATATGAGGTAAGGTTAAGAATTCTTAATTCTTACACTTAAGTGTAATGCGCCCTATGACATACTTCCACCCGGACACCAATGTGGTTCATTGTGAATATGTATACTAGAGAACTGTCCTCTTCCTACAGCCCCCTGATCAGAAATAAGCAGCCTATTTACCTTACAAAACCCAGTAGACCGACTGGATTACATCCAGCGATACTCCCCAGCTCGTCGTAAAACCTTTCTCATAGCCATTTCTGTTGGAGACCCTTTACCCTAGGACAGTGGCACAGTATATGTCCAATCATCTCTAGCTCCTCAGCATCCTCGTATGATCTGCAGAAGTCCGGTATGCTATTGTCCCATTTACTCGTAAAAGCCCTAACAAAGCAATGAATCGTCAAAAATACGGGCCATTAAGCCCTGCCAACACTGCAATCCGTTCTATTCATCCAGGACCGGTTAACGATGTCACGGAATCTATCCAGGATCACCCCCTAGTAGTGTCATAAAGGGAGTTTTATCCCTTCGCGACCCTTAGCTCCAAGTCTTGGTTCGAACCATGTTTGCGAGCTCGTCCGCTACCTAATTTCCCACCACAGCCTTATTGTAAATAGTCCCATAAGCTCCAACAGAGCATATCTACACTGTGCAACTGGGCAAGATCGCATAGCCTGTCAGACCGTATAACCTGTCAATTCTCTGAGCGCAGCCTGACTAACGACATAAATTGTGACCCCAGACTCCCTGACGATATGTTCCTGTATCACCTCCGTCGCCATCCATATCCTTCATATTCGGGACATGTATTTGTAAAAAATTATATTTTTTTTAAATATTTTATTTGTCATGATGCAATAAATTAAAGAAATTCGCCACAAAAATACTCTTAAGAGCAAAAAGCTTATTAAATTTATGAGAAATTCATATACATACATTAATTTCAGTTCTATGAATACTTTGACATAAAATTGTTTAAGCCTAAAACTTAATTTTTCTTTTAACACCGTTTTTAAACCAAAGAATTAAAGCGATATAATCAACAATTTCTATAAAATGCCATAAATATTTTCCCAGTAGTCCGATCATGTTGATTTTTGATGTACAGGTGATACTCAAATATGGTCTTAAGAAGAAGGAAAGGAATGTTAATGAGTATAACGGTTATTGAATATTCAAGCTAAAAAACATGATTTTTAATTTTGCAATTTTAGTATTACTGTAAAAGTTTTTGTATGCATATTATCGTCTATACCATTATGTTTTTTTTAAATGCGGTTCATTTAAAAAAGTATAGCTAAGCTTTTGGGTAATATATTATATAATTTAGCCAAAAAATCTGTGATGTAAAAATCCATTGAAAGGAAGGAGCAAAAAATGTATGTATATACAATTAAATCTTTTATTTCGAAAAGGGCTCAGGGTACAAACATATAAAGTGTTAAGGAGACAAAAAAACTGAATATTTGTTAAACCATTAGACTTTTTAAAACAGAGTTTTTTCCTAACACTAATCGTAAAAACAAAAGATTTTTTTAAAGTAATATTTTAAGGAGCAAATGGTCATTACAGTTTCCAGAGATAAGCCCTTTTCGAAAATTATTTTTGAATTTTCGTGGTTTTAGAAGCAAAATTGTATCTTTAGTTTATGTAATTTATTGAAACACACAAATATTCAAATACAGTACTTTTCGTTTATAGTCACTACTGCTTATAGTCACATTAGCGATATAGTCCATTTTATCGGTTTATTTTGCCGCTATATGCTATATAAGTCCATTTAGTGTTATAAGCACATTTGCCATATACATATGCCATCTATTAACAGTCATCAAAGGGAAAAGTAAAGCAAATTAATGGCGTTATAGTCACATTAGCAATATTTACTTAGTTCTTTTTAATTTTCGAAAACACAATCCATTCAAAGAAAGAAAGAATTAAATCGCTTAATTTTTGTCATCCACTCTCTACTCGTAAAGAATTAGTTTTTGCCGTTATGAAATAACTTGGTATTATTTTAACTATTTTTTATATAGTATGCAACTCGGTTGCAAAACTATAACCCTGATGTCGGTGTTATTTATATAAATTTTTTATTTTCTGTACTCACATAACTTGATTATACATATATACATTTGGTTATATGCCTCATAGTGGCATATACGTGAATTAGCCTTATAGTCACATTAGCGATATAGTCCACGTTTTGTCAGCAACTAAAGGATGTGACTATAATCGAAAAGTACTGTAATCTATAAAGTTTTAATATATATTTGCATTATAAGATAAGATTAACCCCTTTGAAGAATATCTTCATAAAAATTTTGGAAATCGGCACTATTATCCTACGAGCAGCTGCATTCACAAATTTTCAAAATAAAGATAAACAAAAATTGTGTTATTTTAATTTTTCTCCTAAAACGGTGTTCACTATTCAGATTTTTTTAATAATGACAAAATCAAAAATAGTTTTTTTAACAAATTGACCACATATTCAAAACTTACTTACCCATCAATGTAAAAAATATTCTAAATATATCTGGAGATCAGCCCGTTTAGAAATTAATTTTTAAAAGCCACCTGTTGTTCACAACTATGGAAGGAGTATATAACCTTTCATTCTCACAGTATATCGGTCTATATTTGTACCGCCAAAAACAGCAAAAAAACTCAATTTCTAAAAATTTGTATCCGAGTCCTTTTCGAAATAAATGATTCAATGATTGTATTTCCGTAAATAACATGCAAGTGTGCCCGTGCAGAAAAGTTAATTGCAAATTGGTTTTTTTTTGTTGTTTTCTTACGAAGACAATAGAATTAAACAATTTGTTTTTTAATTTTGTTTTTTCTTTTTACCCACTGTAGTTGTACAATTCGAATCGGAAAGAACCCAACCAATTGTAGGGGGATGTAAAGTGAATTTCAATATTCTTTAAGTACCGGTCAATAACACCATGGACACAGTCCTGAAGACTTTTGTATAACGGCATCAATATTATTTTGTTTAATGAACATTTTGATTGCGGTTGAGTTAATTCGATTTTTATTTTGAGGTACGCAAGAATCGCTTCATAATGCCAAAGTTTCAATTAGAGGATAATCTTATATTAATTCATTTAAAATTTTAATTAAAGCACTAGCAATACTGTTACCACTCCGACCACTATGAGCTTCCGTCGAAAAGGCACAATAAATAAAAGTTGGTATATTTGGCATAAAAATGGTTGCTGTAAGATTATACATATTTAATTTTCGTTTGTAGTAAAATGTTGAAGCATTTCCCTTAGGTAGGCTGAACCGTACACTTGGTAGGGTCCATTATTTTATAAAATTATTTTTCACACATTTATTTTCATTTTGTCATTTTATTTTGCTTTAACTACTTTTTTTCTTTTGCTGCACAAAGCAACAGTAAAATTTATTTTGTACGTTTTTGTATGAAGAATTGGCTGCAATCGCCAAACAGTGGCTTGTAGACCAAAACAAAACTTAAAAAATTTTGAAACAGTTGATATGCAGCAAAATTAATGCTTTATATCTCAGAAACCACAAAAAATTTCGCGAAACAGATTTTAGATTCAAAAAGGCGGTATTCAAAATATAAATACCCCATACCTAGCTCAATTTTTTTAAAAATGGTCGGTAGGTCAAACCAATTCTAAGCTGAAGATATGTGGAAATGTATTTTGTTACATACCTAACTCAATTTTTTTTAAAATGGTCGGTAGGTCAAACCAATTCTGAGCTGACGATATGTGGAAATGTATTTTGTTACACAATTGCCAAATTAGTAGACTATGTCATCGTTTTAGCAACTCTTGAGTTTATTGGTAAGAGGGGAGAGAAGATTGGGGACAGGTTCTCAGTTTCATATACTCTGCAATTCAGTTTTGCTTTGTAATTCTCACACTTTTCAACTTAAAGTTAGCTGTAGGTATATTTGTATTTGTATATGAAATATTAAAAGGAGGAGAGGAAACACAAGATTGCAAGACTAAAATTTCCAGCCTGTTCATGTTATTTTATAGCAGAATCTTAAAAAATTGCTGCATCAAAAATTCCAAGTCTGGACGAAGACTGTATTTAGAAGCCGAT
This sequence comes from Pollenia griseotomentosa, assembly GCA_963931875.1. Taxonomy (NCBI): domain Eukaryota; kingdom Metazoa; phylum Arthropoda; class Insecta; order Diptera; family Polleniidae; genus Pollenia; species Pollenia griseotomentosa. The sequence continues at coordinate 29,496,862 of OZ007560.1, forward strand.
GTTTTTTTACAATCGTAAAACGGATACATAAATAAATATTCAAGACGCCGCCAATTAAAGTTATTAATCGGCTTCGTCGTCACTAGATTGTTTTGACATTTGAAAACATAAACAAATAAGAACATTTTAACAACAATGCATTCCGTGCATTTGGTTTTAACATTATTTTTAATATTTGCTAAAAACTCTGCAAATAAATTTAAAGACAGTAATGAGCAATGTTCAATAGAAAAGAAAAGCGGTTGCCAGAACACTAATAACATTCCAACAACAAACGATAGATATAACAAAGGTATTAAAATTTCCTAAAACAAACTATGTAAAATGTAACAATAAATATTATTTCTTTTCTAGAAAACAATATCATAATACAAAATATAAGCAAAGCAAAAAAGATGTATATTGCATGTACATCCAAATTGGATGATCCTAATTGTGAGTGCCATGTTGAAGTCATTCGCAAAGACTTGTCACCTTTTAAAGACAAGGGTATAACAAAACAAATGCTTGAAGATGCTGCTAACTATGGCACTCGTTATAAAATCTATAAACATAAACTTTATAGAGATTTCAATTGTATGTTTCCCTCTAGGTGTGAGGGTATAGAACATTTTATACTAAAACTATTACCGAAGCTACCAGACATGGATTTTGTGGTAAATACACGAGATTATCCACAAGTACATTCCAAATTTGGGAATCAAATGCGGCCAGTATTTTCATTTTCTAAGACACCCGATTATTTGGACATAATGTACCCAGCCTGGACATTTTGGGCTGGAGGACCAGCAATTTCATTGCATCCTACTGGCATAGGACGATGGGATTTACATAGGGAAAAGATTAACAAGGCAGCAGAAAAACAACATTGGACCTCCAAACAAACTAAAGCATTCTTTAGAGGTTCTCGTACTTCGGATGAACGTGACTCACTTATTTTGCTTTCACGGCGAAATCCTAACTTGGTGAATGCTCAATATACAAAAAATCAAGCCTGGAAATCAGCCAAAGACACATTAAATGCCGAGCCAGCTACAGAAGTGTCCTTTGATGATCACTGTCGTTATAAATACCTTTTTAATTTTAGAGGTGTAGCTGCCAGTTTTCGGTTTAAACATTTGTTTCTTTGTAAGTCTTTGGTTTTTCATGTTGGCGACGAATGGCTAGAATTTTTCTATCCTGCTATGAAGCCTTGGATACATTATGTACCGTTAGAAAAATATCCCACCGAAAAAAACATAGAAGATATATTAAAATTTTTTCAGGAACATGACGATTTAGCTGAGGAAATAGCTATAAATGGTTATGAATTCATATGGAATCATTTAAGAATGCAAGATATTGAATGTTATTGGAGAAAATTATTAAAGAACTATGCAAAAATCTTGAAATTCAAAGTTGCGGAAGAAACCACTATGATAGAAATTAAGACTAAATTTAATAACTAAATGTTTTTATATAAAAAGTTTAACATACATATATATTTTTATGAGTGTTTAATAAAGAGTATTAAGGATAAACTAACAAACACCCCGACAAACTCTTACGTTTGTGCAAACCTTTGTGCTTTTTTTTTGGATGTATACTTGTACAGATATGTTTGTCAAACTGCTTGCGTTGTCAAGTGCTTAACCCTGCATTCATACACGTACATTATTTTTAAAGATTAATCTAAGGGCCAAATAAGTGACAAGCAGTTTGAAAACAACAAGATGTTTGTGAGAATATAATTTTTTTTTATATTTACAAATACATATGCTTAATTTTTTTTATATGTTTGTGTAACCTTTTGTTTGGTGTATTTGGAGCTTCAATAAATTCAGTAAAAGGATTTTAAAGTGAAAAAGGAAAAGAAGTAAATAAAATGGTCGAGAACATATTTTTTTAGAATTAATTTAAAAATTTATGTTTGTGTCATTTATTTATTTGTCTGTGTAGTTAGTTGTCCTTTTACAGGTTACAATCTTCCTGTTTTTTTTATATACTTGCCGTAAATTTTACGATTGCAAAACTAATCTGCATATATAATTCTAAAAACATTCAGTTTTGAAAAAAGAAAGTTAAAAATTTTTAAAATTTTGACATCAAATCGGTGTAAAAATTATCGCAAATAAAATAATTTAAAAAACAAAGAGCACAAATTATAAATTTGACATCAACTAAATATCTTCATACGGGCCTAAGTGATTTGAAATCACGTGATTTGAGTAAAAGTGATTTGTATCAGGCCTGTTCTGCATATGTATTTATGTACTGATTTACAATATTATACATGCGTTCGAAGGGTCTACTTTAATTGATGGTAAAAAACATCAAAAACCTGGAACAGCGAGGGGAGGTAGGGGCGATTTCTACCTCTCTGAAACTTTTCAACAGTGTTAATAAATTTTAAAACATATATACCTTTTTGTATGAACACATTAGCTTTCAAATTTGTAAAACATAGTACTACGAGGGGGAGGTATGGTGCAATTTCTGCCTCTCCGAAACTATCAGATTTTAATGAAATTAACAGGATTTGGTGGATCCCTATTTATATGGATACATTAGCTATGTTATTTTAGATAGATCCCTATTTAGATAAAACATAAAACATATAGGTTCACTTCAATTGTGATTAAAAATGTTATGTGAATAATGTACACATAATTTATTCATGTTTTTGAAAAAAAAATATTTTTATATAATAAAATCGCTGAAGTTGCGAATCTCGCTTTAGCAACAACACAACTAAATTGTCAGCACTGGTAGTGTTCATAATATTTCATTTCTTTTTCTTGCTTCTTTCTTTATCCAATTGCTAAAACGAACGAAAAAACGACAGACGTGAATTACGGTCTGGCAAAAAAATTGTCAAATTGATTTTCGTATTATAAAAAATCCACTAAAAATCCGTGAAAATAAAAAATAAGAATATTTAAAAAGCCATATCTAAAACACAAACAAATAAGTTCTAAACGAAATACAAATATTTAAAGAAATGTTAAAACGTAAGCAAATTCAACTAATTACCCCTACTATTGTCATAATTTATTAAAGAAAAATAGTGATAAAAAATATCCATAATAAAAGCAAAACTGTAAATAAGTAAATTATTGTTCAGTGGCTAAAAAAATACATGAGCTGTATTCAACATAAAAGTAATAAGAAACGGTAATTAACAACAAAAACAGCAGTAGGAATAATTGAAATAACCACGATAAAGTGTACGAAATTTGGCCAAATCATTGTGGCAAAGTACCACTGGAAGTTAAAAAAAATCATTAGAAATAACCACCATACAACAGTTAAAATAAAAAGCAAGAAACAAACGAACGGAGGGGAAACCGAAAAAAACTTGTCTTAATTTTTAAGTGCATGTGTGTGTGATATTAGTGCCAATTAACTAAATTTGTATTTGTTTAACTTAAAAGATTTTATCATAAAAAAGGTAAGTTTTTGTTTTCTAACTAACTTTAGTTTGGCATAAATGTGATTTACAGTTACATGTGTATTTAAAAACTGCAATTCGTAAGTCATATTGATTTTTCCGTTTCTTATTTCTATTATTTGCAATATAAAGTTGCCATCTTGAAGGAAACTCATACAGAATGTGTCAACAATTAGGTGTTGTCAATAAATTTAATTGCGAGTTTGGCAGTATTTTATAAAAATTAGTTTAAGTTTGGTTTTTTCGGGTCCGTAACCGTTATGAATTATTTCAAAAATAATTTTTTGATTATTTCTTGAATAAAATTTTTTCTCATGGAAAATAGTATTTATTTTCTATGTTTTATTTATTTCTCAGAAAATAAAAATGATTTTTGCGTTTTATTTTTTTTTTTTTGCTTAAAAAATGAAAATTACTTTTTGAGCCTTATTGTTCGCTTAGAAAGTAACAGTTACTTTTTGAGTTTTGTTTTTAATTTGAAATTTTGATATTTATATGATGTTTTCAGGTGACGGACAGCACTAAAAAAAAACAGCGATTTTCCTATAAATTTTACTACACAATCAATTGCTTGTCACCTGGAAACAACACATTAGTTAGGCTTTAGTTCATCAAACTTAATTTCCATTAAATTAATTTTATTTTTTTTTTTTGCTTACAAAAAAAGTAATTTTCTGCGCTAAAATTAATACATATTAAACGATTTAAATCCTCATCCCCAGAGTTCGTGCAAAAACTCTTATTTGTTAAATCAAATTAATTTTTTTTTTATATTTTATTCAATTTAAAAATTACTTTTTTTTCTAAGCAAAATCGTAAAATTCAAAAAATAACTTTTTTGAAGAACTAAATGGTTTGAGATATTGACTCTAAAATTTTTGCACTTAGAAAAATTTTGTTGTGAGTTCATAAAAAAAAGAAATTTTCGGCAGCAACTTATATTTCTGGAGTTATGGGCCTTAAAAATTTTGATTTATTTTCCTTAAATGTTAATCGTCCATTTGAAGCAATATTGGTATCATACGGGCATGTCCTATTAATCAAAATTAAGTGAATTTAAAATCGAACAAATAGATATTGAAAGCGAGCCTGTAAAGAAAGATCATAAAAACATTCCTTATTGTATACTTTATATTTTGAGTACCAATTATCTTTACAAGAGCAACTCTTAAAAAAAGAAAAAAACTTTTGACTTTTCGTTTTCTAGAACATGCCCCCGATAAAATAGTTTGGGAAATTACTTTAATATTTGACAATTTCCTTAACCCATTACCACTAAATAAACTAAATAAAGAAAAAGATATAATCATATGTATGTAAAAAATAATCTCTTAATACCCGAATTTATTAAATTATACTTATTTTTTGGCATTTTAATTTAAAATATCGCGCGAATTTTTGATCTGCGACGCGAGGCTCCTTTTTAGAAAAACAAAGAAGTGGAAGAAATGGCAGTTTTTCTACTTTGACTGAATTTTTTTAAACGCTGGTGAAAGTGCCTTTATTTTTTACATAACTTTATATCTCGAAAACTAGAGCTGATGAAAAAAAAACGAGTGCAGATTCGCACTCAGTTTCTTAAAAATAAGCAAATTGATGTCATGATGGTTTCTGAAACTCATTTGACCTCACTCAAGACATACGTTTAAAATCAATGGTTATAGACTATATGATACTAAGGACCCTCGATATAGAGGGTGTGGAGATTCAGCCATTTTAATAAAAAACCGAATTAAACACCACCTAATGTGTGATCATCGTGAAGATTATATGTATGAAGATTCAATAAATAAATATGCAATGAAAAAAAAGATTCGCGTTCAGCGTACATATCAAATAATAAAAGAAAAACTTTAATTTCTAGCAAACGAAAAAGTTTATTAAAATTTGTTAACATGTTTTATTAGTTATTTACTAAAAGAAGATTATTATTTATTATACGTAAACAATTTTAAACCATATTCCAGTGTTGCCGTTAGGATACGAAAGATACATTTTTCGTATCTTTTGACTACTTCAAGTATCATGTATAATCCTGACATTTTTCGTATCTTTTGAATCTGTACGCAAAATGTACAGAAACAAAACATTCAAGAATTTTGAGCCAACTAAAACTTATTAAGACTGATCGTCGTAACCGACTCAATACTAATACAATAGCAGCCAAGCCGCATTGACTAGAATGTGAGGTCAACTCTACAACAACACTGCTTCTGTGGTCGGATTGTCAAAAATATTGCTAGTAAAAAAAGGTTAAGCTTCGTACAGACGATGGTCAGATCTTACAATATTGTTGGCAGGCGTTGCCAACAGCAATATCTGACAATGGTGCGATTGTCAGATGCATTAATTTTGCACTTCTGTAAATATAAATGAGCTTACAATGTTCACACAGTTGTAAGACATTTTAGCCAATTTTAATGCAATTTAAGCAACACTGCTTACCAATATTGTAAGATATTGCATACACAAGTTGGCAAGTCGACCACCGAAAAAAAACCCCATATGTTGACTTGACCCCAACTTCTAGTGAATTCGCCTTGAAAGCAGCTTCAATAATGGTGAAAGAAAACATTAAGGGGTTGCAACATACGACCCACCCGCGAAGTTGTTCTGAGGAAATATGAAAATCTTTTTTATTTTCAGGATATTTATATGAACTTTTCAATATAAACGCCTTAGTATAAACGCCTTAACACGTATATCAATTTTTACAAAAATGAATTTGTTTTGATAACATCCAAAGATAATTACATATAATTAATTTTAAAGTTTGCTACTGTATTTTTAAAAATTACATATGTACCTAATATTTATGACTTAAATAAATATAAAAATGAATTTATACGAGATCATTTTCTTTAAAATGTGAATTAAAAATGTTATGTTAATAAATGTTAAACGTTAAAAATGGATTTTCAAATTTTTTTCAAAACTTATCTTTTTGGGAAAAAGTGTATCTTTTTGGAAACTAAAATCTATCTTTCTCGAAATTTCACTGGCAACACTGCCATATTCACTTATACACAATCAATCGCCTGTCATTTGGAAACACTACATTATTTTATTTCCTTTATTTTTTATAATTTGTTTCTATTTCGAAATCTAAATAAAATATTAAAAAATTTAATTTAAATATGTGCATATGTAGAGGTATATATGAGTTTTATTTGTTATTCGCATTTTCTTTTTTACTTCATATTTTGTAAATCTCTCTTTATAAAATTTCTTTTTATTTGTTTTGCTTAGTTAAAAATTTTCTTGTTGTTCGGTTGATCATGCAGCTCTAGTTAGTGGTTTTGGCACTTGTCTATCTTCACATTTAAATGTCCAAAAAAGGTTGTAGTGTTTTCGTTAAAAGGATTCGGTGGCTCAGAAACCTATATTCTATATTATAATATTTATATCAATGCATAATTTGATAAAAGTTGGTTTTTTTTTATTCGACCTTTTCTTAATGGAATCTTAAGGATATAAATACGCAATGACCTCGAGCTTGAGTATTTGAAAGTATAATTTGTTTAAACTTGTTGTGACCCAAAAACTTTGATTGAACTCTTAGTCCTGCGATAGTTTTATATGGTGTATCCAAGAGGCGCCCTATGCTCCAATGGGAGTTAGAGGAACACATACATATATATATATATATCCAAGAGGCAGCGATTGATTGTGTAGAAAAGTTTATATGAAAAGCACTCAAAAAACTGAGTACTAAAATTTTACTCAACAACCAATCGCCTGTCATTTGGAAATAACACATAAGTCATTATAAAAAGTTAAAGAATGAAGTCAGCAAATTTTTATATCTATTCGTTTTTTTTCGTATTAATTTATTGAATCTTCATAAAATATATGAGCTAACAATAAGTAATCAAATCTTAATCTAATAATTCTTAGGTTTGCGTCCTGCCAATGCCAGACGACAGTACCCCTATAAACGGTTCACATTGGTGTTAAGTGCTCTTCTGATCGGATAAGTGCTGCGGTGTCTCTTTTCCTTAAGAGATTGGGGCCACCATCATTTTAAATAATTCGAGCTAATGGGTTTGGGTGCGATTCGAGCATTTTTAAGTATTTATTTGAATATTTTGTGATCATCGATTTTACTGATGGTACATCGAGGTCTTTGTGAATGTTCGAGTTTTTTACATACCAGGGAGCGGACGTAACGATTCGAAGAATTTTGTTTTGACGCCTTTGTATTTTCCAATGTTGGAGGCCGAGGCAGTGCAACATAACTGCATACCATAGCACCATATTGGCTTTAAGATAGAGTTGTAAAGTAGGAGTTTACAATCTAGACTAAGGGTCGAATTTCTTCCAATGAACCAATTTATTTGAATTGCCTTTAGTTTCATTTGAGTTAACTTTGCCTCTATATGGCATTTCTACGTTCGACGTCGATCTAAATGTATACCGAGGTATTTTACATTCGAATGTTGTGGTTTTGTTTGGTTATTGATTTTAATAGGGGGGCATGATTCTCTACGCAAAGTAAATGTTATGTGTATGCATTTTTGTACGTTCACCTTTATTTTACATTGTTTTAACAATTTTTCCAATTGATATATATGGTCCTGTAGGTATCTAGATGCTTCGTAGCGGTTTTCGTGGATGCTTAGAAATGCTGTGTCATCAGCAAAAGTTGATGTGTGGAGGTAGTTGTTGGTTGGCATGCCTGAAGTATATATCAAATACAATATTGGCCTTAAATTACTACCCTGTGGGACTCCAGCATTGATCGGTTGGTTGAACAAACTTTCGACCGACTAAGTAATTTTCTAACAGTTTATGTGTGTTAACGGGTAAATTTAGCTTCAATTTATGTATTAAGCCTTCATGCTGCCAGACTTTGTCGAAAGCTTGAGAAACATCAATGAAGAGTCCAGAACAATATTTTTTTTCTTCAAAAGTTTTCTAATGACGTTTACTAGTCTGTGTGTTTGTTCGATTGTGCTATGTTTCTTTCTAAATCCAAATTGATTTTGGTCCAATATCGAGATTAATTTAGAAACCAACAGTTTCTCAAACAGCTTTGATATGTTAGATAATAAGCTAATAGGCCTATATGACTCAGCTCTTGTGTGATCTTTCCCTGGCTTAGGTATCATGGTAACTAGTGAGACTTTCCATTCTGGAGGGTAGTAATCTGTTCGTAAAATTGCATTTAAAATTAAAACGATTAATTTTATTGCTATGCGGGGAAGCTCGATAATAATTTTGTTACTTATTTTATCGTAACCAGGTGCTTTCTTGGGGTTTAAATAAGCAATAGCCTTTTCAATTTCTCTTATCTTAAATCTTAGGGGTACAGCTGTTCCACTAATGACAGGTGGCAACTCGACTATTGTGTCGTTTGGTAAATTAGGGGTGAATACATTTTTAAGGTGTTCAACAAACAGGTTTCCATTTTCAACATAATTTCTTACCCAGCTTCCATTTAAGTTTCGCAACGGGGGTCGGGAAATAATCGGTCTTTTTAGATTTTTAGTTGCATGAGTAGTCAGATTGTGGAGTCGCGTCAAGTTCATTAAGATATTTTTCCAGAGATGCTGTTTTCTGGGACTGCAGTAACTTTCTAAGTTTTTTTGTGCATTCTTTCAATAGATTTTTAAGCTGAGGGGATCTGTGGAGCTGCCATTCTCTTCGAACTCTTCTTTTTTCAACCAAGAGTCGCTCGACATCTGCAAAATATATTTGGTTATATCTGATTTGTTTAGGGGGTATAGAGGAATGTTCAACAGCTTGTTTGAGATTTCTGTTAATATTGGCAATAGAGAGGTCTATATCTTCTGGTGTACGCAGCAATATATTTTCTGTACAGTGGGTATTTATATATCTTTTGTATTTTGCCAATTTATCCGCGGGGCAGCTGTTATAAATAAACAGTTTTATTAGGGTTCATTACAGTAACTATAGTGGGTTTGTGATCAGAAGATAGTTCAAGAGAAGCTTCTACACAAATCGTTTCTATCGGGATGTTTTTAACCACGCCAAATCGATGACATCGGCGATTTTCTGCTGATCAGCAGGCCAGTAGGCGGGTTGTGATAGCACATTTAGACCCATTTTGGAATTTGTATTATATAAAACTCGACCCTTTGGTGTTATAAGACGTGACCCCCAGTAGGTGTGTTTAGCGTTGTAATCACCAGCAGCCAGAAAACAGGGGCCTAGTGATTTATAATATTTATAATATTGGCTTTCTGCTATTGTATATCTAGGTGGACAGTATAATGATGAAATTACTAAGTTTCGATTAAACTCTTCAATACAAATGTTTGTTGCTTGAAGGTAGTCTTCACGAGAATCACACATAAGAAAATGCTTGATTCGAGCTCTTATTAAAATGGCCGAATCCCGCAAGCTCTACCCCGAGGATCCTTTGTATCATATAGTTTAAAGCCATTGATTATTATATTCGTGCGAAAATCATATTTAAAACTGCGCCCTTACCATCGCTGGAATAAAACTGAATTTCAAAATGTGGCTTTATGAAGGGCCCTTTGTCGGTGGTTTTTTTATTTTTTTTTTTTTACTTTATTTTGCTTTATTTTGTTTTTCACAGTGTTTAATAATGTATATCAAACTGTAAGGCTCCCCACCCTTTATTATTGTATAATAAGCGGAACGAAAAGATCTCTGCGAGTTTCTTTAAATGTCTCACGCATTTCAGTTATATTTTCCAATTAATTGCCAATAAATACTTCTTAATATTTTATTGACCCATTCCAGTTGTCGATAAAAAGACAATTGTTTAAAATTTTAGTATATATGTAATAGGAATGCTTAAAATCAATTTGAGTAGCTTTCATAAGTTCTTTTTGTAGCGGCACAATACATCTAATGTTTGTTTGTGTTTTACTTTACTAAAAGAACATTTTATTTTCCATAAAAGGCCAAAGTTTTGTTTAATAAAAAGGTTAATATTTTTTATATCATTTTATGTATTTTTTTCACTTATTTGGTTTTTTTTTTAATGTATTAAAAAATATTCGCATGAATTTGGTAAATACGAATGTCGTAAAATAGGCGAATATTTAGCGATACGAATACGAATATTCGTAACATCACTTATAAATATGTACTAGCGAAAACCAGAACATATCAAAAGTTGTATCCAAAGCCTAAAATAAACAAATAATGTCGAAAATATTTTGACCCAATTAAATGATTCATTCTATTTCTATTGCAGTAAAATATAAAATTTCAATTTCTTCGGAGGAAGCATTTGTCAAGATTATTTCTTAACTTTAAATCAATAACAAAAAATATTTTCTTTAAATAAATAAAAAATATTATAGTTTCCTGTCACACAACGTTATTAAAAAAAATATTAGATAATATGTACAATATTTCAAACGTGAGTAGCCACCCGGTCAATTTACCATCCATTCAAGCGTAATATTCTTCAGACATTTACATACAAAAGTCAGTTATCACTGAGGAGTGAGTTAGTTACCTTTCGTAAAAACAAATGAATTTTTTTAAATGCTAACAACTTCGAATCGATCGAAATGTTAATGACTTTTAAAGCTTAAGATAATGACGATGACTTAATTAGTATTTTGTAAACATTTTAAATTACTACAAAGTGGTGATTTTTCGAGGCATAGAATTTTTTTTGTTTTTAAATAAAACACAACAAATTCAATGGAATGACCAAAATGTTGGGTTTATTAGCTCACAAATTTAAAATAATTTATTGTCTTAAAATAATTTCGGCCATAAGGTCTCCGCGACCGCGCCTTATGAAGGCCATGCTGTGTGTCCAATTTTACACCTGATTCTGGCAGTCGTGATCGAGTTCTTTCTCGATTCGAAAGCAATTTAATATCTAATTATTTCAGTACATACTGAACGAATCGGAATTATTATTTCAGTGTAGTAAAACATTAATTTTAGTTTCACAATACTGAAAAAATAATTTCGATTCGACCAGTATCGATTGAAAAAATTAGAAATAAAATTGCTTTCGAATCGAGAAAGAACTCGATCACGACTGCCAGAATTAGGCCCCTAGTCTCATTCCGTCAATAGTGCGTATAATGTTGACCAAAGATTTGACGTACCCCTCCAAAGAGTCTGAAAGTATCAAATCACACGAAGAAGAAGGACAATTCAGAGGTCCATTTCTTGAAATAATTCGGTCATCACCGTTTTGGCTCAACAAAGTGGTGGTTTCACGCGCTTGTTGGGACCATTTCTCCTCCAAGTGATTTGCAATGGTATGAGAATTAAAAACACCACCAATCATTTGCCAGTGGTCTGGCATGTAAACCGAACGAAACAGTAATTTTTTCGAAATGTAATCGAGCCTCATGAGGACTGTGCTCTCTCTCTAAAAACGACAATTCTGCTGGTTTACAAAACTATTAAGCCAGCCTCATCGCTGAAGATGATTTGACGATAATAATATGGTTCAACTTCCAATTGATTCTCAGCCCAATCACTAAACACACGACGCAATTAATGGTACGCTGGCTTAAATTCACGAACCAGTCCTCAAATATGTCCAACTAGTGGTCGGGCAGAGACCGAGTTGCTGAGAACGGCGTCGGATCGATAAATTCAAATCGTCTGTAACACTCACGTCTACAGCGGCGATGGCTTTTACTGTACACACGGCACGGGCTCGATTTGTATGAATATTATCCAAAAGAGTAAATGGGGTCATGAATTGATCCATAGTATTGCGTATTATTTGCTCAGTTGGACGATTCTGCGCACCGCTAACTTGACAAAATGCTCTATAAGTTTGGCAAACAGAACGCGAATTTTGGAAATATATTTCCGCGATTTGCAAACGTTGGTATGGTGTAAATCTTTGCATGGTGATTTGCCAAAGCAGGTACCTATTTTGAAAAAAAAGTCAAACACACTTCCTTAATATGACATCTTGATTTAAAGTTACCCCTTTCAGAAGTTTTATAAGTCGTAACAAAGCACCCTTTTAAATAAACTATGTATTGTTAAATTTGTAAAAATGAAGTAAAAAATTTGTTTCAAATAAAAACTGCTCAATGAAACGTAACTATGTTAAAAAAATTCAAATTTTAATTCGTCTATATGTAATACAACATCTTACTAAATGACGGTAAGCACGCGCGCTTAATACAAATGTGTAGTTAAGTATGTATGTATGTGTTTTCTAGTGGTACTTTTTATTTATAATGCCTATTAAACAATTTCTTAAATGAATAAACAAACGCTCTTGACACGAATCGGTAAACACAAAAAATTTTTTTTAAGAAAGCAGCTAAAACTTTGTTTAAAGTTTATAAACAACTTCTTTCAGTTTAAAATAAGACTTCCTAAAAAAAACTTTAACAAAATTTAGGTTTAAAATGTTTAAGCCGATTTAAAGTTCAAAAATATTGCTGAACATATTTTAATTAGATTTTTAATTATTTTATCTTTCACAGTTCTTACTATCGTTAATCTTTTTGCCAAAAGATCCGATTGCTTGCTAAAAGAATTTTGAGGTTAGAAATTTAGGCCACGTTATTCTGAATCCTTTTTAACTTGTGTTTGCATTGCATTTTTATACTGACACAACAATATTTAAGGGTATTATACGTTTGTGCTTTAATATTGTGCAAAGATTGACTTAAAGCTCCCTTAGCCGGGAGTAACAGTAACTTAACCTTACCGTAAAAAAGTAAGTCCAATCTATTTCTTACAGAGGGAGACGTAACATCTTACTGCTATCGATAATCTTTCTAATTGCTTTACATACAACAAAATGAAGCAGCTGATTTGCAACGTTACTCTTACTCCCGGCTAACTGAGCCTTCATAGGCTTTTTAAACTGATCAACGTCTACCATCAATTTGCGAAGATTAACATCTTCCCATTAGAAGTACATAGTGGTAAAAATCCACATCTTTACAAGACGTTCCTATAGCATTTATTCCATTCAACATCTTTTGATAATTTGAGTGTCATCACTAGAAAAGTAGCAATAAGTTCTATTATTATGTGACATCACTGACAAAAAGACGTTTGCTTTGAAAGCAGCGTTACCGTTTGTCAAGTTTTGAATTTTTTGCAATGTTTTTTGTTTAAATATTAACAACTACCGTATTCATAAAAAATTAAAATCGATTTGAAATGCATTTTAAGAAACATTTGTATGAAAATTGTGCCTTAAAACACATTAAAACTTATTTTATTTTTTATGAATACGGCAGTAAATATTTTATATGTTTCGACAAATTGAATCTCGAATATATTTTTCTGTTTTCTTTTAAAATTTTGGCACTTTTAATTCAAAATATAAAATTAAAATAAAAAATTAGAACAACGTACAAAGTTTATTGAAATACCTTTTTTATTTTCGCGGTTTTCATAATACCTAATTAGTTGTACTATTTACAGACTACTTAATGAAAATCAGCAACTCAAACGGATAATTGGACAAACAAAATAATTGTTTATAATTAACTTTTGGCTTTTTGTTTAACAAAATTATTTAAAAATTTTACTTTTGCTTAAACCAGTTTTAAAATTTTTACTTTTTTTAAATGAAAATACAGTTTGGCAGTAGATAAAAAAGTGAGTATTTTGTTTTTTGGTTTAAAAAAGAAAAGACAATAATTATAACAAAAAAAAAAAAAAACGAAATTTAATAACAAATTTATTTTTATTTCCCTTTTTGTTTTAAATTTAAAGTTGAATCACAAGTTAATTTAGGTGGTCGGTCGGTTGGTTGGTGGGTTAGTTAAATGTGCTTGAATCGTAATGAATTGTATACGACAATTAAATCGACAATTGTTTAAGCACGAACATAGAAAATTACAAGATAAAGCCGTTTTACGTTTCACAAACGATCAAATGAAATGTGTATTGTTGACTTGATTACTTTATTTACAAATTGCTAACTGGTTAATCAACAGATTTCGCTTTTTATAATTGAAAACTGTAATAAATCGGATTTCCTTTAAGAGGTGTACATTCGGAAAATGTTTTTACATATAATTGTGTGAATAAAATAACTTTAAACTATTTTACAGCAAACACTGCAATGATTTCGAATAGCAATGTGCGATTAATCAATCGGTTAATCGCTTCTGCCCTATTGCACACTATGATAATTTATAACTAATTAATAGAGTATTCAATTAAATGTTGTAATTTGGACCATTATTAAGAAAGCTATGAACAAAAATCTAAAAAAGGAGTCTTTAAGGAGTGATAAAAAAAAATGTCAAAATTTTCCAGGAAGGCTTTTTTGAAGTTTAATAAAAAATATCACAAAATTGGGGAAATAAAATAAAAATTTTTTAAGCCATCCCATTTGGCGTGGAATGCCCCATTTATGTATAAACTTTTGTTCATTTCCAACGATGGTGAAAGATACATATGATTCGGCTTAGCCAAATCTAGCAATTCTGCTTATTTATGAAAAAGGGCATTAAGCTATGCAAATTAAAAGTGTGTACAAAAACTGTCTGTATAAAATAAAGGACATTTTTGGTACTTACATGTTGTACAGCAATATTAGCACCATTTTAAAATTAAATTTGCTATAAAAAATACTTTAGTACTAAAATTTTCTGAAATTCAAAGTAATTTTTGGGAATACAAAATTTTTAATTAATAAAAATTTTGTTTGTCGTGCTTAATTCCCAATTTTTATTCTTGATAAAATTTAATTCTATTTTAAAACTTTAACAAATTACAAGGTTACGTTCAAATGTGCTGAATTCCCATTTCATACAATTGATAAAGTTACTTTAAAAAATTAGATCATATTACAGTTTGTCAAACTTGGAACCATTCAGAATATAACAGAATAATTCAAATATAGCAGAAGACTTTAAAATATAACAGAAATAATTAGTATTGTGATTATTTTGTTGAACTATTTATGGTTTTTAATCCAAATTTTTAATAATTTTAATTAGGCTTAAGTTCATTAAATTTAATTTTCATTAAATTATTTTTATGATGAAAGGAATTTTACAACATGAGAATTAATTAAAATTGTTATTGATAATCTTTCATTCTTGACCGTGGCCGGGGCTCGAACCGCGGCCGGCAGGTTACCATGGCATGTTTCGATCGCAACCACTCGATCTCCTCAGAGGGATTTGCCGTTTTACACTCGCAGCCATCGATGACTGCTGACGTCAATAGTCAAACATCAATCCTTAAACCAAATTGTATTTTAACCTTTGGTAGATCGAAATTTGCTTTTTTGAAACATTTAAAAACACTTTAATCTTAAAACAAAACGTTATATGAAAAGATTTAAAACTTTTTCAATTTGCTATTTTATTTAGTTTCTTCCATGTAATTTCGAAACACCAAAATTGGGTTACGCATCACTTGTTCACTTTACAGTTGTGTGGTATAAACATTTTTTTTTTTTTAAGAGAAATAAAAGCTCATGTTTTTGCTAAAATTGTGCTAAAATTGTCTAATGTGAATTAAAATTTTGACATTTCTAATATCGCCATTTCCCCTAGTATCTATTAAATGATTACAATAAAAATTTTATTTACAAAAGTGGAGCAAAACTATAAAAGAATAAACATACAACTAGAAAAGAGATAGAAGAAACAAATAATGACATCGACCATGTCCAAAAACAAAAACAAATTATGTAAATACAAAATGTTTTGACGACAAAAACAAATATTTCGCTGAAAACCACCGCCATTTCAATTGTTCGTTTATTTTGACGCTAAAAGTCCATTAAACTTTTTCTTCCTGTAAACAAAACAAAAAAACAGAGAATGTTGTTAAAAACTACAAAGCAAAAGAGTAGGTGCCATTAATTGTATCCTAACAAAAATTCTTTTCCTGCTTTTCACAGCCAAAAAAGTTAAAAACACAATGCGCGTCATACTGTCTGCCTGCTACACATGACGATTTAGAATGTGTTTTCTGTTCATAAAATTTTAAAATTATTTTATTGATTTTTTTGCCCTGCTTGTTTGGTATACTATAGTAAATAAGTTGGCTTTGGTAATCTAGACTAACATGCAAACACTTGCTAAAATTTTTGTATGTATGTATTTTGTTCTTTTAATATCCTTGAATTATTTACTTATGCATACGGATACCAGCAGTAGTTTATAATTCTTTATTGTATATTTTGCATATAATATCTATCAGAGTCAAAAGCCAACAGGCCCGGCCCCTATGGTCTTACCTAACTCAACTAATGAATCATAATGCTCATTGTTGGAATGATTACATACAATAATACACATATAAAACTTTATATGCACATTGTATAAGAGAATATTATTTTTTTTATACATATTAAGGATGAGTGTTTAAAAAGGATTTTTGTATTAAGAAAAACCACCCTTTAAATGGCTACAATAAAATTTCGGCTTTTTTAAAATATAATCAAGCCACTACTTTCCTTGTTAGAAAGTGTTGCCAATTTATATATTTACTAGGAATAAACACGTAATATTGCTTTATAAAATATTCAAACATTTTCTAGTGTGGACAAATTGTATGATCTTGGTGGCCAATCAACTCTTCAAAACGTTAAATATCGTTCCTTAGTTCAGTAGATTTGTGGAAAACACAAACGTTAATTGTGTTTGTGTAGTAAGTCATTCAAAGAAATAACGTTTCCCTGTTTGTCATCTGTCGAACACAAAAATAAAACATTTTAAACAAAGAAAACATGTGTACAATACATACACAAGCTTTCGTGCTGTGGTCGTTGCTGAAATGTTTTTGTTTGCTCATTTCTTTATCGATGTAAAAAAGAAACACTATGTGTACAACATTACAATAAAATGTATGCCTACAGAACCATTACAATTGTTCTGTTCTATAACGAAGAACAGAACACTTTATAATGTTCGTTACTTTCTTGAAAATAGTTACGAACGTTATTAAGGGCTATGTTCGTATACACAAATACTAAAAAAATAGATATCCAGCCCAATTATGAATAAAAATTGTAACCAGTGTTCAAAAATAAACAGAACATTATTTAATTATTTAAAAATTCCCCGGGAGTTTTCTCCCTTTTTTCCTATGTTAATTCAATTGTAAAAATGGGAAGAGGGAAAAAACTCCCGGGGAATTTTTATTTATAATTGGGCTTATCGTTTTTGGGTGTGTGAGCCGTACGTTAAATAATGTTCTGTTTATTTTCGAACACTGGTTACAATAGCTTGAATAGGCTGTTCGGTGGGTCAATTATGACGACCCCACAAAATGTACGAAACAAGTTTCTTACTCAGCACGAATTTTGATTATAAAATTTAATGAAATGCAAGCGTTGTTCGTTTGTTAGAATATTCATGGTTAAATGGCAAACCTTACCGAGCATTTTTGGCAATGCCACATGTTACCAATCTTTTTTTACACTGTAAAAACTTACACTGAAAAACCAAATAGCAAAAAATATCACATTTTATACATAAATACAGGGTCGGCCAACATCGACTGACTGACTGGCATATAGTAGCCGTGTTGATGCGTCTCAAGGCAATTATTCTTGATGGAAACATTGCCAGATTAACTTTTGGTAATTTATGTAATGGTCACTGATTTTAAAGTTATCTCACTTATTTGAAAGTAAATACCAGTAAACCTCTGGAACCAAATAGTTATAGCTCTATTCTAACTATATCACAGCGAACAGTCTGATCCAAACTGGACATGCATTGTATAATAACACTTATGTAGGGCCTTTTACGTTAACGCCGTATTTATTAGACATGGCTCTTTTCGATGTTCGATTGTACGAGTACTAAACGATAGGACATGAATGGTTTGAAAAGCATTTTACAACACATCGTCAGCTTAGAATTGGTTTGGCGCAAATCATTGTTAAATTACCATGATATGCGCCAAACCAATTTTTAGCTGTCGATATGATATTAATAGAAAATAATTATGGGTGTCGTTTGCGTAGTCGAACGCCTGTACTTTTTACAAATAGCTATTATGATTGTAAACGGTGTTTTTTATAGAGTGACACAAGTTTAAATCATGATAAAACAAGGAAATATATTTTTAATATCAATAAAACGGGTTTTATTGGAAAGAAAATTTTATGAAATTAATGTTGAAATATGATTTCTGCCATGTGGCCGCCACGGCTGGCGCGTAGAAGGCGCAATCTGGAACACCAATTTTCAACAACTTTTCGCATTCTGACCATCATCGTTTTTGAAGACATATGGGCCAATGACTCCGCCAGCCCATAAAGCGCACCAAACAGTAATTTTCAGTGGATGTAATGTTGTTTCGACAAAAGCTTGTGGTTTATAAATTTTAGCCATTTGCACGCGTTGCTCTGCTGTAAGTCGATTCTTAATTAATTTTCAAAGCAAACTAAACAAAAAGCAACTATCAGCTGTTAAATGGGGGCTCAAATAAAGCACCGATGCCAACTCAAAGTTATGACACTCAAAAAAAAACCCTTTAGTAAACTACATAAATACGACAAATTTTCTAAGTGCTTTAGAATTAAAACCAAATCGATAAATATTTTCAACGAAGACGACAACGACTTCGTAATAAGGTTGAATAATTTTATTGAAATATGTTTTACTATAAAAATGTTTTTCAATAAAAATACAAAAAAAGGCGAACACTTATACATTAGAGCGACACAAAAAAAAAAAAAAAAATGATTTTGTTATTTTGCTTGATATGTTTTATGATGATTTCTAAAATATTTTTGTTCTAGCGTTGAAAATCCGTGAGCTGGACCATTTTCAAAAAACGTATTTTTTTCAGTTTTTCAAATTAAAATTTGGTATCATCAAAAAGAGCTTTTGAAGCAGCATTCATCAATGGTATATAAAACTTGACCATATAAAGGGTGTTTTTTTAAGCCCGATAGAACTTGAAATTGTAAAAAATAACACAAAAAATTAAATTGTAATCAAAATTTTTTTTTTTATTCGAAAGATCAATACGTGACATTAACATTTGAAAATGATTTCGGGCATATGGGCACCGCGGCTGTTCTTGACGAAGCGCATTCTGGACGTCCAATTTTGGGCCGTAACGCGAGCTCCGGCCTCATTTTTGAAGAAATAAGGTCCGATGATGCCACCAGCGTGAAAACCGCACCAAACGGTGCATTTTTCTGGATGTAATGGAGTCTGTAGGGTCTCTTGTGGATTGGTCTCGCTCCATATGCGGCAATTTTGCTTATTAACAAACCCGTTAAGCCAAAAATGCGCCTCATCGCTGAACGCCATAAAAATGAATAAGTCGTCTATAAGTTGCGCGAATCGACGACTGATTTTCAAAGTAAATTTGGATAATTTCGTAGCGTTGTTCAAGCGTGAGTCTATTCATGATGATTTGTCAGAGTATACTGAAACGATAAAAAAAAATATTTCATCAAAATTTAATTTTTTGTGTTACTTTTTACAATTTAAAGTTCTATCTAGCTTAAAAAAACACCCTTTAAAAGTGACCACACTTGACCTACTAATTGAGATATTTAACTAAATACATATTTTCGTTTCGGGTTTTCATACAAATTCTACGTATGTGGAAATCATGTTCTGCTTTTCAAATTGAATCTGTTTTAAAATAATGTTAATTTATTTTTTTGTTGTAATTATTCACATAAAACGCGAAAAACGCGATATATTTTATCTTTTTGTAAAAATAGGCAATTTTTCATTTTGCAATTACAATAACCTGGTGATAAGCAAAAGATCCGTTTTCAAAACCAAGATGCTGTGAGATAATTAAAAGTAAATATTAATTTTTTAAAGATACCAAATTTTATTCATGTCGTCTTGGAGCAAAGTACAAAAAAATTCGAAAAACTTTTTTGCGTATGTTTATACTATTCTACTATAATTGATCTAGAGTATCGAAATATCGGTTAATTCAGGCAGCATAATTAATACTGCACTTATTGGGGGGAAATTCTATAAGTTTTCTTAGACATTTCCTACCCATTTTACAGCCAATAATTTAATATATATCGCAAATATACTCGCATATTAACTCCAATCAAGTCTCTTAAATTAGAAACTCAGCGCTACAAACTCAGTCCCCAATGAACTAAGGTCCCGAAAGCATAAATAACCTAATAACCCAATTGGAAAAGATTTACATGAGAACCTGCCATTATGGCCTTATCTCATGGGTGATCTTTACCGCTGGGTGACAAATATTGCGTTTACCAACCGCCCCCTGTGTGTGAGAGCCACCAACACACACAGGTAGCAATTTAAGTGTATAATCCGGCAATATTATCCACTCCTCTAGTTTAGGAGCTGGAGTTATCTTACCTCCACTGCTTTTGAAAATATGCCATCAGCATCTGTTGAGTAGCAACAGCTCATAGGGATCTAAAGAAAATTAATGGGTCGATTACAAATGACGACTGAACTGAATTTGAGTTGCCAGCAGCGAAATCAATCAACGCTGCTCATGTTAAGTTGTTTGCTATCCGTAATCGACCCATAAGTCTTAAAGATATATTAAGAATACAAGTTTTAGCGTAACACAAAAAGTCAAAAACGAGCTATTTGAGTGCCCAGACACATTTAGATTGCATTGATATGTTTACAAAAGTTGTTCAGCTTTACCGTAGCTACAACTTTGCTGAATATATTTGTGGCAATGAATAATAATGTCTTAAGTTGACATAAGTGCTTTTTCATTTTATTACATATTCTTATTCTTTTCTTCAAGATCTATCACTCTAAGTTTCAAGTATAAAATGTCATTATTAATAAAACTATACGCTTTTAAATTTCATATCTCAAAACACGAAATTTCGACTTAAGCCATTTTTATTTATTGGCACAGATAAGTTAGTGAAAAATTGTGTTATTCGAAAAAAGTGAAAAAAATTTTTTAAAAATTTTTTTTTTTTAAGAAGAAGAAGAAGCTATTTTTTTGACAAAAAATGTTGACAAAACTTATTCGGCGGACTCAGCTATATTATTGTCGCATATGATTGAGTGGTGTCACGAAGTCTGAAGTAGCTGTTGGCCAAAAACTAATGACACCTTTCAGAGTTTTTTGAGGAATATAAAAAAAAATTTGTTACCAAAAGCGCCAACCTAATTTAAACTGTTCAATCCATAAGTTTTTCAAAAACTCTTCATTCGTCGCATAGTGCAATAATTCAGAAAATGTGGTATTTTGTATACAAAAACAAAATTATTTACATTTTTTTTTTTATATTTAAAACAAGTCTTATTTATTTGCAGCATCGAAAGCAAAATTCTTTTCCTTAAAGAACTGTTAAAAAACGGTCAACTAACATAATACTAATTTTACATTCGATGGTCGATGCTTGATAGCCAGCGAAAATCGTTTGTCGAATGTAGCTCATAATAGGGGCCTAAAACTAGTGGTTTCGTGTAGGACGTCAAATATTTCATAGGTGTGAACATACAAAGCTTTAGAAATAGTTTAGTACTAGAGACCAGAACCAGACGCCTGAAGAAGTAAGAGAATTAAGAAATTAGGAAATTAGAAGAAGAAATGGGAAAGCAAAAGAAATGGTGGAAACTACCATCAGACGAGAATGAAAAACAACCCTACTTAGCACAAAAGCCTTACATAGGCCCGGTAACCATCCGCCTTATAAACAGCCAGGTCAGGCCCATAACGAATCCCGTCAGATTCTCAAGGTCACGAATTGCGACATCTTATTCGTCCATGAACCTACTCCCAGCCATCTTAACCTAATGTTCTCCAACAAACACGGATGTTTGATTTCAAATTGAAAATGATATGACGTTTTCTCAAACGACAAACGTTTGATAATGATTCTCAACAAAAAGGGGAAATTATTTTCAAATTGAAAAAAGCCTTTATTTTTAACTTGCTTTCAAACGTAAATCTCAAATGTTTTTCAAAAGTGGATTATAATACAATGTGGAACATAAGTAAAAATATTTTATTTTTTTTAATTTAAATTCCTTATTTATTTAAATAGGCTGTGAGAAAAACTTTCGGCCCCATTCAACAAACTTATAATTTCTTGATTTTCCCATTTTTTTTTATTAATTCATATTCTTAATCATTGTAATTACTCACAAATATTTTATTATTAATATTATATGATACAATAAATGACACTATATAATATAAGTAGGGAGTGTTAGCTACTATGGCCTTCGACTCCATTACTCACAAATAATATTTATTTTTCATAAGAAATAAATCGTTCAATTGTAAAACACATTTAACCACGAAGTAAAAATTTAACTAATCGCCATTTTTAATGTTTACATTTATTTTTCGCTTTAGTATTGCCAAGCTTAGTTTTAGATTGAATTTAACATTTGATACTGATTTGACGTCAAATTGATAAAACATTTTATGTCAAATGTTTATTTTTAAATCATTATCAATTTGAATTTAAATGTTAAAATCAAACAATTGAAAAACGTTTGAGAATTGTGTTTGATGTCAAATGACAAAGTCATTTTATATCAAAGGTTTGACTTCGTCTTTGTTGGGTCTGTAAACTAGGACAGGGACACAGAATGAGTTAAACTGCCTCTATCTCCTCTGTGTCTCTGAAAAACCTACATAAATCCGACTAGGAAGATCCCAGTAACATGGTCTTAACACATAACGGGCTCCTGCCCAGGAGAGAATTAAAATTGGTCTACCTGAGCACCGGCCATAACGTCCGTGATACTCTGCAGTCTGTAGTATTCCTCCAGGCCCCATTAGTCTTTTTTTAAATGTAGATTTGTTAAATTTTAAAAATGGGGTCTTAGTACATTTTGTTCGTGGTTGTGTGGGTTATTTCATTTACTTTTTTGGTGAGGTCTTTTTAAGCTGGAGGTCCACACCACGCGTTTTCGCCTCTGCGCATTGTATGCTTTTTATGCGGCATCACCACAAGTAAAAATTATATTTGTCCAAACCAGCTGATTTCTTCGATCGCTGCTTGTGACGCTTACAAAAGTAGAAAGTAAACCTACTTTTCACATTCAAAGCCTCAATGCACTTGTTACTTGTTATACATACATATGTATAACTACAGTGTAGTTACTACACAGATTCTACTGCGTAGACAACAAAAATGCGTGTCACGCGTGGTGTGGACCTCCAGCTTTAGTTCGTAGCGCCTAGAACCTCTTTAAATCAAAAAAAATTGGACATTGCTTATCTTTTAGATATTTCTTTAATTTTAATTTGTATAACGGTTTAAGTTTAAGATTCCTACTCATATTTAACATTTTCACCAATATTTATTGTAAAATATGTTTATTAAATATTGTATGTCAATACTTTATTTGATTTCTTTTGTGGTATAGCAGTTTTGTTTTTTACATTTTATTATTTGTTGTTTAAACACGCAAAGAAAATGTTTGCCAAAGCGCATGCTCTCTACTTCCTTCCTATCATCTGCAAAGGGGTGGTGAATATATAACAACGGTATGGTGAATATTTTATGAAACAAATAAAAAACAGAGTTGCATCATATCTTACACTCGTTTTCCATAACGCAACAACGTTGTGCTGTATTTTGCAACAACAAGAACATTTTATTTTCTCTATTTCGAAGTCTTTAAAATGAAGTTTGCTTTTCTAGAAATTAAAGTAATAAATTACTTAATTATTTTTTGAATTTACTTTCCTTTTTTTTATTAAACCTTTTTATGACATTTTTTATATTGGTTTTTATCCCTGTTTATTTGCACAACATAAAATATTATTCTAGATTGCTTCAATTGACATTTCAACGTGACTTGTTTTCTTAAACAAAATAAAAAAGTTTTATCTGAAAGGCAAAAAGGATGTAGAAAAAATATATTTTATTATTTACTTTGATTTGTGGGTGTTGTCCTTTTTAAGAAATTTTATTTTCGTTTAAAATCCTTGGCAGATATTTATTTTTTCTCAACGTCTTGCACTCGTTTTATGTTTTACTTTGTTAAAAAAAACTTTTAGTTTCTACTGACTGCATAAACTTTATGGTTTATGTTTTTTTTTCAAAGCAATTAAAATAAAAAGGGGTCTTTCATAATAAATAGTTCGAATGATTCATTGATGTCTTAAGTTGTTTGTCTGTTAAAGTTCTTAATGACTTAAATTATGTCTTGTAAGCTTTTTTTTGTATTTTTTCTTCATATGGTTTGCTAGTAAAGAAAAAAAAAATATTAATTAACACTTATTAAAAATGTTTTGCATTTAGTTGATGTGCAGTAGTTTGGCACTGGCTAAATAAAATTTTTCGCTAACAAATTAAAAGATTAAGGCCCAGATTTACAGTCATAAGTTAATTATTAGTAAACTAAAATGATAACTATTGCTTAACTAACATTTCATATTCACAATATACATATTGGTTAACTTAAAATTTTAATCAGAGCAACAACTGATAACTCTATAAAATAGAGCTGGCAAACAATCGATAGTACTATCGATAGTATCGATAGTTGTCTTTCCATTGGACTATCGATAGTTTATTTTCGATAGCGATACTATCGTAATCTTTTTTAAGAAAATTATCAATAATTTTTTGTTTCGATTTGGCAATAACAAGTCAGCTATTTAACAAGTCAGTTATCTAATCGGCTTAAGGACCAACCATTTTGAATAGCCTTGCTTATCCTCATGCCAAAGAAAAAATTTTTATAAATGTATGTACCAGGTTTCTCAAATTATTTTCCACCTGAATCGCCAAATAGTATATCGAAAATCGCCAACATTTTATATTTTTAGATTTTAAAATCGCCAAATACGAGTTTAAGTAAAAAGAGTATACTAAAGTAATTTTACCTTTATTCAAGTTTTCTATATTAACTAAAATAAAAATGTTCGTTTAGAAATTTATATTGAGAGCAAAAACAAAGTTGAGTTGTCTTATTGTTGTTTCAGTATATTTTCCCAAACGAAAATTTTTAACAAGGTTTCGTTTAAATGTGCTAAATTCCCATTTCATACTATTGATAAACTGAAATTTATTGTTGAAGGGATAAGCTATTCCTATGCGCATTTCACTGGTTGCTTAGGCCAGATCGTCAGGAAACTTCATCCAAAAAATTTAGAAAAACTAAAGATATTATACAATAAAACTGTTAAGCGAATAAGAATTATAAACCCCAGTTTTACTTGTAACAATATCAAAGCTTAAACAAAAACAACAACAATAAAAAGTGAGTTTATCTTTTCTTACAGTCCCGACTACAATTGGTTGATTTTTTGTCAACTCTAAATGTAGTTGAAGGCGGGTAAAAAAAAAACAAAAATAAAAACAAATTACTTTATTTTATTTTGCCAGTTTAGTTTTATTTACATTTTTATTTTATTTTGAAAAATTTTGAATACATATTGATTTTTTTTTACATACTAACCAGCGCACATTATTATTCTTGAAGTTTTGAAAATTCAACATCATATGCAATCATAAATTAATCGAAATATGACAACGTTTTTAGTGGAACCCGAATTATTGCAAACTGTATGTATATTTTAATACATATTTGAAAAAATTTAGCTTGTGATAAGGAAAATGACTGAAAATCATAGTGCCCATTCACATTATACGATTTTTGTCGTTGCGATTCTTACTTTATAGGCAAGAGGGGTGAGAGGAATTATAAGGGGTACAGAAGCGAGTGTACTCTACGATTCGTTTAGTTTATTCATTCGTTTCTCAATTTTCTCTCATTTGACGAAAAATATATTAAGTTTGTTACGACAAAAATCGTACAATGTAAATATGAGACCGACTTCAAAGAAGAAACGACAATAATCGCAACGACAAAAATCGTATGATGTGAATTGGGACTAAGAAAGATTAAACTTTATTCCAAATTTGGAAAATTATATTTCTTTATATTTCTACATGGACAAGTACGGTAATTACTTACAAATTACACTCAATTTACATGATGAATTTTATGACGTCCAATTTTGGACGTCATTTTTTTGTTTGGTAGCAAGCGGTGTAGAGAAGAAAGAGGGGTAGAAAAATAGACATGATTTCTGTTTTCTCTTCCTCTCTCTTCTCTACACCACTTGCTACCAAACAAAAAATGACGTCCAAAATTGGACGTCATAAAATTCATCATGTAAATTGAGTGTTAAATTAAGGAATTCTACAAAAAATTCGATACTATCGATAGTATCGATAGTTTGTCAACCAACTATCGAAAATATCGAGTGTTGCGACTATCGATAGTTTGCCAGCTCTACTATAAAACAATAAATTTTAATATTGGTAGCTGTGCTTAGCATAATGAGCCCTTACCGCGAAAATAGCTTAAGTGACATCATTTCCAATTTTATTTTTTTTTTTAATAAATTAATTAATTGGCAACACTTGCATCAGCTCCTTAAATGTCATGGTCACATAAGGTACCGTTAAGGTTTTATAGCAATATACATATACATATGTTGTTATATGTTGGTATTTAGATTAAACTTTAGACCAAATTTAATTACACATTTGATTGCAATCTAAATCATTTTACAAATTTTATTAAAGCCGATCCTTAGCTCCCATACAAATACTTCTCCCGAAAATAACTTTTAATGTCATAACCTCCCTATAAATGTTGGTATTCACTAGGGTGTTCAATTAAACGGGTTTTATTTTTGTTCGATTATACGATTAATCGATATTTGGCAGTTTTAACTTATTTGATTAAACGAATACACTTTAAAAATTAATTAATTAATCGAATCGAATAATTCTTAATCCAGACGTTTTGTAAATTATGAGATTTTTTTTTTTCGATAATTTTAGAAAAAATTAGTACTTGAGTAAATAAAGATTCTTTTTTAAATAAAACTTGTCCATTTAGCTCCAAATTGTTGCTTCACTTTCGGGCACTTAGATTTTAAAAGAGTCAATATAACTTTGGATTTTCTTAAACTTTTCACGGACATTTCGATTTCTAGAACATAACCGATAAATTAATATAAATCTTTGAGTTAACATACCTACTTTTGTCGTTTTTTCTTTTGTGAAATGAATTATTAAATTGTGTTGCAAAAATTTAACAAAAATATATACTAAATTACATATTAAACAAGACTGTTTTTTTTTTAAATTCCAACGGACCATACATTTGGTTTGTGTATTCGACTTAAAACTTTAAAAAAATTATACATTTAACAGAAATACTATATATTATTATTATTCGATTAATCGGTATAAATTCTTCTATTAATCCTTTTAAACGAAATTAAAAATTTTAAATTATTCGAACAATTTATCGTCTAAAATTGTTCGATTAATCGCACAAAAATTAATCGACTGATCACCCTAGTATTCACATAAAAATTGGGAGAAAATAATGATTACGATAGCTACTATGTAAATACTATGTTGTGCTGTTAGGTCCAAAATTAACCATAGGTCCCATATAAACTTCATTATCAAAATCACTTAAAGGCGAAAAAATCTCATACACACATACATAGATGAAGATATCTAAATAATATTCGGCGAAAAGAACTTTGTAATAAGTTCTAACCTAATAACATAATTTTGTTCTGGCAGGCCCTTGATAACCCATGGGTCCTAAATAAAATTTATGTTTAAAAACTATAGTGTAGGGTATTACTTATTACTTGTTTTTATTTAAGGTAATGATTAGGGCAACCAAAAAAAAGCAAATGCTTATTTTTTGGTTTACAAGATAGAAAGATTTTGATTGAACACAAACTCCGATCATAAGAAAACAAAGAAAATGAGCTATATTTGTTAGGGCTTTTTTTTGCTTATTTTGGCAATATCGGCTTTTTTTTAGTTATTTTTGCGATATCGGCTTTTTTTTGCTTATTTTGCCATTTTAAGATAATTTTTCATACAAAAAAAAAACTTATTTAATAAAATTTTGCAAAAATCGTTATTATTTTTTTTATTTGCAACTTTTTTTATAAATACTAAAAAATCAACCATTTCTGTGCTGTAACAACTCTGGTTAAAAAAATCGTTCAACGTTATGGTAATATTTTTTGCTTCCCTTGAGCAATATCATCCCAAAAACCTATATTATCTCTTTATGTTATTATAGCTACACTAAAGAGTGGAGAGGGTATTATGCATTTGTGCTGATGTGAGAAACACCTTAAAATATTGGTCCTTAAGTATACCGGTTAACACAGAATCACTTTCTGAGTCGATCTAACGATGTCCGTCCGGCTGGCTGGCTGTCCATGTAACCTCGTGCGCAAAGTACAGGTCGCAATTTTAAAGACAATTTAATGAAATTTGGTACGTGGGTTCTAATTGGCACAAGGGCGAAGCGGTCCATAATTTAATATAGCCTCCATACAAGCTGCTATCAGGAAGAGGGTCTTTGTGCTCACTATCAACCAACTTTAATGCAATTAAAGACATATGTAGATGGATCCATATTTATGTGGACACGTAAGGTATGCATTTTTTAAAAAAAATAGGACTATGAGGGGGATAGGGGGCAATTTCTGCCTACCAGAAACCATCAAACCGATTTTAATGAAATTTAAAACATAGATGATCCCTATTCATAAAGGCATACACTTTCGAAACTTGTTTTTAAATACTGTGGTGTTGGGTATAATACGGTCGGGCTTGACCGACTATACTTTCTTACTTGTTTTTTATGCAACTCTGTCTTAGCAGTACTGTAACTTACCTTTTATAGTGTTGTGTATAATTTGTATGTGTTTATGTTTTTAGTATTAAGCCTTTTTTTAAACCTAATTTAATATTTGCTTGTTTAAGTTCTTTTCTCTCGAAAATTCCACAGCTGTATTCTTACGATCAAATTCCTCAGTATGTAACGTCTTTTACCATCACACTTTGTAACGTCTTATTTCTTTTTTAATATAGTTTTTGTATAAAGAAACGTCTGTTAGTTCCCCTTCTCTCTGCTTTTGGTATAGTAACGTCTTATTTTTTGCTTTTTTAATATAGTTTTAGCTATTAAGAATTTCTCTGTATATCAAATATTGTAAATTTCTGCAAATTTTGTTGTTTTACTCGAAGTTGTAACAAAATTGGAAACAAAAAATCTTTCATTGGTTTTCTAAGTGAACATAGTTGTGGATCGTAAGAAAAATGTCCCGTGTTCCAGGGGATATAGAAGACGAAGTTAATACAAAATTAAGATCAGTTTCATTAAAAAATTAAGGATTTTCGGTATTGAAAGATATTGGGGATATTTTGGGAGGCAAGCGGAATTATGAGTCCAATCGTATAAAATATACTTCAGAGCAAATACTCAATTTTAGATATGCTCCCTTAACATCTGTAGACGTAGGAAGAACTTTTTCTATCTACAAGAACTTGCTGACTCCAAACAAACATAGTTTTCTTTTCGAAAAATTTATTGCATCAACTTATAATTTACTATAACAACGAATTAAGTGAAAAATAAACAAGTTTAAATTGCTTTTTTTTTAAGTTTTAACAGCTTATTTTCATGTTTTTAAAGGCTTTTTTTAAGAGCTTAAAACTGTTTTTTTAGTGCTTTTTTTTGGTTGCCCTAGTAATGATGCTGTTAGATATTAAATCACCAATATTAGAAAATAAGTAACAAAATCACTAACATTTCATATTTATTGTTTTGCCATATCTCCAGTACTAGCTACTACAACTTCCAATTTAAAAGTTAAAAAGTAAAAAAAATTGTGATCCGAGAAAATGTTTGTTATACTTTTTAATAACACACTCCTAACAATGATTATTTAATTGATTTTAACAGTTATAATTAATGATGATTGTTTTCGTCTTCTCTTTTTTCTCTGCTGTAATAAGAAAAAAATTTAGAAAATAAGTATAATAAAGTAATGCACGCAATAAAATAATAGAAATAAAGATGTAATTATGGAGTCTTTCATAACCATCTCATAATTGCCTTCATTTTGTTAGTGCCAGAATAAAATGCTTTTTTTTCTACAAATAATATGCTGCATTATAAGAATTTTTTAAAAGTCTCGGTTCACAGTTTGAAAGTTTTTTTTTAGGAACTCTAAGTTTATTTGGGGGTGGGGAGGGAAGAATATCATTTTATTTTTAACTCTTGAAAATAAACCTGAAAAACCGGCCGTGATTTTGTTACACATTTTATTTCCTTTTCATATCTTTTTATACCGACACCACATATCTTTTCATATCTTTTTGTACCTTTTCCTTTTCATATCTTTTTATACCGACACAACAGTAGTGCTGACGGCATAGCCATTTGATGTTTGTAAAATTTAAAATTTTCTCCTTTTTTTGACTTTTATTTCAGTGAAACATAATAAGCATTTACATTTTTAGATTTAATCTGATCTATTTTTAGATCTAATTCAATGTTAGAATCTTTCGTTTTTTTATTTTATAAATAAATTTGCAGTGCATATTCTGATTGATCGTGAGCATACCACTTTTAGTTTTTGTGCAAATGTGCTTTTTTTCTTAAAACTTATTCTGGCAAAAAAAAATCTTCTGGCAGCACTGTTAAAAAATCTGCATTTGTTAACAAATCTACACAAGCAAATTAAAATAAATTTTTTCTTTTTAAATTATTTAAATTTAATTCTCTATTTTATATTAAAACCCACAAAAATATTCAATTTATAAGTTTCCCTAAAAAACCATATGAAGCTTATTATGTCAAATGTTATTGTTTACATTTGTTTGCAACAGAGCAAATATGCACTACTAATTTTGCTCATGGTTTTTTTTTAGTGCAAAAATGGAGCAAATTGTAAATACGTACATTTTGTTGTTGTGTTTTGCAAATGTGTGTATTTTTGCACGCATTTGCATCTTTTACACACTTTGCACTACCCATCGTGATTTCCCTTATTAAAAATATTAAAAATATCACAAGAACTAAAAAATGCTATGAATTTTTAAATAATGCTAGAAAAAATGCTACATGCTAAATCAGATTTTTTCATGCCAAATGACTTTAAAAAATGCTAGATCTAGCATGAACAATTTATAATTGGCAACACTGGTCACGTTCGCCATGATGGAAATGCCTATTTGTTTTAAAGTGGAAACTTAACGATAACAGATTGAATTCATTAAACATAATTAACAAAAACTTTTGATTGTTTGATGTAATAGTTTGTTTAAAAATGTTTTCTTAATTACTTTTTCATTTTATGATTAGTTTTATAATGCACTATGTTAGATTTTGTTTCTGAGTGATCGATTGCATGATAAACCGTTTGATAGTTGTAAAAATCACCAAAATGATAATACATATCTTGTTTAAATGTATCTTTCGAAACTTGAAGTCGTCAAATTTTTTTTTTCATTTTTACTTTTTCCTTTTCGCCTGTCAATGCAGCTTTGTATTTGACAACCTTCTTTTAACTCGATTTATGTACGTACATAAAATAAGCATTTTTATTTATTTATTGTTTTTTTTTTTTGTAATTGGCGTCTTATTTACCCGATTCGTATACTCTACGGTAAAATGTGAAGTTGTATGTAATGTGTTATGGTGTTTTTATTGCCAGGGCAAGTTTTGAAACGATCAATTGAGTAAATTTAAAACGTAAAATAAAAATAAAAATTTTGTCTGTCATAGTTTCACAAGATTAGAAATCACTCTGTCAAATGAAGATCGGTTCATTATTTATCATAGGCCCCATATCAAGCCGACTAACGACTAACACCGTAACAAATATAGATATTGTGGTAAAATTTGGTCTAATTTTGTGATAATAATTTATCATAGATCTCATATAAACTGACCACCTAAAAAGCATTAAAAAAATGTTGAATTAATTTTTTGCAATTTGGTCTAATTTAGGTTTTTTAATACTAGAAATCACTCTGCCGAATTTTGTGACGAACCATCCATAATTTGCGATAAATGCAATAAAAAATACCTCCTGAAAATCATTATAATACGCGTAATAATATTTCGGAAATAAATCATGATATTTTATTTAGACTAGGCACCGAATTATATTACTTTAGATTTTATTAATATTTCGGCTAATAGTTTATAGATCCCACTCCTGAAATATTCGAACACTCGGTGGAGGCTATTAAAGATTAAGCACAGCCGAAAATAGTACTCTCACTTGTTTTCTGTCATATTTTTGATAACTAGTCGCCCTAAAAAATCCAAACTAACGTCGAACTGATGTTATCGTTTACTTGACGTGCAAACGACTTAAAATTACGTCGACATCGACCACGGCTGACCTAAAAGGAATAAATATCTACAAAACTCTTATACCACCTAATGATTTAATCTTTTGTGAATTAAATGTTAAACAAGTTTTCTTTGAATAATGTGGCACAAATCCTTTTATTTAATACAAGACAAGGCGAATTAATTTTTCAGGTGGCGTTGAAACCACAGCTGTGTTACTTTTTTTTCTAAATAAGAGAAAAGAATGCCAAAAGTTACTTGTGTTTTTGACATATCGAACAATGAAAGCAACAAATAAAATACAACGTTGTGTTTTTTGGTGTTGTTACTTGTTGTAGTATCGCCACCTCCCTATACATGAATTCGCCTTGATACAAGATCTTATAATGAAAAACATTTTTGATATTAAATTCATTTATTAAATAAATCATTTTTAATTACTATTCTTTGTTTATTTTTAGGTAATTACTTACGGTTAAAAATTAATTTGTTTTTAAAAAATATGCATGTCTGCAATTAAAATGGAAAATTGGTAAGCACTTTAATAAAAAACATCTATTTTTATTTTCAAGTTTAAAAGTAAGTTATTGTAAAAATTCATTAAAATTATTCATTTTGTACGAAATTATACTTTTTCCTCACTGTCTTCAGACACTTCACTGAAAATCGTATATTGTCGGGTTGTGTCTTTATATAGACAACAAAACATCATTATAATTCTGAGATCGTTTGTTCATTCGTGTGTCTATAACTCCCATTAAGTGTGAACATAAAGAGAATATTATAAAGATAAAAGACGCAAGTATGTAAAACTCATACAACAACTTAACAACGAAAAAGTCGCAATATGTATATGCATAAATATATTCGTATATAAATTTTTGTTTTGTTATCTTTGTCATTTGAATATTTCATTGTGTTGTTGTTGGGTTGTTTGTAAATGGAAACGAAATGCAATTCTTGTTCATTGTCGCGCTCCTATTTATTTAAATATGTATATATTTAAAATTCTCTCAGTCAGCGGGTCTCAAACTTTTAGAAAAAAAAAAAATTTGCCACAAATTTAGAATCAGTAACCGATTTGCGAATTGCATATCTTGCTGGTTGGTAAGTTGCTGTAATTATCCTTAAATCAGTATTTCCGATATGAAAAATCGACGATGTGGTGTTTGGCACTGATATTTATCAAATAGTCCGAGTGTTCTTAGTTATTAAAATCAAAAACAACACATTTGAAGTGTCTAAATCCCTACAAACAGTTTTAAAGAGAGCATAAACTTTCACAAAATATCTGCGAAGGCCAACTTCATTGTGAACTTGACCCACTGGGTTAAAACAATGCGCCCCAATTTGTGAGAGCAAGCATCACACACAAGTAGCTATATAATTCGGCTAGATTATACACTCGCCCATTGTTTAGGAGCTGGAGCTATTAAACCTCCGCTGCACTTGGAAATATGCGTGCAGCATCTGTTAAATAGCAACAGCACCTAGGGATGACCTGTGCCTCAGGTTAAACTCTCCCACAAGAGGTAAAAACTCAGCCCTGTAGTGGGATTTATAATATATATCCCTTCCAGCGACTTTGAGTTTAAACCACAACCACCTTGTGATCCCCGAATATACTTTTCCAACACAAAAGTTAAACTCACCGCAAAGACAATCGACCTGAAATACAGAAAGCATTTCCCGCAAGACGTATGCTTCCAGATGCCGCAACCAATAGTCAGTGCGGTTCTTGCTCACTGGAGGCTACTGACTCCCGAGGTTCCTGATGGGATCTCAGGTCAGATGCGAATACCAGGTATTGACTGCACCTGAATTCCCCGGCAAATGTTACACCAATATCCTTAAGATGATCCCTACAAACCCCCGGTGGAATATGGTGTTGGAGTATAATTTTTATTAAAACTTTTTTTTGATTCCTAGACGGAACAAAAGCCCATTAGAAAATCTTTGCACTGGATTCTGACTTTCGTTAAGCTTCTTACAGACGGTGGTCAGATCTTACAATGTTGTCATTAAAATTGACTAAAAATGTCTTGCAACTGTGTGAACATTGTACGCTATTTTCATTTGGCAGACGTGTCAAATTAATGCATCTGACAATGGCACCATAGTCAGAAAAATGACAACATTGTAAGATCTGACCATCGTCTGTACGAAGCTTTAGTCTTTAAGCTTCACTTCTCCTTGTTCTGGCGATACGCAGTTCACCTTTCATTTGGTGTCTTTAAGTATTTGCCGGTCTTCCTCTACGTCGGCTGTCTTGAGAATGATAGTCAAGAGCCTTTCTTGTGACGTCGTCTTAGTTTTTACTTAATGTATTACAAAACAGGTTTATCTTTTAATGCGGACGTCGTTTGTTTTTCGGTTCTGTTTCGTCTTTTGCCGTAGATAATTGTTCGTAATTGTTTCTTGCCAAAAAACATGTAATAACCTTCTCAAACATCGGTTAACAAATGAATGGCGTGGCTCTAAGTCACCCATAGTGGTTTTTCATGTTCAACATCCATTTAATAAAACTGATTTTAAGTTTCAATCAGACAATTTGATTTAAATTCCCAGAGTAATGCGATTGGATTTGTATATCTTAGTCAGGGTGCCAAAGGCTTGATTTGCTTGGTTTAAAAAGCTCTTCCTTACTGCTACCAGAACTATCTAAAATACTAACAAGAACCCTACTAATAGGTTCTATATATAAAATGTTGGAAAAAAAAGAAATAATTCACTGAATAATCTTAACGGATGTCTAAACTTTTCAATGAACTTTTGATTCCAGCATAAAAAAATTTCAGAAACGGTTGTCTAAAATGCAGTATCTTACAAAAGAAAAATTAACAATGCCTTGTCTTGCAAGAACCTTAAAAGAAGTATCAGTCAACACATCAAAATTTTGATAAAAAAAAAAACTAAGAACAAACGGAAGAAGTTTAAAGTGCGATCTTAAGGGCCAAATAAACGGCACAAGCAGCTTGCCAACAATCTACTTTTGATCAAGTTTTTTTTTTTTGATACTGCATATTTATTTACCACTTGAGTTAACAACAAGATGTTTGAAATAATATTTAATACTTACACAAACAAGATCCAAACTTTTATATGTTAGTGTGACAATTTGTGCGGCTTATTTGGCCCTTTCTGCTAACTAACTAACATATCAAACCCAATTCAGTTTTTGCTTAACAATATTTTTTTAAATTTTTGACTTATGTAACTTCAAAGTTAACAGCTGTACCTAAACAAGAGCGGAAGGCGGAACTTTTTCTTTCGTTTAGCTTTTAAGCTGATATGCCATAACTAAACAAGGGCGTCGACGTTGTGTCACGAACAGTCCGCTAGATTGATCAAAAAATAGCTAAATTGCCATTATTTATTAACAATAGCGGCCAACTTCACTTTTAAACGCGATGTCAAAATTAAAATTTCCAATTGCAAAACGTTGACGCCGCGCTATTTGGGGATGCTTTATACAAATTGTATGGGCATGACAATTTTTGACAACTAGAAAACGCGTTCCGCTTATGTTTAGGTTCGGTTGTAAAAAAAGATTAAGAATCGCCATTGCTCTAAGCCAACCAAGAAAACTAAAAGACTGATTGACTGCCTGCCTTCTGCCTATATCCGATTGTCAACTTTTGTTTGTTGTTGACTAAGGCTTAGCAGTTATAACTCTATACTATATGCGAACAGTTGTAATAAAACGCGTGAGCTGCAAACAACGAAAGGCGACAAACAAGTCAAACGAAATAAAATTATGGCACGCGTGAGTTTCGATAAATAAGAATAAAAAGCAAAAAAGAATAATTAATGCATATTAAACAAAAAAAAAAAAAGTTTAAGAAATGTTCACAATTTTTGTTATACCGAGATGCAGTTTATTGTGTTTTGTTTCTTCAATTCATTGAATGGGGGAAGATTTACATAAGTTTCAATAATTTGTTTATTTTTTTGCTCTCCTTGTTGACAACAACTTGTATTTTATTCGTATTATGTGAGTATTGGGGGAGAAAAATATAATATAGGTAAACGGTTATTCTATTTCACCACCACAAATTTCGTTTACGAGTTTTAAATTCACCATAAATTAATTTTTCAATACATATTTGACATAATTTTTATCAAGTTTCAGAGAGAATGAGAACATTTGTAAGACAAAAGAGAGCTTTTATTTTAGCACAATTTTATGTTGGCTTGTTTGGAATATCAACAACCATATGGTGGTATCCGTATCAAAGAACTTGGTTTTTTTGTTAATGTTTTTATATGATTTTCAATGAAAAGCGCCCTCGCATTTATGCATGATACTAAAAATATTTCATAAAATGCAGGGTTGGCAATGTTTAAAAAGAAATCTTTTGTAGGCCGTTCATATTACAACGAAGTCTAAAGGTACGATCACATATGGCAAACATTTGACAAAAAATATAAAATATTTGTTTGCCCTAATCTGATCACAAAATATTTTTGAGGGGCAAACACAGCTGATTTTGGGCAAACACAATTATTTGCTAGCAAGCAAAAATGCTCCTAATGTGACCATTTAACGTCAAATATTTTCCTCGTTTTTAGGCAAAAATTAAATAACTTTTTAATGACGAAAAAACTTATTTACATATGTAAAAAAATGTTCCTGTGTTCTGTTTTTAGCAAAGAGTTGCCGCGGTAAGTAGGATTCAAGATGTTACAAAATACATTTTTCTTAAGTTAATAGGTAATTTATTTAAAATGGGTATAACATGTTGCCTATGTTACGAATTATGCATTGCAAGCATGGCGTATCTATATAAATAGATCAATTTTCGAGAGTGTACCAGTTTGGGGTCAGTGGACAATCATGGACCCGCCAAAATAAAATTATATGTATAATGAATTTAAGATTTTTATAGAACTTATTTTTTCGTCTTGAAGTGCTTGTATCAAGTAACCTAGAACCAATTCTTGGCCTACCAAGACAAAATTTTGACCGACATACAAGCTATTATATAAATTATTGCCAAAACCAAAATTTTTAAGATTATTATGACATTAAAAGATATTAACAGAAGTGGTATTTGTATAAGAGCTTTGGTAAAATATGGATCGATTACAATAACATTTGGTAAGGTGATAATAGATTGTCTATGGGCACATGGACTCTTCTCCAGAAATAAGTTTTTAGGCTATGTGAAATTATTGATCGATTCTTTCCACTTCTTATGACAATAAAAACGTAATCACCAAATTTCATTATTATCAGGTGTGTTCTAGGTATCGACTCGTATTGAAAACGAAAAATTTTTTGAATCCGAATAATTCAAAAATTGATGTTCTGAAATCCGCATGTTTTTGTGTATTCGAAGTTCTTGTTCAAAAAAAAAAAAAAAAAAAGATTTAATGATATTTTCTTTGATAGTGCCCTGTAAAATAGGTGACTACGGTTTTTATATGGGGCTATATTATTAATGGTGACGATTGCCGAAAAGAGCAAAAAAGATACGCGAAATTTGCAAAAATAGCGATCATTTTTAATATTTCAAACAAGCCATAAAATTGATTAAAAGTCCCTTCAACTATAAGGAATGGCAAAAATTCGATAAAAATGGCTAAATTAGCGGACATTTGCAAAAATTTGCCAATGGCAGCATGATAGCAAAGTTTAATATTTATTAAAAACCGTTAAAGCTGCAAACAATCAGAAGAAAGAAATGCATCTATCGCGAAAATTCACGAAAAATTGCAAACTTGGAAACAAACCCAAAAATTTATTGAGATGGCTAAATGGTTAAAAAACAATATGTCGGAAAAAAACAAAAAAAAAAAAAAAAAAAAATTTACAAAAATAGCGAAAATTCGCAAAAAATTTTAATATTTCAAACAAGCCATAACATTAATTAAAAGTCCCTATAAGGAATGGCAAAAATTCTGTAAAAATTGTTAAATTTGCGAAAATTCGTAATGTTTGTGTGAAAATACATATTGTTTTCATTAAATTGAATAAAGAACATTTTAAATTAAAAACCAAAATTATGTTTTTGCTAAAAATGTTCTCACATATAAGAATAAAAGTCGATTCGTTTCACTAACCCCTTACTACTCTAATTGAAAACGAATAAAAACATGTGGAGGTGAATTGCAGAACACAAAAAATGCTGAAGTAATCCACTTTTGAGTGAATTCGGAATCTAGAACACACCCGATTATCTCAAAAATTGCGACATGTACTTTGCGAATAAGGTTAATATGGACAGGTGGCCGGACGGAAAGAAAGAAAAGGATGCTGACGAAAAATTAAAATTTTAGTGGCAAGTTCGTTCAAGTTCTTCCAAGCAGTTTGGATTGAAATTCAGAACTTTTGGTTCAGAAGAGAAGAGTTATGGACCGAAATGTAAAACAAACTCCCGAAAAAATCGATATTTCTGTTACAAAAACCAACATAATTGGTGGCGAAAGCAACTTTTATTGTTAAATTTTGCACTAACTCAATTTATATGCCTAGAAATCATATAACTAAATTTCGTGAAGATCGGTCTATAATTTACAATAGATCCACTGTCTAAAAACACTTTATTGCTTGCGTCTAAAACCGTATCGAATAATGCTTTAGTTTCATAATTTAGTTTAATTTAGTTGTAAAAGAGATTGCAATTACTTCGCCAAATTGCCTTTATCCCTTTATTTGTTACCTTAATACTCTTTACTTTTAAAACTGCTGTTCTCGCTCTTCTGTACCATATATGGTTTCAATATTTTGCATCAAAATGTTAATTTTTAGTTTTAATAAAAAGTAATTTTATTGATTTAATTTTTTATTTTTGACAATTTGTTCAAATATTTTTATATGTGAACACAGGGCAAACATGTTTTCCCATTTTTTATTTGAAGCTATTTACAGCCTGTTCGAACGTTAACGTTCGCATAGAAAATTTCATTTAAAACAAAAACAATATTCGACAATTTGTTTTTGTTTTAAATGTATTTTTCTATGCGAACGTTAACGTTCGAAATCGTTGAACAGGCTGTTAATATCTGTTTGAACAAACAAAAATGGGCAAATAAATGTGCGCAGTGTGACCAGCAAAAAAAATTTTTATTTTTTTAAACAAATTTTTTAAAAATGCCTGCAAACAAAATTTGACAATTGTTTGCCATATGTGACCGTACCTTAATTTAAATACATATGTATCTTATTTAAAATCATCCATAAAATCTAGTGCGTTTACATTGCATTTTTTTGACATTAGCGAGATTTTGTTTGCATAACAAAAACAGTTGACTGTTGACAAGTTTAGTGTTGATCGAATGTCAGTATTTGGTCATAACTCGGCCAT
This sequence comes from Pollenia griseotomentosa, assembly GCA_963931875.1. Taxonomy (NCBI): domain Eukaryota; kingdom Metazoa; phylum Arthropoda; class Insecta; order Diptera; family Polleniidae; genus Pollenia; species Pollenia griseotomentosa. The sequence goes on from OZ007560.1 coordinate 29,536,647, forward strand.
TTTGTAACCGATTTGACTAATTTTTACACCGACATCTTAAAAAAAAAATTACCATTTACTTTGGTAATAAAACTTGGAGTCGAGAAGTACTATGGTTCCCGAAAATAGGTATTTAAAAAAAAAACTATATTTTTGACATAACTTTTTTTTTTTACCGATTTTCCGAGTTTTTCAGCAAATATGTTCTTCTAAAGATTTCCGATATTTTGATATCTTAAACGTATGAATAGGTCATATTACAGCTCTAAAATTTTAGTTTTTATAAAAATTTAATGTTTTTAGTCCTTTTTTTGAGTATTTTGCTCATAACTTAACCATTTTTAACCTATTTGACAGATTTATATACCAACGTGCTTAAGAATAATATTACCATTAAATTGGGTTATAGGTATATATGTACATATACGTACATAAATGTACATATATATATTTAAACAAACTTAATTATAAAAATAATAAATAAAAACAAACTTAATTATAAAAAAGAGTATTTTTGGGATTTCAGTATTTTGATTATAACTCAGCCATTTTTTAACCGATTTGACAGATTTATATACCGACGTGCTTAAGAATAAATTTACCAGTTAGTTGGGTTATAAAGCTTGGACTCGGGAAGACCTATGGTTCCCGAAAGTGGGGATTTAAAAAAAAAAATTTAACTTTGGTCATAACTTTTTGTATCTGAGCCGATTTTCCCGAAATTTTCACAAAATATTTTTTACTAAAGATTTCCGGTCTTTTGATATATGTATAAGGGATAACCATAGGATATAAGACAGTCGAAAAGACCAGGTTTTTATACAATTTTTGATATTTTTTGTACGGGAGGTACTAGGCCCACTTCTCCAATCCCGCCCACATTTTGTGGGATGCTGTGTACTGATAACCTTAATGTGTGTACCTTATTTGGAAACTTTGGCTCTTGCCGTTCTCCAGATATACAGAAAAAAGTATTAAAAATACAACAACAACAAGGGCTTTTTGGAAAAAATTTGAGGTAGTCGTGGTTTTTTGCTCATATCTCAGCCATTTTTGGACCGATCTGGCTGAATTTCAATAGCAAGAAATAGTGGACTATATGTGACATAAATGTTAAACAAGCTAGCCGCTATCATGTCTGGAGTATCCGGAAAACACATATCAAACGTAAGACGGACAGACGGACATCGTTAAATCAACTTCTCTCCTCATAAGGACCCAGAATATATATTTATACTTTATAGGGTCTAAGATTAATATTATAGAAATTACAAACGGTATGACAAACTTATATATACCCTTTTGCACCTGTGGTGAAGGTGCTACCATCCTCAATATAAAAGGGAGCCAATTTCGTCTTTGTAAGAATTAGAGAAACATTAGGAACATTATTTTATCTTTTGGCTATGGTGCCGAATGTTTCTCTCACAGTTTATTTAAATAAATAATGAATTTAAATTTAAAAAAGAGCCTATGCAGCTATTGCTCTTTAACTTTGTAATTAACTTATAATTTTAATCATAAGTTAATTCGTAAATAAATAAAAAAAATAAAATATTTATGTTCCACATGGTATTAATAAAATCCACATTTGAGAATAACGTTTGAAAGCAAGTTGGAAATAGTGACATTTTTTAATTTTGTTGAGAATGCTACGATTTTCACATCGTCGTCAAACGTTTGTTGTTTGAGAAAACGTTTGATTTCAAATCATTATCAATTTGAAATCAAACCTCCGTGTTTGTTGGGTAAGAACCAATGTTTTGTCGCAGTATTAGTTAAAAAAAACACCAAGCCGTGTGTAGAGCCTAGAAAAATGTTTATTTTTATTTCCTAAATCTTAATAAAATAGTGGCAAACTCGTATAGTTGAAACTATAGCTGTATATAATTCTACCAATCATTATAGAAAAGGAAAGAAAAGCATTACATTGCAACCGCTCTTGAATCTTACAGACCTGCATTTACTATCATACGCAAGCATATGATTTATTCACACGAAAAGCTGTTAGAATTCTGTCTGTTTTAACAAAAAATATCTGCAAAATCTTTTGTCAATGCCACACACATTAACACACAAAAAATATGCAAAAACATAGGACTCAGCTGCTTTACAGAAAAATGCAACTCTGACCGCATACAATTTACCATTTTATAAAAGTGTTCATAAGCACTTTCAAGTCTAATAGACCTACAGACATAAAATCAGTCACTTAACTGCATTTTTAAGTCACGCTTTATATTTGAGGAGTCGGCTTTAGCAGTTTATCTTAATACGTTTTACGTCGCAGTTATTCAACCAAAAATCCGAGATAGTTTTCAGTGTTAGGCCTAGTCCTCTGTTTAAATTTTTGAAAAATGTTGAGTAACATTGACTATTTCCCACGAAAATTTTGACATGTATTAATGTTACCTACCTTGCGAGTTTGCACAATTTGACGTTTTTATTCCTTCAAAGTATGCGGTGTTGTTTTGCGTATGTAAACAAACCCCACATGTATTTTACTGAAAATAACATAATAAAAATAAATAAATAAATAAAATAAAAGGGTTGTAAAAACTGACAATCGTATGAAATTTCAATTGTTTTTGTAAAATAAAAACCCAACACAACCGAGTCCAAGTGTTGGGATTACTATAGCTTACTTTACTGATTACCAATAATCTAAATAACCGCCAATTGACTGTGGTCTTGTATAACAAAAGCAACATATTAAACTCAAATTATACATTTTACATCTATTGATAAAATTTTAAATTACAATTAAACATCCCTGATGTAAAGTACTCAGTAGTGTTTCTCGGCCAGTCATTTAACTCTTGTGAACACATATAGAACTTTATGGTACTCCAAGGCTCTCTTCTAGTTTTTGTTTGTGTGTGCTACATTGTAAAATTGTGGAGTTTCAGTTTTTTTGTTGCTGATTGTTAATCGTTAAACATTTGTGTATCTATGCGGTAGCTTTTTAATCGGGTATGAGTGTCTGTTTTTTGTTGTTTCTAAATATTTTTGAACGGAAGAGAAAAAAAATGTTTTTTATTATTAAAGAATATTTATTTTCAAAAACATATTTTGAGCATTCTTTCATCTGTTAGATTAATGTTGAAAAAGTTATTTCGATAATAAAGTGTATTCAACTTTAAATGGTTCATTCATTCATATTAGAAAATGTTTGATTTAGAAGGAAGAAGAGCAAATCTTTAAAACCAAGTGCTTTTATTTCTACCAAACTCACCATTCGATTTTTTTTTTACATTTCCACCGTTATACACCGCCCTCTTCTTACAGATGCTTGTTCTCGTTCTTTTTTATAACACAATACTAAAATTTCGGTCGCAAAAAAAATTAGAAAATGTGCATTGAATTTTTTAACAAAAAGTGAACTTTTCTATAAAAAAAATAATATTTAATTATTAAAAAAGCTTAAAAAGCATAGCCAACAAATAAAAATGTTAAAGTAAAGTTAAAAAAAGTATCTATTTATTTATAAAGAAAAATATTGTATCATAATAGAAAAAGTTTATTTAACTTAATAAAATCAAAAAGCATAGAAAATGTAAATTAAAAAAAAGAAAAATAAAACAGATTAAAACAATTTTCTATTTGTTTATTTTTTTTTAAGAAGTTTTGTGAATTTCTTACAGTTTTTTAAGTTTATGTTAAAGTTTAAAGAAAAATATAAAAAAGTTTAGTTTTAAACAAAAAAATATAGCAAAATATATTTAATTAAGTTTGTGTGCATGTATTTTGTGTATGGAAAACTCAAAACTTATTCACTTCAAATCAAAGGAAAAAAGTGTTATTTGTATAACCTTCAGTTTTGCATAAGAATTTTTTATTATTTTGGAATAGTTGTTTGTTTAAACAAACCAATCATCACTAAAAGGAGTACCGTAATTCATCGCTAAGTATAAAAAGGTTAGTAAAAAAATTATTTTTCTTTTTAATGTTTAGGAAATTTCCTCATTTCTTTTGTGCTTTCTGGTGGTGCCTTCATTAAACCAACCAATACACATGCATCTTTTTTTACACTTTGACTCTGGGGTAAAAATCGATTTTCTTTCTTGTTTTCAATGAAAAAAATAAATAAAAAATGAAGAAGAACTAGTAAAAGAGGAAAAACAAACACCAAAACTATGTTGCTTATTTTTTTTAAGGAGAAGCAGGGGGCTATAAATGTATATGGAACTAACTGCATCATTATGTTTTTCTTCATTTTTGGAGTTAAAATCGAGGAAATGTTTTTAATTTTTTTAATTAAAAATGGAAATCCTAAACACTAGATTTTAGTTGTATCTTATAGGTATAAATAAAAATCGAATACCGATGAATCTAAATAGTAATGAAACAATGCACTGATGGCCCAAATTTTATGTAATAAATTTAATAAAAACCTACATAATATTAAGTTGGACCTTCGTTATTGGCCCATTAAAATTTGTATATAGGTTAAATTATATGATTTTTGAATTAATTACATAAGTGATAATTAAAAACAAACATTTATGTAAAAACGAGTAAAAAATTTAACCTCAACCGGTAAAATTGATCATCCGAAACGCTTCCGTTCCCGAGTATTCCGGACAATTGATGTTCAACTGTATTATAAAACATGTAAATCCTAACCAACTTTTAAAGAAACCTATCTATTCAAAACCCTTTTCCGAAAAAGTGACTATTTTTAATAATTAGAATTATATAAATTAATAAATAGAATGTGGGAATTATTTCTTTTTCATAAAGCTTTTTACATTCCTTACTACATGTACATATATACACTCATAAAATTATTACAGTAACTGATTGTGGGTTATTAAATTCGTTTTCCGTACTGTTAAAATTGAATAAAAATATAGTTACTTTACGAATAATTATATTTTTAAACATTTATGTTTGTTATTCAAAAAACAAACTACCAAAAAATAATGTTTTTTCGTATTTATGTTGTAATGTAGTTTGATTTTTGTCGGTTAAAATATATTTTTTAAAAGTAAAAACTATTTAATTTTAAGGAATATGCAGTTTAAAAAATAAAAAATTTAAAAAATTATATAAAAATCATTTGTTTTAAATGAAATGTAAATGATCCGTTTTTTAAATGAATTTTAAATTGTTTAAAATGAATTTTCGTTTGAATTTAACTACATAATATTTTGAGTGTACATGGAAAGAAGTTTATTTTCTGAAGTAATCAATTTCGTTTCTTAAAACAAATAAATCCAAAATCTAAAAATAATTTCTTGCTTTTAACTTATTGTGTTCGTATTTGGTAAAGTTTTCTTTAATAAAGAAACATTTTCTCTTGATCAAAAAATTCACGTTTTTGCTCTGGTTCTGTATGGAGTAGCAAGTCTTTACCTTCGATTATAATGTCGACCTCTCTTCTTGTAAGGAAGCCTCCGTCGTTATCGCGTTTGGGGCCGTATATTCTTCTTATAATTTTCCTTTCAAAGCTCCTTCGTCTGCCTGGGTCAGAGCTCATGCTTCACAGCTGTATGTTAACACTGGCAGCACAATTGTTTTGTATAGCCTTATTTTCAATGTGCGTGGTATCAGCTTCGGCTTAAATAGTTTGATGTGGGCATATAATGCCTTATGGGCGGCTTGAATGCGATTCTTTATAGAGAGGAGCATGTCGTTACTGCTATTTATTAAAGCACTCTGAAATTTGAAGCTGTTTACTTTTTCGAACGTATACTGTTGTGCATTACTTACTGCCTGTTTTTAGAAAACGTAAACAAGTGAGTGAGTGAGAAATTATATTGAAAAAAACAATAAAAAACGAAAATTTGTTTTTGCTTTCAATATAACAGGCCGTTAGTCTTACTTTTATTTATGAGTAATCGAAATTTTTTTTATCAAAGTTTTTCTTGGGATTCAAAAAATTAATTAACAAGGTTTCGTTTAAATATGCTAAATTCCCATTTCATACTATTGATAAACTGAAATTTATTGTTGAAGGGATAAGCTATTCCTATGCGCATTTCACTGGTTCCTTAGGCCAGATCGTCAGGAAACTTCATCCAAAAATTTTTAGAAAAACTAAAGATATTATACAATAAAACTGTTAAGCGAATGTTTTTATTTTTGGGAAAGCGAAGCTTTCAGCCAGCTCCTGTCATCTTAGGATGGCGACATTGAAACATAAATTTAATATTGCTGTCTTACTCCTCGAAAGCCTGTTTGATGTCAATCATAAGCATGTGTAAATCTCTTTTGTACTAATACTCCTTCTCCATTGTCTGTCTAAACAGAAAAATTTGGTCAACAGTAGATCGATTCGGTCTAAATCCTCACTGGTATTCCCCTATGATATCTTCCAATACTTCTTTAAGTCTGTTATTAATAATGTTTGACAGAATTTTGTATGGAGTGTTCAGCAGTACTATAAATCTGTAATTTTCCCAGTTCATTTTGTTACTTTTTTGAGTATGGGAATTATAATCCTACGTTGCCATTCGTTGGGGATAGTTTCTGTTTCCCATATTGCCAAATTTATTTATGGAACTGGGACTGAAAAACATTGCCTGCGTTTTTAAAAAGTGCAATGACTAGGCCATCATCACCAGGGGCTTTGTTGTTTTTGATTTGTGAAATCGCCATTACAACTTCTTGTGTTGAGGGCACTGCCTCATAGGTTGACGAAGATTTTCTTTGTAAACTGATTTCGACTGCTAAATTGATGGGCTGCGCTGGCACGTTTAGTAGATCCGTAAAATACTCTTCCATCCTCTTAAGTATTGCACTGTCTTCACTCAGTATATATCAATCTTTGTCAAGACAATTATTTAACCTCGGATGGAACCCGTCTTTCATATCTTTTATGTGTTTGTAGAAGGCTTTCAAAAAATTACCAGAGTCGAAATCGTTACAGATTCTTTTCAATTTCTTTCGACATGTTAAGCAAATCAATAAAAAGTTTCTAGTTTTTATGTTAAGTTTTCTTAAACTAAATAATGCTACACGTTTTATGTAAAAAATTCAGGCTTTTCTTCGTATTTTGTAAAATATTAATGGCCGATTTCACCAATTTATTTAAATATATAAATATTTATTTATTAAATATTTGTGTTTAAAATTCGTTTATCATGTCAAATCAAAATAAAATTAAATGAAAAAGTTTATTTAAAAATGAATTGATAATTAATTAAAGCCCTTATGACACTACATTTTTTATTCATTAATTGATATAGAATTGATAGAAAGAAACAGTAAATGTTAGAAAGAGCAAACTATAAAAAATGTAAACAAAGTTTTTTAGTTTTTTTTTCTCTTGTTATGGTTTTGTTTCAAGGATGGCGTTGAGAATTTTTAAAATTGTACCAACAACCTTTAAAAATTGTACTTTTTTACCGTAATTGTACTAAAAGATTTTTTTTAGTTGAAATTAATTTTATTTATGTTCATAAAAAACACCACAAAAAGGTATTATAAATCTTAGTTTAACAAGTATCAACAAAAAAGTACAATTGAAACAACTTAGCCATCCCTGTATTGGTTATTTTATTAAATGTTGCCAACTTTTTGTTTATGAGAAACCTAAAAACAAAAAGCGGTTAATCGCTGAATTTGCCCATAAACCGCTGATTCAGCAACACTTTTTATATTTCAAGCTTGAAATGTCAATTTTATGTTAAACAATTTTACATTTTTTTTGACGTAACTTCGATTTTTATCGATAACTTTAGTAAAATTTTTGACAGTTTGTCATTTACCTTAATACAGCTTAACTCTTTGCACTTGGTAAATTTTTGTATTACATTATATTTGTACTGTTCACCAAAACTTGAACAATGAATTAAAAATGTAGTGTCATAAGTGCTTAAGCAGAATAAGTGAAATTGTAAGTAACTATGTATACTAGAGTGGGTCAATTTTTTTCTCGACCAAGCGGTTGTCAAAATCGTAATCTACGACGAATTTTAAGAAGGTTTGCCCAAGAAACCATGTATCTATAATCAAAATCGAGCTTCCCGTTTTTAGCAACAAAATTCCCTTTTCGAATTTAATATTTTGTTAAAATATGCTAAAATTTTACGGAAAAAATTGTAGCTCTTGTCGTTCTACAGATAAAAATAAATCTATAATGCCTTTGTATGGGTGGTGCCCCCCTCACTTAAAATTCCATAAAAATATACGTCCTCTAGCACCTCCCAGACCATACTATACTATACTGTAAAAGTTTCATAAAGATCGGTTCAGCGGTTACGAAGATTACCCCCTGCAAACAAACAAAGAAACATTACCTCTTTGTAATTAAGTATAAACGAAAAGAAAAGTTTCTCTTTAAAAACGGGAATCTCGATTTTGGCAAACCTTAGAATTCGTCGTAGATTACGATTTTGACAACCGCTTGGTGAATTTTTTTTTTTAATGCATACAAATTGACCCACTCTAATGTATACAATTAAAATATTTTTTTGAGCTGTACTAAAGTAAATTTTAGTTCGCTTTGAGTCATTAACTTTTGCTTAAATTAATCCACACATATGTTTACAATATCTGCAAAATTTTCTTGGTTCAAGCCATATTTTCTGGTAATTTAGTAAATAAATCTTTCCGTGTACACTACACAAGTTCAGTGATCCAGTCTGGCACTGAACAGTGCGTTTGTGTAGCGTATGGCGCTGTTTGTGCTATAAATTAGCCTTTGTTCTTATGACACAACGTATGTTTTATCTGGTCTCCAGCCAGTTTAACAAGTAGTAAAATATGCTTAAAAAATATGGAGTGTGCACTATACAATTAAAAACGTGATACAAAATGACGGACTAAAATGTGCAAAAAAGTACAAACAAATCGATGCCAATATTCATAAAAAGCTCAAAAGCGGGTGAATATGTATATTGTTTCTGCCTTCATTGGCCAAACAAACGAAAACATGCAATTGCATGTTTAACTATCGCTTATAACCAGGGAAACCAGAAATTTGCTCTAAAAATGCGTTTTATGCGCATTAGAAATGCAGTATAAACTTTAAAATATGCCCTGAAAGTTGTTAAAAATATGCCCCCAAAAATTCAAAAATTGCTAATTTAAAAACAAAATCTTCAACAATTTAATATCGAACTGTCTAATAAAACAATAATCGTTAAAGACCAAACACCATAGTATTTATAGACAAATTTTCGAGATTTTACCCTATTTGGAAATGATGGGCAGTCATCGGCTCTTAAAAACAAAGTTATTTATGTTAAGAGGTTAAAACTCTTATAAAAGTATTTTGCGCCAAATATTTTCTAGATATTAACATCCATATGATATTTTTTGTTTTAAAGATTTATGGACACAAAAAGTCTAATTTGGAAAGAAGTTTTTATGGGCAATATGTAAAATTAAAGACCGATTCTCACCATTTACATAAAATAAAGATAAAATGTATTTACCAAATTTGATTAAATTATCTACAAGATTGCAAATTTCACAAAATCAAAATGGACAGGCAACCAGCCAGACGGATGGATGGTAATCGTTAGTTCACTTTAAAAAGTGATTCTGAATCGATCGGTGTACTAAAGATTGGTTCAGATTTTTATGCATTACACACATCGTATATAATTGATTTTTCCTTAATTTTTGTTTGTGCTTAAAATTTAAAGTTTAAATTTTCGAGTAAATTTCGAGTAAAAATTAAATGTCGAAATTGAAGCAACACGTTAAGTATACAGAAAAATATTTAAACAGAAAAGCCAAAATTTCGCAAACATATTTTTTTATATTAAATTAATCATGTATAAATATATGCCTCAAAAAGGCAAATTATGCGCTATAAACTTAAAAAATGCTGCAAAAAGGATCTTTTAACTTAATTATGCATAAAAATGCTGCAAACGGTAAATATACAAAAATATGCACTAACAAATCGATGCCAAAATTCTTAAAAAGCTCTAAAACGGAAAAATATATTATTTCTGCCTTCATTGATCGTACGAGGAAAAACATGCAATTGCATATTTAAGGTTTCCCTGCTTATTTATAACCATTGTTTAGCCTTGTTTGTCTCACTAATACTTTTTCATAAAATTTACTAGATTTCACTGTATTAACTAACCTCTTATTAAAACCATAATCTACAATTCAATTATTTACATAATTGACATAAAATTATAAACAATTAATAAAAAAAACTCACCTTCAAAATCACCTCATAGCAGTCAATAACACTTTCAAAACCCGATACAAGTCTTAATTTTAGCAGAAGTAAAAAAAATAAACATCTCAATTTCATTTTTACACACTTGCTGCATACACATGTATGTACACATGTAAATGTTATAAAAGTACATATTATCAAATTTGTTTAATTAGAAACTAATTAAGTCAAGTAATTGCGCTTGAATTCAGTGAAATTGCAAGTTGTTTTCAAAGAAGACTGTAAATGTTGAAAAGAAAATGAAAGCATTAAATTGGAAAAAAAAATTAAAATAAATGTAGAGTGTCAAATAAAGAGAAGAGCAGAAATAACAAATTATAAGTAAAAATACTGATAAATAATTATGGATTTGGGTTAATTATAAGAAAAATAAAATACATATTTAATTTTTTAGTTATACATATCGCTCCCTAAATACTAAAGGGTATTAACTCAAAATTTTTATTTTTTCACTTTTTGGAAGAAATCGACACATAATATTCATATCTACCCGCTGTAAAAATATCCTGCTATTTTGTCTACTGTTCGGTAATGAAAAGTTGGGTTTAAAAGTTCTTTTTCATATGCCTGTAATGTAAAATTAAAAATTGTCTTGCTTCTACTGAAAATTTTAAAAATTTTGAGTTAATACCCTTTAGTATTTAGGGTGCGATATGTATTAAAAAATGTTTTCTTTTTTTTTTAGTAAAAAGTTAAAAGGTTTAATCAGACATTTTGTAGCCGGTCATTGCCCAAGTCCATGATGCAAAATTATTAGTTTTCGCAATAAAGTCAGGATTTTACAGTCTGTAAAATCAATAGTAGTCTAGATCACTCTCTTTAACATCACAGAGCGAATAGTCTTTTTATTTTTTAGTAATCGTCCAGACTTGCAATTTTTGTTGCAGCAATTCTTGAATTTATAGGTGATGGGGGTGAGAAGATTGTGAAGGGGTTCTCAGTTTTATGTAGTCTGCAATCCTGTTTTGTTTTGTAATTCTCACACTTTTCCACTTAAAGTTGGCTGTAGGTGTATTTGTATTTCAATATAAAGATGAAAGAGAAGATAAAAAATAAAAATTGCAAGACTAAAAGCCAAACACATTTGGGCCCCTCGAAAACTGCAGCAAACTCTTATTAACTTTAGATGTAAATTATCTCTTGAACCTCTTTACAAAATTAACATTCAGCTCGCTTACGGAAGGCATGAGTTTTATATGATAAGTTCTCACTTTAAAGCAATACATTTTGACACGAAAAGCGCTTTATACAACGCATATAAAAACTGGCTTTACATACTGGAATTTTTGTTACAGTTGTTTTCTAGTATTCTCCCTAAGAAACTGTTTCGTAGCAAGGGAATGGAAATTTTTTTTTTCTTAAAACTGTTAACAGTTCGTTCACTTACTTTACTGCATCTCTGTATGTCTTATTGCGTAACGCATAAATGTGCACTATTTTTTTTAAAATGTACCATTAGTGCTTCGCAAAATGATAAATTTTTTATTGGGGAAGATGAGAAGTTGTTTAAACCTGCAGCCACACGTTAAATAAATCAAGTTCAAGTTGTTTACACAAACTTTCAAAATACATTTGAATTGACAGTAGTCAATTTTATCTTCAAAATTCCCGCAACGAAGAAGATTTAAAAAAAAGCACAAGAATTTTTTAAAGTGTACAACTTTTTTTTTTAATAAAGAACAGTTATTTTTTAAGAATTATATTTTTAAAAGAAGGCAGGAGAACTAATTTGTTATCAGCTTCTAGTGCAATCTAGTGGTCAATTTATAAAAAAAAGAGTGTGTAATTAAAAAAAATTTTAAGGCTTTTGCAAATTAAAAGAATTGAAACACAAAACTTGGTCGTGATCACTAGGGATGCGATGTGCATATTTTGTTGAAAATGCATATTTTTGCATATTTTTGCATTTTTGAATGATTTTATTTTTATTTCCATTTTATAAGTTCGTTACAGTTAAATGGCATAATTTTCCCACCAACTTTTTCTTCATTGCAAAGTTATTCTTTCGACTTGGCAACAATAATTGAAAGGAATAAAGTATTTTTTTTTAACATTCGCAATGGCAGATTATAAATGATTTTTTCGAGACGGGTGTTATGTAAATTGCAAATAGGAGCTTTTGCAACTGCTAGCGAAATTGGTATATATCTTTGAATTTATGTGGTGGTATTATAAAGTTCTTTTACATTTCATAGATTTATATCTAATATCTTAAAAATTAGACGTATTTCTTGCTCATGTTGCATGTTGTGCTAAAAAAAAAAAATAAAAAAAAAAAAGATTTACTTTGGGACATAAGAATATTTGTGAATGATCCCGCCGCAGGCAGAGCGAATATTAATATTAAAATTAAAATTTTTTTTACTTTATATTTTTATGCATTAATAGTAACCCTAAATTAAAACCACACACAGAAAACAAATTGGTTGGGAAACGGTTGCAGTAATAAAATATTGATCAAGTAACAAGATTTATTATTGCAACTATTAAAAATGTATAGTTCTAACTGATTTTTAATTCTCTTGATTATTAAAACGATGTTCCAACTGAAATATGATTCCTTCAATTCTTTTATTAGTTGTGATAACTAATTTAATTTAGTTCTAAAAATTAGTACAAATGGTAAGAATCACAACCGAAATTAATACAGGGCAATACTGAATATTGGTCATTGCAATCAATAATTTGCTTTCGTCAATTAATTTTGTAATATAACTGTTAATTCATTTATTGCAGCTTATTATTGATTGTTGGAATAGTTTCAATTCGAGTACAACAAATGAAAATATAATTATTCGGAATTCACAACCAAAAAATTGTTAAAAGCCCCAATTGCTTACTAAATTTTCTGTCAAAACATTTGATAGATTAAAATAATTTTTAATTTTATATTTAAAAAATATCTTTGCGGTCAAAAATGGAAAATATGCAAAAACTTAATAAATAGGGGTAAGTAATTTACGTATTCTTATAGGTATGAACATATACACGTACATATGTATGTATGTATGTATTATTTTTTTTATACCCTGCAAATTATATTGGACTACTTGATCCATTTTGATCCTGGGCTGGTCCAATGTAGTGCAAGTATGGAACATGTCATTATTAAAAAGAGTTTGCAGTGAAACGACATGTCTTCGTTTTTTAACGACATGTTTTCGTTTTGAAACGATTTCAAAGCTAATCCTCTGGAGTATACCATGCAGTAGTTTTAAGACTTCTCCTTTGTAATGCAAGCTGGGTTATATGGTCCTGCCCTAGGACATCGTACTGTAAAATAAGCCATTTTTTCCATTCATTGGGATTACCTTGGGCAAGTCCTTGCCCCTTATAATTCAGTTGCAGCTATCATATATTCGGGTATAAGCACAATTTTGTTTCTAATAATCATACTAACATTTAACAATATCTGTTGTTATGACTGATTGTGTACTAAAATTCAAATGTTGCTATCAAAACTATTATGCTCAGCAACGAAATTTTCAGTAATTGGATCCGAATTGTGTGATAGTACATGCAACCGACGAAATTCGATTGGCGCCAAATTCGGTTGTGATCACGAATCTGTTTTCTCTGTGCAGATTTAATTTATTCTATCCCGATCACTATTTCCGTTTAAGGGTTAAAAAAATGTTTAAGACACAACAAATCTTCCAAAAAAAATTCAAAATCAATAAATAAATTCTTTTGGAGCTTTGCTTTAAATACAAGATTTTTAAGATTTCGACAAAAGATCCTTCTTTTTTAATCGATGCAGCATCCTACATGGTTAGGGCTTCCAATGGGCTTACAATGTTTTATCCAAAACTGTTACAAATTACATGCTTGGCACATGGGTCATACCTCGTTGCTGAGGAAATAAGAAGCCGATTCGATAATATTGCAGCCAGTAGTAGCAATATGGGGCCTGGCTAGATGCTTCAGAATTCAAAAAACGCTCGTTGATACCGATGATTATGCAATTAAAAAAAGTAAAAGAAATATTAAATTAAGATAACATCAGAAGTCAATTTGCATTTGTATTACGGATATATTGGTGAAACAATAACTAATTAGGAGGGACTTAGTTCACTTAATACTCAAGTCAAATTAATTTATATTGCAGAAAGTAAAATTAACAATGTGGAAGAAAGAATAGCCCGACAAATTAAACAAAATGCGAAACGTTTTGCAAAAAAATTAAAGATTTAAAAAAATAAAATAAATTTCAAATATCATCTTTAGTGATCACATTCGAACTATGAAGGTGACGTTGATTTGAAGGGCTTATACACTTTCAAAATACCTAACAAGCATGTTTTTATACATAGCATGAGTAAAAAATTTGTCAGCATGTGTGACACCGACGATGCTGAATGAAAACTCAAACCAATTGAGATAATTCATCAAGCACACGTACTCCACTTTGACATCAAGCAGTTTGATCGTGTATTGATCCCAGCACACGTACTCTAGTTTGACATCAAGCATTTTGATCGTGTTTTGATACCAGAACAGTTTTATACCAAGTGTTATATGTGTCATTTCAATGTCTGGGTAAGAGCTCTTTGTAATAAAGCTCACAGAATTTGATAATATTTGGTACGAGTTTGTTTCCCCTAAAACAAAACAAAATTTTCAATACATATTCAAACATATTGGCGATATTGCCCTTCTCGCATGAAAGCTAACTGGCAAAAAGAAGTTGTCTATTCATATGCTTTTTGTAGTGTGTGTAATAATATCAGATCTACTTTGTTTCCTCCGCTAACTGAATGAGTAGGGCTGTCGTAGATTTAATTTGCGTTAAAAACTTTTAGACCAGTTCTTGGTACATTCTTTATAAAAAGACCTGTTTATATTGTTGTAAAATTTAAGTTGTCATTGACACGAAAAAAAATGTTTACTTACTTTTAATGTTTGTCTTGGAAATTGAAAAGAGGAATTTAGGTTAACAAAATGTATATATTTCTCTTAACACAAATGAAAACAAATAATCTTATAAATACATATGTACATACATACATACTCTTACGTACTCAAACGTTGTAATTGTTTACAATACCACACATATTTTTAAATCGTAAATAAAAAAAAACTTCTCAAAATGCTTAAGAAATTCAAAAACTACAATAATGTTAAAATTTTACCAAAGTATATTTATTCTCTTTGTGTTTGTATCTATTAAAATCAACATCATATAACAAGTGGTTTTTAAAATATTTAAAACAAAACACTGTTTCCAAAAAAAGAAAAAAAAAATATATAATTTACTTGCAAAAATCCAAGCTTTTTAGAAAACACTAACAATAAATTTTTAGTAAAAACATTTAAACTTTAAAAATAGGAAGTGGGAATTATTCGTTTTTTATAAATTATTTTTGTGTTTGAAATATTGAGGGAATAAGACTATTGTAAAAAGTTTTATAAATTCCAATTTAACTCTAGAAGCACATTCGAAAAAAGGTTAATATTTTAAAAATTTACTTTGGCGGTGCAGTACGTTTCGTCCAAGTTTTTAACGACATGATGTTTGGAAGAGAGATATCGTCCTTTTATTTTTCCGACACTGTATTTATAAATATTTTATTTATGTCGTAGAAAATTTTGCATTGAATTTTTACTGGCGACACGTACTGTAATATTCTTTCAAAGAGCACCTCTCGTGTATTCATTCAAAATAAAATTGGGACGGATAAATCAACAAATAAGCAGATAATGTATGTGTCTCAAGGTTCAAGAAGCTTTCTTTTCACGAATACTTGCGCCAATCTCGGGAATTCAATGAATCGAAGATGCGAAGAAGAAGACAAAACGTCAGCTTATTACTGGTTTGGCGCATATCATGGTGAAATTACAAATTTGAAATGCCCCTAATATTTTTTTCAGACAGTTGTTTTTTTAATTACAACAATTTTTCGAATACCGCTTAACTGTAACTATTTTCTTTTTTTTTAACAAATTAAATGGTTTTAGTTTAATAAATGTACATACATATCGTTACCTAAAACGCAAAAGGCCCTAACTAACAAAAAATAAAAAATTGACTTTTTCATGAAATCTGATGAATTGCATCAACACTAATGTCCACAATAAATTTTGGAGTCTTTCAACCAAAATTAGCGCTTTTATTAACAAAAAAAAAAACGGCCCTATCTACAAAAGATTATATAGATGCACGCTAAAAGACCTTACTAACAGTTTGCTTAATATGCAACATTGTCAATTGTCAAAACAACTGGTAGGTTTTACAAGAAAAATAGAAAGAAAATAAATTATAAGCAGTTTTAGGCAATTTATCAATTAACATTTTAAATAGTAATTTGCTTCTCCTGTAAAATTTTCAAAATGTTAGATAGGGCGTTTTGCGTTTTAGGTAACGATATATTAATTTCATCTTATTCATAAAAAACTAAATAAAAATTTAAGAAACTATTAAAAAATTTCTGTCTCAAATATTTTTTCCGAAACTGTATGTAGTTGTTCAGAAGTTTTTAATAAAACTTCTTTTTACAAAATCCCCAACATTTAGGATTATAAAAACAATTAAATCTTGTCAATATCAACATGATATTGACACAAGGTAAAATGTCTTTTTTACAATGAATTCGTACAAAATATACGGAGGTGGGATCAAAAAATAATTTTATTTTTTAAAGCAGTCTTCTTTGAGCTCTACACACTTTGACCAACGTTTCCCCAATTTTATTATTCCTTCAGTAAAATAAGATTTATCGAGGTATCAAAATAGGTATTTGGTTGTGAGATGATTTCAACGTTAGAGTCAAATCTTTTACCGACGAGTTTGGAAACAAGAAATAGTTACTAAGGGCCAATTCCAAATTTGTTGCCAAATTCATGGATGTTGCCATTTAATGTTTAATTAGCACACGAAATTCAATTTTTTTGTATTTTCTCCTTGAATCACGCAGTAATCTGGGGTACTATTACAAATTTTGGCAAGAGTAAACTGACAGATATGCCCGTTTACAGGAGTAGTGTTGCTCTTTTAGTTAAGAGGCAGGATACTCCAAAAGTCACAAGCTTATTGACCTGCCCTCGAAGCATCTGTCAACACAATATTTATTAAAATTGCATAAATTATTTGAAATCTTTGTAGCTCCAGTGCTGCTCCATGCTAGCTTACACTATTATACTTAGTATTAATACATGTCAAAAACTCAAGAAATATGTAAAAATGTGATAGTGTGGATGCAATGTGTTGTGATAATGACAAGTATTACGAAAAAATTTTGACATTCCATACGACTTTATCATTTTTGGAAATCAAAACAATAAAGGTCTTATTCATAAAAAGTATTTCAGGTTTATAACAGGTTTCTTAAACGAATTTCCCATGAAAATCTGTTTAATAAACCTTTTATAAATTAAAAATATTTTTTATGAATATGAGGGTAATACTTTTCATTTGCTAAGAGTTGCATTTGAACAAAAGCGTGTTCATGTGTGGTGGTGTGAATACAAACTGTTATACTTATTTCGATTTTTTGACAGTCGCAACAAAACTCAATAGATTTCTATCTCACAAAGAGTAAGACTTGTGTCATACTGTAAACGAGCCTTTATCTCGAATCTTGTTAAAAAAACTAGCTTCTTTTTTTGGACACAACAGTTGTTTTTTTTTTATTTTTTATTGACACCAATTGTAGTTTTTAACTGGTTTCCCAAAATTAAAAACCTAACATTTTTTTTAAGAATCTTCTTACATTTCCCAGTATTTATTTTTTTATTCGAAAAAGAAAAACTATACTGAATAAATAGTTAGCTTGATCGCTACGCGTTTTTAACATACAAATCCGGGTCAACTTTCAATTAATATGAAAGAAGAAAAATTAGGACACCGCTCTTAAGAAGATAAACTAAATAAATAAGTAGATAAACATATGGCTGGTGTAAGCATGGTTGCCAGATGGTAATTGGTAGAAAATCGTAAAGTTTTCCTAAAACAAAAAAATCGTCAAATCAAAAGTCATCGTTGTAATTTTTAAAATTTTTTTTGACGTTTTGAGTAATAGGCCATTTACATTACAACGAAATCTAGTAGATTTCATTTAAAATCTTCCTCAAAATCTAGTGCGTTTACATTATACCGTTTTGACATTAGCGAGATTTTGTTTTTATAACAAATCAATGACTAAAATATTTTTGTGTAACACATACAAACACAAAAAGAAATAGACATTAAAAAATTTGCATTATCTTTAGTTTATAATCAACATCACTTTTTTACCAATTATTTGTCCTTTTTTTATTTTTTACAAATCCTCAATTTTTTTTTTTATTTTTTCAACAGTTTTTGTTTTGTTTTTAATTAAAATGTCATATTTTTGTTATGCAGGGAAGTATTTTTTAGTGCTATATGGAAAAAACCATAGTTGCAAAACAAAGTACTACTAGATTTTGAGTAGATTTCGTCGAAATCTAGTCACAAAGTAGATTTTGTTTTGTATGGGAAATCTAGTCAAAAACCACTAGATTTGGCTCGAAATCTCGTAAGTACTAGATTTCGTTGTAGTGTAAATTGGCTATAAGAACAATGTTCAGTTTTCTTTTTTAACAACATCACGACTGTTTGTTTTTAAGGCATATTAAAACCTTAAAAACAAATTTTGAAAGTTACGACGTTTTTATGACGGACAATTCGATATTGACGACGAAGAACGTCCGGAAAGTCCTAAAAATTTTGAGAGTGTGTAAATTGATGCTTCCGCGCTACAAAAAGATAATTCAATTTTATTATCGTTTGTGAATCTTCACATGATAATTTTTTTGCCCAACAATCGTCAAATAAATCGCCGTGGGGGTGGGTGTGCAAAATAAAAGGTAGCATTTTTGGCTTTTATGCTAAATCTTTTTCTATTAAATGAACACACTGACATTACACATACATATGTACATTACATATCGTCATATTAAATGCAAACGGAAGTAACTACACTTTTTATTTTTTTACAGGTGAAGCAAAAAACTTTACAAAATCAATGACAACAAGGTGTAATTGGCGTTTGAAAAATCGCCGTTTTTGATCGTAGGAATCTAAAATTTAGCACGAACATGTATTTTGATAAAACGAACCATAATCGATAAAACACTCAATTTCGAAATTTTGTGTAGTTACGTCCGTTTGCATTTAATATGACGATATTCCAAACCATGGAAACTTGATAAGAAATTAACAATACTACCTACTATTATTTATTAGGTTTTAATTGTCACTGGTAATTCTGAATACAATAAATAAACAAAATGTTTTTTAGGCTGCAATTATCTAAAAGTATTATTTGCTCAATAAATGTGTTACTGTTTCTACATCATTGAACTGTAATAATAAAGATTTTAATTGGGGATTTACTAAACTCATATGCATATCAACAGGAGAATCTTTGCGAAAAATATTAAGGGTAATCACGATGGGTGCTGCAAATTTTGTAAACGATGCAAATGTGTGCAAAAATACAAACATTTGCACAAGACAACAACAAAATGTACTTATTTGCAATTTGCTTCGTTTGCAATAAAAAAACCTTCAGCAAAAATATTGGTGCTTATTTTTGTATACGGACCGGAATATTTTTTGTTATTTGTAAAAAAAAAAAATTTTAAATAAAATGGTTTGTAATTGCTTTAGCGCTTGTGACAAATTGTGCTTGTGTTGTTGCCAGAAGTTTTTTGTGTTGCCAGAATATATTTTTATAAAAAAAGTACATTTGCACAAAGTGGCATGCTCACGATCAATCAAAATATGCACTGCAAATTTACAAATTTACACAATGACCATCTTGATTACTCTTATTAATTAGAAAAAAAATTCTGCTTAAAAGCTGGTTCTTTATAAAGAAGGTAATTTTCTGATGAATCCCTCCTCCACCTTCTGTTTAGAAATATTTTATAGAAAAATTGTTGAAAAAAATAAAAAAAAAATTAAAAAATAATTAATACAGTAATGTATAAAAAATATTTGTCAACTATTTTATTATTTCGAAAAACAATCGTTTCATAAACATGCAATTTTCTTTTAACTAATTTTCTCTCCGCTTTGCAAGAACTCGACATTAAAAAGTTTAATGAAAAAATGATTTTTATGTAAAATTAATTAATTGAAAGTTTAAAGGAAATGTTCCCACACAAATTCGAAAAATAGCCAATAGCAACCCAACATCGTAAGCGATTTGAAAACGCTGCGTTTTTCAGAATATGGGCGATATATGCGGTGACCATCCGTTTTGTATTATACAGAACAGTACTGTATTTTAGAGCTTTGTTCTGTGTGCATAATTTTTTAGTAAAACACCATTAATTGTTCTGTGTTTAATTAAATGCTCTGTATTTGTACACTCAAAAGAAAAATCATTCCATCCGTACTTGAATCAATCCGAAGCGGTATTAATAGTACGGTGCGTACGGATTTTATTGAATTAAGTACAGAAAGATTGATTCAAGTACGGATTGTTTAACTGCGAAATACTTAACTTATCTATATTTAATACAGAATTCCTACTTAAAATAGTCCGAAAATGAGATTGATTTAAGTTAAACTAAGATTGAATCAATCTCAAAATGCGCTTGATTCAAGAATTATAAAATTGATTTAATACGAATTCGTACTAAAAAATAATCCGAAAATGAGATTGATTTAGGTAAAACTAAGATTGAATCAATCTCAAAATACGATTGATTCAAGTACTATAAGTGGATTTTATCCCGAATTCGTGCTTAAAAAAAAAAAAAAATTAGAAAGAGAAAATTATTATGATTGATTTACTTACCCGTTTGACACCTAACAGATTGACAAAACACCAGCATCATGTCCGATATGTTTTTACTTTAAAAATTGTATGTACCTAATTAACTAAAAGTATAAACCAAATGAGGAGCAAGAGTTCAATTTTACTTTTTTACCATGAATATAAGTAATATTTCAATAAGCAATTGGTATTCAAGTTGAATTTACACTTTATTTCAATAGCATTCTCCAGTAAAATGGGAATTTGGAATCAAGTGAATATAAGTAAAATATTTTGAAACTTGCCCCGGTAGGCTAGCTGAGTGCCACGGTAGGCTAGCTGGTAGTAAGCTCGTCTATCAGCGCCGGGGCTGAGGGTTCGATTCCCGCCAGAGACTCTGGTTTCCTGCAGACAAGCGTAGAGCTTTACGTTTGAACTCAAGTTTATTTCCAATTAAATTTAGAGCACTTACAATTTTATATGTAAGTGCTTATTGGGATATGTGTTTCTTCTTGTTCTGTTGTTTTCGCACACAACAATCAAATCGCTTTTTTTCCAACTTGTGTGGTGTTGTTATAATTTCTGCAACTAACTGCCTGTTTTTTTTAGACCACGAGTGCAACATTGACTCGTTTAACTAACATTAAAAACAAAAAACAAAATTTCAAAACATGTTTTTGTTTAAAATGTGAGTTAAATGAGTCACTTTTGCGCTCGCGTTCTAAAAACAGGTAACAGCTTGGAAAAACACACGCGTATGGACGCATAAAAGAATGCAATACTGAGAGCAAGACTTAGAAGTTATATGAGATAAAAACCCTCACTTTGTAGTTTTACTGCCAGAGTGGCACTACCAACGAAAGGATCAATTTTTTTACTTGATTCAAGAATTTTATACTTATTTTAAGAAATTCCGTTAATGACATTCGAAAGTTATCCCATTTAGGATTGTTTTGAATACGTTTTAGAGTTATTCGTACTTGAATTTTTGAGTTCGACTCGTTCTTAAAGTAAGTATAAAATACTTTATTTATCCCGAGTGTTTTTGATATGCAAACCTGCTAACTCCGTTTCAACACATTTTACAGGAGAGACAAAAAACTTTTTATTTTTCCTATTTGCTGCTTAAGAAGAAAACCAAAAATATAGTTTGTTTACACACCTTTAAGACTCAAATTGAAGAAAAACTACATGATGGTCGACGAGGCATATCTTTCTCTACCACACGCCATCAAAATCTCAATTAACTTAAAAAGTGGATTTAGAAGGTTTGCATATTCAGCCGACGATATGTAAAAGAGCTACATTTCCAATTTATCCGTCTTTTCTCCTTGCTACACTGAAAGAAAAATGCTTCATATATTTAATGAATCGTTTTCATAAAAAAATCTAAATGGAGTTTCATAGTTATAATGAAGTATTTTCGTTAAAATCGCTTCATTGGATTTCGTAATTACGTTAAACATTTTCATTGGATATATGAAAACTTAAGTTTGTCCAAGTTAAACAAAATATTTTAATTGGGAACATAAAAAAACAATATACAAACATAACTAAATATATTCATAAATTAATACAAAATTATAGTTTCCTTAAAAAAATGTTTAATTGTTAATTAAAAAATATAAGATTTAATTATTTCAAACATCTAATGTAATATGCCATTAAATTTACAATATCAAAAATTTTTTTATAAAAGCAACATATTACAATAATTGAAAAAAATTTATTTTTAACATTCAAATAACTCTATAGTCTCAATAAATAAAAGTATAAAAATATTTCGAAAAAGCATGCCTTCATGAATTTAAACATTCATTATGACAATGAAAAATTTCATTATACATAGTAATGAAACAAAAACTTTCAATCCATAAATATGAATGTTTTTAGTATTGTTTAATATGTACATACCTACCTTCATATAGTATGTGATAAGTAATGAACAAACAAATGTTCTCCTTTTAAAAAAACACACCCTTATTTTAAACTGTTGTCAACCAAATAATGTATACGACAAATCTTGTTCTCTTTTTATGTGTTTTTTTTTTATTATGCGTTAGCAAAAAAATCAACGTGGTTATGGACAATTAATTAAATATTTACGCTCTTAATTGAGTAATGGCAAAAACATAGTTTTTTTATTCAAAAACTACACTGCCCCGGTAGGCTAGCTGGTAGTGAGCTAGTCTATCAGCGCCAAGGTTGCGAGATCGATTCCCGCCAGAGACTCTGGTTCCTGCAGATAAGCGCAAAGCTTCGCGAGATTAGTTTAAGGAATTATTAAAAAAAAAAAAAATAAAAAAAAATACAAAAAAAATTAAAAACAAATTTTTTTTTACTTTTTTGAAAGTATTCTTCCAATAAATAATATTCATAGATCTAATGTAATGTTTCATTAAATACATTTTAATGAAACAGGTTTCATTGATCCAACGAAGCGCTGCATATGTTCCTTTTAAATGCAATTTTTCATAGGATTAATGTCAAAATTCTTTGGTATTTTAAAAAAAATTCTTTCAGTGTAGAAACTTCACAGTTTTTAATTCTTTTTGGAAAAATTTTAACTTTAACTTTAAAAAGTGTAAAAATGCCCAATTTATTCTAAGGAGCACTTTAGGCAGGTAAACACTCATCGACAATACTGAAATGAAACAGAATTTCTGAATTGAACATTTTGTAAATTTTTTTAATTTTAATATTTATTTTCAAATACTCCACTGTAGTTTAGAATGAAATATATGGCATCTCAACATTTTAAAGAAACATTTTTTACTTTCCTACGAAATGCAACTCTGTGACAGTGTTGATTACCATTCAAATAATTATCTGTATGTTTTTATTTCAATTTTCGTTTGAATTTGCTGATTAGAATGTTAAGAATTTTATCCTCTCAATAAAATTTTTATATACAAATCCTCTGACCTGCCTGCAAAAAAAGTTCACTGACCTTATGCTTAATAATTAATGAAAATAACACAAGTTGCAAAAAATGTTTTGTCTATTTTCTTTGTATCGCTAGAAATAAATTTGAAAAGCATGAATCAACACAATGAATTCTTAAAGTCTTGCAAATATTCCCCATTAAATAGATTCCCCTTCTGCGAAAATAGGTCTACGATCAATATTTGCTTTATGCCATTAAATATATTGAAAGGGGTGCTTTTTTCTTTTTGTTTCCCTTGTTGGGAAAGGAGCAAAAAAAAATCTAGTCTTACTTTTGCACATAAACAAATAAATGCTTTTTTGTAAAAAAGAAATAAAAGTAATTCCTTCCAATTTCTAACCCAAATTAAAATGAGCAACATGTTTTGCCATGAATCATCATGTCTTCTTATTCGGCAGCATTAACATTTTGGGGGTGGTTTATGCTGCCGCTGCCATTGGGTTTATGAAAGCAGGGAGTCTGTCTTTGGTTTTTTTGGGGTTTGTTGTTAAGGCGTTTTATCCAACATTAACATGAATATTTTATAAAACAAATATTCTGGTTAAAATTTAGATAAAATTGTGGTGTGAATATAACAATTTTCTGCTTACACGATTAAAGTAATTTTTGTGTTTTTTATTTGGCCTTAACATTAATGATTCTTTTGTTTTTGAAGTTTTATTATATTCTCATACATTTTAATAAGTTATTAATTAAAGTAATTTGTTAACCAAAAAAAGTAATTAAAACAATAATTAAACATATAATAGAATTTTATTACAAACAAGTAAAAGTGCCTCTACCGACAGTAAGAATATTCCATGAGTAGGCTTTATATGGGATCCAAAAATCCAATCCAATCTTTTTTAAAAACTTATTCCAGAAGATTAAAATTCGATGCAGTTTAAGTCCTATAAAAGTTTGTACCAAAAGTACGCAGACGACTGTACTATAATAGCCTATGGTCTATGACCTATGTAGTTCGGTGAACAGTTATCTCCATGATTTGGCAAACTTTTTCCACACAAGGAATACGAACATCTCTTCCGCAAAATCCTCAGCGGCTCTTTCCGACATGAACAAAGGAAGTGGGGTAACAGTTAAATGTGACTGTCGATGGCGCCATAATTCCGACAAAAAATCACCCATAGATATTGGGAGTCACATTTGCCAGCCTGTTCATGTCATCGGCGCATGCCACTGCAATGATTGAATGCGGAGTAGAAAGAATGTCCTCAAATCTATAGCTGGCAGAAATAGGGGCATAGAAAAGGAAAGTTTGTTGGATACAAACAAAACCATTGGCTGGTCAGTGGTAAACTACGGAACGCCTGCGTGTACCCCGAGAGTCAGCGATACCCAGTGGAAGAAGCTTCAGAACTGTCAAAATGCCGCGCTAGACCGTAACCGACTGTGTTTGGATGACATATATAGAACACCCGCATGACGAAGCGAAGATGATGACGGTGAAGGAACACAATGTAATGCTTACAAAGCAGTTCCCAGAAGGAGGGGGTATTCGAATTACCATCTTACGGAAGTTGACTCTACCCACCGAGGCATGTCAGAAAATATCTTTGCTTGCATGAGAGACAAGCCCAATAACACCTGCACTATATCACAGACCACACCTCATACAGGGCAACTCTGAATGAAATTCATAGGGGGAGATTGCTATGAATAACCACCGAAAAAATATTGTTTTAGGAGGGCGTGCCCAACTCGTTGCAAACAAAGAACTGGACTTACCACGTCAGACCAGAGTAGTGTTGGCACAATTGAGATTAGGGTGGTGCGCCCGTCTATACTCATACTGGTCCAGAATAAACAGCACCTTCCCTGACCTTTGACCTGCACGTGGAATAGGCCCACAAGACGTAAGACACCTATTCAACTGCAGTGCAAACCCAACCCAGCCAGAAACAGTGTCCGCGTCATGAAGCTCATCTACTGGGCCTTGATCTTGCTGAGTTGGACGGACTATGCACAGAAGAAGAATAGAAAAAAAATTTTATACATATTTGTTTTTCAGGTCTAGCTGTTACAACAACAACAATTACTAAAAAGAAAAGCACATACACGGTCCATCGGCTAGCACAATTACTTTCACTACAAAAGCGTTATTCGTAACGGTTTAGGGTGTACTAAAGTTTTTTCCGAGAGTGGGCTTTATATGGGGATTATGGTAAATTATGGACGTATCTTCACAAAATTTAGTAGTATGATATGAGAATCGGTGTATTTCGTTACCAATTTATGTTATTTTTTGTATCAAAAATATAAATTTTGGGAGGTTGTTCACCATTTGGGCTCATTACTCTTTTCTTACTAAACCGACTAAGCTGAATTTCAATCTAAAACTGCTTAGGAGAACTAGAAATAATTTCACACCAATATTGTTCTTTTATGTTGAGTCTTTTAAAAATGAGCGTGTTTTCAACCGACGGACATGGCTAGATCGGCTAAGAATTACTCAAAGACCCATACACTTTATATATTTATGGGCTCTTAGATGAATATTAAAGAAGTTTCACACAGAATGACAAACTCACCTCATTCACCACTAGTGGTGGTGAAGGGTATAAAAAAAAACTCAAAACTTAACCATTTAACTTTTAGTGGTTTTTCTCAAACAAATTTTGCAACATTTGTTGGTTTTATGAATAAATTGGTTAAACACAATTTTTTTTAAGGTCAACGAAGTCTATACATTTTGTTTCACTTTTTAATCTAAAATAATTTTTTTTTTAATTTTAATGCATTAAACTGCAGGTGCAGTCATTTCCTTTTAAATCCCTCGATTTAATCTGTTTTTAATTTTTATTACTATTTTATTAATCCAGTAAAGCTGTTTATAATTTATAGATTACAAGAAAGTATGCAGTTTGTTCCTCTATGAAAAAAGAAATATCATTAAATTTGTTTAAGGAAAGTAATAAAAAAATCATTGAGAGTTTTTTTTTTTTTTTTTTATTAAAATTGACTATTTAAGGAAAAGTTTTTAGTTACAAAATAAAGAAAACAAACATAATAAAAACCACAAATTTAGTAAAAGTTTTTAAGGCACTAAAACAAATTCCATTTATAAAACGAGGAAAAACTATTAAACCAAAATTAAAAACCAAACCTACATTTTGAGACTGAAAAAAGCAGGGCACAGTGGTTTGTGAAAAAAAAGTTAATATAATTGTTAAGTGGGGTCTACACACGTTCAAAATGCTTAATAACCAAGTTAATAGTATGAGTAAAAAAATTTTTAATAGGTGCGTTTGAGTACTTTTACAGTAAAATGCAGTAAATGAGAAAATTGTAAAATTTGCTCTCACAAAAAGCTGTTGTCCAAAAAAGTACGCGAACGCAAATTTTGTAAAAATTCGTAAAATAAAGGCAACAGCTGATGACAAATAGTTGAAGTGTTGAAAAATGTTAACACTTTTGAATATTAACTCGTTTTCTCATCGGTACTCGATTAAATACTTTTCATAACACAAACATTTTTAGAAAATACAAACAAATTATTTTATGTAATCTTTCATATTTGTTTGTTTTTATTTTATTTGATGTTACTAATTTGTGGCGGGTTAATTTATTCAAAAGAACTAGAATAGTTTTTTGCTATTGATTACTTAAATACCCAAGTACTTAGCACTTTACAACTCTAAAAAATTAACATAACAAAAATAGTTTCAAATGTTGGTATTTAGCCCAGTAAATGATTCACAAACAAGTTTAATTAATTAATATTTTTTCACATTTTGTTTTTGTTTAATTTTTATTTCAACTTTTCGTTTATTTAACAATTTTTTCACAATTTGTAAGCATTTTGTTTGTTACTTTTGTTTGTTTACCTTTCGAAACATATGTTTTTTTGATTTACTAAATTTTACTGCAAAAATTTGTAAATACTCAGACAAGAACTGTGACTTTCCGCTCTCAATTTGTGTTCTCATTTACTGCATTTTGTGTACTCGAATGCAGTAAAGTTCAGTAAAAAATAGTAAAAACTTTTGGGTTCTCGAACGCAGCTAATATTTGTTTCACTGACGATACTGGATGGAAAAATAAACCAATTTAGATAATGTGTCTAACACACAAGTATCTGAATTCAATATAATTTGGTCATACTTTGGCAAATCTTTTTTAAGTTCGTCACTTAAATTTTTTTTTATATAATTTGTCTATCCTTTTCACTGTGCTTTAAAATAAAAACAACATTTTAGCTGTTTAATTTAAGTTTTAATATGATCAACAACCAGTAGTAATCAGTGGTGTAAAAAGCTGCATTCAAATTGGAACTGAAATCAAAATGATTTTAACCGAACTGACTTAATTTTTGATTAAAAAACGATTATAGATTTCAAAATGAAATATTGGTAAAATTGCAATATTTTGTGTTTGCAATCATTTTAAAATCATTTTTTTCTCATTATTTATTTATTAAATCTTTTTATAATCAATATAAACTTAAAACACAGATAGACATCTTGAATATTTTCAAAAGTTTTTATTAGAGCCGAATGTAGACTTATTTTTCTCTAATCACTTTACAATTATCAGATAACGGTACATTTGGGATTTTCGTTGTGTACTTTTCTTTTAGCCGCCTTCCACAGTCAAACTGCCTGTTTTTAGAACGCGAGCGCAAAAGTAACTCGATTACTAACATTTAAAATTTTGAAAAATTTGTTTTTGTATTAAATGTTAGTTAATCGAGTCACTTTTGCGCTCGCGTTCTAAAAATAGGAAGTAAGTCTCGAAAACCAGTCGTTTTTAAAAATTTGTATTATAATTTTCATAAACGAATCAAATACAACAAACTTTCAAGTGTTTTAAAATGTAAATTTTAATAGATATCGACAAAAATTTTAAACGACTACGACTTTGACCACGGCAACGACTTTCGGAATAAGGCCTATTAAGTTTACTATTTTTATAAATTGAAATTTTTGGCAGTTCAAAACTATTAGATCAGCTTTATTTCTAGAACAAAGAGTATCACGAGGATTTTGATATAATTTTAATTGTAATTACTGAATCTTATTGCAATTAAGGTAAATGCAGTCGATTCCACTGCAATCAATTACAATATGAATTAATTTCAAAATAATGATTCAGTAGTTATTATCATATTGATTTCATTAATTTGAAATCATACAATAAATTTCCCTTTTTGAATGCATAACTCTATTGCAATCTTGTACAGCTCTGGCAGCAATTATTTTCAAACATTATCTTTGAAAATAAAATATAAGAAATGTAGGTTTGTCTTTTTTCCTTATTTCTGTAATAGAAACACGAAAAAGTGAACTTACCATAATTTGATCTACGACGTTGACGATGACTATAGTTAGTTTTATAAGACAAAAACAAAACAAACATTTTTTCAAGTAAATATAAATAATTTATAATTTGTAATTGTAATTTGTTTTTTATGAAAAAAATCAAATCAAAAAAAATTTTTTTTTTTTTAATAATTTTACCAAGAGGGTTTTTGTAATTTGTCAAAACAGGTGTGAAAAGAAAAAAAATTCATAAAAACCTCTTAAGGCAGTGTAAAAAAAAAAAAAAAAATTAACAAATTTGCAGGCGAAAAATTGTTAATATGTATTTCTACACCCAAACAAAATGGTTGGTTTATGAAAGGCGGAAATTTAATGTATTACATTTATGAATATTGTCAACACTGTTAATGAGATTAAGATAAATCTATCATATAAAGTTTTAAAAAAGCTACCATATTGCTATTTTGAACAGCGTTGCCGCGACAAAAAAAAAAAAAAAAAAAAATTTGAAACCGAAATTTAAAAAAAGAAACCAAAATAAATTATTTTGTTTTAAAAGTTTGATTAAAAAAAAAATTTTTATAAAATGTTGACAGTATTTTACCGATGGTCTGGAAAGAACAATAGGCTTTATTATTATTCGAAATTTTTATAGGACGTGGCACCACCCTCTATCTCCCCTTCGAGGGTGTAGGAATCATTTAAAAGTTGTTTATACTTTTGGTGTTGCATCCTTCGTGCAAATCAGGTGTTTAGTCATACTTGGAATCCGGCAAAGATTCAAAATGATAGGCCTCCTGAAACCTTTTCAAAGAATAAAGCTGCTAGAAAGTTAAGCTTATAGGAAAAAAATATCAAGGCTAAAAAGGGGAGTGTGTAATGCTTGTAATAAAACAAATATTTGGTTATTTTTTTGTTGAAATCTAAACAAAATGAATTAGGGTACACATCCTAAGGAAAAGTGAACTTACACTAAACTTGTCACGTGACAGCTCTAAAGTGGAAGGGACCGGTTCTACTTCTAACACTTTATATGAAGAGGACTTGTCACTTTAACATGGCGATGTCCAAGGAGGGAGTTAATTGGCACCTTTGACACTTTGTAACAGATCACTAAAATTTAATTTTGGTCACTGAAATTAAATGCCTGCCGCAGATATTGTCCCGAGTGGACCATGTTAATATGATAGGTTCCCATTCATATAAAGTAATAAAACCAGATAGAGTCAGCCACTACCCACACAAAATGCAATTACATGACTAGCTGCCTGTCATTTACTTTTCCCCTGGAGTAACTACTCTTTAAACTCTTTAAACACATTATCACCAGTTAAGTTATATGTTCTGTATATAACCTATAACAATTCGTTTCTTTTTATTGATTATTATAATTAACACAAATTACCCGCAGGGCAAGTATACATTTTAAAAAAGTAACCAACTTTTGTTAAAAGTAACCCAAACGGCATCGCTGACTGTGAATAAAACATTTTGGCCCTCCATGTTTATTAGCATATTTTCACAAGACTTTTTAGTTTTAGCAGAGCTGCCAGATTTTAAAAGGACGCATAAGAGAATGTTTTTTACTATTTGAAGAAATCCATAACTAACTTTTTTCGCTGAGAGTAATTTATAGTTTTCTAAATTATAGTGTGTTTTTTATTTTTGTGCACCATAGATAAAATAACTGTTAACATACATTTCATTTTTGTATGATGTCAATTCATTTTAGTCTTTTTTTCCTTATAAAAAAAGTTTTTTATAGCTTGAAATAAATACGTAGAAATCTTTAAAAAAAAAATATAAACACGTTAAATATTGTACAAATTTTGTACAATCTCCTTAAACTGGTTTCTCTATTAAACACTTTTTAAAATTGTTGTTTGGCATTTGAGATATTTATCTACTTGTATATTTTTTGATTAATTAATAGAAAAAAAGTTTCTCAAAGAATGTTTTAATTTGATTTTTTGTTAAATTTTTAAATGCTGCAATTAATTTTTTTTCAGAAAATTATCGTGCAATCATTTCAATAATTTATTATTACTGAGAGTATTTTGTTGATTTTCTTAGCCGATATTGTAATTGAATTAAAAAGAAAAACTGAGGTGGGAAAAAATTCAAATCCGGCATTAAAAAAATAAATAACATTAAACTTTGGTTTTTTTGTTTACATAAATTGAAGCAAATTGTCAATTTAATCACAAAAAACATTCAATAAAGATTTTGAAAACCTTAACAATTGTCTAAAAGAATGGGCAATAAAAGAAAATTAAACGAAATGGATCGGAATCTTAATTACAAAATGTAAACCATTTCTTAAGGGATAAGAAATAGATCTGCTTGTCTATTTTGTTGTATGTAGTTTGTCGAAGACGGTCGCAATTGTAATCAGATTGTCAACGGTGTTGCCAGTGTGTTAATAATAAAAAATATAAATTTTGCAACATTTATCATTTAAATTTAAAAAAAAACTAATATTCAAAAAATTTTTGTTAATTTGTATTTACGACTAAATAATTATTTTTAATATTTTATTGCAAATTAAGTTGATTCGTTAAAATAGATTTAAGAGTGTAGGCAAATAATATTTTATTTCTTTATTGTTTAAATAATAAAGATTACTTAATATATTATTGAAAGGTACTTAAAAGGAGCGTCAATTTACAATGAACAACTTTAAATTTAGCTTTTTGTTGTTTTCAATTAATTGTGGGTGGAATTATTTCATTAACAAATATGATTTGATTATTCATAAAATTTTAAAAAAGTTGAGTGTTAAAATTTTTTTTGTTTAAAATGGAATGGAAATAAGAAAAGCAAATTTAGAATATGCAGTAATCCCTCGATTAACGCTAAGATTAGTTCTGTATAACGAAAAGGACTTATAATTTTTTATATGTCTTTATTTACAGATTTAAGTATATAGATTAACATATTTTTTCTAAAACTTAAAAAATGCAAAAATGTAAGTCAGTGTCAAAAACTAAAATAAAAAATTCAAAATTCATAAAAAAACAAAATTTTTTGGGCTCTGGAATTTTTCTAGTATAATCTAGACATTTTTGTTGTAATGTTGTATTTGTTTTCCTAGTAAGACCACATGTTTATTTAATTTTGCTTTAAATAGAATTTAGAATCTAGGATTCCCTGGTTTACAACTCAACTCACTTCAGTTGAAAGTAAAACAACTGCTAGTGATGAATTGTAATTTTTTGATGTTTTTGTTAACCACACTATTACAGAGTTGTAAACCAGAATACAAAACTGCAGAATTTCAAATGAACTAGAGTTGAGGTGTAAACCGTAAAAGGGGCAAAAATTTTCAGCGCTACAGGTCGTTCGACAATGCAAGCGCCTCACTATGAAATACTCACCCCTATCGTGAATAATTTTTCCCTCGTAATTTTTCCCCTTTTCACATATTTGCGATCATGAACAGCTCCCATAAAAAAAATGTAATTCAAAGGAGAATGATAACGTGAAAAAATGTTCACGGGAATAAATTCCCCTTATCGTGAAAAGTTTTTTCCCTCGTAATTTGTTCACATTTCCCTTAGATTTTCTCATTTTATTTTTGCTAGGGAATAGAACATGTATGTTAGTAGTTCCTCCTATAAATCGAATATTAAGGGCTATAAAACAAATAAAATTTAAAAAGTGCAAAAAACTAACGTTGTAATCAACCTAGCCCTCCAATACTAATTATTGAGATTTATTATTTTAACATTTCTTTAAAATATATACGTGTATATTTTTAAACAAAAATTTCATTGATTTTTAATTTTCTAATCTTTCTTCTTTTTTTACATTCACTGGAACTGATAGCGTGAAAAATTTTCCACATGAGATTCACGATTGCTTTTTTCCCTTCGAGGGGAATGAAAATTTCATGGGAACAAAAATTCCACTTGTTATTCACGATGGGGGTGACTATGCAAAAACCACAAATGCCAAAATCAGTTATTTGTGTTGTGGTTGTCGACAGAGGCATACTGTTGCAATATTTAGCAAAATTATTTCTTTAATATAACCTAAAACACCAACACAAATAATTTTTTTTATACACATACTATTTTTTATACCTCCATTTTTTTAAACCTCAAGTCATAAAACTTTATTGTTTTATAAATTATTTTTCACAAAATTCTATCGTTGAAAACAGATGTTTTTTGCTCACTGTTTTATTGTCATTTGTAGTAAATCAAGTATCACGGAGCCGTATTTTTACGGCTGAATTTAAATGTTTTGTCGGTTTTTATTTTCAAATTAGCGTTTAATTTGTGAAATAGTTGATGTGGGAATATATATTTATTTGTCAATGAATATTTAAATGAATAACGTTAGAAACGTAAAACCTAACGACCGAAAAGTCGATAGTTAGAAGGGCGCTTACGAAAACGATAATAAGTGATGTGTTCTCGCTCGCTTTAGTTGTCGATCGATATCGTGGGCCAGCCTAATAATTGTAAGGCGATTAAAGCGATGTAAATCGAATGGAGCAGCAAATCAAATTTATAAAACAGAAAAAATATTACGGCTCAAACCAGACAATGTAAATCCATGTTACGTAAATTAAGGGATTACTGTATTTAATAAATTTTATAGATATTTATGTATATGTTTATGTACATATATTTTATTTTTTGTATAGGTAATTAAGATAATTTTGATTTTAATTTACTTTAAACAAATTTTTTGTAAATACCACAAGCAAATTTTAATTAATTTTTTTTTTGTTTTACTATTAAAAAAATTACTTCATAAAATATTTATTCTGTTTAAAAAAAAAAGAAAAAACACAGAATTGTTATTGTTTAAATTGTGCAATATTTATGCATATGATTTTTTGCTGTTGTTTTCGTTTTTCTTTGGGGTTTATCAAGTATGTATTAAACTTGTCATACGAGCTGACAGGTTAACAGACACTGGAGCCCTTGTTAAAACCATATGAATCAACAAAAATACAACAAAAACACAATAGTGATTTATAACAAATGACTTTAGTTGAAGTAAAGTTTTGTTTTCAAAACTGCATGACGACGATGACATGTGTGTTGAAGCTAAAAAAATATATAGATATATGGGTGATACTCATTTTAAGTGTACATTTTGTGTTTTTTTTTAACTTTACCAATTTAGTTAATTATTAAAAAAAAAAAAATGAGAAAGTAATGTGTGGTTTATACAACACGAGCGCAAAACTCGTCCGTTTAAATAACATTTAAAACAAAAACAAAAACAAATTTGAAATTTTATTTTTGTTTTAAATGTAAGTTTAACGAACGAGTTTTGCGCTCGTGTTCTATAAACCACACATAAGATTCATTCATATTATAGTTTTCGCTTCATTTCATGAATCCTGACATAGAATTATATTTTCCGAACTTTTAACATTTTTGTGTAGTAAACGATACATTTGCTTTCACGGTTGTTCTGGGAATGATTTTAACGAAAAGAAAAGTCCAGAAATAGTGAGCGAAAGTGAAGGCACTATATATAAAAATTATAATTGGTTTTTCGATAAGGACTTGAAAATCGGAGTACGTACGTCGTGTCAAATGGTCCATCGGCTTCGATTCTTGAGTCAGCTTGATCTTGTATGAGTGTAAACCAAGATCTTTACGCAAAATTCGCCATAAAGTGGTCTTGGCGATGCCTACATCTTGAGAACACCGGGGAATCGACTGATTTGGATCGTTTGCTACGGACGCCTAAACGACAGCGATATTTTGTCACTTCGACCAACCTGTTGCGGTCACCGACTCCGAATTTCGGTAGTACATTTTTGCATACGTTGTTCGTTCGTGTACTTTACCGTGATCAAAATGTTTACTGAAAAAAAGGAAAGTAACAGTGCGTTCTCAAATTAAATTCAAAGAGTTGTCAAGTACCTATTTTATTTAATTGTTTAAATTTGAACCATCGATTATTTCGAATGTGGCAACACTAATGTCATTCTATTTTGTTGCAAAGTCAGTATAATTACCCTTATCGTGTTTGGCGTATTTAAAATACGCATACGACTGTTTGATAATAGATTAAAGGAAATAAGTTCACGTTCTCTTTAATCTATTACCAAACAGTCGTAGGCGTATTTTAAATACGCCAAACACGATAAGGGTGATTATCTCCGCCAATCGAATGAGGTACTGTGAGGTCATCCGCGACAGCCATGTGAATGGAATAATATTTCATTTCTAACCGGAACAATTGTACTTCGCAACAAAAAAAATTAATTTGGCAAAATTTTAAACGGTTTTTTTTTAATTGCATTTTTAAATTTATGGCCATTTTCTCAATGTATCGACTGATTGTCTGTTAATTAATGTCAACATAAATTTATCACACCGATAAACTGTCCGTTAACTATTTTGGGTTTTTCAATATATCGACAAAAAGCATTGTTTTCAGTTGGCAACACCTCTCAAAATACATGTAAAAGTTCGGAGTCAGCTGATTGAATTTATCTGTACGGCAAATAAAAGGAAAATAAATAACACTACGTGACAAAATTTCAACAAAGTCGTGACCAAATAAATCTGTCAGCTAATCTTTCTGTAAAATTTTCCGCTGAATCCGAATATGAAGTCAGAATTGTAAAAAGTAGAACAGTTTTTGAGATATTCTAAAATAACCTTTATTTGTGTTTTTAAAATAGATGATGTGACTGAAATGCAAATTTCAAATTTTACACAAAGATTAATGCCCAATTTTCAGGATAGTAATTAAATCTAAATTAAGTTAATTTTCATAAAAACTTAAATCGTATTTAAATACAGATTGATTTTTTGAGTTTTATTTTAAAAGTCATATTTAAATAAGATAAAAGTATGGTAGCACTACTCAATACAAAAAAATATCATAAAAAAGTATAACTATTTACAAGGTGGTCTCAAAAAACAGGTGATAGTTATTGCTTCGCCTCTTGTTGTTGTATTGTCGTGATATTGAGGCCACCTTGCTAAAATATTACAATAGAAACTTAAGTTGAAATTAAGTATACCACATCGGTGAATTAAGTTTGATTTAAGTATTTAGTGAAGAAGAGAATTTTGTATTTAAAACGATTTTAAACATAAATGTGTTTTAATATCAATCCTGAAAATTGGCCATAAGTGTCAAATTTATTTGGTCAAAAAATTGTCACGTAGTGTAATTGGCAGATGATGATGAAATGAAACATTGAGAAAACTAAATTTGTTTAATGTGTAGTTTTTCGTTGAGAAAAAAGAAAATCGCGTAATGAGAAAACGGAAATTAAACTCTTAATTGATCCACCCGTTATACAAATTTTGTAAATGTAACGCTCAATACATTTTTGTACAATACAAACTATATGTTTAATTTATAACAATTCAGGTGTAGAATCATCGATGCATCCTAAATTATACACTAATGGCCAATTTCCCCAATATATTAAAATATCAATTTATTTTAATATTCGTTTTTATGTCAAATAAAAATTAAATTATATGAAAAACTATATTTAAATACGAGTTGATATTTATGTAAATAGAATTGGTGAAAAAGGCTATACAAATTTTCAAATAATTAATGAAATTTTTGAATAACACTCAATACACTTATTAAAATACAAACCATGATCGACCGATGAAACCTTTTGCGGTATAACAATATTTTACAAAACTTTTTAAACACTTTTTAAACACTTAGAATGACAAACCGACGCTGTTATTTTCGTGTATATTGTTAATGCGATTTCAACAATTAAACTGAGTAATGAAGCTTACTAAACTAGAATAACGCTCAATACACAAAACTACGGACAACAAGAAATGATTAAAAAAAGTTATTAAAATTATTATTTTTAATGTATTTAATTATGTACATTCATTTATACCCAGAAAAAATAAAACTGGCTTTCAATTAAAAAATTTGTGATATTATTTAAAAAATTTATTTAATTTGCACCAGCAAACAAATAAATAGTTCCAATTAATAAGATTTTGTTTGCCGTGCTTAATTCCCAATTTTCATTCTTGATAAATATAATGAAATTTATTGTTGGAGGATAAGCTAGCTCCCAAAAATTTAGGAAAAGCTAAAGATATTAATCAGATATATAAAAAAAACTGTGTAGTGAATGAGAATTATAAACACTCTAAATTTTATTTGCAACGATATTAAAGCTTAAACAAAATACCAACAATTAACAGTGAGTTTATCTAGTCTAACATTAAAAACTTTGTATTCCCAAAAATTACTTTAATGGTACCAATTAAATATTTTTTGATATTAACAACATTTTCTGTACGTTTCATTATTCACTTGATTTAATTTTTAATTCAATCAGATTTTATTTTTAATTAGTGGTGATATTGACAAAAATTGGCAAGAATTTTTCTGTGTAACATTTTTAAAACACGCTCAAGCTAATTTCGTTTTCAAATTGATGTGTTTATTTCATGAAATATTTTACCATAATTTCAGTAGACACGAAAAAGTCATTTGAAATGAGAATCGTCCATATACATATGAATTATTCGACATAATTTATTTAAGTCGTCTTTTATCATTCGTAATGTTGGAATTATTTATGAAAACAATTTTTAAGGTTTTTATTTGTTATTGAATGCAGTTACACTAAAACAAAAAATTTAGGTTAAATGGTCATTAATGCAATGAAATATTACATATTTGAAGTTTTTATTTAACAAAATGTTGTATTATTTCATTAACGGTATACAGCTCACCCCATTTTTATTATTTTTTTGTCCTTTTTGATATTATTGGGTGCTGGCAACACTTATTGTTATTTATTTGTTTGATTAGTGTTGCCATATAATCGATTTTGACCCATTTATTTGAGCGTTGCTGGCCGTATGTCACAAATACATGAACAATTTCGCCAAATTTTGATTTTACTTAGTCGATGGTAGCGGTCGCCGTGTGGCATGCAGCTCTATCCTGTTGAAACCACATCTCGCACGAAACAGGGTCAGAAATATTTTCAAACAAAAAAAAAAAAAACATTGATCATGGTGCGGTTATGATCTACATTAACCGTAATGCGTGCTCTGTCTTCATTGGAAAAAAAAAAAAAATGGGCCGATGATGCTACCAGCGTGTAAAGCGCACTAAACGTTGCACTTTTCTGTTATAGAGTCTGTAGGATCTGTTTTGTATTGGTATCACTCCATCCATATGTGGCAATTTTGTTTATTACCAACACCGATAAGCGAAAAATTAGCCTCATCTCTGAACACACATCGGGTCAGTTAGCAAGTGCTCTAGACCTGATTTTCAAGGAAAGTTTGGTAGTGTTGTTCAAGCGTAAAACAATTCAGATCATAATGATGATAAATATCAAAAAGTGGCACAGTATGACTGTTCGTTCCGACAGCTAATCCTTTAGGAAGTGCTGTCGGGCTTAAAAAAGTCCCTTTACAAACTTTATTATGAACTTTTTTCAATGTACTCAATTTAATTTTATTTTACTGCACTTCCATTTTAAGTTTTATTTTCATAACTCCAAACAACAATGAATTTAAAAACTGCATTTCCATAATTTTTTGGACATTTCTAGATGTTCATAAGACATTCATAATTTTTGATTGCCTAATTCCTTTAAATTGTTATGCACTTTGGAAAATCAATAAGCTTTAATAATAAATGTTTTGATTATGCAGTTTATCTTTAATCAACTACAATTTTCCAAAATATGAACAAACATTACACAACGTTACAAACGTATTACACTTGTTGGACTTTTTTCCTTAAGTTTTTTTTTTCATTAACATTCTAGCTTTTTTTTTTTTGTAAATTATCTCGTTATTTTTTATTTTTGTAAGAATGATATTACATATAAAAATAAAGGGACATCATCTGTTACGACTTTACCATAACAAATGCTTAAAATGTCATTTAGTTAAATTTAGAATGTGGGACCACACCCTAAGCAATAAGAAATGTAGATGTGATTTTTATCGTTATTTATTGTTGTAATGATGATTAAATTTACAGCCCAACATCTTCATTATCACATTTGCTAAAAATGATGACGATGATGCCTTTAGGTCTTACTTTTCCTTGTTTAGCTGGAATTACAATGACGTTTAAAGTGTAGGAGTTGCCAACAAAAAAAAAAAAAAAAAAAAAAAAAATTAAAAATAAACCAACAAAGAGTATTTTTTATACCCACTCCACAATAGTGGCTCAAAAATATTTTATTGCAACTACAATCGTCCCACAATTTTTTTTAATCGGTCGATATTTGTCAATATCGAAAAATATCAGTAACTTTAAAGTACTTACACAACATTCTTTTGAATACCACCCCCCAAAAATTTTTTTAAATGCCATCACTTCTTAATCAATGTTAATATTAACTTAAAATTTGGCGGCGATAACTTTTATAATAAGTTTTATGTCATGGCAAAATTTTATACTAAAAGCTCCGCCAAAATACAAAATACTTGTATTATAGTGTGAAACGATCTGAAACATTAAAATTGAAATTAAAATACATTTTTCCATTCACTTAATTTGTTTTTCTTTATTTAAAAGTTTTTTTTTTAAAGATTTTGTAACAAATAATGAAAAAGTTCCCCGATTGCTCTCTTTCGATCTTAAATTCTAAAAATGTCTACAACAATAATTTGTTAACCAAATTTGTAGCTCATTGTCAGTTAATAATGAAATTTCACAATTAGCTTTTTCTGTCTGTCTGTCTGTCTGTCTGTCTGTCTGTTTTGTAATAATTAAAGTCGGGAAAAGGGAAAGAAACTATTCAATTATGCGGTTGAAATATTAAGAAAAAATTGTTTTTATTGTAAATATCTATCAAAATACATACATATAAACAATATCCCATAACCGTAAGTAATTAAATAAATAAAATTCTTTTGCCAAAATTAAAATGAAAACAGTTTTTTAAACGAAATTTCAAACTGTCATTGAGCAAATAGGCTTAAAACTTTATGTCTACATATCTTGAGTAGTTTATTTGTTTTTTTTTGTATTAATAACAAATTAAAATTGTTTGTCATATTTTATTAATATGTTTAACTTGTTTGTCTTATTTTTATAGGACTACGCATCAGTTACACCCGCACCACAATAGTGGAAAGCAGTGTTGCCAGTGGATTTTTCGAAAAACTACCTACACATGCTAAAAAAATACGATTTTTCCCTATACGTTGAAAAAAATTCCCCTACAAAAATCCCATTAGTTATAAAAAATAAAGTTTGTTTGAATATGTATATTAAAGCTTTGACAAAAAATAAGTACAAAACTTAAAAAAAATAATACATATCACACTTGTTCAACAATACTGTAATAACTCGAAATTTAAAAATTTTCAGTAGAAGCAAAACAATTTTAATTTAATATGAAAGGCATATAAAAACCAAAAGTTACACAAAATAGCTCGATATTTTTACAGCGGGTATATAAAAATAATAATAGTCGAAATTTTCCAAAAAGTGAAAAACTATAAATTTTGAGTTTATTCAATATTGTTGAATAGGTACGATATTTATGTATTTTTATAAATTTAAATAAATGATATCTTATGGTGTTTTCTTTTCTACAAAAAATGTGACATTTTTTTTTTAAAACATGCAATTTAGTGACTGTTTCCTAAAAATTTTGCTCCCGAAAAGGATGAGTTTTTTAGAATAAAACACGCCACCCTTTTCGGCAGCAAAATTTTTAAGAAACAGACCTCAAATTGCATTTTTTTTAAATAAAATGTCACATTTTTTTGTAGAAAAGAAAAATTAGAAAAAACATACGTACATATTAGTGTCGCACACTTTTTAAACCACAAACAACTCTGGAAATATATTTTAAAGTGATTTTAGTGAAAAGAAAAAATTTTCAACCGCTTTGGACAAGATAATATCACGTACGAAACGTTTTTCTGAATTTATTTTATAAAAAATGACGATATGACGAAAAATCCCTACATTTTGGTGATTATAAAAAATCTGTCCGATTTTCCCTACGCCTCTATTTTAGCATTAAAAAAACCTACATGTAAGGATTTTCCCCTACTTCTGGCAACACTGGTGGAGAGGGTGTTATGCGTTTCTGTTGATGTGTGTCAAACTTAAAATAATAAATGTTCATCTCTCGGCTCATCCCCATAGATCTTGATATCTAGATAGTATTTGGCACAAAGGCCTTATAATACAATTTTATTTTACCAGGTCCATGATTGCCCAAGGTCCAGATGGGGTACAATCTCGAAAATTTGTTTTTATATACTGTAGTGTAGCGTATCAAATGGTCGGGCTGGACTGACCCGTTTTATATGGGCAGTTCCAACGAAAATTTTGTAACGTAACGCTAGAAGTAATTTTAATTGTTTCTTAAAAAAATTTTGTATGTACATTAGGGTGTCCCAAAAATTTTTTTCTTTCTGATTTTCATAGGTGCTCAATCAAAATTTAAAAGCTTATAGGGTAAAGTATTTTTAATTTTTTTTTAAGAATTTTCGGAATAGGTTTAGAGGTCGCGCAAATGGAGCTTTCATAAAAAACCGAAGTTTTCGGCCTTTTTTTAACTTTACTCATAACTTGGTTAATACCACGGGTTTCTTCACTCCTGAGAAAACAGTTTTAAAGAAAAGAATCCAAGCTTTATTCCTGTGTGAAAAACTTATTAGTTTTGGTGATGAGTTTACTCATTTAATTACCCTTAATTACAATTTGTCGTAATTTTTTTAAAAATTTTGTAATAACGCTCTACAACTTTTTAAGTTTAAATGAAAACGAAAAAAACTAATGATGCAGTTTGAAAGACAAATTAATTCTAATTAATATGAATAAACATTTTTTAAATTTGTTCTTACCGTTCCTGAGTTATACCCGTTTTTATCTTTATACCCAGTATATGTTATAATAAGCTGTTTGCCAGTTCACCAATCTTACCCAACCAACAAAAAAAAATCTTTTCTTTTGCTCTGTGAAAAATCATTTATTGAGGTTCTTGCGATGTAGTTATATACCTTGCAAAAAATTCTGGAAAACAGTTTCAGAAGTTGTGACATAAATATATGTATTAGCCAAAGCCACACCTCGTTCTGCCGCATCATTTACCACTTGTTATTGTTGAACTTTTTTCTTTGCCTCTTGAAATGACTTCTTGGCTTTCCAATTCTCTGGATCTATTTTTAAAAAAATCGATTGAAATATTGCAAGCTTCAAAAAAAGTTAGACTGGCTTTTGAAATGAATTGTTGAATTTCTTTACATTTGCTACTTCATAATCGCTGCATGGAGTATCTGCAAGTTTTTTTCTCATTAAGCGCAACGTTTTGGTGTCGATACGTTCATCAAAAAACGCTAAGGCAGCCAATTTCGGAGTCAAGTACCATTGATGACCTAGAAAAGTTTTAAGCAACTGCTTTATTAATAATTTTATAACTATCCAATTCCTTTAATACGCTCAGATCATTGAGAGGAGCGTACCGAGGGCACTGGCAGAGGTACCAATATTTGATATATATTCTTAAAATAAATGAACTAAATTCAAGCAAGGCATCAACTCTTGATTTGTCTATATAAGATTGCAACTGGTTTCGGAAAATGCATATTTTCAAAGAATAGATAATTTTCATCATCCAGCGCGCCCGATTGATAGCTCCTGGAGCTTTTACTGTTTGGTAGGGCATAGATTTATCATCCAAAAAGATTAGACTCAGATGGAGTAGTTCTTTATAGTCCTCTTTTGGTTGCGTGTCTTCAAGTTGGCCTTTAATAAAATTGCTTAAGTCTTCGCGTATTGGTTTTGGAATAATCTTTTCAACAATTTTGTGATTTATGCAGTCGGAAAAACTAGACTTGTTAATAGACTCCCTCCCACCTCTGCTGGAGTGTGGTGAAAACTTTTATTTGCGGTGATGTGGTTTGCTGTTCAATATAAAGCGCCTTGAAGGTTGAGCCAGCCACAAGCTCCAACATATGATGTCGGCATGCCAAAAATATGAGGTCTTTTTTTACTTTTTGGCAAAGTAAAGCACATGCACCGATTCGGCGTCCAGTGTTGGAACTTGTTGTATCTGCAGACATAAATTGGATATTTTTAATTAAATCTTGATCTTCTCCCCTTCCCGATTGAAGTGATACTACTCCTAGGAGTTTGTGGTCCGA
This sequence comes from Pollenia griseotomentosa, assembly GCA_963931875.1. Classification (NCBI taxonomy): domain Eukaryota; kingdom Metazoa; phylum Arthropoda; class Insecta; order Diptera; family Polleniidae; genus Pollenia; species Pollenia griseotomentosa. The sequence continues at coordinate 29,579,834 of OZ007560.1, forward strand.
ATTTGCGGTTACACTAATAGAGAGCCGAATAGTTTTTTATTTTTATTCTTTACTCTGTTTAATTCTCTAGATTTTTTGGAAGGATGAATAACTTTTCCGAACAAGCTCTTCATGTCGCGCAAGAAATTACCCCGTTTTTTCTTCTCACTTTCGTTTTTTCTAGACTTACTTTAATTTAAAACTATCCAGTTCGAGTGTAATTTTGCGGGAAATGTTACGTACCTCTTGACTTGTTTCCCACATATCTTTAAAATTGTTTGCTATTATTCTGGCACTCTTTGTGACAGTATATTTTTGGATTAAATGTAATTTAAAAAATCTTTGCAGAATTTGCATTTTTGTCGGCGGTTTAGAGGGATCAAGGGCATCAATCATTTCTCGTTTTCACAAAATTCATATCTGTTTTGAATTAAATTACACATTTTTGCACTAACAAAAAAACAAAAAAAAAAAAAAAAAAAATTCTTACCGGTACGTTGACGAAAACTTTTATATATACAACAAACTTTTCTATTTGATTCGCCGGTCAGCTAACTCAAAAATTATTGTTATGTAAAATCGTATAACGACAATCTTATAGCGGAGAATACACATAAAATAGAAAGTGAAAATGACAGCGTGTAACGATTTAGATCAATAAATGTCAGAAGTTAATGACAGTTAAAACCCAACTATAAAAATTTATGGAAATATACAATAATTATAACGAAAAAAGTATCACCATTTTTAAGGTACAAACTTTAAAAATAGTGTAACTCGGAAACTGTAGGACAAAATTCCATTTTTGTTTTTCTTAATTGTTTAGAACTTATCGGTATTCAAAATCGCGTCACTGGTTTTTATGCCTTTCATATAAATTTGAAAAGTAATAAACCGTTTTTTACAGAATTTGTTAAAAAATTACAAAAATACTTAATATGTGGAATCGTAATGGACAAAAATATTGCTGGAACTTAAAGTTTTTGCATATGGAAATAAAGTTTGGGAAATTTTCTTTAGAAATATTCGATCAAAAAATTAAATGAACGTGGTTATTAACAAAGTTTTGAGTCAAGTTTGAAAAAATGGCCGAAAAACCAGATTTTTAACAAAGACTTGATTTGCGCGACCTTTAAACCTCTTCCTAACATAGCGTTTACATTTGACAGTACTGGCAAGACAGTAAGAAAATACATATTAGTTGCCAAAAACACTGCTAACTGTCTTCGTGACGTAGGCGTCCAGACAGTAGTTAAGACAGTTCACTTTGAAATATATGTGAAACGTGAATGTTGCAGTGAAAGTTCAGCTAAACGTGTTTTATATGCACTAAACAAACTTAAAAACAGCCTAAAATAACTATATTTTGTAAAAAAAACACAACACTTAACTAAAACATAAAAAATCAAAGCAAAATATATTTATTTTTTTACGATTTTTTTCCTTTTGCTAATAAAACTTCCGATTACTATTAGAAAATGACAAATCACTGTCCAATTTTACTGTCTGCAAAATTTGCTAGACAGTAGACAAGACAGTTGGAAAAGTGTGCAAGTACTGGCAAATGTAAACGCCAGGTAAAAATATAAAAAAAAATCTAAAATACTGGACCCTATACGCTTTCAAATTATCCTTGAGCCTCTGACTAAAAAATTTTTGGGACACCCTAATGTACATATAACTAACTTTTTTATATTTTGGTGTAAAGCGTAACTAGCTCTACATTTACTAACAAAAGGGATAACATTAAAACAACATGGTCCTAAAATATACGCATATTTGCATTCTGCATTGGCTGGAACTGCCAATATCGAGCAATGATTTTTAAATTTGAAAACTTGGAAAATAAATCTTTATAAATGCAGAGCTTACTAAAAAAGGTTCTTTACAAAAAGTCTTGCTCAATTCGCAGACTTATGCAACTTTGTAATCCAAGTCAAAATCCACTTCTGTTTTTTGTTACGTCACGCCAGCGCATATTTTTGCTTATATCTTCAAATCCTTATGAACGATTGTTGTTCATTACTTTGCCAGTATATAAAACCGTTTTTCAAACTTGACTTCTTCATTTAATTTTTCTACATTTTGTCGTACAAATATCACGTCACGTCACGATGGAAATGCCCATATAAAATATTGCAAACGCCATATTTTTGATTTTTTTTTTTTACTTTACAAACTTTTTCTTTTTTAATTACATTCATATAAATATAAATTTGACTATTAATGCAATATTGTAAATTTTTTCTTTACAGGTAATTTAATCAAGTGATTTATTTCTAAGAGAGCAACAAAGAAAAAAAAAAATTTTTTTTTTTAATAAACCATGAGAAGGTTTTATTTTCGTTTTTAAATTGTTTACCGGAAATGCGTGAGTAATAATTTAATTTAATATTTTTTACATAATAATATTATTATAAAGTATGGTGTTGTTAGGTAAGATTTTATGTCATAAATTATATAATTTTTTTTTTGGGGCTACATTGTTTAAACATTATGTACCTATATTGGAAAAAAAAACTTTGTAAGAAGTTAATGATTCGATTTTAAACACCTTCAAAATATTTTATTCGAAGGTAAAAGATACAAAAACTAAGAACGTTATGTAATTAATTCCTTCAACTTGCGTTGAGAATTTGTTTATATAAACATTCTCGATAATTAAAGAATTTAATGTTAAGTGAGGTGAAGAGTTTTTTATAATATGGTGTTGGTTCTCAGGCCTAGAGTTAAGTTATATGTATTAGCAGTAACATTAATCATTCCCTGCTCTCATATACTTTTATTTATAAAATTTTCAAAATAGTAATTAACAATAGTGAACAAATAATTTACGTTTATATTTTGAGGTTAATTTGCTGCCAGGTGACATCTGAATAATTGAACCAAATTGAGGCAAAAATAGGAGGCAAAACTCCTAGCTCTAAGAACTGCACAAAAAGTATGTATTTCGAAAAGTTCAAAGAGAACATGGCTAATTTTTTTCTTAGATTTTAAATATCTTATATCAATAAATTTCTTTAAAGCTTTATTGTTAACCGCCTTTATAGTCTGCTGTCTTTCATAAAGTAAAATGCAATTTTGTACACCATAATTTTTTTTTGTTGCAAATTTTCTACACATTCCAAAAACAAAATGAAAAACACTTACATTCTTTAAATGTACTCTCATAGCGTTTGTAGAATTGTTCTTTTTATCAGTGTTGCCAGAAAACTTTTGTCTCATGTCCCCAATTTAAAGTTTGAAGTCCCTAAAAATCATCATAATAAACATAAATTCCCAATTTTGTCCCTAGTTTTTCAAGTTTATAACAATTTGGGGATTTTCGGAATTTTTTTTTTAAAGTTGTGGGATTCCTTTTGAAACTTTAAAAGAAATTCGAGTGGGCTTTTGTTAAGCATCGGAAAGTCTTTCTAGGTGTAAAATTTCATTAAATAATATTAATTAACAAGATTTGTATTGCATAAATTAAAATTTATAATATTGACAAAATCTAAAAAAACACATTTTTCGCTTTATTTTTTTACAAAATATGTTCAATAAATTTTAAAATTGTTAAAAGTTATATTATTTTTTCGAAATCTATACACAATTTCCTAAACTGTGATACATATTGACTAAATGCATTGTAGACTAAATTAATGAGTAACCCAGGCGAGGAGATTGGCGTATTTTTATTGACGCTTGAGTTTGGCTATTTTTTGCAGTTTGTGTTAAGTTTTGTTTTGTGCTATGGTCTATTCTGACATATGTAGTTAAATTTAATGGCCAAAATTTTTGTTAAACATTTCATCCGCGCCTTCGCCCTAAGCAGCTGTGTTTTTTTTAACGATTTGTTAGAAAAGGGCCAAACATTGCCGTTATGAAGGGGAGTTAGAGGTTAATGAGTTCCACAAAAATATTTGCTGTCAAATTTTCAACAAAGTTGCTAAACATACCATATACCTCAGATGTTAAAAACACACAGTTGCATATGCCAATAAGCTGTACGAGCAGCCCAAAAGGGTGAATTTTTAATCGCCCTTCCTTAAAATAAAAATCCGATGTGATCTTTTAAAACGCTGATATAAGTTTATTTTATTTTTGTCGCTACCAGAATCCATTGTCAGAATCCCGTTTTTTTTAAAAAGTTTGAAATTGTTGTACAGTGTAATTTAACTAAGTAAAATTGATAATCTGTTTTCAAATTAATGTTGAAATTCTCAATTTGGGTACAAATTCCTTTACATGGCAACACCGCTTGTAATAAACGCCACTTTGGATATACACACATACATACATACCAGAGCTGTAAATGTATCATTCATTTTTGATTTTAATTCGTTACGATTTAGCAAATTTTGAATTAATTCTTTTCACACAAAATAATGAATTCAATGAAATTTGAATCAATTCAAACGAATTATGCAGAAATTAATTTCATTTCGTTTCTAATTCCAATGAATCTGTAAAATGAATTGTAATTGACTTTGTCAAACTCAAATGAATCTGTAAAATGAATTGCAATTCGTTTTCAATTCAAATGAATTTGTCAAAGTGAATTGCAATTCATTTTACAGATTCATTTGAATTGGAAACGAATTGAAATTCATTTCTGCCTATTTCGTTTTAATTGATTCAAATTTCATTCAATTCATTACTTTGTGTGAAAAGAATTAATTCAAAATTTGATAATGAATGATTCACGAATTAATTAAAAAATTATTGTTTCATTTACAGCTCTGATACATTCATATACTATATACTGTGACACCTATCTAACAATACCATATTAGCACTGAGACAAAAAGTATTTATAGCACTCGTCGAACTAGTCATGGTTTGTAGCTACTTATGGTTCTTAGTTCCTTTTTTAAAGTACCATATTCGTACATACACCCATACATACTAATTGTTCAGGTACTTCTTTCTCACCAAACACATTAAATTCTAGAAACATAAATTGTTATAAACACGTTAATTAAAGTTTATATAGAACATTTTTTTCAATTTTCTTTTATAACCATAACCTTGAGTTATTGTGCAAGACCAAGAAGAATGTATTTTGGATAACTGGGGAATATGGTTTAAATAGTTTTAAACTGAAACAGTTAGTAGAAAGCAAGAGAGTAAGTGAAAGGCAGTGTATTGTAATAGCAAGTCATAAATTCCACACAAAATACTAAAAATTTTTTTAAAAAAATATAAAACTATATTTAAAGGTATAATAAAAGTAATAGATTTATATATGCCTACAAAGCGTTGCGTGTTAAACAGAAAGATTTAATTTTTTTCTTTGGTTTTTTTTCTTCAACAATATTTGCGACACAAGCATGTTGTGATTATTATCTTTGAGCGAAAAAAAATGTGTTTTATATATTTATTTTTACCTATTTGGATTGTTTACATTTGTACTTGACCTAAAAGTAGGCAATTATTTTGATAATATAAAATACTAGTCACAAAACAGTGTTGTATTTGTTTGTGTACATTAGAGCTGGCCGATTTGTAAGGACAAAAATTTGTCGATATTGTGTTAGGAAAAAATTTCCCTACGACATATCAAAAAAATTGTTTTCGAGACGCCCAAATTTAATAACAAAAAAGAGTAAAAAATCGGAACAAAAACGTTTTTACGACAAAAACTCGTCTAAACCCCCCACCCCCACAAAAAAAAAACCTTGTTTTTTTTTTTTTTTTTTTTTTAAATGATAGCGCCATCGTTTAAGCGTACCCCTTTGGGGAAAATCCCTTCCAAGAACTAGCTAACTTCCTTACTTAAAGACCGATGTCGAAAGAACAATCGGCTATATGAAATGAACAACTTCGTTTAATATGTGACGAAATTTTGTGAAGTTCCGTTCATAATTTACCTTAGAATTATACAAATACCTCTCTCGAAAATCATGTTAGCATGGCTAGAAGCGTAACGAAAAATGCTTTTGTGGTGAAATTTGATATAATCTAGTTTGATAAGACGAGTCATAATTTATCATTGCCCCATATAAACCAGGGCTGTTGAGTCGGAGTCGGAGTTGAAGAGTCGTAGTCGTATTACCCACAAAAACTCGCGACTCCGACTCCAAAGTTTTTTGGCATAAAAAGCCTAATAAAAAATATTAAAAATTTGGATTAAAAAAATTTTAAAAAAATTTTCTAAAATAAAATTTATTCGAAATTGACGATGCAATATTTCAAATATGGATTTGAAATTTTTAACAATCATTTTTATGCTATATTTAACCATTTAAAAGCTAATGCATTAAAAAAGTTAGAGTGCTATATTCGGATGCACCGAACCTTTGACACCCTCCACCGACACACAGTAGCGCCCGTAGTGCAAACGAGGTTGCAAAAATCAAAATTTTCATGAGCGCCAACGAAGTTTTGAATAAACCCATGTTATAGGAAATTTTTCAACGATTTCAAATCTGCCACTCTTAATAATATCACATTTTTAGTTTAGAAGATATAGCCGTTCACAGTTGACCGACTTTCGGTTTTCAAAAAAACACACAATTTTTAGTCAATTTGTTGCGATTTCAGGTGTAATATCACGAAAAATAGGTAACGAATCGCCTTATTTTTTATTTGTATTGATTGATGTATTTATTAAATGTATAATTAAAAAAAAAAAAATTAGCTGTTTGCTTTGTGTTTCTCCTGGTAAATCACTATTTAAAAACTATCCGTTTTTTCACTATTTTTCAACATTAACGGAAAATAAAAAAAATCTATATTTTTCTATATGCCATATTTGCAAAACCTGTTCATTGATTATTTCTTTACATAATTCAAAAATTTTATCTGCCCGTACGTGCCCGTTTGGCTTCTAGAGGTAAAAAAGGTTAAAAAGACATGGTTGCAGAAATTGTATGGCGTCCATCCCTTATATGTTTTGACTGACAGTAGTTGGATCTAATAGTTTGAAAAAAACTACTCATTGAATTTAGCAGGTACGTACCTCACTTAAACAATACTTTGGCGTACAAATGGTCAAGAACAATATTGACTTATGGTCCCTCCAGGTAGGCACAAATCTTATTTGGACACGTGCATAATATCAAAATTGCATTATTCAGCCTAAATCCATATGTATGCAGGGAACAGGTAAATTTTTCGGCATGGTAGCATAAGCCTATATATTGCAAATGGTCAAGAACAATATTGACTTATGGTCCCTACAGGTAGGCACAAATCTTATTTGGACACGTGCATAATATCAAAATGCATTATTCAGCCTAAATCCAAAGCCTAAAAGTAGACTGTCCCAAGCACGGATACGATAACTCAAACGATGGAAACACTACTAGGAGATTTTTTGAAAATGATGAGGCAATAACTAGAATCACTGGAATTGACAATCAAATCGTGAAAAGATTGGGAACGATCTTAGATGTTTTAAACTGCAAAGAAAATGTAAATTCTACAAAATATGGAGAATATTCGTCGAAAATTGCATCTCTTTTAGCAGAAATGTATCCACAGAAGAAGTTGACCCCGACCGTCCATAAAATATTGGCGCATGGCAAAGATATAATTGAGTACCAGTCTTTGCCAATTGGAGAGCTTTCTGAAGAAGCACAGGAGTCTCTTAACAAATTTTATAAAAAATATAGATTGCAGAACACATTCAAAGCATCAAGGGTAAGGCAAAATGAGGACCTCTTCAACATGTTGGCAGCATCTTCCGATCCACTTATTTCTTCCCTGCGGCATGTGAAGTCACGAATAGAGTTAGAAAATAATTATAGTTTAGAAATGGTTAGTCTTTTAGATATACCTTCTTTTACGAACTGTGATGAATATTTTACAGAAAATTGAAAAAATAAATTTAAAAATAAAATTATTTTTTTTTTAATTTGTTGGGTAATAATTTAAAACATAAAACCCTAAAAAAAATATAAGAACAATCTAAAAATTTAAAAATAATTTTTTTTAGTTACCAAAAAAATGATTTTTCTACTAATTTTAACTTTGATAACCCATAATTAGGCCCCTACAGAGCATAGCACCCTTTCCAAACGCTCATTTCATAGGCTGAACAGTTATCTATCATATGCTGTTTAAACTGTTCAATTATCTTATTCGGTTCAAAAGATATGATTTTTGCAACGAAAAAACTCAAATGGCGCCACTGTGCGACAGTTAGACTATATGAGCGCTATAAATTATTAAATAATCTTTATAAAACGGACGTCAGTATAAAAATTGGTTCCGAATCAAACCAATTGTACGACAATCAGAAAGTGTTATGCGTTTTTTCCTAGCAATTTGAACTAACTTGAATAACATATGTATCATGATTCGTAACAGTTTATGCCGAACTAAAATGATTTTCAGGAGAGACATGGCAGCCTTGCCATTTATCAAGTTTTCCCTTTTTTTGCAATTTTTTTGAGATGCATAATTTAAAATTTGCAGTATATTGGATACAAATATTAAGTGATGTTTTCATGTTATTAAATGGTCTTGTATTTTCCCTGTTCTTTATTATTTTAATCGTGTTAACTTCTTCGTGAAAGATCCAAATTTTTTTTTTAGATTCTGAAAAACCTTTAGCACTACATTCATATAAGTTGTCTGAAGTTAATGTAATAGATCTTGGAGTTTATTCTTCAAAGTTTTATGTTGCACTTTTTAATGGTCTGTTAAAAAAGATCGATTTTGATAACGACTTTTTTAAACATGTCAATGAACTTGCACCTTTTTATGTAATAAGAGATTACCAATTGAGTATTTCTCAATTATGTGATATTGTGGCAAATTTAGTCTGTTTGAGTGATATTAAAGAAGTTAATAATGAATAGCTTGAGCTTTAATTTTTAGGAACATAATTAATAGAAAGAGCATACGCGAGGGCGTATTCAAAATAAAAACATTTTTAGATTTAATATTATACCCACACCACAATAGTGGAAGCTTCTACACAAATCATTTCTATCGGGATATTTTTAACCACGCCAAAATCAATGACATCTAAAATTGTCTGTTGCTCAGTAGGCCAGTAGGTGCATTGTCCGCTCGCTATTACATTTAGTCCCATTTAATAAGTTGTATTAAATAAAACTCGACTCTTTGCTATTATATGTTGTGACCTCCTTTAGGTATGTTTAGCGTTGCAATCACCAGCAATATTATTAATATATAAGCTTTCTGTTTCCATAAATCTAGGTGTACAGTATAACGATGAAATTACTAGATTTTGATTTAACTTTTCAATACAAATGTTTGTTGCTTGAATGTTGTATTCACGACAGTCACGCTTTAGGAAATGTTTTATTCGAGTTCTTGTTAAAATGGCTCTACCTCGAGGGTCCTTGGTATCATATATGTGAATGGTGAATTTCACTCTAAGTCAAATTTTCAAAAATAAATAACTTTTTTCACAAATACAATTTCGATATACTAATTAGTGATTATTGTAGCCCTGTCCATAGTCTTCATTTTCCATTCGGTTTGATTCCCTGAGATAGAAGGGTTTGGACACAGTGGCCATATCCCTCACACAGCACTTTCATGAGAATTTGACTCTAAGTCGTATTTTTTCAAAAATCATAAATTTTATTATTAAAAGAGTAATTAAATATCCAATTAGTTTTAAATATTAAATAAAAATGATTGATTTTTCATAAAAACTGTAAAATTTCGTGTAAATAGTAGTATTTTCTTTATAATACGCATGCGATATTTTTTTAAAATATTTTTTATCGCATGCGATATTTTTAAAAAACGAATTTAACTTTTCATATTTATCTTCACACACGTAAAAATTTTACTAAAGTTATCGATAAAAAATGAAGTTATGTCAAAAAAAATGTAAAATTGTTTAACTTAAAATTGACATTTCAAGCTTGAAATATTAAAAGTGTTGCTGAATCAGCGGTTTATGGGCAAATTCTGCGATTTACCGCTTTTCATTTTTAGGTTTCTCATAAACAAAAAGTTGGCAACATTTAATAAAATAAACAAAACAGGGATGGCTAAGTTGTTTCAATTGTACTTTTTTGTTGATACTTTTTAAACTAAGATTTATAATACCTTTTTGTGGTGTTTTTTATGAACATAAATAAAATCAATTTCAACTAAAAAATCTTTTAGTACAATTAGGGTAAAAAAGTACAATTTTTAAAGGTTGTTGGTACAATTTTAAAAATTCTTAACGCCATCCCTGAAACAAAAGCATAACAAGAGAAAAAAAACTAAAAAAATTTGTTTACATTTTTTATAGTTTGCTCTTTCTAACATTTACTGTTTCTTTCTATCAATTCTATATAAATTAATGAATAAAAAATGTAGTGTCATAAGGGCTTTATCAATGTAAAACAGAAACACTATATAACATTAAAATATGATGTATGTATGTCTACAGAACCACTACAATTGTTCTATTTTAAAACGAAGAACATAACACTATAGTCAAGGCGAATTTACACCAGGTGAACTTATCTTGCTACGTAAGCAACAGCTGATAACTAACCTTGTGTCAAAATGGTATACCGTTCTAATGGTTTTGGGGAATCTTTACTAAACTCTATAATTTTCGCTTAAAATTATGAAATTTAAAACTTTTTTAAGTTACTACATTTCAAAACACACAATTTAAAATTGAAAACAAAATGAAATATTTGCTTGAATTTTTGACACAACGTTAAAATATTTTACAGTGTTGTAAAACGTTTTCAAAATGAGACCACCTTGTATGAATTCGCCTTGACTATAGTGTTTTGACGATTTTTTTTAAAAATACAGTCAAATGACAATTGACGATTATTTTACTAAAAGTAATGCTAAGTTCACACTTAGGTTTTTAGACGCGTTTAAGCAAAATGTTGATTTAGCTAATCAAAGCCGTTCACATTACATTTGAGATGATTAAGATGACAGATGATTAAGAAAAAAAAAAACACAACAAACAAATTTATATTTCTTTAAAGTATTAAAAATGGATAAAAACACTTTTATAAAATTATCAGAAGATTATTTTAATAATTTTTTATGATGAAATTGTGAAAATTTTTGAATTATTTAAGGAAAAAATAAAAACATTAAGCAGAAATCGAGGCCGGTTGTACACGATCATGTTGGCGATTCTACATTTGAGGTATGTTCAGTGGATTCTATGTGATTTATGAAGTGATTTAGTTGTAATCATGATTTGTTAATCACTTCAATGTATGGGTAATCATCTCGATTTTGAAGTTATTAGAGCTTAATCACGTCCGAATTGGTTCAACGCGTTTAAGAAGCCAAATGTGAACATACTATAATAGTGTTATGACGATTTTCTGGCATCATTAAAACACTTAGAAGAAATATTTACCAAAACCTAAAAATCAATTTTCCGAAATACAAAAATGATTGGAAATTAAACAAAAAATTCCTCCCCCATCACAAACCAGGTGACTTTCATTAGAAGCATTAGTACTTCGAATTCTACAATTACATATATGCATGCCATCGATACTGCAAAAAATATACACTAGAGCCCAGATTTGCGTCGGTCCTATCTGCCTCGCTTTTTTAAATTGGTTGAATCCGCTTTGCGTTTTTATGATTTCGATTTGCTTCGCTGCATACGATTGGATTTTTTCACTGAAGTCATAATCATATGTGAAGAATTTTTCTATTTGCGTGTAAAAAGGCGAATTCCCATTTAATTTTGTTAGTTAAGTTATTCTAAGTATAGCTGCGTGTTAGAAAGTAAGAAGTTGTGTAGAAAAATGAGTGCAAAGAGAAGAAAATGCATTAGTTTGGAACTAAAATTGGACATAATAAAACGTTTCAAGTCGGGTGAAAAGGCTGCTAATATAGATAGAACCCTTGGTTTAGCACCTTCAATATTAAAAACCATTTGCAATAGTGATAGCGCTAAAAATTAATCATTTAAAGATAGCTCGAGTTAATAGCAAATGAGATTTTCTTTTTATACCCACACCACAATAGTGGAGAGGGTATTATGCATTTGTGCTGATGTGTGTAACACCTTAAAGTATACCGATCACTTTCTGAGTCGAACTAACGATGTCCGTCCGGCTGGCTGGCAGGCTGTCCATGTAACCTTGGGCGCAAAGTACAGGTCGCAATTTTGGAGATAATTTGATCAAATTTGGGACATAGGTTCTTATTGGCACAAGGACCAAGCCTACTGAAAATGGGCCGAATCGTAGGACCACAAGGGACGATAGGGGGAAATTTCTTCTTCTTAGAAACTATCAAACCGATTTTAATGAAATTTAAAACATAGATAGAACCATATCTATATGGACACAAAAGGTATGCATTTTTTAAAAAACAGGACCACAAGGGGAGATAAGGGCAATTTTTGCCTCTCACAAACTTTCAAACCGATTTAAATGAAGTTTATAAACATAGATAAATCTATATTTATATGGACACATAAGTGTGATGTGTTTTTTAATATTGTGGTGTAGAGTATCATATGGTCGGGCTTGACCGACTATACTTTCTAACTTTCTTACTTGTTTATTTAATGTTTTTGTCAATAGGGATAAATGAAATACATACATTTTTGTTATGTTTTTATGAAAATATCTGGGGTGTTATGGAAATCGAAAACGCAAAACGCAAGAATTTTAAACGTTGGTTTTTAATAAAATTTCTGTGATAAATGAATTTCATTACAAATATTTATCTATTAAACCGAATTTCATAACAAAAATTATAAAAATTTGATTAAAAGTCAAATTTTTCTAATGTATTTCTTTTCAAATGATAAATATATTTCAGCCCACTTGCTGAAATAAATAGAATAAAACTTAACCATATGACTTTCTTTTTCATTCATAGAATTTCTTGCTAAAAATTTATATTTCTGAACCATTCAATGCAATAAATTGTCTCTGATTTGTAAAAGTTATATATTTGACGATTTGTTGACGATTTTGTTAAATGTTCGTGACGATTTTGACGAATTTTGTTAAGAAAAAAGCCTAACAATCCTGCCTGTACATAAAATCTCAAAATTACCAATACCTAAATTCCGGATAGTTAAGACAAAAGGAAAAGATGTAGACGAGAGTGATCTCAAAGCTGTATGAACGGTTATTTTTTATTGTTAATATTAATTTTAACACAATTTTCTATAATAAATTTATTTATCACTTAAATTATTTTTACTCACAATAAATCATTTCTAGTACAAAATACATTTATCATGCAAATTCATATCGGAACCAAATTCACAATTAAAATCTCTACTAAATTCCAGATTATTACTTAACGGTCCATTTATATCGTATTGTTCCCTTGTACGTCTATACAGAGGTAAAAACTCAGGCATAATTTGGCCCTTGTGATGGGCGGCACAGTGAGTTTGAGCAAAATTTATAAAAAATAATTGGGTATTTGTAAAATTAATATCGGGCAAAGTTTCCAACTGCAATTCGGCTCTTTGTCTTACGGGAAGTTCTAACCAATTTAAGTAGGCACTGAAAGCAATATTCAAAGCACTTGTTTCCACCATAATTTCACGTAATTTACTGGCATTTCGAAAAACATGGGGATTGTTGTGGAAATAATTGCTCATTTGTACACGAAAGCATTCACTTATAAGAGGGAAGTTATCCATGGTAGCGGGATCCCAGGGAAAGGTATTCATGGGATTTTGTTGCAGACCATTATGATCGAATATCCTAATGATTTCTCGAGCTATGGCTACGCCTATAGAGGAATATTTTAGAGAGTTGGAATAGTACTGGGAATAGAAAGGCTTTTGCAGAAGGCCATATCCCACCACCAACTCATAAGCCAAGGGCTTCTGTTGTATGGCTACTGCCGGTGCTTCTATGAAATTGTAATGATCATTTGTTTGTCTAACTTGCATTATGGTCTGATTGGCATTATACATCATTATAATTTGCAATTTATGCCAATAATCCTGGTCGTCATGCAACTGCAAAGCTTTAGGCACTTCCCCGTTTTGAGAGTAGGAAGGGTAAGCTAGCTTCAAAGTATTCAGTTTTTGTCTTACAGCCCTCTTGGTATTGTCTGTCATCCAGTTCACCTCTGTTTGTAGATAATTGGCAAAAGTCTGTTTTATAATAAAAAACATTTCCTGCAAGTCCTGCTTTGCTTCCGCATGATGGAACTTTTCGTTGTATAATTTGCTCAAAACTTGAGGCAAATAACGCATGACCTGGTTGGCACAATAGAAAGGTCTTTGCCCTTTGCGCTCATTAGAGGGAAAATTTATTTCCGTTAGAGCCCGATACATGATATAATTGGCAAACGAAGCCTGTAAGCCTTTTTTGGATATCTTGCTCAATTGTTGAAAATATTGTTCGGAACGGAAATAGACTTGAGATACTGTGCCCGTATCTAAACTGTGATCTATAAAATCCTTAAAATTTATTTGATAATTTTCGGATAAATTGCGCAAACTCTGCAAGGAATTGGTAGGGCTTTGTCTGACTCCATGCATTTTATTTTCCACCATGCGAGCCGGGTAACCTCTACGGTTGGTATATAAGGCCTGTTGCTCTTCCTCGTTGTCCAGCGGGGTAGTTGCTGTGTGGTCCAAACGCATGTATTTACACAAATCAAATTCAAAACGTATTATTCCTCCGGCTATGCGCAAAGCATTATTTTCGTTTAACTCAAACCAATTTTTTAAATTGTCTTTAATTTCATTTTGAATTTTATCAAAGATCTGATCTTTTTCGTCTACTTGGCGCGTGGCCAAGGAACTACAGAGCTCCACTGGCAGCAATGTAGTCTGGGGTTCTTCTATAATAATGGCTTTATGATTGGGACTAGTTTTATCAATTGTTAGGCCAATTAAAATATCCAAACCATATTTTCTACGCAAGTCGGCTATAACATAAACCCAGTCGTAATTAGTTTGCCACTGAGTGCCTTTGATGTCGGGCAAGCCGCCATGGTGTAAAGCAAAACTCTGCAAAAATTGCTGTTGAGCCGGCGAGGAGGCTGGCACTCGTAAACAAGTTTTATAGAAATCTTTAGCCACCTTGGTGCCCGTTGAATCCTGCAAAGTATTTGGCTCATTAAGTATGGCCTGCAATTGTCTGTTAACAAATTGTTCCATTTCGCTTTGAACACTTATAACATCTCCCTCATTGGCGATAACAATATTTTGTTTTTGCAACCACTTGCCACAGGCGAAATCATAAAAATCTTTGCACGCATCTGCCTCTAAATTCATGTATTTTAACATTTCCCTGGCCTTGTGCTCTCGTTCTTGAATCAGTTTCTGCTCTAGTTGTCGTATCTGAGGTTGTTGCTGCTGAGGCTGGGCATTTCTACGGCCTTGAGTTTGACCTTGACCCTGTTGACGCTGTTCGCTGTGAGTGATAGCGATTATTAGACACATAAAAACTATTTTAAGCTTCCGATTTTGTAACATTTTAACTGTTAGAGTTTAGAATTGCTACTAAGCTTCAACTAATATGAAATTGTTAAAAGCAAACTTTTGCTAACGCTTAATCTCTGTCTCTTTTAGTAATTTAAATTGTGTTGTGCCATTTTTGTATTTTATTAAAAAAAAAAAAAAAAAATTGTTTATGTGAAAGCGATAAGTCTTGGTAGGAACACTCATATTTTATTAAATTTAAAATTAGTTCAAGTTTAAAGTAGAAAAAAATATGCATGTTTTTTTAAATAACAAGCAAAAGTTGTATATTCGGCTATGCCGAATCTTATATACCCTTCATTATAGCTCTATATATTGAAATTATTTGAGCTTAATTTTATCAACCTAACGTGTCTCGTATGGACCGGACCCTATTATACTAAAAGCCATAATTCGGAGGGGCACTTGTATGGGGCCAGGTGAAATAATTGACCGATTTCGCTCATTTTCAATATTCAATAAAAAAAAAAAATATCTTAGCCAAATTTGGTCTTTCTAGCTTTTATGGTATAGGCGCTTCTGTGCTATTTTGAGAAGAAAAAAATAGTCATTTGTCTATGACTCGGTAATTTATAAACATATCGAATAAAACTTCGTGACGTATCAAAAACGGGATTGCGGCATTCGAAAGCTTTCGTATCGAAATTTGTTTAAAAAATGTAATACATTTTTATGGCATAAGGCACTTTTGCACTTTTCGCCGCATATAAATCAACAATGTTGATAGTGCCCTATAAAATAGGTGACTTCGGTTTATTTATGTGGCTTTTTTTATAACGGCGGCGCTTGCCAAAAAAAGCAACAAAGCAACGCCAAAATTTCAAAAATTTGGAAAACATTTTACAAATTCAGAAAATTTGCAAAAATAGCGAAAATTCGCGAAAGTTTTTAACATATCAAACAAGCCATTAAATTGATTAAAAGTCCCTAAAATTACAAGGAATGGCAAAAAATCGATTAAAAATTTTAAATTAGCGGAAATTTGCAAACAGCGGCATGAAAGCAAAGTCTAGTATTTATTAAAAATTGTTAAAGCTGTACAGAATCAGAAAACTTACAGAAAAAATCGCTGCTATAGCGAACATGGGTAAAATTCGCAAATAATCGCAAACTTGGAAACAAACCCTAAAATTTATTTAAATCGGTTAAAAAAAAAAAAAATGTCAACAATTAACAAAAAAAAATTTTTTTGCAAAAATAGCGAAAGTTTTTAATAATTCCAACAAGCCATAAAATTGATTAAAAGTCCATAAAAGTATAAGGAATGGAAAAAATTCTGTAAAAATTGCTAAATTAGGGGAAATTCGCAAAAAATTGCGATCGAATACTCGTTATCGAATGACATAATCTCAAAAAGTAAAATTTCGATCAAAGTCACTCGATCACGACTGCGGCGATTTGGGCCCAGATTTTGAAATTTTTCCCTGCCAGTATTCTTCTAAAAAAAGAAATTTAAAAAAAATTAGGCTTTTGGGAAAACTTGTAGACAGTTATGGGTTTATGCTTATATCTGACTGAGCAATCTGGCCGATCTAACTTGGCAAACTATTTCGGACAATATGTGATATAAATATGCAACGATCTAGTCCCCTTTATATCTAGGGTCTTCGGAAAATCCATTGCGACAGACAAACGGGAAGACGTACATCGTAAATTCAACTTCGCTTCTCATAAGGACCCAGAATATACTAAATATATGCTTCATAGTGTCTAAGATCAATATTGTAGAATTTTTTTCCCCTAAGCTAATTCCGCAAAGCTCTACGCTTGTCTGCAGGAGACCAGGGTCTCTGGATGGAATCGAATCCGCAACCCCGGCGGTGATAGACTAGCTCACTACCGGGACATTCACTCACTTACCAATGGAATAACAAACTTATAAAGGGTGTCCAAAAATTGAGGTATCATTTTAATTTAAGATATTAAAAATATTTTTATTTCAGCTTTTTACAAATAGGTTCCGGTTAAAAATAAAAAGTATGTTGGTCAAGTGACCCATCCCCCCAATCTTTTAATAAACTATTGCCAATGTTTGATAATGTTGTTCTAAAGCTCTTGGGCTGTAGTGTGATTATTGCTGTACACTTTCGATTTCAAAAAACCCCACAAAAAATTGTCTTAAGATGTTCAATCGTACGGTCTTGGTGGACAATTCACTCCTCCTCTAGGAGAAACTTTTCTTTCAAAAGATCCATTGTTTCTCTTGCGGTGTGGCATGTGGCACCATTCTGTTCTCTATGTCTAAATCATCAATTTTCCGTCACAAAAAGGTTCGCATCATCTCCCTGTAGCTATTTTCATTGACCGATGATACCTCGAAATTAGACACCCTTAATTTTTATGTGCCAAATTTTTTTTTTTTGGTTTTAATTAACAAAAAAGTTCCAAAATTTTTCAGCTTATAGGTTCTCATTCACTCAAGACCCTGCAGCCATAATTTTATGTTTCTAAGTTCAGTATTATGGAATATTAAAAAAGTATCACATGTTAAACACAAAAAAATTAAAGAAAGACATTTAACAATAATTAGTATTGTGGTTATTTTGTTGAACTATTTATGGTTTTTAATCCAAATTTTTAATATTTTTAATTAGGCTCAAGTTCATTAAATTTAATTTTCATTAAATTATTTTTATGAAGAAAGGAATTTTACAACATGAAAATTAATTAAAATTGTTATTGACAATCTTTCATTCCTGACCGTGGCCGGGATTCGAACCGCGGCCGGCAGGTTACCATGACATGTTTCGATCGCAACCACTCGATCTTCCCAAATGGATTTGCCGTTTTACACTCGCAGCCATCGACGGCTGCTGACGTCAATAGTCAAACATCAATCCTTAAACCAAATTGTATTTTAACCTTTGGTAGATCGAAGTTTGCTTTTTCGAATGATTATCCATTTTAATTGATTTTACATGTTCTTCCTTACCTCTGTTTCCCCGTACTTTTTGTCAAGAATTTTTCTTGAAGTCCAAAGTACATTTTTTGTTTTTTCATTTTTGTCTTTCTTTTTCCTGTTGACCTTTTTCAGCACAACTTGAAGGACAAATGAACACATAGAGCCCGTGCCTTAGCTTTTTTTTAACAATAATTAGTATTGTGGTTATTTTGTTGAACTATTTATGGTTTTTAATCCAAATTTTTAATATTTTTAATTAGGCTCAAGTTCATTAAATTTAATTTTCATTAAATTATTTTTATGAAGAAAGGAATTTTACAACATGAAAATTAATTAAAATTGTTATTGACAATCTTTCATTCCTGACCGTGGCCGGGATTGAAAATTAAATTTAATGAACTTGAGCCTAATTAAAAATATTAAAAATTTGGATTAAAAAGACATTTAATTTCGCATATTTCCCTTTTTTGGTACTTTTTTTTCTCCCTATTAAAATATCGAACATTTCAATATTGTAGTTAGAATCATAGTATAATAAGTATGTACCAGGTTTGTTCATAAGGGATAATTTTTATTATTTACCCATGTAATTTCAAATTAATTTATTTTATTTTTGACGCTTGTTTTTACTTTTTCCATATTTTCTTTTGTTTGACGTTAAATGGGTTTTGAAATTCAGAACAAAATTTGCAATGACTATACCTTGTACTTATTCTACCATGGTTAGAATCTAAAATTAAATACGTACAAGTATATGTCAATAAATGGAAAAAAATATCCAAAAATAGGTAAGATTAATTTTCGAATTTCGAAAAAGTACCAAATTTAATTTGTATTTTTCCTATGACATATAGTTGGGGTGGCAAACAAATTCCAAAATACAGGTTCTACCCGTTTACTCCTCAAAAGGACCGAATTTAAAAAAAAAAACGTACAGCAGCCGGCCTTATTCTGTAATTCGCTTAGCTAAAGCTAAATCTCGATCACTAAAATGACTTAGAGAATACAAAATTTTTAAAATTTTAGCGATGACATTTAAAGCTAAAATTGCGGCGGATTAAATTTTTATGGCATTTCTTAATTTAGCAATGCACGTTACAGTACATATTGCATTCGTTGCCAAAAAACGCCAAATCAACTTTATAGATTTTTAACGATAGATATTTAGCTTTAGCGAATTACATAATACGGCGCTTAATTTTGTAATGAACAAAGATAAGTATTGATTTTTTTGTATTTCCTTTTGTTTATGAGATATAAGATTAGCGAATTCAGATAATTTTCTCCTTTTTTACCCTCTAAACACTAGAATTTATAAAAATCCCCTCCTAGTGGGGCTTCAGGCATTTAGGCTGTGCGATGTTGAATCAGGCAATAAGTAACGTTACAATTTTATAGACCTACTTGCTGAACCTAAATATATAGTATAACTTTAACACTTTGTTGAAATATTATAACATAAAAGCTCAATTTTTGGACAATTTCACACTTAAAGTTCTTAAGATATACAGAATTATATTTATGCCACGCCCACTTATCTAATACCACCCACTTTTTGATTGATATTGCGTACTAATAACCAATTTAAAACTGATTTATCACTAGAGCGCTCAAAAAGGAATCAGAAAATTGTATCACACATTCTCTCAACGAGAGTATAATTTATGATCGAAAAATGAGCTTATATGCGGTTAATTTGCTCGAGAAGCTGATTCCGAAGATTCGATTATGATACAAAATGCTAGATGCACAGAAAAAAATAATTTTCATATTGGAATACGACAATCGCATATTTGATAAAAAAAACATTTTTGAATTTTCTGCGATGAAGATTTTTGCGGTATTGATAAAAATGTTTGTAATGGGTGATTTTTTAAGCGTAGTTTTTTTTTAAATCTAAAAAAAAAACACAAAAAATTGGCATAATATATTCAAAATTTTTATTGGAATCGATAAATTGGTCTTTGCCCATTTACTTTTTAAAAATAACTTCGTGTAAATGTTGCCCGCGGCTCTGGTTCAAATGGTCCATTCGTAAGGTCCAATTGTGCACCACTTTTTCGAGCATTTCGGCCTGCATTCCATGAATAACACGTGTTATGTTATACTCTTAGGCTTCAATCGTGTTTGAATTGTCCACATAGACCAACGACTTCACATAACCCCACAAGAAGCAGTCAATAGGCGTCAAATCACATGATCTTGGCGGCCAACTCACAGGGCCATTTCGATAGATAAACTGCTCACCAAATTCATCCTTCAATATGTCTATTGTTTCACGAGCTGTGTGGCATGTGGCACCGTCTTGTTGAAACCACATATTAACCAAGTCCAACTCAGCCAATTGGGGCAAACAAAAAGTCGCGTATCATGGCTCGATATCGTTCGCAGTTGACGGTAACGTTTCTTCCACGGTCGTCTTTGAAGAAAAATGGACTGATGATGCCACCAGCCCATAAACCACACCAAACTGTCGTTTTTTCGGGAGGCATCGGTAACTCTTGTACGGCATGTGGCTGTTCTTCACCCCAGATGCGGCAGTTTTGCTTGTTTAGGTATTCATTTAGCCAGAAGTATACTGAACACTTTTCACTTTCACAGATGTAGTTTGGACACAATTACCCACCAGTGCTGCCAGCCCGAAAAACTTAATTCATAAAAAATCACCCTTTAGGTATAAGTTATTGAATTTTTGGACAACAACCAAGTTTATTGAGTCAATAAAAAAAGTTCCTGCCCAAAAAATTTTTTTCAATAAAATGTTTACGTGATTTGTTAAAATAAATTGTTGGAAATGTTGAATAAATCTAACAAAATGTTTATCGAATCTTTATGTATTTATTTATTAATGATGATGTGCTAAATTCCCAATTTTTATTCTTTAATAAATACACCTTAATTTATTATGGGGGGGCTAAGCTAGTTTCTATGCGCATTTCGCCGGTTGCTTAGGCCAGATCATCAGGAAACCTTTTTCAAAAGACTTTGGCAAAAAAGAGTTGTAAAAATACTGTATTTACTTTGATTCGAAATTTTTTTTATTGAATATGAAGAAATATGAAGAAATATTTAATTATTTCATTATTAAATATGTTTTATTGAGTGCTATTTTGCAAAGTGTAAATTTGATACATTTTTTCATTGAATCAAACAAAAAGTTTGTTGACCTAAAATTTTATTTTAAACAAACTGTGTTGTTAAAAATTTTCTTGAGATATTTTTTTTTCTGTGTGGGTTATATATTGAAAACAAATATTTTTGTAGAAAATTTTTAAACTTTAGCTCTGGCCGTTTGTCTTTGTATGGGATGTGTCCCATCCACTTAAAATTTCTAAAATATATAGTCTATATCATCTCCCAGACTGTTGAAGTATTATAATAAAATAATTTCTTTTTTATTTGTAATTAATAACATTTTTTTTTATCAAGAATAATTCAGTTGAATAAATTGTTTCTAAAAATTTTATACAAATAAAAAATCCGCGTAAGAAAATTTTTTTGTAAAAATTTTGGACCAAAAGGAAATTTTAAATATTTTTGTAAACTGCCTAAAATAACATCAATTTTAGTTTTTGTTTTCAAATTTAGTTAAGTCACATAAGTGCCTACACCTCAAGTAAATAAAATTTCTCACCCTCTTCCACTTCCTCTTAGTAAATAAAAAACTCTCTTCAAAATACTCATTTTTCCAAACTTACCCTGTCATTAGTAAAAATACAAAATAATTCAATATTTTATAATTTTATTCATTAAATAAAGAACAAAAACATATTTATATTAATAAATAATACACTTATCAGCTACATTCATTTCCGAACCAATTCTACATCCAAACTCTCTGGCAAATTCGTGAAAATTTGACAAAGGTCCATTAACCGCATACCTTGTCATCGTATGCTTGTCCAGAGTACTCAAAGTTATAAAAGATCTTTCAGACTTTTTCGTTTGTTTCTTTTTGGCCTCGCAATTCATTTGAGCTAATGATATGAAAAATAGCTGGGTATTAGTAAAGTTAAGCTCCGACAAAGTTTCTCGTGACAAAACACCATGATCATTGTTGGGATTTTGATAGTTAAGCCAGTTCAAATAGGCATTGAACGCTATATTTACAGCAGAACTTTTTGCTATTAGCTCTCGAGTTTTGGTAGCATTACGAAAACTATCGGGATCATTGGTAAGATAATTGCCGACCTGTTGGCGCAAGCAGTTAGCACGTTTATAAAACTCTACAGCTGTAATTGGATCCCAATTATTATGGCCGGCCAAGTCTGTGGTCCAACCGAAATCATCAAATGCTGAAGCTATAGTTTCAGCCAGTTTTTGCCCCATAGTAGCAAAACGCATGGAATTGGGTAATTGAGGCTGATAGTAGGGGGCTTGGAGTAAGCCCCAACCCATATCGATGCGTTTGTGATAAGGTCGGTAAACGATTCTAGTTTCATAGGCCTCCACTTCATCTTTCGGCTTGGGCAAACCAGTAGCAAATACACGGCTTAAATCATATTCCCTTACCTCTGCCATAATCAGCTTTAGATTTGACCAGTAATCACTGCGCGTAAATTGTAAATTTAAAGACGCCTTATCGTAAGCGGGAAAGTATAAATTCATCTCCGATAATTTCTTTTTACCCAATCTTGCCGTAGCTCCTTCAATCCAATTCTGCTGAAGACTATTACCAAATATCTCTTTCAGTTTTTCGAAAATAGTTTCTACTTGGTTCTGATCCGCAACATAGGCGTATTTGCGATAATACATTTCACCCAAAATTTTAGGGAAATATTTTTTGACTACGTTTAAGCAATAGGGTGGACGTGATGGAATTGTGTCATTTACAGGCAGACTTATATAAGACATAGCTCTATACATTATATAATTAGCCACTGTGGTACTGTTATTGACATCCATTACTTTTGCAAGTTGTTCAAAGTATTGAGGACTTTTCATGAACACCGGTTTATACACTGGTACACCAAAACTTCCCGTTACTATGTTATTCAAATCGATTTTATTTTGCAGCTGGTGAGTTAATTCCGTCAATGTTTTGCGAGCATATTTCCTATGCAATATTTCGGGATTGCTGCTGCCCACAAAATCTTGCTCCTCAGTTTCATTGATATACATGGCTGTGCATAATTCAAATTCAAATGTTAAAATATCGGCTGCCAATTTCCAGGCCTCGTCTTTATTGAGAGACAACCAGATGCGTAAATTATCTGCTACCTCTGTTTCAATGGGCCCATATTCCCGGTCGGTTAGTTCTACGGTTTGAGTACCCTGATAGCTACACAAATGCTTCGGTATGAGGGTTGAAGGCTCCCCTAAATAAATGCTATTTTCGTGCATGCTCTGATAGTTTAAATCGATTTCCATGCCAATTAATATATCCATGCCATAATGGTAACGCAAACCCGCCACTATATGTTGCCAATCATAATTGTGATGAGTTACCAACCAGTTTGAACCCGGTATTGCGGGAAAACCTCCATTGTTCTTTACAAATTCATTTAGAAAGATTTGTTGCTGCGGTTCATTTCGTTTAGCTTCCAAACAAGACTTATAAAATGTTTTCACTTTCTTGGCTGTGGTTGTGTCGTCTACAGTTACATTCTCATCCAGTAGTTTATGCAAATCCTTATTGACTTTCGACTCCAGTAAAGATTTTGGTGTTTCAAGTTCTTGTTTATTTGTAGGTGTATGATATTTGTGCCAGTTTCCACAGGCATATTCATAAAAATCCACACAGGGATCTGTCGAAAGTTTCATGTTGTTTAGAATCTCTCTTGTTTTTGAATTTCTTATGGCTTCGTCTTGTTTGAATATCGGAAATGTGGTAGGTTGTCCGCGTATCACTGGATAGCAGCGGCATATTAAAATATTAATTATAAATATTTTTTGTAAAAATGATGTCCTAAACATTTTCCTTAATCAATCAAGGCTTATGAACTAAACTATTGCTCTGTAGATTAAGCTGGTTACAAAAAAGCTGTTTTTGGTTTTACGTCTTCTTAATCACGTATTGACTGCGCGTGCTTCTCTTACTCTTGGTGAGACACTCTTTTGTTGAAAATGCTTAGGGTTGCCATAGGTATTTGTAACATAAAACAGTTGGTAATTGTTAAGCTGGGATCACACGATTGCCGCAAATGCACCAATATGACACAATTTTTATTGTGCTTTATTGACGCACAATAATGAAATTGCACCAATCAAATATTTTGAAATCACACGATTGCCCTGTTTTAAGCAAATTTAATTGCCGTTAGTTGGAACAAAGCGAAATGGTTACAACAATTGCCGCAGCACAGTCACACGGTTGTTCTTACTTGTGTTAACTGCGAAAACAGCTGTTGCCGTAGCTTTTTTATTTGTTTAAAAGTTCTTGTTGGTTTGTTCATTAAAACAAATTTTATTTGTATCATATACTCAAACAAATTTTGTTTGAATAGTTTTATTTAAACTTTTTAAGAAATTTCAAAAATAAGATTTTCATAGAAATATCTTTAATAAAAATATTCACACTGAACAGCTAAATATGCTTGTGAACATACATACATATTTTGTTGATAGCAATAATTAAAAATTAATTTAAATGCATAATAAATAAATACATATTCATTTTCGTTACCTACTTAAAGAACAAAATAAAGGAAATTGATTAAAAAAGGCAAATATTGGCCCGTATTGTGTTGTTTGATTGCCGCACAAGAACACAATAAATATTGGTGCATTTTTGTAGTTTTTATTGACGCGCGGTTGCATAGCAAACAGTCACACGATTGCCGCACCAGGGTTGCATTTGATTGGTAAAAGTAAGCACAATATTGTCCTCGATTGATACATGAGCCATTTGGTTGTGCAGTCACACGATTTGGGTATTAAAAAGTGTAAAAATTGGTGTATTGCGGCCATCGTGTGATCCCAGTTTTAATTTGTTAGGCCCGCATTTGCAGGCATTAGTTAGCTAATAGCAACAGTTTAAAAAATAAAATATTGCTTCCAGCTTTTTCTAAACCCTGAGCTACCATTTTTAGGTCTGATTCAAATTTTTACTTATCCAATTATTGAAAATATGATACTTAAGTTAAGCAATAGTTATCATTTTAGTTTACTGATAATTAACTAATGACTGTAAATTTGAGCCTAAGAGGAAGATATTTGGAATACTCAGATAAATTTACAAATGATATTCTAACTTAACTAACCGACCAATAGTAACTAAGACCTTCAGAGCTTTGTGAAAGAGATCAGAGTCTCAAGTGGGAATCGAGCCCTTAACCCCTTTTAGACTAGCTCACTACCATTCTAGCTTAGCGGGGCACCAAGAGAAATTAAAAAGCTAAAAATTGTTCAAGTTTTGAGTTTTTAGTAAATATCCGATATCCTTTTTATAAAAACAATTAAAACTTTTCTCTACATCTTGGCCGGTACCTTCCACCAGTCATTATCTTAATCATTCAGTAAACCATTTAACTTTTTAGCCCAGCAAACGTTTTGGCTTGCTTTGGTTGTTTACATGTTAGAAGTATTTATCGCATCCACTTTTGAATATACATATTCTTGTTTTTTTTTTCATAACTTTTTCATAGCTTTTTATTTTAACTTAAAAATGTAATAGGACAGATTTACATGGCAACATTGTTTTGGCTATTCTTCTCTCTCTCTCTCTCACAATGAGCTATTCTCGCTGATTAATATTTCTAGTTCTAAATTTATGTTTAAAGCTAATATTTTGGAATGAAATAGAAACTGAGATCAACAAAGGTTATCGTCTAATTTTACTATTTGTAAAACTAAGTCTTTGTTTTTTATTTGTCATGAACTAAATAGATTTTAATTAAAACAAAAAGTATTTATTCAACACATTTTTTTATTTTTTTTATAAATATGTATGTATAAGAAATTGTAAAATTTTACATATTTTTTTTTTTTTTTTTTTTTTTATAAAATTAATAAAAAACACACTTTTGTTCAGGATTCATTTTATTGCCCAAATTACATTGAAACTCCCGAGCAAAATCATTTAAATTAGCTAGAGCTCCAATTACACGCCAGCGTTCGGGCAATTCTTCATACTCAGCAATATCGGTCGAATAGTCAGCACACCAAAGTTGAGCGAATCCAATGAAAAATAATTGATTGCGGGAGTATTTGTCAAGAAGCGGTAGGGACTCTTGTTCGGCTAACTCATTATTAGCCACATTCTCCCACCAGTTTGTGTAGGCCTTATAGGCAATACTTAAGGCTCCGTTATCCGAAATATAGGTATTGCTTAGTTTCTTTTCATCCCTGCGCACCCAATTGGGAAATTTGTAATTTGAATACTGTTCTATGTAGCATTTAGCTTTGTCATCAAAGCTATACTCAGTTATAGTATCCATCCATAATTTCTGATTGCCATGCTTGTCAAATTTACGTCCTTGAGAATCGAAGCCCTTGAACATTTGTTGAGCCAATAGATAACCCAAAGAGCTGTAGAGTAAGGCATGAGGATAGGAAGAGTCCCAGAGGAATCGATATTGCAAAAAGGTAACGGGAATTAGTATTTTATTCGTTTCATAAGAATAATGGGGTAAGTCGAATTTCATCTCTGGTTCCATAGGTCTTTCATTTAGTTTGGCCAAATTGTTGGCACTTTGCCATTGCCAAATGCTCAGAAGGTTTTGATAGTAATTGGTTTTTCTTACCAATACCTTTTGCATTTGCTCTGCATAGTCTGTATTAGCTGAGGATAGTTCAACATCCATGGCATCTAATTTCTCTACGAATTTCTGTTTAGTCTCTGTTCCAATCCACTTTAACTTAGATGAAGAAAGTAATTCCACACGGAAAGTTTTTTTTATATCAGACCAAACCGATTGCAGTTCATTCGATATTTGCATAGTGTGATAATGGCGCGCAAACATGTTTTCCAAAGCTTCAGGGAAAAATTGCATTACTTTGTTTACACAAAAGCTACTGCTCTTGGCAGAGTGGGCTCTTTCCAAATCGAATTTGTTTAGTACTTTCCACATTGTATAATTTGCAATGGTTAACTTTGGTGTTTCTTTAATAACATCCATTAAATTTGACAAATAATCTATGGGACTTTCATACACCTGGGCATAGATGGTGGAATTAAAGATTAAATTTAGGTAACGATTAATGTCCACATAACTGCCATAGGCTGCCTTTAAATCGGCTGTATATCTTAGGCGTGATTTTTGCTGCAATGTTAAATCGGGGCGGGCAAATCCAGCAGCTAAACGTCTTTCCACATGAACAACTTGTTGGGCAACCTCATAAGACCATTGCTCAGACATTTCAGGGAAGTAACGTTGTAATTGCATTTGAATGCTCAGGCTATAAGCAGTTCTTAAACGTTCGTTATCTTCATCATCTATTAAATACGCCTGCTGGGACAAATAAAAGCTTGGAGCTCCCACCATAATGCGATGCATATCCTTTTCCATAAAGTCTGGAACAACTTGTAGGCCAATAATTATATCAACACCCAGATTTCTTCTCATCTTAGCAACAACTTTTAACCAATCGTAATCCGACTCGTACCAATGACCATTAACAATTTTCGGCCAGCCTCCTTTGAAATCAACTTCATTCAGTATATATTCCAAGCCCATGCGATCAATTTTGGCCGTCTCCAAACAAGATTCGTACAAGTTTTTTAATTTTACATCCAAACCCGAATCAACTCTCCCATCACTGGTCGCCAACATATTGGCGCATTTACGCCAGTATAGATCCTTCAATTGACCTAGATTAGAACTTTTTCCTTTTGCAGGTGCTGGATGCAGTCTAGACCACTTGCCGCAAGCAAATTTATAGAAATTTTCACACGGTGGTTTCTCCTCATTCAAATAGGCCATTATTTCCGAAGCCTTGGCAATCCTTAATACATCTTGTGTATAATTTTGAGTCAATGGTATTGACTCGCAAAGGATGCTACATACTCCTAAGAGTAGTAAAATATTCAAAATTTTATTCATTTCGTTTTTGAATATTTATTTATTTTTTTTTTAATACTTTCTTAGTTTTCCGTTTTAAAAGTTTCCGTTGTTTATCGCAACCGCTTTAAAATAAAACTAAATTCTAATTTAATATTTTATTCTATTCATCATTCGTCTTATCATCAATAAGTGTTTATGTAGACGAATATAATTCTTTACATTTTGAATTTAATTTGTTGTTTTGGTTGATATGTATGCTACAAATGATTTCATAAATTTAATTTAACAATTAAAAGTTAAGAGAAATGTTTGTACTGACAAACTGAACAATACAGTACAGTAATTAATAAAAACAATAATAAAAAAATTAGCCTTATTTAGGTAAGTAGCATACCGAGCAAAAATTTTTTTAATATATATTTAAGTGATGCCACATTTTCCATATATTTTTTTGATGATTTTTGCCGAAAAATTTTTTTATACATTTTTTTTTTTACAAATAATTAAAGTTCTTTTATGAGGAAATGTACGTTTAATAATAATTGAATCGTTTATTTCAGAAACCCGTCAAGTGCACTTTTTTAAATTATCGGAAAACTAAAAAAAAACATCCTAATTTTTAAATTAGTACAGGTCTTGCCTTGAAAAAAAATTTAAGTATTTCTTATTGTATTTCAAAAACAAATAATGCATGCGGTTAATTTTAAAAATTTTATTTTTTTTGCAAAAAATTTTTAAAATTTTTGTACTTGACGGGTTTCTGCAATAAACTAAAGTTATTTATTAAAAAAAAAAAAATTGGTTTTATATTGATCGCTAAAAATAGTTGTAGGATATAAATAAAAAAAATAATATCTTTATTTTTAAATTTATTAAAAAAAAGTTGAAATATCCGTTAAACTAAGAACATAAAATAAAGAAATAATCCATTAAAACAGAGATAAAATCAAACATAATAACATAAACCTTTTCTTCTATACATATGTACCCCCGGCCTATTTTTTGAGCTTTTATTCTACTCATTGTCATACACTACGTCGATGTTGGAGTTTGCTTCGGTCGTAGGCCACTGGAGGATTTCATCAAAAAAATATTCATAGCCTGTAGTATACTTGGCCAACTTCTTCAGGTCATTGATTTTTTTTGCGTTAATCTCTATCTTCCCGGATGGACATGCGATCACTGTTGGGAGATCCGGAACTGCAGAATATTTTTTTAGTGTGAACGTTGAGGAGGTCAAACCGCCAATAAAGTACTTAGCAACTACTTTTCCTTGGTTAGCTTTATTGTAATAAAACTCTTTGTAAGCGGATACCTTAAAAGGAATCCTGTTTTCTTTTCGAATTCCCCTCCCAAAAGTTTCATCTGAGTTAACGGCCTTCTTGTAAAAATGTGGCCACCAAGTATTAAAAGCATAGATTATGTCCTTTGTTACTTGGTGAACAGTAAAGCGCCCTGATTTACTTGATTTAATAATCATCTCAGCATATTGATTTGGTGTGTAAACTCTGTCAACTCGTCGAACAAAACGTTTGATGCAGCCAAAATCACGATCACAGGGTAAGTACGAGTGACCCCTGACTGGAAAGTAGTGACGAACAGTTTCGAATATTCCTCTATCACAAAGGTTCATTAGGAATCGCACCATACAATGATTTTTGTTTTGTAGTTTGTGTATTCCTCACCTTTTACTCTTGCTTTTCTAATGACATTACGTTTATACGTATCTTCATTTACAACACCTCGTTTTCTTTTTATTTCAGGTTCATCATCAGAACTTTCACTATACATTTTTAAAACCAAAAAATTATAAAACACCAAGTTAAAACACTAAACAATAACATTAACCAAAATAACTGTAGATCAGCAATGTTACCAAAGTTTACTGCAGAAAGCCGCCATGTGATTTTACTTGACAGGTTTCTGCACTAAACAGAAATTTCAAAACCAAATAAAACCCATTTAAAAGTGTGACAGTTGACAATTTCCTGCACAATACCGTGTGACTGAAGTAGGCAATTCATAATCTATAATAATATCATTTTCGAAAAAAATGTTAGTTGACGGGCTTCTGAAATAAACGATTCAATTAAGGTGACCTTAAATATTTATTTTAATTTTCATAAGAAATATCAATAATGATCACACATTAAAATAAATAGTTAAAGCAGGACTGTGGAGTCGGAGTTGAGGTTTTAGTACTGGAGTCGAAGTCGAAGTCGAAGTACCCCCACAAATACTCTCGACTCCGACTCCAAAATTGTTCTACTTTATATATGAAATAACTTTATCCAAGCTCAATGCGGCACGTGCAAAGCTACGGTCACACTTATTAAATATTTGATCAAATAAGCGTAACCCCTACTTTTGTAAATAGTTAGAGATTTAAAATGGTCTTAATATTACAAAATAAACTAATTATAATACTAGACATAGCAAAAAACAGTTTTTTGTAAGATGTGGTATTTTAATCAAAATAAATATTGATATTAAGCGAAATGATTTTTTAGTTTGGTTGTTGGTCCCGTTTTTTTCGTCAAATATTTGATAAGTCTGACCATAACTTTAGAATTTAAATATCGATTTGAAATTTAAACAGAATCATTTTCTGGATATTTTTAACCATTTACAATGTAATGCATTGGAAAATAGGGTTTAAAAAATAAAATCGTTATTTTGCTCAAAAAAATAAAAAAGCAAAACAAATAACTGTTATCATCGGAGTTTTATGAAAGAAGGAAAACTATTACTAACGGTCCCTGATTAAAGCCACCGTTTAAAACCTTAAATAATTTAAATAATATCTTAGTCCACAAAAGTTGTGCAACTATAGAAGTGGAATATAAGCAAAAAGTACTGTATTTGAAATTCTTACTTCAGATACGCAAATAAAATCAAGATTCTAATTCAGTGATGACATTTATTTCTTTTTAAATATTGTTGCTAAAAATTGCACAATCTTCTGAACCAAAGTCTCGGTTTCTTTTTAAGAAAAGGCTTCAATCATTAAATATATATTTTTAAAAGATTGGCAATGAATGTCGCAAGATGGAGTCCAGATTTGGATAAAGTGATAGAACCTGAAGTCTATTAAAAAAAGTTATTCAAACTAAAAACTAGCCTTGGGGGAAGACATGTTTCCAATATTTGAACATATACTTAATTTTATTTTTATCTTTCAATTTTTAAATGCTTTAGTTTGAAAAACATTAAAATCGCTTGACAGTTGTAAAACTGAATTATGAAAGGGACAGTTATATAAAACCCTGCAGGCATTTTGTTTACTAAATATGATATAAAGGTTTTTTTTAAGACCATGAAACTTAAACAAATGTCCCTGTCCTTGACGAAACGCATTGCAAACGTCAAATTTTGTTTTTTTTTCGAGCATTGCTGGCTGCATGTCACGAATAAAATGAACAATGTTGACCTCCAAGACTTCAATTGTTTGCTGGCTTATCAGCACAAACCAGTGACTTTACAGAACTACGGAAAATAATCAAGAGGTGTCACGTCGCACGGCCTCGAAGTCAAATTAACAGTTTTTTTTTCTCTAAATCAACACATCGCCTTCATTTGTGTAAAAATAAGTTGCGTCAGCTTAATCATGTAGTCGCATATAAGTTGCGAAAATCGATGGCTGATTTTTAAAGTAACGGGT
This sequence comes from Pollenia griseotomentosa, assembly GCA_963931875.1. NCBI lineage: Eukaryota > Metazoa > Arthropoda > Insecta > Diptera > Polleniidae > Pollenia > Pollenia griseotomentosa. Next base: position 29,611,690 of record OZ007560.1, read on the forward strand.
GATTCAAGTAGAGATACTTTTTTCAATAGCCTTTTTTTGACAGATCGCGTTTGAGTCGTGTCATGGCTATCATGTTATTTTTGTTAAGTATTGTTTGGCATTTCATAATGGAAAGAATACGCCATCGTTACATCGTTTACAAATCGTTCAACTTTATTACGAAAATTCACGTTCTGTGAGGAATGTGTTTCGTGCACTTCGTTCAACATATGGTCAACATAATCGGCCTACTGAGCATACTATTCGCAACACCATCACCTATTTTGAGAGGATAATATTCGACCGAATAGACCACGTCCAGCACGCTGTGAAGAAAATATAGCAGCCGTAGCTAGGAGTGTACACGAAGACCGTGGAGAGTCGATTCGGTTATCGTGCCACCGACTATTTGATGCCTGAAATTGAAGCTCGTGATCTCGGCAACATTTGGTTTCAGCAAGACGGCGCCACTTCCCACACATCGCATCAATCAATGGATTTATTGAGGAAACACTTCGGTGAGCACATAATTTTACGTTTTGGGCCGATCGATTGGCCACCAAGATCGTGTGATATCAAAAAATAAATGCCAAAGAATGTTCTTTCAAATGATAATAAACATTCCCCATTAAATTTGAATTTTCTGTGTTTTTTTTCTTTAAAAAAGTAGGGAACCTCGAAATGGATCACGCTTTAGCATGAATCTATTTATGATGATGTGCCTGAGCAAAAAGTGAAAGCAGTATGACAGCTAACCTTTTGTAAGCTCAATGGAGCTAAAAAACACCCATTATGTATAAAGAAATGGCAATACGCATTTGGAACTTTCCCTAGATACATACATATATTCAACCAAATGTGGAAGTTAAACTTATTATTTTAGGAGTTTTGTTTTATGTTTTAATAATTGTTTTAAGTCTTTAATGTTATTTTTGTTAATTTATTTAAAATTACGATAAGAATCTAAACAGTTTGACTAATACATATTGCTCTTCTTTAATGAGTTTGTTGTGTTTTTGATTCTTTGCAAATGTGTTTTTATTAAAAAACTTTAATTTTATATCAGGTTTAATTTCATTTAAATCGGGTAATTTAGCTTCAAGTGTAATTTTGAATTTTGCTGGTGGTAACACTGAAAACTACAAAAAAAAAAAACAATTTGTCAAAAAAAAAAAAAAAACGCGAAAAAGTACGATTTGTTCTGCGGCCACTCATATAATAACAACAACATAGCTTAAGGACAAAAAAGTGAAGTATACTTTGAGGTGTAATGCATTAGTCCTGCCTTTTATAGTATACACAACAATTAATACAATTAATTATGAAAAGCTTAAACCATTTTTAATTATTTTACACTTCATAAATTAGTTTTTCTTTTCTTTTTATTTTAAAATTCTACATAAATAAAAATTCTACTTAATTTTCAAGGTTTATTTTATGCATAATTTACGATGCACTCTCTACTGTAGAAAACATTATAATTAATTTGGTTTTTTTCCCTCTTTTATCTTTCCAGGCAAATACAATTTCTATTCTTATCAATTTGTAAACGAATATTAAGAAACTACGAACTAAGATTTCTATAAGTAAAACAAATATTTTCACAATATTCTTTGAATTTTTTTGATGATTTTTTGAAAAAAAAAAAAAAAAAAATTTTACGTAAGTCGTATTTTCATCATTTAAAAAAAAAAAAACAAAAAAAGAATTTTCGTAACATCTTCATGTCAATGAAAAAAAAAAAGTTTATAGAAATTCATTAGTTTTGACGTCTACAAATTTTGGAGTTGTTTTCTTTTGAAGTGAAAATTATAAATAATTATCTTCATTTTACGGATACAAAAAGGAATTAATTTGAACACGGTAAGTTGAATATATTTTTAACAAAATTTTGTAAGATATTTTAAAAATGATGATCTATAAAAAGATTTATTAAATAAAAAAACAAAAATATTTCATTGAAGATAAAATTTTTTTTAAGCTGACCATTATAAAATTTTTACAATCTATAAATACATCTTTATCACAGTACAATAGTGGAGAGTGTATTATGCGTTTGTGCTGGTGTTTGTTATGCCTTAGTACACCGATCGAATTATAATCACTTTTAGAATCGATCCAACGATGTCCGTCCGTCCGGTTGGCAGGCTGAATATCCATGTAAACCTTGTGCTCAAAGTGCAGTTCGCAATTTTGGAGATAATTTGATGAAATTTGGTGCACTGGTTCTGATTGTCACAAGCCAGTTGAAAATGGTGAGAATCGATCCATAATTTCACACAGCCGTCTTACAAGCTTCCTTCCGGAATAGAGTCTTTAACTCTATAAACCATCCTTTTGTGCTAGAATTTAGATTAAATATGTATAGTCTTAACAATAACTTTTCTGATAGCTGGCATGGCAAAATATTGTACTGGTAGGTCCAAAATAATACGTCCATTATAATATTATAATATTTTTATATTCATCAATTAGTGCCGACCGCACGCACATGTAGCCAATTTCGCAGGCGTTTTTTTTAATAATAACCTTTTTGTTTGGTTCAAATCTTTAATAATCTAGCCATTTGTTCAACTTAAAAACAGAAAATTTTCGCAAGGGACTAAGTCTAAAGAGTATGCTGCGGTACATAGCCCAGTGGTCATAACCTTGTTTGGCCGACAAACCTACTGACCCAAAGAAATTTACTGTATTGATTGCTCTTTCGTCTCTAGTGTATTGGATGGTTACATGCAGGGCTGTGGAGTCGTTAAGAAAAAGTTATAACTCCGACTCCGACTCCTTTTGGTGAAATTTTTTAAGTACGACTCCGACTCCGACTCCGACTCCGACTCCCACTCCAACTCCGACTCCGACTCCTACTCTAAACCTAGCATTATTTAAGAGACTAGTTTTTATTTGACTTTAAACTCTTTTTTAATTTAGTACCTGTTAAATGGTTAAATATAGCAACAAAATGATTCTGTAAAAATTTCAAATCGATATTTTAAATAAATTTTCAAATAACGTTTTTTATACTGTTGGAATTTTTAGATGGGTGAATTTCCATAAGTCCTATCTAATGTAGCTTTCGAGATAGAAAAGTTGAAAACAACACCAAGTCCAATTGGCTTAGACGTTAAGGCATCAAGTGTACTTAGTGTTGTTTACCACAATATTAATAGAGGCAAAGGACAGTCCTTTTTTGTAAATTGTGAAGTGAGGTCTTTTGTTTTTAATATATATATATATATATATATATATGTTCCTTTAACTCCCATTGGAGCATAGGGCGCCAAATATACATAAATTCAGACACTGCCATTTTGGTCTTGTTTTATTTATTAAGTCAAATCTTTCTCAGGAAAATTTAATATAGTTTATTAAAACATGCAGATGCGCCTTCAGTTGTTAGTTCTACAATTTATATAACACATTTTGAAGAGAAATGTAACGTAAAAAAATGTTGTTAGCCTTCTATTATTTTTGGGAAATAGCACCCCTTTTGTTGTTTGTCTCAAGGCATGGAACAGTACCAAAGAAGGTAACGAACCTTTTATGACGTAATTTTTTAAGTATATCATCGACATAAAAAAAATATGTTAGGATCATATAAAATATTCGTACAAATGCACATGTTTGCGGGGTCTGCTGTAAAGTTTTCAAAATGTGGCTTGATGTAGTTTTATGTGAATTTTTAAACAACTAAATTTAAATCTTTTTCTTCAGTGTACTCGCCATTGCATTTTTCCGTTCCTAATTCAATATTATTATTGTCCAAGACCGAAATTTGAAATTGCAAGTCTTTATTATCTCTCCAATTTTCCTTAAAGTGAGCAGATAAAAGTATTCTCAAATCATTTTTCGGGTTAACCCCCACATTGATGGGAATTATATCTGGAACAATGTCATGTATATTTCCGAGTTCCTTTTCCTTTTATTCTATTATAATCCACCTTGAAGGTTGGAACTTCAAATGTAGTTCACTAAATGCTTTCACCACAGGAGCTACAGATTATTTCAAGTCATATTCATGAACATGGCTACAAAAGTATTTGTTAATATGTATACGATAAATAAAAAACAACATCTTTACAAACTTAATTTTTAAATTCCTTAATTCGGCTCTATTTCATTAACGATATCTTGGCGAAATTCAAATAGTGAACCCGCTGGTTTTTGTTACAAAAATTTGAGGTCACATTAAAACATAGAAAAGGACATGCTTCGATACAATCTATATAACTATTCTTATAAATTGTCAAAATAAGATGTTATCTCAATTTTTTAATTTTTGAAACTCACCTACTCATATGAAAAGTATACTGGTCCTTATTTTCTGACTTCACAATTTCAAAAAACAGAGCCTCTTATGGCCAATTCCACTAATTTATTAATATATCAATTTATGTTTTAAATTTGTTTTCTTTTGTCAAATAAAAATAAAATTATAAGAAAAATTATATTTAAATATGAATTGATATTTAAAAAGAATTGGAGAAATTGGTCATTAAAATTTTTTATTTTGAAAAATATTAGAAAAATTGTAATGCAAAAAAGTCGGAGTCGGAGTCGCTAGTTTTTGTGGGTACTTCGACTCCGACTCCGACTCCGGTACAAAAACCTCAACTCCGACTCCTCAACTCCGACTCCGACTCCGACTCCACAGCCCTGGCTACATGTTTCGTCCAAAGTAACAAAACGGCGCAAAACCTTGTTTAAGTTGCTTCTGAACATTGGCAAACACTTCTGATGCGGTTGCACAGTTCCGCTCATGGTCCAATGTAAACAATTGCGACACCCACCGCGCGGATAGCTTTTTTATATCCATGTATTTATGCTTAACATGATATAACCGCTGTTCGATCGTCCAATATCATTTAATTGGTTTAATCACAACGACGCTCATGCCTTTTTTTTTTTTGGTTAACGTTAAGTTATAAAATGTGTTATCAGTACACAAAATAAACTTTGACGAGGTTGTGTAATCTTTAATGGCTGTCAAAAGCAAACTGTTAGACGCTGCTCTCGACAGCTGAAATAGTGGATCTTAATGATTGGGTGACAAACTATGCGTTTACCAACCTCCCCCGAGTTTGAGCGCAACCAATACACCCAGGTAGTCATTTGATTGCATAAACCGGGAAGACTATCTGCATTTCAAAAAAATGCTGGCAGCATCTGTTGAGTAGAAAAAACACCTAGGGATAGTCATCACTCAGACCGAACTCTCCCACAAGTGGTCAAAAATCAGCCCATTCCCTCGAATTCGGTTAGTAAACCACAACAGATCCCCGAAAGTATCTTTTCAACGAAAAAGCAAAACTCCCCGCAAGAAGCACTTTGCCTTGACTACTCGTGCCGTTTTTTTAAACATTATAATTTTTTTAAAACAAATCGAAGAATATTTAAATTCCTTTATTTGCTATTGTGAATTGTTTTCTTATTTTGTCCCAATAGTTGTGAATGTTTGGAATGCAATTGCGAGAGTTTTTCTTATTTGGTTTTATTAGTTTTATATTTGTTTTTGTTTTGAGTAATTCGTATGAAATATTTATCTGCTACCACCTCCAGATTATGAATTTTAGTTAAATTATTTAAATGTTACTTGTTAAGAAAAAATTTTTGCGTAAACTCTTATAATTTATTTCGCTTTCGCATTTATAAAATATATTTCATCAAGTTATTTTTTCACTAAATAATTTTCAACCCACTGCTGATTTCAAAGTCGATGCACTTACTTGCAAAACAACTGGTACAAAAGGTTCAAGTGTTATTTTATATTTTACACGATAACCATCTTTATCAGCGATATAAATTGTATCAATGCGATAAATCTCATCCCCTCTATCTTTGGGAAAAGTTTTTTGGTTAAGAGTGCCCTCAATAACTAACTCTTCTTCGGCAGTATTTGGATTTTTCAATGAGAAAGTTTCCTTGCGAATAGCGTTATCACCTAAAATACTGGAAGAACATAATCAATATTTAAAATAAATTTTATATATTTTTTAAATTAAATGCTTACTTGACCTCGCGTAGGATTTTGGTGTCTGCTTGGGCGTAGCAAACTATTGCTAATAATGCACAGAAAAATATCTAAATTATTATTAAAGATGTTAATAGATTTTTGTGTTTGTATATCTTTAAAAATAACAAATTGTTACCCAGTATTTCATTATATGTTTTGTTTTCTAATGTCTAACAGTTACTAATTTGTTAGCGTTTTCTGGTATAATGGCTTTTGTTTTTTATAGTCGATAGTGTTAATAAATTTGTTGGCGGTCATTCTGATATAAGTTTGATACCAAACAAAAAAAAAAAAAAAAGCATCATCTTTAAAAACTTGAATTTCTAGTCTTTTGGTTGCTGTTTAAGATTTTTGTTGAATTAAATATACGAAATTTATACAATTTTGCAATTTTTATTCAAATTAATTATAGACTGAGAAGAGAATATGGTTTTTATAATGTTGGCCCTGCAATACGATATTTTAAATATGAATTTACAAAAGGTCTGGCTTTTTTAGTGCTAAATGTTTACACAATAAAAGTAATTAACAATATTTTCCTTACCAATTATTCCCAATACTCACTTACAAACACTAGTCAGAATAAGCTTGCGTACAAGTTCACATAAAATATTAGATACATCATAATTTTTTTCAATGGAAAAACATTAATATTTGTGTAACATGGTAATGAAATTACCACTTTTATAAACATTTTAAACTGTTATTAAAAACAATTTATAATATGGAAACTTGAAGTTTTGCCATTTGTAATGACAATATTGCATTAATATTGGAGGAAAAGATTGTGTATGTGCCGGTTCACACACGTCAAGTTTGACTCGTCCAGTCTTGAGATTTAAGGAGAGAAGGGAAAAGAGAATGCAATTTCTTTTCCCCTCTCTCCTAAAAACTCAAGCCTAAATACATTGAAAGAAGTTTCCAAAAGACAAAAAAGTACAGTAATTTTGACTTAGCTGCACAATTTCCTTTGCACAATTTTTTTTGCAGTTAAATCAAAAATGTAGCTATCTTAAATGTATTTAGCTGCTTTAATGTGCAGGTACGCAATTGTGGTTACCTGCATAAAAGTGCAGCTAAAGTAAAGTGTTTAAAAGAAGAATAAAAACGTTTTTATTAATAAATTGATAATAACAATGACGTTCAAACAACCTGTAGTCATTTGTTATGTATTTTTATAAAGAACGAGATAGCCAAATTGGTAACAATAAAGTGTGGAATAGAAAAGTCGCTGTAGTACAACGTAAAGAATAGCGCTGCAAGCTGTCAAAAGTTAAAAACGGCAGCTGCAAAGTAGTGTCAATAGAATACGTAGTTGTAGTAGTCGTTGCCGTTGAAGCGCAAAATTCGAAATTTTGAACTTTGTTGATTTGCTATTCCTTTCATATAATCGTGGTAAAGTTGCTGCAACCACAACCCATATGCATAAATGTAGGTACATGCAAACAAAATAAATGAATTATAATGATACCAACTTGATTTGTTTGCGATTTTTGTTTTTATAAACAATTAAATTTGGATATTTATGTGAAAAATTGGCCACCATATTTTTTCATGTGTGCAGCTAACTTTGAAGTTTTATATAAAAATATTTTAAAGCTGTCAAAAATATGAGAAATTTGCATGTATATAAACTGCACGTAAACAAGGATTTTGAAGAATAATTTCAGAAAATATGTATTTTGGGCAGTTAAGTCAAAGTGCAGCTAACTTGAATTTTTTGTATGAAAATAATTTAAAAATGCAAAAATTTTGGGCACTTATCTTAAATGTGCAGGTAAAGCAAGTGCACTTAAAAAAGGAATTCAAATGGGATTATAAAGAATAATGCCAAAAATTATCAATTTTGTGCAGTCAAAAGTGCACGTAAATAAAAGCCAGTTAAGTCAAAATTACTGTACCTAAAAAAAAGGGCCATAAAAGTGACAAAGGCCTAAAAATAGATTCAAATTTACACTTAGGTAAATCACAGCCCAAAAACAAAATGTGAGTACTATATCTAAATAGGGTCAAAAAGTGGCACAAAATAGTTAAAATTTATACAAATTAAAAAAAGGGGCTTAAAAAGTATCAAGAGCGTCGAAAAAGGCTGAAATTGATAATTTAGTATCAAAGCGGTAACACTAATCATAGTAGTAAAATGTTCTCTCATTGCTAAATCTTGTATGTATTTGCGCGTTTTATAATTTTTGTGCTTGTTTTCATTAATGTTTGTGATAATAAAATTCATTTTGCTGAACGTTTTCGTTTACTTTAAAGAAACTACAAAATCTAAAAGCAAAGCCAGTGCTATATTGGCTGGTGCTATTCTGCTAGTTAACAGTCTTCGTACATTATTAGAAAAGATAATAAATAAATTAACGGAGGTGGTGAATAGTTCAGAGTCCCAAAAATTTGCAACTAACTGAATGAAATATTTGAGGGTTTAATCATAAAGATCATAAATATTTAAAAAATTTGAAACATTTTCAACGACGCACAGTGGGAAATTTTACGAGAAGGCGGTCAAAATTCCATAACTTTTGACTGGATCGGTATTTTTTTATGCGATTTCTTGTGTTCGATAGGTGCGATGTTAGGCTTTCATTTGCGCTATAAAACGTAAAATTCGACTGATAGCAGCAAAAGTTATGGGGAGTTCAAAATGCATTTTCATTTTTTTGTTGAGTTTCGGTGTAAAAGTTGAATATTTCAAATATGATTTTTTTATAATTTATCATTATTTCTCTTGTATTTTACAACTGATACTTATTTTTTATTGACGAACTTAGATCCTGTCAGAAAATGCCAATATTTGGCCCCTGTAAATTTTTTAGTCGCAATATTCACAGGGGCCAAAGGTTGGCTTTTTTGGGATGAGACGAGTTGTTATAAGGATAAAACTGAAAAGGAATATTTTGAAAAATTCCCAAATAGCATTCTTGGCTATCGATAACATTTTAGGTAATTCAACTTTTATTTTTGGTTTGAGATGTATGTGTATTTTATTTTTATATATTTATATATATATATATATATATATATATATATATATATATATATATATATATATATATATATATAAATCTTTTATTTTTCGAACTTCTTTAGTTATGACATCTTTAGTTTCCTTTTTGTAAACAAACTTTATTGGTCTGCAATACTTTATTGAAGAGGGAATTTCATTTTTCCATACATCCATTTCTGTAACTCTACTGGTTGACGGCTCTAAGCCAATATAAGTTTTTCTTAAACGTAATGGAACTAAAGATACCATGAATAAGTTAGCATCAGATGAATTTTCTGAATTACATTGCTTGTATTGTTTCTGACCAGAGCTTCCATCACATCCCCATTTAGAAAATAAAGTGATGCTGCAATTTTTAAGTTTTTTTAAACAGTCAGCATCAAGTGTATTTAATAATCGTTCTGCAGTGTGTTCGAGAAGAGCCTGCAATTTTACTTCTGCTGAACTTGAAGTTACACTAATAGCCGTTTGTGAAGGTAAGCACTCTTTGACAGAAACTAAATCTCGATATGCTGGAAAGATTCCACAATTTGTTTCATTGGTTCGCTTTCGCAGTTCTGTATACTGATTTTTTGTCAGTTTTAAATCCAAAAATAGTGCAAATGCTTCTTCTGGAGTAAATTTCATTTCTTCAGTTGGTGTAGGCATACTTCTTAAAATCCTCTTTGTGCGTTTAGGGCTCGCTTCCACTATTTTTTTCAGTTATTGCAATTTTTGTTTTCTTATTTTGCGTTGGTTGAATTGGTTGCAGAAATGAATCCTTTATCATAATTTTCACGTAAAATATAAATGCGTGCTAGTTTTTTTACCATTTATCTGCTCTTCCATTTTTTTAAATTAAGTTGCAATTTTCAGGTAATTAAACTATGTAGTTTATGTTGCGGCTATTTACTAATGTTTAACCTTCTAACTTACTCAGAAATCTAACGTGTTTGTCTATTTATGTCGCCTATTCGTTTTGCAGCATCCGTTCACCCACAATAAGTTCATAACTATGGCAATATCTTTACCTTCTCCAAATTAATTGATAACCTGACGTGCTAGATAATTTATGTGGCCTGAACTGCTTTATTTGTCGAAAATTCTTTAAGATTCACCTTCTTTAATTTCACTAATGTTTCCTTGCAGGACTTATTTTATGAACCGAATATCTTACCTTGGGTCACAGAAATAACTGTAGTTCGCAAGGCTGTATCCAGATGTGTGTACAATGGGGTATAGAAATGTAGGTTAGATTCTGGACTACAAGAGAGTATAGATTTTTTTTTGACGCATTTTGACGCTCAGGACTTATGCTCTATAAAGTAGGAAATTTCCGGGAAATTTTGACATAAAAAAAAAAAAAAAAAATTAAATAGTTCTAGAGGTCGCAGAGTTTAATGCTTTAAACCACGTATAGCTAATAAAATTAACTAATACACAAAACTTATTCTGTCAAAAAATCTTAAAAAACAAAAAAGTTATGAGCATTTCAACTTCAAAAATTAACTCAGAAATTCAAAACTATAACCAAATATTGAGAAAGTCCATTTCGGACCACCCTGTTCTCAATGAAATAGTTGAAATAGGGTTGAAATTTTTTGGCTCCCGAGGTTCACTAGTATTTACTTTCACATGAATAAAAAAATTTTAAAATCGGAGAACATAAAAAAAAATAATTTTGGCCGCCTTCTCAAAATATGAACCAGTGTGCGACGGCTGCGAAAATACAACCAAATAACAGGGCTGCCAGGTACTTTTTCCTTGTCCCCAAAAAATTAAAAAATTTCTCCACAAATCCCCAAATTATGAAACAAAGCCTTGAAAAGTTAATACTTATTTTTGTTTTTTTTTTCTGACCAAATTTTAAATTTTTTTTTAAAAAATAGTAAGAAAAATTTTAATAAGAAATCCCCAAAAATCCCCAAATAAAAATTTTTAGTAAACACAAATATTTTATTTTGTTTGTAGGGACTGGACTCGGCAGGTTTTTTCAAATCCCTTTTATGCAATTCCAGTGAAGAATTACAAGCAGAACAATATGCTGTTATTGAAGGCGACTGAGCCAATTTATAAGAATTTGGAGCTTGTTCAATCGGTCTTAGCCATCCTTATAATAAACAATAAAAATACATATATACGTGATTTATTTAGTAGTTCGATGCATCATAACTATTAACCAATAGACCAGCATTCTTGTTCCTAAACTTATTATATAGTTTTTCATTTTTACTTATTTTTGGAGAAGACATAAATACTTGCTTGAAAATTGTCTTAAAAAAAATCAAAAAATTATGTGTTGTCAACCGTTTTAGATTCTATTCTTAATTTTTTTTTTTAAACACTCACTTAAGAAAAATAACCTAAGTTTATAAAGTACCTTTTACACAGTTAACAAAAATTGTAATCTTAATCAGGGCCTTTTACACCGTATAAGTTGTTGATAAGAGTAAGATAACAGTTTTGCTACTTTTTTTTTCATATTTTATATACGAGACAAAGAAAAATAAGCGTAAATAATAAAAGAAGGGAAAATATATTAAAAGAGTGTAAAGTCCCTAAAAAATCCCCAAAAAAATCCCCAATCCCTAAATGACTTTCTTTGTCCTTTTTGCTCGCATGAAATCCCCAACTTTGGGGATAAATCCCCAAGTCTGACAGCCCTGCCAAATAATGTATAGTGCGGCTTAAATGTTAGTTGTTTACAGAATAGCTTGGAAAACATTCGCATATTTAAAAAAATTACTCTACTTGAGTTTGGTTAATTTTAATTCGAATCAATATGCGTATCGGTATCGCCGTTGTTTCTTTTTCCATATCGGTATCATATCGGCAAAAAATCGTATCGTTACCTCCCTAATATTTATTTATAACTTTTATCTTTGGAACTCGTTCTAGTAAAGAAAACTTTAGTAAGGCTTTATTACAAAGTTTGTCAGAATTAATTAATAATAAGATTTCCTTCTTTCTGCGTTAAATGTTGTTGCGAACACACACATTAAACACTAAATACTTTATTTTTATATTTGATTCTTAACAAAAAATTTTTTTTTAAGTAACATTTCTTTTAAATAAAAAATTGGTTGTAAATTTAACCAGCTGCCGATTTTAAAGTAAATGGATTTAAATGTTCAAACCTTTGAATTTTCATTTTCTCTAGAACAAATTTAGCTCTATGACCATTTTTATCCGTTACATAATTTACGATCAAAGTTAATCTATTTAAAGGATCATTCGGTATTTCAAAATGCTGCTCAATTGAGCCTTCTACCACTAAATATTGATCACTATCCAAAGATATGACTTCATAACGGTAGGAATCATTCACGGGAATGCTGTAACAAAGGAAAATCAAAAGAAATGATTCGATTTTTTAAAAACTATTTAATTTGAGAAACATTCAAAATTGACATTACCTTACTCTGTGTAAAACTTTTGTATCCGCTGAGACCGCCTGTATGATTCCAATTAGGAATATGGTCAGGATGAACTTTAGAAAACAAAAGTTTTAAAATAATTTTTTTTTTTTTAAATACAATTTTACACTTAATTTACCTTTAAATTTTTAGACATTTTGCTCGAACGACTCTGCTTCTAAAATACAACTGATTTGTTTTATTTAACGAATGTTTTTAGTTGAATAGTTTTTGTTTTATTTCCGATTATTTTTTTTCAATCCGGATATTCAAGTTCATTGTGTTTATTTTATTCTTTAGCACATTACAAGTGCATACCTTAAAAATTATAAAAATCTAACTAGTTTTTTTTTTATAATCTTTAACTAATAAATATAGCTTGAGCATAAATTTAAGTGATCATAAAATTATGTTCTTTTATTTTTTTTTCTTTAAACCATGGTATAGGGTGTTCAATTAATTTTTGTTCGATTAAACGATTAATCGATATATCCCATTTTAACTTAATCGATTAAACGAATAAAATTTTAAAATTAATCCATTAATCGAATAATTATAAATCCAGAAATTTCATAAATTACGAGGTTTTTTTCAATAATTTTAGAAAAAATTAGTACTTGAGTAAATAAAGATTCTTTTTTAAATTAAACTGTCAATGTATGTAGCTCCAATTTGTTGCTAAACTTTCGGGCACTCAGATTTTAAAGGTCAATATAACTTTGGATTTTTTGAAACTTTTCACGGACATTCCAACCTCTGCTATGCTTCTGCAAATAATTTCCTCTAGAGAAGCGGTCGAAGTATGTATCTTGTTTAAAATATTTATAGTCACTGTGTAAGTGGTAAATTAGTGAAGTTGTTGAAGAACATTTACGTTAATACATTTGTGGACATCTGTTACATTTAACATTATTAGATTTATCTTTCGTACAATATTTTTAAACCAAACTCATTCTAAAGAGAAAAAATTCCCTGTAATTGAATTTCGTAAAAATATTCCATTTTATCTGCTTAATTTTTTAAGCATCTTTTATTTTTGCAAGAACAACACTTAAAACCACGAAGAACTACGGTCATTTTGTAAATAATCGAATCGTTCGATTTCAATTTCACTTCATTTCTATATCTAGAACATACCCGATAAATTAATACAAATCTTTGAGTTAACATACCTTTGTCGTTTTTTCTTTCGTGAAATGAATTGTTAAATTGTGTTGAAAAAATTTAACAAAAATATAAGCTAAATTACTCATTAAAAATTTTTTTAATTCCAACACATTTGGTTTGTTTACTTGAATTGAAACTTTAGATTAATCGGTATAAATTCTTCGATTAAACCTTTAATCGAAATTAGCAATTTTAAATTATTCGAAAAATTATTCGTCTAATATTGTTCGATTAATCGAACAAAAATTAATCGACTGAACACCCTAGTACTATAGTACATTAGTTCAATATAGAATACACATTTATACTCAAAATTTAATATTTTATTAGTGTCCGACCGAAGCCACTTTTTTAGGCCGTCCTGTCGTCCTGTTCTGCTTTCGTGTTATTTTCATTTACATACACGATAATTACTTTGTAGTTTCATAAAAAAGTTCGGTGTTCAGCAAAAATTTCGCCGAACATCACTTTTTGCCGAACTACGTAACCGAACCCGAACGTTCGATCGGACCAGGGCTGCCAGAAATTTTCAGCAAAAAATCTTAATTTCACCAAAAAAAAAAAAAAAAAAAAAATCTTATTTTGGAAAAAAATCTTATTTTGGAAAAAAGAAGTTTTTTTTTTATTAAAATTAACTTTACAACATATCAATATGTATTTCCACTGTTGCCAACTTTTTTTGAAAATTTCCCGCCAAATCGGACTTCAAAACCGCTAGAAACCACTAAATATTAAATTTAGCGGGATTTTTCTTAAAACTACCTCTAAAATCTAAACATTTTTAAAAGTTTATTTATATAAATAAGCTGCTTTTTCAAAGGTATTTCGATGCACTTAAAATTACCTTTTCGGATTAAACATTTTTCCATTAAATGTCTTTGCTATTATTTAATTTTTGCGAACCTTATGCCCAATTTCCAGGATAGTAATTAAATCTAAATTAAGTTAATTTTCATACAAACTTAAATCGTATTTAAATTCAGATTGATTTTTTGAGTTTTATTTGAAAAGTCTTATTTAAATAAAATAAAAGTATGGTAGCACTACTAAATACAAAAAATATCATAAAAAAGTATAGTTATTTACAAGGTGGTCTCAAAAAACAGCTGATTGTTATTGCTTTGTCTCTTGTTGTTGTATTGGCGTGATATTGAGGCCACCTTGCTATTAAAAATTAAATGTGTTTTAATATCAATCCTGAAAATTGGCCATTAGTCTGACTTGCAATAGTTTCTGTTTTGGCAAAATAAAAAGCGCGCAAAGCTTACACCTGATTAATCACCATTAACCGCCAAACAGAGGTTGCTTTTTAAAGGCCCAACCATAATATGCATAGCGTTGCTTAACCTACTGTCAAAAATTTTCTCTAATGTATTAAAGAAAAAACAATAATAAAATCAACAAACATTTGATTCCGTACGGAATGTGCGATCAGTTTCGCACCTTGCTTAAGCAAATGACAGTTTCATAAAATTTAACAAAAAGTTTCCTTAAGTTCAATATGGCTTGCCTCATATGATTAACATGTATTCGCATATTTGCTTAAGCCAAATTAAGCACATTATGGTTGGACTTTAAGTATTTTTTTTTGTCCAGTAAACCGCAAGGTTGCATTATTAAGTTTACAAATTTTCAAATGGGAACAAAGAAGGTTTTTTTTAATTGAACCTAACCTTCTTCTAGACAAAACAAAAGTTCTGGTTTTTGGGAAAAAATCTTAAAATCTTTTTTCGATTAAAAAATCTTAAGAAATAAGGTAAAATCTTACTTCTGGCAGCGCTGGATCGGTCACTCAATTTGACGTTTCGTTGTACACTAAAATGATAAAATTGTAAAATGCTCGCGCACAAGCCCACTAACAAATCGAACAAATCAAAAGAAATTGAAAATTTTCACACTCACAAATCACACGTGTCTGGGCAGCTTAAGACATGGATTTTTCAGTGTTATGTTCTCTATTACATACTACATAATTTATTAAACGAATATACCCATCAATAATTTTGAACATTAAAAAAAAAGCAACTAAATAAAATAATTTCATTCTTTCTGCTTTAAATGTTGTTGCGAACACAGACAATAAACACCAAATACTTTATTTTATTTTTAATTCTTAACATAATGTTTTTTAAGTAACATTTTTTTTAAATAAAAAATTTGTTATCGTATTGAAAATTTAACCAGCCACTGATTTTAAAGTAAATGGACTTAAATGTTGAGGCTTTTGAAATTCCTTTTTCACTAGAACATATTTAGCTCTATGACCATTTTTATCCGTTACATAATTCACGATCAAAGTTAATCTATTTAAAGGATCATTCGGTATTTCAAAATGCTGCTCAAATGAGCCTTCTACCACTAAATGTTGCTCATTATCCAAGGAAATGACTTCAAAACGGTAGGAATCTTCCACGGGAATGCTGTAACAAAGGAAAATTAAAAAAAAAAAAAAAATATTGGCTCTTATTTAAACTATTTAATTTGAGAAACATTCAAAATTGACTTTACCTAACTCTGTGTAAAACTTTTGTATCCGCTGAGGCCGCCTCTATGATTCCAATTAGGAATATGGTCAGGATAAACTTTAGGAAACAAAAGATTTAAAATATTTTTTTTTAAGTAATTTTACACCTAATTTACCGTTAAATCTTTAGACATTTGAACGAATCTTCTCCCAAAATACAACTGATACAACGAATGATTTAACGAATGTCTTTAGTTGAATAGTTTTTGTTTATTTCCGATTTATTTTTAATCCGGACATTCAAGTTCATTGTTTTGGTTTTATTCTTTAGCACATCACAAGTTTGCTCACCTTAAAAATAATAAAAAATCTAACTTGTTTTTAATTATCTTAAACTTTATCGTTTGTGCATAAATTTTAGTGATCATAAAAATATGTTAGTTTTTTGTTTTTTCTTTAAAATCTGTAGAAACCACCTTCTTTCATTCGTGATTTTATCCGTACATAATAATTTATTTGGTTATTTAAAAAATTAAAGAACAATTTTAAAAATAATAAAAAAAAAAAAATGTTTTTACAATAATAAAAAAATCTATGAAGTCGATTTTAATGCTCGGAAGACTCAATGTTGCATGCAAACGCATAAACGCGCGACGGATCAGGGTGCCTCATCTGTATATATGGGTGGTATAATTATTGAAGAATCAGAATCTCTTGATGTTCTGGGCATGAAGATACAATGTGATGTCCGATGGACAAAACATATTGCTCGTTTATTGCAACATAGTCATATCTCAAAACAAAACAAAACAAAAAAAAAAAAAAAATCGAACTCGGTAAAATGAGATTTAAGTTTGTAAAATGTACCTTTATATACAGATTATATACAGATTAAAGGTTTTTTTGGCCCAACACCATCTCCAATATGGAACTTTGGAGTCAAACAAATCAGCAGCCAATACATACTGACATACTTAACCGCAAATGGCGCTGGATTGGCCATACGCTACGTAGGCCTCCAAATGACACAGCAAAAATTGCAATTGATTGGAATCCACATGGTACATCCCGCAGATTAGGCAGACCATCTCACACCTAGCGTCGACAATTGAACATCGAAATTAGACGCATCGGTCTCAGCTGGGGAGAAATAAAACGTATATCATCAAACCGGACCGAATGGAATAGATTCGTTGTGGCCCTTTGTTCCGAATAGGAACCACAGGACATTATATATATATACAGATTTAATAAAATATATTTTGCTATAACTTCGGTTGAGTTTGAGATATAATACTGATTTTTCTTTTACATTTAAAGAAGGTATAAAGGAAAACTTTTGCTGAAGTAACTCCAAATTTTGGATTTTTTGAGATATGACTATGTTGCAATAAAGGAGCGATATATTTAAAGTGTCGAAAGAAGCATTCAAGTGCCTCGGATTTTTAAAACGGTGTAAGTGATACTTCACTCATCTTATCTCCTTACTATTTATGCCACCTATATCCGACCGAGAATTGAGTACAACTCTCATGTGTGGGCCGGTGTTTAAAAATCTATTTTTGAGCTTCTTGAACGTGTGCAGGAGAGGCCGAAAGTTCTTATTGGTTACAGTAGGATATCCAATTCTGTTGACTCCCTTGAGCACCGTAGCAACGTGGTTTGTTTTTCACTGTTTTATCGTTTCTTCAATGGGGTGTGTTGAGATGAAATTAGGAATTTGTTTCCCGAAACTTGTACGTTTGTTCGTAATACGCGTTTTTCCTCAAGAGCCCATCCTTTTGGAGTCGATTTGCCGGTGCAGAGAAAATTCATTATTTGGCCAGCAAAAGTCTCCCCTCTTTCTTTCAACATGAATAAGTGCAAATCGAATGTCCACAAGCACTACTCCCTCTATCCTCCTTCACATAACCTGTTTTCCTAGTTCCAACACAATGCAATGCATAAGTGGGGGTCATCCCCTGAGTGGTAGTCGTAACAATAAAAAAAAGAAATAAAAATAAAAAATCTAGTAGATTTGATTGGAAGAAATCTTCCTCAAATCAATTTCATATTATGGGGACTTACCACTTTTTCTTAACATTATTAAACCAAGCATTTTTACGTTTCATAGCAAAAGAACAATTTAAACCTATAAAATAGTATCTTTTTTGCAAACAATGTACTCTATTGAACTGCATCAAAAACGGAATTTTCAAAGAAAAAGCACTTAGCTCCTTTACAACTCAAGGTAACGATATGTTTGTTTTATAAGGTTGCCAATTTCCACAAAAAAATTTTGCCCTTCGTATCATATAAATTCCACATTACATTTTTATAATAGGACAAATCTAGTACCTTCTATATAAGTCCTAACACCAAAAATTCTAAGATCTGGCCATCGTCTGTACGAAGCTTTATACTAAGTGCTAAATAGTCTTGATTCGAATTAAGACACTTTTCATAAAATAATTTTTGTTGGAGTTAATATTAATTAGACATGTGTCAGTTTAGAGTTTGGAAAAAGTTGCAAAACTTGAAAAGAATTTAGCTAAAGTTACCTTACTTAAAATAATTCGGTAACATCATTAAAAATGACACATCTAAAAATTTTACATTGTCTAGTGTATACATTAGGGTGGCCGTTATTTTTTTTTATTTTGATTTCTTATATTCTCCCCCCCCTAAATCGGTTCAGTTTTATGTAAAAAAAAAAATACAAAAAAATTTCGTAGCGATAAGTTGTGTTTTAGGGGGGCGTCCGTCCCTCAAAGTTTGTCATCAAGCCATTTATTCAAATGTAATTTGTTTGCGTATGACTATCTTCTAAAAACAACATTTTACAAGAATATGATATATGGCAATATTTTAGCTCTTCTAGACAACAACATAAGCCTCTAAGAAAGTTTTTTGCTAAAATCAATATTTTAGAAAATAATTAAGAAAATAAAAACAAAATACCAAACATTTTATATACGTTTTATATATATAAAAGGGGGATTTAATGTCAAGTGACCCAATTTTGAAATAGATGTCTTTCGATTTAAATGAAATTTACACCAATTTTAGTACTGTTAGATAGTAGCTAAGACACAAATTTTCAACAAGATCGGTCAAAAAGTTTCTGAGTTAGAGGGGGTCAAAGTTTGACATTTTGGCCATACAGGTGTTCTTTCTCATCCATGTAACTTATTACCTATTGGTGTAAGCAAAATTTGTCCCAAGTAGCTTAGATAGCTTTTTGATCAAACTTTTTAAAAATATTTTTTTTGTTTTTTTAAAAAATTTTTTAATTTTTTTTTTTTAAATTTAACGCTTGGCTAAAAAAAATAAAAAAAAAGTTTTAAATTTAAAAAAAAAATTAAAAAATTTAAAAAAAAAACAAAAAAATATTTAAAAAAAAAATTGATTAAATAGCTATCTAAGCTACTTGGGACAAATTTTGCTAACACCAATAGGTAATAAATTACATGGATGAGAAAGAACACCTGTATGGCAAACTTTGACCCCCTCTACCCCTGAAAAATTTGACCGATCTTGTTGAAAATTTGTGTGTAAACTACTATCTAATAGGACTAACCTTGGTGTAAATCGGAAGACATCGATTTCAAAATTGTGTCACTTGACATTTAATCGCCTTTTTATTATATATATAAAACGTATATAAAATGTTTGGTATTTTGTTGTTATTTTCTTAATTATTTTCTAAGATATTAGTCTTAGCAAAAAACTTTCTTAGAGGCTTATGTTGTTGACTAGAAGAGCTAAAATATTGCCATATATCATATTCTTGTATAATGTTGTTTTTAGAAGATAGTCATACGCAAACAAATTACATTTGAATAAATGGCTTGATGGCAAACTTTGAGGGGCGGACGCCCTCCCTAAAACACAACTTATCGCTACGAAATTTGTTTGTATTTTTTTTTTACATAAAACTGAACAACTAACGGCCACGCTAGTATACATTTTAAAAAAAATTTTTTGATCATAATTTTAATGGATTTTCTTCTTAATGGTCCAAAGTTTTGTTTTTAACTATTTTTTTTAGGTAAAAACATTTGTTTTCGATATCTGAAAAATTAAGTTTTTGAGTTGAGTCACTTTCGAACAAGGTGTGCGATATGTATAACACTAGTTGAGTGTAAAATCTAGATATATTGTTTGTTCCATTGAAATATAGAAAATGTACCACAATGTTAGGGTGTGTGTAACATGATTAAACTATTAAACGTTTATTATGCAACATTAAAGTCTTAAGTTACTGAAATATTAACTATTCTACAGCGTAATATTTAATAACTACAACGTCAATTCGTATACATACTTTTGTATTATTTCCCATTATTAACTCATTTAACAACTCCTAAAGTATTTATTCATAATATAATATTATTTCTTATTTAAGTATTTTTAATAAAAAAAAAATCAACTAATATCTGTTGGTAATATTTTATTATAATTATTTCATATAAATATTTTGTTTGTTTGTTATAATATTTTTGTAAAATCAAAAATATTTTATTCTTCCTTCTCCTTATGTTTTTTTTTAAATAATGAAACTACTTAATCATTTTTTATATGTATTTCAAATTTATTCAATTCTTGTATTTTAAAAAGTATTTTTTAATTAATAAAAAAAAGTTATGAAAAATTTTTATTTTATTAAAACAAAAATCATGTTGTTAATTTGATTTTTAAAATTTTCTGGAAAATATATGAAAAGAAATTGTTTGGAGAGGGGATAATAAAGTGTGTTTCTGTTTAACATTTAATAATTTGTTTAATTTTAATAATTTTTAACTTAAAAAAAAAAAAAATTAAAAAAAAAAAACAAATTAATTATTTTATTATATTTTCTTAAAAAAAAGAATTTATTTCTTTTCAACTGATATCCCCTCTTCAACTTTTTTTCTTATATAATTTCAGACCTCTCCCACAAAAATTTTATTGAAAATTTTAAGAAAATGATTTGAAAGTTGAAAACTAACAAAAAATATTTGGTGGTGGTGGTTGGTTGTATTGTTATTTAAAAAGTATCTCAATTGAAGTTGAAATTTAGTTTTGAGACAGCTAAAAGAAAAAGAAAAAAACATGGGAGCGAATGTCTCACAATTGGAAAAGGAAATTGGTTCGGATTTATTTCCACCCAATGAGCACTACTTTGGCTTAGTGAATTTCGGAAATACCTGCTATAGCAACTCGGTGCTGCAGGCTTTATACTTTTGCAAACCATTTCGCGAGAAAGTATTGGAATACAAGGCCAAAAATAAAAGACCCAAGGAGACCCTGCTATCCTGTTTGGCCGATCTTTTCTACAATATAGCTACTCAAAAGAAGAAAGTGGGATCAATAGCTCCCAAGAAATTTATAGCGCGTTTGCGCAAGGAAAAGGAAGAATTCGACAATTATATGCAACAAGATGCTCACGAATTCTTAAATTTTCTCATCAATCACATTAATGAAATAATATTGGCCGAAAGAAATTCCAATAAAAATGGCACTGCCGCAGGGACGGCCGCTATTAAGTCATCATCAACCACCTCAACATCTACCACAGCTTCTAATTCCTCTACAAATGGCACATGCTCGCAATCGACTGGCTCCATAAATGGCATAGGTGTGGGCATTACTGATGCCTCTACACCCACACAAACTAACAGCGCTAACACCGAACCCACCTGGGTGCATGAAATATTCCAAGGCACTTTAACGTCAGAGACCAGATGCCTAAATTGCGAAACCGTTAGCAGTAAAGATGAACATTTCTTTGACCTACAAGTCGATGTGGATCAAAATACTTCCATTACCCATTGTTTGCGCTGCTTTAGCAATACGGAAACTTTATGCTCTGACAATAAATTCAAATGCGATAATTGCTGCAGCTATCAAGAGGCTCAAAAACGTATGCGTGTCAAAAAATTACCCATGATTTTGGCTTTGCACCTGAAGCGTTTCAAATATATGGAACAATTTAACCGTCACATTAAAGTATCTCATCGTGTAGTCTTTCCCTTGGAGTTAAGACTTTTCAATACCTCAGATGATGCTGTTAATCCAGATCGCTTGTACGATCTAATGGCCGTTGTCATCCATTGTGGTTCGGGCCCTAATCGCGGCCATTATATAAGCATTGTTAAGAGTCATGGCCTGTGGTTGCTGTTCGACGACGATATGGTGGATAAAATTGAGGCCTCGACTATTGAAGATTTTTATGGCTTAACTTCGGATATACAAAAATCATCAGAAACTGGTTATATTTTATTCTATCAATCGAGGGATTGTAATAATTGAAGGATGATAGATAAGTGGAAAGTGGAAGGCTTCTTAAGAATTCTTTAAACTTACTGTGGAACATTTCGAATGTTTTTATTTTTTAAAAATTTAAAAATTATCAATAAAATAAAAATAATCACAATGCATTTCATAGAATGTTAGTAAAATTCATTAGTTGTGTTATTCTTTAAAGCTTAGAAGAATTTTGAAAAGTAAGAAACCGAAAAAGCTTTTACATCAGTGTTCGTAAATAAACAATACATTATTTAGCGTTTGGCTCACACACAGGAACGATATCTATTTTTTTAGAGTTTGTGTAGATGAAAACAACCCTTAATACCGTTCGTAACTATTTTCAAGAAAGAGCTGAACATTATATACACCCCTATCGTGAATAATTTTTCCCTCGTTATTTTTCCCCTTTTCACATATTTGCGATCATGAACAGCTCCCATGAAAAAAATGTAATTCAAAGGAGAATAATAACGTAAAAAAATGTTCACGGGAATAAATTCCCCTTATCGTGAAAAGTTTTTTCCCTCGTAATTTGTTCACCTTTCCCTTAGATTTTCTCATTTTATTTTTGCTAGGGCATAGAACATGTATGTTAGTAGTTCCTCCTATAAATCGAATATTAAGGGCTAGATCCGTTAATAAGGCACAAGCCGATATATTGGTCAACAAAGTGCAAAACAACAGTTTAATTGCCGCCGGATTTGTGAAAGACGTGGTGGCAGAATTTTGGAAAATATTTTACTACATAAAATTTAAAAGTGCAAAAAACTAACGTTTTAATCAATCTATCCCTCCAATACTAATTATTTTCACCCTTATTGTGTTTGGCGTATTTAAAATACGCCTACGACTGTTTGGTAATAGATTAAAGAGAACGTGCACTTATTTCCTTTAATCTATTACCAAAAAGTCGTAGGCGTATTTTAAATACGCCAAACACAATAAGGGTGATTATTTTAGCTTTTCTTTAAAATATATACATACGTGTATATTTTTAAACAAAAATTTCAATGATTTTTAATTTTTTCTAATTTTTCTTCTTTTTTACATTCACTGGAACTGATAGAATGAACAATTTTTCACATGAGATTCACGATTGCTTTTTTCCTTTCGAGGGGAATGAAAATTTCATGGGAACAAAAATTCCACTTGTTATTCACGATAGTGATAGTTCTTCGTTCTGTTCTTCGTTAAAAAAAACAGAACAATTGTAGTGATACTGTAGACAAACATTATATTTTAATGTTCTATAGTGTTTCTTTTTTTACATTGATAAAGAAATGAACAAACAAAAAAATTTTAGCAACGACCGCAGCAGGAACAGCTTGTTTGTGTATTGTGCATATGTTTTGTTTGTGTAAAATAATTTTGCTGGCTTTTTTTCGTTTGCGTATTTTGTTTTTGTAAAAAATTTTTGGTTTTTTTATCAACTAAAAGGGAGCTAAGCACAACAGAAACGAACGAACATTAATGAGCTGAACCGAACACAATGAAGTTTGTGGTTAAAAAAACCGAGCGGAATTCAATGTTCTCACCTTTTTGTTGAGTTGGATAAGAACAGTATTATTTTTGTGTTCGAAAGATGACAAACAGGGAAACGTTATTTTTTTTTTTTAATGATTTACTACACAGGCACTATTAGCGTTTGTGTTTTCCACAAATCTACCGAACTGAACCCTAATAATACCCCTGACAGACATATACTTTCAATACCATGGTATGCATACTACAGTAGTATATAAACCATCAATATACCACTTTGTTTCATGATTTAATTGTAGTTTAGGTTGACACACATGTAGTATACCATGATAGTATAGTATACAAAGCCTATGTCTGTCAGGGGTTTTTGGAGCGATATCTAGTGTTTATTTTCGAACACTATTTTAAATACATATTATTCCGTTCCATGTAAAAACGCCCTTACTCGACTTTTCAAAGAAGTGTTGCAAAATTTAAATTTTGAAATGGTACTTTTTGTTAAAAATAAAACAATCTTTTATGAAAATAAAAGGAATAAAAAATATTTTATTGGAATTCATTTATCCATGTACGGATTTAAGAGCAAACAGTATTTATATTAAAAGTACACATCGTCAACCTTAATGCAAAATGGCGGAGAAGCAAACAACTTTACAAAATCAATAACAACATGGATAACCAAAGTCTTCTATCGAAATGATCATATCACAGTTAAAAAGCGCAAAGGTAAAAAAGTAATAAAAACAACGCGGGGGTACTGCTGTAATTTTTAAATAAAGAAGTACCTAAAAAAGTAGTAAAGAACTGAATTTTTCAACACTGTTTCAAAGGCAAATTGCCCGAAGCGTCAAAAATCGTTTATGTTTTTATGTTAGCTCTCATTAATTTGATGGTACGTACGTCTTTGCGAGATTTGAAAGTTGTACCAAACTTTTTAACAGATTGGTAAAGTTAGAACTGTCGAATTGTGTATTGTTTTTTTTTTTTATATCGATAGGGCCACCTAGTATTCTATTCGCCTTGGTTAATAATGAGAACATGAAATAATTTGAATACGCTTTATAACAGACTTTTCTCTCAGAACATGTTTCCTTTATTTCATGTTATAAAGTTAATAATTGTTTTTATCCAAAAATAACATTAATTTAATTAGACATTAAACATCCACACATAAATACAAACATCTTTTAATATTTCACTTCATAAATAACAATAACAAAAAACAATCTAACAAAAAGAAAATGTCAATGCAACTTGTCTTTTAAGATTTTCTTTTACACATTTACCCAGGCAAACAAATTCATTTCATAAAATCTCCTACACTTTTGGTACTCACTGCCATCAAAAAAGAAACAAGGTGTTGTGTGTGCTTGGGTACTTTTTTTGTTTCATGACTTTGTTATTGTTGTTTGGTTTTATTGTTGTAGTTGTTGTTGTTGTTGTTCATGACAATGACAAGATGTGACAGAATTAGAATCTTATGCAGTATGGGTGTGTTTGTATTTAATTCAATTCTTATTGTATATTTCAATGTTTCAAATAACAGACTGAAAATGCAACAACTATTTATACATCAAATACAACAAAACAAACAACATCAAAGCATTTCAACTTGACATGTCCGTCAGTTTTTATTTACAAGATTTGTAATATGTAATAAGTTTTGGTTTTTGAATTAAAGTACTATTTATTACATTTTAGTTTGCTTTTTTTTCTTTAATTCTTTGTTAGCTTCTCAACAGTTTTTATTTCTCTCAAGACGTGCATTTGTTTTAAAAAAATATGGAATGATTTATAATTTTCTTATAAAAATAATAGAATGAGATATAAACATTTTGTTCAAATAGCTTTCGATGATTTTTTTTTTTGATTTGCCCAAGTCAATATTGTTGGAATATCTTAAAGAGAGATGTGATGTCTTTGTTTAAAAGATTATTAATTAAGTATTATTGGTTTATTTAAAATTGATTCAATATTGAATTATCAATTACCTTGCGGCCTCAGGATCAAGTTGTTCTTGATAGTCTTTTACATAATATGTATTAATAATATTATACTGTTTGTCAAAATTTACATAAATTGAAAGCTATGACGTAGGCTGCACTCAATTTGTAAGTAATTTAATGGGTGATTTTTAAGCGTAGTTTTTTTTTAAATCTAATAAAACAATCAAGTTTGCATCATATATTCAAAATTTTTATTAGAATCGATAAATTGGTCTTTGCCATTAACTTTATAAAAATAACTTCATGTAAATGTTGCCCGCGGCTCCGGTTCAAATGGTCCATTCGTAAGGTCTAATTTTGCACCACTTTTTCAAACATTTCGGCCTGTATTCCATGAATAACACTTGTTATGTTATACTCTAAGGCTACAATCGTGTTTGGATTGTCCACACAGACCAACGACTTCACATAACCCCACAAGAAATAGTCAAGAGGCGTCAAATCTTGGCGGCCAACTCACAGGGCCATTTCGGGAGATAAACTGCTCACCAAATTCATCCTTCAATATGTCCATTGTTTCACGAGCTGTGTGGCATGTGGCACCGTCTTGTTGAAACCACATATTAACCAAGTCCAACTCAGCCAATTGGGGCAAACAAAAAGTCGCGTATCATGGCTCGATATCGTTCGCAGTTGACGGTAACGTTTCTTCCACGGTCGTCTTTGAAGAAAAATGGACTGATGATGCCACCAGCCCATAAACCACACCAAACTGTCGTTTTTTCGGGATGCATCGGTAACTCTTGTACGCATAAAGCATGTGGCTGTTCTTCACGTTCTTAACAATAAATTTCGTCGTATTTATCAAAAATAAAAAATTGGCAATCTAGCACGTCATACAGAAATCTTATTAATAAACATAAAAGATTCATTCATTTTCAAGGCGTATTCAACTACAGCTGGTGTCGGAAATACAACATTCGTCGCAACAGACTCCAAGTCTCAATGCTTATCACTAGTTCCTTAACTTTTCGCTCATTATTCGAAATCCAAGTCTTCCACCGCTTTCCGGCTCGCTCGACCAGTCGTTCACTAATTCACTAACAAGACTTCACCACCAACGCATAAATTCCACTTCACTAATCACCAACCTCGGAACTTCGGAACCTCAACCTTTCATCCAATTTCAATATCAATGTGTTCTCACTTTATCCACAACCTTCCACATCTCGGTCTCTCAACCTTTCACTCTTTATAAAATCTTGGTCCTCGCCGGTTCGGGATGCAACAACCGAAAAAACCATTTACTTATCAAATTCTAAGACCTCAACACTTAACTCTCTCTCTCATTACTAGTGCACCAACCTTTCGCTTATTAACCAAAATCCAGGGGACTTATTCTGGCAGTCTTGATCGAATATTTTTTCGATTTGAAAGATATTTGGATTCTAATTCTTTTAGTAAATACTGAACGTGTTATTAAAAACTAATTTCAATTCGTTCAGTATCGACTAAAATAATTAGAAATAAAATTGTTTGCGAATCAAAAGAGTACTCGATCACTGATAGAAAACTGCATTTTCATATTGATGATGCCATAACATCAGAATTGTGACATCAATGTTACTACAAATGGCATCAATGATGCAAAAAGTAACATCAATCCAATGACTAACGTCTTCGTACAATTTTATCATTTTTTGCGTGTCATCTATTTTATGACTATAGTGACATCAATTCGATGTCACATTTTGTATATTATTAACATTATTTTCATGATTACAATGTATTATAAGAAGCAAAAATTCCTATATTCTATTTTTTTAAAAGATTTAGTTAAACACATCATATTTTTAAAGTAGAATGATTACGAAAACCATATGGGGCATGGTGCTGGTGTCTTATAATTGAGAGTTCTGCTGTAAACAAAGGTCGTAATTCAACAAACGTGAAACAAACATATGTAACGAGTAAGTAAATAATAATGACTTAATGACAAACTGTCATTAAATTGATGCTAAGGTGTCCTTTCTCCGATTTTACAGCGTCATCGCACTGAGGACATGTTCGTCATTTCTGTGATGTCGATGTGTCATCCCATTGATGACATAATTTCATTTTGACCCTAATGACGCTTTGGCCAAGTTATGTTAAGGTCGACATCACAATGATGAAAAGTGTCATGGGGTCAAAAACGAAGACACTTGTCATAGTACTGATGTCAAAATACATCAGCGTTATGACGCCTTTTCTATCAGTGTAGGGAATTTAACGTCTTATAAGTTTCTCGAACTATTAATCTATAATATGAACTTTCTTAGTTTAGAGATTTTTGTTCTAATTATTATCAAACTTATCAAACTTCAACTAAAATAATTAAGGTCCCGCTTACAAACCTTCTTTCTGGTAAGCAATAAACTTTCCACAAAGTTGTCCTTCTCACACTTCTTGCAAAAAAAAATTACAAAACCTATTAGTATTAAAATATTTTACATTATTAAGTTTAGATAAATTTTTGAATTATTATTTAATAATTTACTTTTTAAAGTGAAAGTATAGTTCCCAATTAAACTAAAATCGATAAAAAATCTCAATAATAATTCCATATAACACCAGACAGACAGACAGACGTGATTTATAACCAAATAATTTATTTCATTATTTTCTCTGCATAAACTTCAAAATTGTCTTCTCTCCTATTTCTACGTTAAAAACAGGAGTCTATTTATCATGTGATTTAACTAGCCACTTAAGCACTTATCCCATTCATTCATCCATCCATCGATCTATTCAATCTGTCGTATTTGGTAAATCTGTTAATAGACTTAAACTACTCCTTTAAGCAATTTTAACACATGTTAGGAAAAAAAAAACAAATTTTAAAACATAAACATAAACACAACTAACTTTAAAACACACTCTTACACTTTATTGAATCTTGTACTCCGTCATACTTCCTAAATCAACAACTTGACTTTACTGACCGTAAAAAAAAATTGCATGAGGGAAAAAACCGCAGACGCATTATTGAAACATTTAACTAGAGATTTGTGCATTTTGCTTTAATGAAAATTTAATTGCATTTCTGCGTCTATTACGCATAATGCTGGTTTGGTTAGTCCCTGGCTCTGTTTTTTTTTTTTGTGATTCAGCATTTTCACAGTATTTCACTACCTGCACGGCGGACATACCAATGTTGCGTTAAGAGTTTTAGGAAAATCTTGTTGGTTGTCAAAAACTGCAGACTAAGTGAATAAGTTGCAATTAAAGGCTGGTATGACCAATCTTTGGTAACTTTTCTCTTCAGGAATTTTCAAAATACATAATTTTTTTTAAACTTTTTATACAGTTATCAAAAAGATAATCGTATCGTCCGCGATAAATGTGTCAGCAGGCCAGTAAGTATTAAAACTGCCGTTAGTCAAGACTGTGTTCCATCCCCCTTATAATGAATCGTACTTCAGCAATAGGAAATGGAATTACTTGGGGACTCAGCAGTCGAATAGAAGACCTGGATTACGCAGCCGACTTCTGTCTCCTTCCGCATAGGTAAGATGAAATGCAGTCAAAACTTAGGCCCTATTTATATAAAACGCAACACCAAACAATTACATTGAAAGCAAAAACAAAGTCATAAATATTTTGTAATTTTGTTGTTGCTTTCTACAGAAATTAATGTACCGTTTTAGAATTTTCATTCTTTGGCGTTGCGTTGCGTTTTACATAATAGGGCCTTAATTCATTACAGACGGAAGCAGTCGTGGAAGGTCTAAAAAAAACATTGGCAAATCGAAGGTTATGCGACTCAGCACCTCAATCACCACTGCTATTTACATCGGAAAGCAAGTGCTTGAAGATATCTATAGGTTAAGTTGCACAGTTAGCTCTTTGTGTAGGCATCGAAAACTTTGTTGTGCACTCTGGGACAGATAACATTGTAAAACTCTACACGGTTGCATTGTAACTAGAACGCATTTAAAACAGCGAGTTATTTACGTGCCAACTAAATCATGGCGAAAAGCGTTTTCTATCTGGTAAAATTCGCTTGCTCATACAAAATGTTTGAAGTTAACCCAAATAGCACGGCGTCAACGCTTTGCAATTGGAAAATCCGATTTTGACAGCGTGTTAAGAAGTGAAGTCGGCTGCTATTGTAGCTTTTTTGGTCAATCTAGCGGTTTTCTCCATTTTTATTTATATTTTGTGTGTCTTATTAACTAAGATAAGTTCACATTACTATTAACGACACAACGCTGAAGCTCATTGCAACGTTAAAGCTTGGCGTAAGAAAATCTTACGTCCTGCGAGCTTATTCAGGTTGGTCTGTTACTTTGCAGCTGCCGTTTTGAAACTCACCCGTCATGTTATATCTCTGTTAGCTTGTGTTAACATCATCAGGCGGTTCGGATACAAATAAACAGAGTAGCACTAAATCTGGTAACCTGACTTTCGGACGATTCAATGCCATATGGCGCTCTTCACACATCTCAATCTTAACTGGAAATCTTTAAGGCATGTGTGAATTCGACTCTTTTATATGGATGTGAGGCATAGAACGGTGCTACAAAAGACATAAGCCTTGTCTAAACCTGCTTAACTGATGTTTCCGAAGAATCACAAACATTTTTTGGCCAATAACCATCTTTGGTGAAAGCTACGACAAAGAACAACCGAAATCCTTATTAAAAATGAAATGATAGGAAGAAGCTGGAGATGAATTGAACACATGTTTAGAAAACTAGACAACGATGTTACCAAAACTGCCATTAAGTGGAACCCCAATGGAAGTCGTAGGCAAGGCAGACAAGGAGGCTATCATCCGCAAAACTACGAGTTGAATTGAATGAATTAACCAGTTGCATCGGATAAATCTAAGTAAAAGAAATCTTTAATTTTCATTTAATCCTTACATAGAAAAAAAATTTTGTTAAAAATAAAATTTTAGGTCAACACACTTTTTATTTGATTCAATGAAAAAATTTTATCAAAATGACACTTTGCAAAATAGCACTCAATAAAACATATTTGGTAATGAAATTATAAAATTTTTCTTCATATTCAATAAAAAAAAGTAAATATTTGAATCAAAGTAGACAGTATTTTTACAACTCTTGTCCATTTTTAAATAGCTTATTTTTAAATAGCTCATAATTCTCATTCGCTTTACAGTTTTATTTGGATAATATTTTTAGTTTTTCCAACGTCTTTGGAAAGTGTTTCCTGATGAGCTGGTCTAAGCAACCAGCGAAATGCGCATAGAAACTAGCTTATCTCCCCACAATAAATTTTAGTGTATTTATCAAAGAATAAAAATTGGGAATTTAGCACATCAGCATTAATAAATAAATAAATAAAGATTCGATAAACTTTTTAATCCAAATTTTTAATATTTTTTTAATTAGGCTTAAGTTCATTAAATTCAATTTTCATTAAATTATTTTTATGAAGAAAGGAATTTTACAACATGAAAATTAATTAAAATTGTTATTGATAATCTTTCATTCTTGACCGTGGCCGGGGCTCGAACCGCGGCCGGCAGGTTACCATGACATGTTTCGAGCGCAACCACTCGATCTCCTCAGATGGATTTGCCGTTTTACACTCGCAGCCATCGACTAAACATTTTGTTTGATTTATTCAACATTTCCAACAATTTATTTTAACAAATTATTTTGGGCAATAACTTTTATTATTGACTCAATAAACTTGGCAGTTGACTAAAAATTTCAAGCACCTACAAACTTTTTTATCAATACCGCAAAAATCGCCATCGTAAAAAATTAAAATTTTTTTTAAACCAAATATGCGATTTTCGTATGCAAATATGAAAATTATTTTTTTCTGTGTATATGATCAATCCCAAAACATGCTAAATCGTAAAAATGAGTTTTGCAGGAGAATCTCTTAAAGTTTACGGGTGATACAACAGTCAGTTGTATGCTAAGTTAAATTTTTGTGCATAAGTTAAGCCGGCGATCAACACCAAAATTTGACAGAATTTATGTTGGAACAATACTCAATTCAAAAACGTAAAAAAAATTAAAAGTCGACTTAGCATGTCTTGGAATTAAGCTGTCGATGCATAAAGCTTTCACAAAAATTACCGAATTTTGATTAAAATTTTATAACATGAATTAATTTTTCCATTTAAAGTTCCCAAACGCACCCAGTAGCTCGTTTCTGTATTTCTCGCATCGTAAAATTTCTTACAAGAAGTGTGAAACAAAAAATTCCATCGTTTCTCGATTTATGAGATAAAAGTGTTTCTGTATTTGAATGCGAAAACAGACACAACAAATTCTGTTTATACTGGAATATTTCCAGTAATTAAGTGTCAAATAAAAGCGAAACGTCAACAAAAGAAATAAATATAATAAAAACAGGGCTGCCAGATTTGACGAGTTATCGTCATTTCGACGATTTTTTGTTCCGATATTAACAAAGTGACGTTTTGATGATTTTTTCTAAAAAAGTGACGAAAGCAAAAACAAAATCAAAAATATTTTATAATTTTGTTGTTACTTTCTATAGAAATTCATCTTGAATTTTTAAATTTCAAACACTTCTATTTTGTGGCGTTGAAAGTTGAAAAAAAAAAATAATAATATGAATGTCTGTAGAAAGCAACAACAAATTTATAAAATATTTTTGATTTTATTTTTGCTTTTAATGAAATTGTTGGCGTTGCGTTTTACACTATAAGCCCCTTATGCCCGTAATTTCTACAAATAGGTATCTAGCTCTGTATAATGTGTATAATTTCGAGGGAAAGTAATGGACCGACCTGGCTTATTTTGAACATTTAATACTTCTTATATACATATACAAAATATGATTGATATTTGATATTCTTATCTTATACATATGTACACTTTTGTGCCAAAACCATTATTCCTTTTTCAAAATGGATAGCTTCTTTCACTCGTTATTAAGTAGCTTTCTTCCATAAGAACTTCGATAACTACTTTTTTCTGGATGTATTAAGATACATAAATGACTTACTTTTGAATTTGCTCTTTTTGGCACAACCCTTGTAAAATTCATTAGTTCAGTAGAATTGTATGTAGTGCTTTTATGTGTTTCTGATTACTTAACATACTATTTTGTAGGCGAAGATTTTACTGGGTCTTTAACCCGTTTATTTATGAACCGATTTTTTTAATTTTAACTACAAAGAAAAAGACTATAGGAATAGGTAAATTAAAGATTTATATCTCAAATATTAAATAATAATTATTAAATACCCATGAACTTTAACTACACTCACAATATTATTACAGTAACGGACTGTAGTTTATTTAAGAAATATTCCGTTCAGTCATTTTTAAATAAATAAACA
Organism: Pollenia griseotomentosa; assembly: GCA_963931875.1. Lineage (NCBI taxonomy): Eukaryota > Metazoa > Arthropoda > Insecta > Diptera > Polleniidae > Pollenia > Pollenia griseotomentosa. Next base: position 29,644,746 of record OZ007560.1, read on the forward strand.
TTTAAAATTCCAAGCAAATTTCTTTTTAACTGATTCTAACAGTTATTCAAAAAACTAAGTGCATATTAATACGGATTTTCAGTTGCAGTTAATATTGTCCGTTGATTGAGTTAAATTCTTCTTTATGTTAAAGTAAATAAAAATGTAATTTAAAGCAACGAAAACTTCATTTAATTTTTACTGTCAAAAATTCAACCGCGAATTCCGTAAAAACAAATCAATATTCAGTTATCTTATATAAATTAATTGTCAAAAAATTAACTACATATTCCGTAAAAACAAATAAATATGCAGTTATTTTATAAAATTTTACTGTCAAAAATTCAACACCATATTCAGTAAAAACAATTAAATATTCAGTTATTTTATATAATTTTACTACCAAAAATTAATTTTTACTTATCTATAAAAAATGAATTGCTTGTTTTGTGTAAGCAATTCCCATTTTCTATTTGTTAAAAAAATTTAACAAATAGAAACTGGGAATTATTTCCTTCCGAAGGTTACTTTATATTATATTCAACATTTTTCATTTTTTTCGAATTTATTCTATGAGCTAAATTTCAGTTATGTATTTTATAAAGCTTTTTTGTAATAGTTCTATTCCTTCAATTTTTCAGAAATGACTTTATACACTACCAGACTATTATATTGTATTGAAGGAATAGAACTATTACAAAAAAGCTTTATAAAATACATAACTGAAATTTAGCTCATAGAATAAATTCGAAAAAAATGAAAAATGTTGAATATAATATAAAGTAACCTTCGGAAGGAAATAATTCCCAGTTTCTATTTGTTAAAATAGTTGAGTTAAATACATTCAATTTATAAAGTAACACTATCCAGTGAGACATAAAGAATGCTGACGAAGGCCGTAGCGGGCCAGAAAATGCATTACATTCTGCTGGTGTCTAATAATTGTAAATTTTTCTGTACATAAAATATACCTCATTGCTTTCCAAAGGAAAGCTAAGGTAAAATGTACCAAGAAAATACAATATAATAGTCTGGTAGTGTATAAAGTCATTTCTGAAAAATTGAAGGAATAGAACTATTACAAAAAAGCTTTATAAAATACATAACTGAAATTTAGCTCATAGAATAAATTCGAAAAAAATGAAAAATGTTGAATATAATATAAAGTAACCTTCGGAAGGAAATAATTCCCAGTTTCTATTTGTTAAAATAGTTGAGTTAAATACATTCAATTTATAAAGTAACACTATCCAGTGAGACATAAAGAATGCTGACGAAGGCCGTAGCGGGCCAGAAAATGCATTACATTCTGCTGGTGTCTAATAATTGTAAATTTTTCTGTACATAAAATATACCTCATTGCTTTCCAAAGGAAAGCTAAGGTAAAATGTACCAAGAAAATACAATATAATAGTCTGGTAGTGTATAAAGTCATTTCTGAAAAATTGAAGGAATAGAACTATTACAAAAAAGCTTTATAAAATACATAACTGAAATTTAGCTCATAGAATAAATTCGAAAAAAATGAAAAATGTTGAATATAATATAAAGTAACCTTCGGAAGGAAATAATTCCCAGTTTCTATTTGTTAAAATAGTTGAGTTAAATACATTCAATTTATAAAGTAACACTATCCAGTGAGACATAAAGAATGCTGACGAAGGCCGTAGCGGGCCAGAAAATGCATTACATTCTGCTGGTGTCTAATAATTGTAAATTTTTCTGTACATAAAATATACCTCATTGCTTTCCAAAGGAAAGCTAAGGTAAAATGTACCAAGAAAATACAATATAATAGTCTGGTAGTGTATAAAGTCATTTCTGAAAAATTGAAGGAATAGAACTATTACAAAAAAGCTTTATAAAATACATAACTGAGATTTAGCTCATAGAATAAATTCGAAAAAAATGAAAAATGTTGAATATAATATAAAGTAACCTTCGGAAGGAAATAATTCCCAGTTTCTATTTGTTAAAATAGTTGAGTTAAATACATTCAATTTATAAAGTAACACTATCCAGTGAGACATAAAGAATGCTGACGAAGGCCGTAGCGGGCCAGAAAATGCATTACATTCTGCTGGTGTCTAATAATTGTAAATTTTTCTGTACATAAAATATACCTCATTGCTTTCCAAAGGAAAGCTAAGGTAAAATGTACCAAGAAAATACAATATAATAGTCTGGTAGTGTATAAAGTCATTTCTGAAAAATTGAAGGAATAGAACTATTACAAAAAAGCTTTATAAAATACATAACTGAAATTTAGCTCATAGAATAAATTCGAAAAAAATGAAAAATGTTGAATATAATATAAAGTAACCTTCGGAAGGAAATAATTCCCAGTTTCTATTTGTTAAAATAGTTGAGTTAAATACATTCAATTTATAAAGTAACACTATCCAGTGAGACATAAAGAATGCTGACGAAGGCCGTAGCGGGCCAGAAAATGCATTACATTCTGCTGGTGTCTAATAATTGTAAATTTTTCTGTACATAAAATATACCTCATTGCTTTCCAAAGGAAAGCTAAGGTAAAATGTACCAAGAAAATACAATATAATAGTCTGGTAGTGTATAAAGTCATTTCTGAAAAATTGAAGGAATAGAACTATTACAAAAAAGCTTTATAAAATACATAACTGAAATTTAGCTCATAGAATAAATTCGAAAAAAATGAAAAATGTTGAATAAAAAAATTTAGTTAAATACATCAAATCGGTCCATATCGGTCATGCTGCTGGTGTCTTATAATTGAGAGTTCTTCTGTAAACAACGTGGTCAGTACAACAAAAGTAAAACAAACGTGTGTAACTGGGTAAGTAAATAAAAATATTTTCCCTCTCTCGCTTATAAGAAAAACAAGCGGACAGGTGTCTGTCTGGTATTTTTTAGAAATTCGGCTCTTTTGTGGAGTAAACGAAAATTTAATAAAATAACTGAATATTTAATTGTTTTTACTAAATTTGGGGTCAATTTTTTGACAGTAAAATTTTAATAAATAACTGAATATTTAATCGTTTTTACTGAATATGGTGTTGAATTTTTGACAGTAAAATTTTACAAAATAACTGAATATTTTTTTGATTTTACGGAATATGGTGTGGAATTTTTGACAGAAAAATTAAATGAACTTTTTGTTAAAAATAAATGAAAAATAGGTAGACCGGTTTTTAAATGAACTTTCATTTATTTTATATTACAATTTCAGTTAATTTTGCGTACAGAATATTGTGAGTGTATGTTTTTGTTTGATTATTTTTTAATAAAAGTCGAAACAAATTTGTTTAAAATTGATTTTTAATTGCACGATTTTTAAAACAAAAAAGACGATCTTTTTTATTTTTTTCTCAGGAAATTGACGATTTTGACACAAATTTATCTGGCAGCACTGATTAAAACCAAAACAAGAAAAGGCTAACAAAAATTTAAACTAACAAAATATAACAATTGTTTTTTGTTTATTTTCATCATATAAATTATGCATTTATCATTTATATTCCTTCTATTTTTTTATTTATTGAAAAAAATAGTATAAAAACATATTTTAAATTCAAAATATCTACATTTTGTTTTTCTCGCCACCAATTTCAAATGTGACTTATTTTGACAGTTCTTGAAAAAAACTTTTCGCAAAATATTGTTATAGAAACACTTTTTCTCGCATCCTTCCAATAATTGCTGGAAAATTATTTAAATGACAGATAATTCTCGCAAAAAAAAGATACAGAAACACTTGTGTGAGAAAAACCATTTTTTGTTTCATTTTTCACTGTTTCTGTCCCGATTCACTGGTTTCAGTCGGAAAATTTTATGATGCGAGAAATACAGAAACGGGCTACAGCTCTGCATTTTATTGCCAATTTGTCTTGAAATATTTTGTCAGTTTTTTGTAGAGGCAATCAAAATACTTATCGGCAGTTTTGGTAGCACAAGTGCGCGTGTTCCCTCCAGACTTGTGAGGTCTCATGGGAATGTTTAATGGGTAGCTTGGATTTGAAAATTTAAAATTAAATAAATTTTTTTTTTTTTTTTATCAAATATGTAGCATAGAAAAATTTTTCAAAATGAAATGAAAATTTTCTCATTAATAAAAAGTTTTCTTTGGAGTAACGTTCATAATTTTTTTAGACAAATAATTTTATTTTTTTTTTGGGAAAAAAAAAAAAACACACGCACATAATTAGTGGATTTGCTAGCAGTTTATTTAAGAGGTAAGCTTTATATCTTGGTTTAAGTGGTATATATATATACAGTTTAGGTTTAATTACAAGTGCGCATTCCTTTTAGTTTGTTACCATTCCCTTATCGATATTATTTAGCACAAGGAGGTGGCATCCTTAAGTTGATAAATAGCGAGTATACGTACACCTAACTTAACATCCCCAAGAACCACCTAAAGCTTAAGTTAATATTTGGTGGATATAATATAAAACTGGGAGGACGTATATTTTCCTTGGAAAGGTCAATAATACGTCCTAGCAAATTTATACACACCATATATGGTAATGCTCCAGAGTAAGAAGAAAACGAAGAAGGAAAAAGGAAAAAAAATAAATGGTTGTAAATATACATATGTTATTTTGTTCTTAAATAATTATAAACTTAAATTTTGTTGTTAATAGTTTTTCTTGTTTTTTTTTATCTTGTTTAGTCAAACGTAAATTAATTCAAAGCACATTAGCACATCACCTTATTTTTTAATTGTAAAAAAATTATATAAAATGAGAAAAGAATATTAACTTCAAAAATTACTTCAATACATCTCACCTATGGACATCAGGCCTGCTGTTTCATCGTAATGTACTTTGGTGAGTTTAATTCAAAACTTTTCTTAAATAATATGATTACTATTCTCATTTTACAATTGACATAAAAAAATAACAACTCAACACATTTAAGTAATTTTTATTGTTGTTTCATATACTACATATATATTTCAAAATAATAAGATTTTGAGGTTGTTAACATAAAATTTTAAAAATTATTTTAATTTACATGATATTTTAAATTATTAATTTACTTGCTTACATTATTTTTTTTTTTTAAATTAATTAAATTCCTAAACATAAAATAAAACTAAACAAGACAATGTTAAATATTAATTTACTATGTGTATTAAATAAATAAAACAGCAAAACTTCTAATTGAAATGTATAACTAAATAACATATTTTTTCATATTTCACGAAAGATTTAAAAGAACAGTTAGTACAATAATGATGGGCTATCCTATAAATTTGTAGGCAGGGATAGCAAAGGAAGGGCGGGTATTTTGAGCCATAAGGGCTAATGTCATCAAGTCCATTTTATTTTTTTTACTTCACGAGTTTTATTTTAATTTTTGCTTAATATTTATTTTTGGTTATAGTATCAGTTTTCTTATTTTTATTTTTTTAAAAGCTACCTTAACTTTAAATTTATTGTAACGTCAATTCTATTAAAGGAAGACAAGATCACCACCCCATTTTCTCTGAGCACAGTCGGTATAAAGGTAGCTAATGGTTTTCCTACAATAGAATGTCTCGTCGTTCGTTACATACATAATTTAAATGGCGCCCAACGTGGGGCCTCAGCGATTAGTTTATGGCTTAGTCATAATTGCAAACAACTTTTAACACCTAGCTGAAGCTTCACAAATTTAAATGTGTTATTGATACTATTTAACTATAATTTTTCTTTTAACCCCGATCTCATATTTTATGGACTTTTTAAAAAATGTTATATATGACGTTTTATTAAACCAGAGTATTTGATCTATGTCAATTTTGTGTTAGAAGTTATGTTGGAGATTTATGTTGTTGATACTTTGTTAATAACTTACTCGCAAAATTCTAATACATCGGTTTCATTTTTTTTTTTTAATCAGTTTTTATGTGATGGAGATTTTACATTTATTTATTTGCATTTATATATTGAATGATAACTCTCACATATAGCTTGTTTTATTTTGTTTTATTGCTAAAATTTCGAATTTGAATTTATTCATACATTTAATTGTATGAATTAACTTATTGATATTTTAATGCAACTCATTTCGTTTCTTTTTGTTTATATATAGTTTTGTTTTCGTGAAGTAAAGATTTTTATTTTTTTTATATGTAGGTTTTATATCAATGTACTGGCTGTTATTTTAGATTGAGTAGTGAAATATTTTGAATACTTGCGTTAATTAAGAAAATTATTAATATATAGTTCTACCATGCCTTTAACACGGAGTCGTGAAAATTTATTAAATATAGATCAACCAACAAATGTTAGTTTTACTGTTGATTTAGGGTCTGGGGATGGTATACAGACAAGATCACAAACAGGAGCCATTTCTAAGAATAGGTCACAGGATAGTAATAATGATAAGAGAACTAGGCAATTGATCGCTGAATCATTGACAAGTTTTCGGGAAGAAATAACGACTGTCATTTCTGATCAATTGCGTACGATGTTGCAAGATATTAATATTTCAAATAATATGAATACTAGTCGGTCTAATGAACGTGTTGTTACTCCTCCTAGGGTAAATTCTAATAATCCAATTGAACCACTGTATGCAGAAAAGGTTCTTAATATTATTAGAAATTGGAGAATAAAGTTTACTGGACACAACGACCCAATTTCAATTGATGAATTTGTTTATCGAATTAATGTTTTAACTTCGAATACGTTAAGAGGTGATTTTACCTTATTATGTAAACACGCTTACATATTATTTGATGGAAAGGCATTAGAATGGTTTTGGCGTTACCATAGATCAGATAATAATTTGGACTGGGTATCATTAACTCATGCCTTGCGCAGACAATATAAGTCCGAATATAGCGATTATGATATTTTAGATGACATTCGCAAGCGAAGGCAGAAACCTCACGAGAATTTTGATGAATTTTATGAGATAATATCAACAATGACGGACAAATTAAAGGACCCAATTTCAGATACTGATTTAGTTGAAACTATAATGCGAAATTTAAAATTGGAAATTCGACATGAATTATTGCATTTACATATTACAAGTATTTCTGATCTTCGTCGCGAGGTTCGTAAACACGAGATGTTTTTGAAGGACGCACAGAATTTGGATCTACGAAAGGCGACTAAGGGTAGAATAACGGAACTTGTAGCTCAAGAAACCCTGGACAATACGGGGGAAAATTTAGATGATGACATTTGTGGAGTCCATACTATTCCAAACTGCTGGAATTGTGATAAATCTGGTCACACGTATACTGATTGTATGGAGGTTAGACGTGTGTTTTGTTATGGTTGTGGCCTGAAGGACACATATAAACCTACTTGCCCAAGATGTAAACATAGATCTCAGGGAAACGGATATCAGGATGTCCGTCGGAAGTAGATCGGGCATCCGGCGATTCCCAAATAAACGATGAAGACAAAATTAAATTATTACATCCCTTGCAACGACCATATCATGTTCGCTTGGCAAACTACCATAAGGTACGTGACAGAATATTTGGCGAAAATTTAAAAGTTGGAAGATCTTCAAAGAGAATTCAAAATTATTATAAAAAATTAAAATCATTTAAAAAGTATATTGTATCATCCATTATTTTAAAAGAGTCTGACAGTAGACCTTATCTTAATTTAATTATTAATAGTGTGAGATATTTCGCTTTATTGGACAGTGGTGCTAATAAAAGTGTCATTGGGGGAACATTGGCGACGGATGTGCAGAATATGACTGATTTTAGGAAAATTGTGGCGAATGTACGGACAGCGGACGGACAAAGACAGAAAGTAATAGGGACAGTGACGCTCAACATAACGTTTCAGGGAATATCTAAGTGGTTTGAATTTTTAGTGGTACCTAGCATTCAGCAAAACTTGATTTGTGGATATGATTTCTGGATTGCGTATGGTCTTAAAATTTCGATGCCTGAAATCGGTGTGTTAGGGTGTGATGAGGTAACAAATCCAGACAAGATTGTACTTTCACATGAACAGGAAGGTAGGCTTACGAAGGTTATCGCGATGTTCCCAAATTCTGAAGTGGAGGGTTTAGGCTGTACTAATCTGTTGGAACACTTTATTGATACAGAGAACGCAAGGCCAATTAAACAGCGTTATTACCCTATTTCACCAGCAGTTGAAAAACAATTATGTCAGGAGATAGATCGAATGATATCTTTAGGGGTGATAGAGCAGGCGCCGAATTCACCGTGGTCATCCCCAACCGTAGTTGTAGTGAAACCAGGCAAGATTAGAATGTGTGTAGACTGTCGGAAACTAAATTCAGTGACCATAAAAGACGCGTACCCTATACCAAACATTGACGGAATTATTTCAAGGCTTCCTCCAGTTTTTTATATTTCAAAAATAGATTTAAAGGACGCTTTTTGGCAAATAAAATTGGAGGAATCCTCAAAACCTAAGACAGCATTCACAGTTCCTAATCGGCCCTTGTATCAATTTACAAGAATGCCGTGAAATATGAAAAAATATGTTATTTAGTTATACATTTCAATTAGAAGTTTTGCTGTTTTATTTATTTAATACACATAGTAAATTAATATTTAACATTGTCTTGTTTAGTTTTATTTTATGTTTAGGAATTTAATTAATTTAAAAAAAAAAAATAATGTAAGCAAGTAAATTAATAATTTAAAATATCATGTAAATTAAAATAATTTTTAAAATTTTATGTTAACAACCTCAAAATCTTATTATTTTGAAATATATATGTAGTATATGAAACAACAATAAAAATTACTTAAATGTGTTGAGTTGTTATTTTTTTATGTCAATTGTAAAATGAGAATAGTAATCATATTATTTAAGAAAAGTTTTGAATTAAACTCACCAAAGTACATTACGATGAAACAGCAGGCCTGATGTCCATAGGTGAGATGTATTGAAGTAATTTTTGAAGTTAATATTCTTTTCTCATTTTATATAATTTTTTTACAATTAAAAAATAAGGTGATGTGCTAATGTGCTTTGAATTAATTTACGTTTGACTAAACAAGATAAAAAAAAACAAGAAAAACTATTAACAACAAAATTTAAGTTTATAATTATTTAAGAACAAAATAACATATGTATATTTACAACCATTTATTTTTTTTCCTTTTTCCTTCTTCGTTTTCTTCTTACTCTGGAGCATTACCATATATGGTGTGTATAAATTTGCTAGGACGTATTATTGACCTTTCCAAGGAAAATATACGTCCTCCCAGTTTTATATTATATCCACCAAATATTAACTTAAGCTTTAGGTGGTTCTTGGGGATGTTAAGTTAGGTGTACGTATACTCGCTATTTATCAACTTAAGGATGCCACCTCCTTGTGCTAAATAATATCGATAAGGGAATGGTAACAAACTAAAAGGAATGCGCACTTGTAATTAAACCTAAACTGTATATATATATACCACTTAAACCAAGATATAAAGCTTACCTCTTAAATAAACTGCTAGCAAATCCACTAATTATGTGCGTGTGTTTTTTTTTTTTTCCCAAAAAAAAAATAAAATTATTTGTCTAAAAAAATTATGAACGTTACTCCAAAGAAAACTTTTTATTAATGAGAAAATTTTCATTTCATTTTGAAAAATTTTCCTATGCTACATATTTGATAAAAAAAAAAAAAAAAATTTATTTAATTTTAAATTTTCAAATCCAAGCTACCCATTAAACATTCCCATGAGACCTCACAAAACTGATACTGCTTCAAAGGATCAATACAGAAGAACAGGATCAGAAAAAGGTCGACTATTATGTCTAAAGCCAAATATCCTTTGAGTGATAAATTCCAACGGTACCATTAACTAAATCCTTCAATTCATAATTAACGTTACCGATTTTCCGCACTACTATAGCCCTTATTCCAACTGGTGCCAATTTTGAATTAAAGTTATCAATTTTCGAACTTAGAGTAAAATTGCGTCTAATAACTTCTTGTCCCTCTGTAAAATTTTTGGTCCTCGACCTCAAGTTATAAATCCGTTGATTTTTGTCATATGCTTTCTTAATCAAATCCCTAATGTCCTCTCGCAAAAGTGTAAATCCATCCTGTCTCTCAATGTGAATGTCAGAATCAGCCAAGATATTCAATTTCTCTAAAAGTTTATAGTCAAGTCCATGAGTTACCATCGTCTGTCCGAATACAACCTGGTACGGGGTTTTCCCAATCGCTTGGTGTATGCTGTTTCTTAAAGAACAGTTAATACTCGGAATGTATTTGTCCCATTCTCGTTGATCTCTTCGTACATACGATCGCAATGCTTCATTTATAGAACGGTTAACCCGTTCGCTAGCATTCGCTTGTGGACTATAAACTGCCGTGAAAATATGTTGGGTCCCATATTTACTCAAGAATCCTTTAAACTCTTTACATTTGAATTGTGTACCATTATCAGTTACTATTGTCTCGGGCACTCCGTAACAGTTAAATATTTCCGTTTCCAAGTATTGTATTATTAATTTAGAAGTAAATTTTTTTAAAACTTTCATAAATGTAAATTTAGAAAAGTGATCCAAAATTATTAGTATGCCAATATTACCGTCACTTGTCCGAGGAAAGGGTCCAATAAGATCCACATATAATCTTTGAAAAGGTCTGTCCGAATTAACCATTTGTCCCATAGGAGGCCGTAAAATTGTTGTTGGTGTTTTTGAAGTTTTACATAACTTACAATTTCCAATATATTCACGTACGTCAGTCACCAGTCTTGGCCAATAAAAGTACCGTCTTATCCGCTCTACAGTTTTCGCTATTCCGCAATGTGATGAATGCGGAACATCATGAGCAGCGTATAAAACATTATGTCTTAATCCAAAAGGTACCACCAATTTCCAACTGTCCGATTCGTCCGCCTGTCCGTTAGAAAATTCTGTCCGTTTGTAAACGTACCCATCAATGACCTTAAAATCCGGAATGTCAGCCGATATAGAATCCCTTAACTGTGAGTACTCTTTACTCTTAAACTCCTCAGAATTCAAATCGATAGAAGGTAACCGTTCTATTTCCAAGGTATCCACACATAACTCGCCCTCATAAGCTCTTGAAAGAACATCAGGAACGATGTTGTCCTTTCCTCTACGATGTTCAATTTTAAAATTAAAACTCTGCAATTTAAGAGACCATCTCGCTAATCTGCCAGTCAAATCTCTTTGGCTCATAAGCCATTTAAGGCTTGCATGGTCCGTTACTACCCTAAAATCCTGTCCTTCTATATACGATCTGAATTTCTTAATGGCCATAACAACCGCTAAACATTCCAACTCGGAAATTGTATAATTTCGTTGGGCCTTATTTAGTTTGCAAGACATATACGCTATTGGTTTCTCTACACCATTTTCATCTTCCTGTGCCAAAACAGCACCAACGCCACATGTACTAGCGTCGCATTGCAAAATAAAAGATTTCGAATAGTCCGGATGAATGAGTAATGGTGCTGTAGTCAGTTTTGTTTTCAATTCATCAAAAGCCTTCTGTGCCAAGTCATTCCAAACAAATGTTTTCTTTTTGGTCAATAGTTCAGTTAGTCGATACGTCAATGTTGAATAGTCTCGTATGAATCTTCTGTACCAGCCAGTCATTCCAAGGAATCGCCTCAAATGTCTGATGGACTTTGGCTGTGGGAAATCACTTATTGCATTTATTTTATCCTTATCTGCCTGTAGTGTGCCATTTCCTACAACATATCCTAAGTATTTAACCTTATTCAATGCAAAACTGCTTTTCGTAATATTTATGGTTAATCCGGCCATTCTTAACCTACACGCAACCTCCGCAAGATGTTTCAAATGTTCCTCAAAATTTTTAGACATGATTAACAAGTCATCCAAATATACAAAAACATTAGTCTTCAAGTTAAACGGAATAACCATGTCCATCAGTCTGCACAACGTTTGCGGTGCGTTACAGACTTCATTCAGTTTTTGCGCAAATTGTTAAATAATATTTTATTACATTTCATCTGATATTCGATTTTCTTTTTAACGCATTTTTTTACTCTTCGTTTGTTTGTTTTTGTTTTGTTTGCAATAAATAAAGTTTAAAGTTTAAAGCAAAAAACTCCAAAATAAAATGTCGTGTATTCAAGTATAAATAAATGTTTAATTGCTGATGTGAACATGAAATAAATTATGTTGTTGTTTAATTTGATTATGGCCATTTTTTTCACCAACGCAAGAAAATAGAGGAAACTTTGACGTTACATTAACGAAAATGTTATTAACTTTTAAATGCTTTAATTATTACGCAAGTAAGTTTCAAGTGGTGGCGGAAATTTTTTTTTTTTAAATGATAAAGCAAATAATTGACTTCCAGTTTGAAATCTTAACTGACGGTATTGTCAGTTTTAAATATAAATTTTAAATAATTGCATTTTTATGAGGATAAAACGAAGTGGCTTCAAATTGTACAAAATCTCGCAATTGCGATACATGGACATGATGCTTTATAATTTATTTATGTACAAATTTCGATTGATGTTTTTTTGACGTTAGGCATAAAGGTATTAAGTCAAGAAAATACATTTTGATTTTTTTTTTATTTGGGTTTAATTAAATTTTTTTCTCTTTTTCGTTTGGTATGAATAATATAACTATGGCACAACTGCTTGCAATCGTAATCATTTGCTCTTTAGACAATAAGGCAATTAAAAAAGCAATGAAATAGTTTTAACTTTAACATTACGAAAAACTGCAGTTTAAACGTTTTAAATTTCCTAAACTTTAAACAAAAATGTCTTAAACAAGATTTTATAACAGTAAATTATCAATATCGTTACGATCTTACTTTAACTATAAAATTCGTTCTAGTTTATTATTCCCTTTAAAATAAACCTTTGAGTTCTTTTAATGACAAATCAAAATAAATACACGCACATATACAGGTTGACAAACTTTATTGTAATAGATTACACAGTGCAACATTATGGGATCTTATATGTCAAAAACTTCAACAACTGTTTATTAAAAATATTCAGCCTTATTCCAGTTGTCGTTGTCGAAATCGATCAAGTTGTTTTTTGTAAGAGATTTAAGAACACTGGTTGTGTGTTACTTTAATCTCTTACAAAAAACGACTTGATCGATTACGACAACGACAAACGGAATAAGGCTGACTGTTTAAGGCCGCTTAACACTATAATACGAAAACGTTTCTCTGATCTAATTATTGTTTGAAAGTTTTCAAAAAACAATAACAGCTTATCATGGCCCCATTATACAATGAAACCAAGCTAGCGCCTTCAGCTTTTCAAAATGAAATCTTTTAGCGCATCTACGTCACATCAGCGTATAAGTACAGCTAAAATATAGAAACACAAGCAAACAAACATGTGTATGATAGATATGCTGATGTGACGTCATATTAAACAGTTGAATTTTGAAAACATGCGCAATGCGTAATCTTGTTTATATCATTCTTGTCATGGCACTGCCTTTAGTATGTAAGAGCAATTTAAAAAGCACTTTGTTTAATTACATACTTTTAAAATATCTCTGTTTTCTTTTTAAGCGACTAATGCCTATATTCATAAATTTTGTTTTTAATTTAATAAAGGTTTAAAGAACAAACTTACTATGAAAATTATCCTTAATAAACGTTTGTTTAATTTAATAATCGTTTGTAAATACGGTGGTGAAAGTCTCTTTTAGGTTATTTGCTCTTCTATCAACAACACTTATTGTATACAAACATAAGAGAATTATAAAAGTCTAAAAATGACATAATCTAAAAAAAAAGTTGACGAAAATACAAAATTTCGTGAAATATAAGAATAGAATAAAAGAATAGTTTTGAAAAAATAAAAATAGCATCGAAAGAAAGAATAGTAATTAAATGATATTGAACAATTGCCAATAATATCAGGTAAATATTTTCAAAAATAAAATTATTGTTTACTTAAGATTTCTTTTTGTAAATAGATAATGCAAATTTAAGAGGGAGGTACCTACCCTGCTGCATAATTTTATGGTGTTTTCTTTTCTACAAAAAAATGTCACATTGTTTTGTCGATTCGATTGGTCGATATTTGAAAAAAAAAAAAAAAAATAAACAACGAACTCTGTAAGACTGTAGTTGGTACATTTTTTGTTTTTTCATAATTAACTGTTATAAATAACTTTTCTAAACTTCAAATATACATATCGGCCCCTATTCCGGTTTGCAACCCAACTCAGTTGAGTTGTAATTAAGACAGCTGGTTGTGATCAGTTGTAATTTTTGTTAGGTTTTTGTTCACCGCAATAAAGCAAAGTTGTAAACCATAATACAAAAATTAAGAAATTACATCTCAACTGAGTTGAGTTGTAAACCGTAATAGGGGCCAGCGTTACCTAAAACGGCGAATAGGCTTAATCTAACAAAAATTTAAAAATCGATTTTTCCATTGATTGTAATGTATTGAACAATTAGAAACAAATGTCCAATCTTTCGACCAAAATTATCGATTAGATAAAAGAAACACACAACCTGTGTTCCTTAATCTATTACAAAATACGACTCATCCGTTTAATGGCCAATTTTCAGCATTGATATTAAAACACATTTACTTTTAAAATCGTTTTAAATAAAAAATTCTCTTCTTCACTAAATACTTAAATCAAACTTAATTCACCGATGTGGTACACTTAATTTCAACATAAGTTTCTATTGTAATATTTTAGCACGATGGTCTCAATACCACGACAATACAACAACAAGAGGCAAAGCAATAACAGCTGATTGTTAACAATCAGCTGTTTTTTGAGACCACCTTATTTACTTTTTTATGTTATTTTTTTGTATTTAGTGGTGCTACCATACTTTTATCTTATTTAAATAAAACATTTCAAATAAAACTCAAAAAATCAATCTGTATTTAAATACGATTTAAGTTTTTATGAAAATTAACTTAATTTAGATTTAATTACTATCCTGAAAATTGGACATAAGACAACGCCATACAAAAAAAGTCCGAATATTTAGTCCTTTAATTTTTGCTTTTCAGCTTCCTCTATCTTTTGCAAGGATATTCATCTCACTTCAAGTTACGCCATTTCCCCTTTGCTCTGTTTCTAGTTAACTTCTCCAGTACCCATGTTCTGTAACTTTGGTGAGAACTTTTCTTATCGAAAAGATGTGAAACAAAATGTTTCCTCGTTTCTCGAACAATGAGAAAAAATGTGAATGGAACTCATGTCTTAAACTGTAAAAAAAATTACGTCGTTACGTTTAAAATGTCAAAATATTCCACTCGAAGCCGATGGGAAATCGCAGATGTTAAGAACGCCAATCACACAAATCGTTGACGGAGACCAAAATTTATTAAAATTAAAAAATGTGTTATGTTTATATTGTTCGGCTTGAGGTCTGTTTCATAAAATAGAATAAAAATAAAAACTCTTGTTTTGTTTTAATTTTTATTATTTATTTGTTCCAATATTTCGACCAACTTTGTTGGTCATCCTCAGGGAAATAGTTATGATTTAATATTTAATGCAGTGTTGTCCGATGTTGTCGTTTTAAGTTCTCTTCACTGAAGTGATATTGGAACAAATAAATAATAAAAATTAAAACAAAACAAGAGTTTTTATTGACGTTTCAATATCATCAACGTTTCGCTACCGTATAATAGCACACATTTTCTGCTAAAGACTTTGAGTTTCGTTTGTGTGGATATGGTTCTAGATCTCCAAAATTTGTTCAATACTCCGAATGTCGATTTCGCTTTGTTCGTCCTAGAATGTATGTCTTTAGCACCTCCGCCATTTGTTTTAATTGTTGTTGGTAGCATATAAGTAAGAAAGAACGGAATGGGGAATGATTTTTTTTGCTATAGCTCACTTGAAAAAATTTTTATATGTACACATGTATGTCTAAATCTATTTAAATACTTGAAACATAGTAATGTTATTGATGCTTAATGATAGACATTAAGAATCAATACCTGTTGCCACTTGAATAGTCTGCAAGTATTTTACAAATTAAAGAAGTAGAATAAATAGCAAATAACATAATTTTTTGTAGTTTTTTTTTTTTTTTTTGAAAGTAACAACAAATAAAATAAAAATAATAAAATAAATTTAAAAAGATTTAAAAAAAAAAAATAAAAAAAAGAACTATTAATTTCTTTAAAGTAAAACGGCAATATTAGTCTTTATCCGTTGCTGGACTCTATTTAAGCTGCTTAAAATTTATAAAAACAAACCCCTTGATGAAATAAGGAGAGCCCAGAAAAAAAGCTAAAGTAACAAAATTTATTCCAATAAGCTGCTGTTACTGTCTTTTTTTTCAGCTTAAAAATTTGAATATTTCATTAAAATGCCAACCAAGTACAAAATGCTAATAAAAAATCTTGCATACTTTAAGGATAAAAATAAACTCCTTCAAAAACTGAATGCATATTTTAAGGTTAAATTTGAAATAAGAAACTATTGCATATTTTATTGCTAAATTCTAAAAAGTAATAAAATGTATAAAAATTTATAGTTTGCTTCTTTATTTTAAATGCAAAATGATATTAAAGAAAATATGTATAAAAAAAAAGAAAAGTAAATTATACTAAACAAACGTGACCTCTGCAAGATTAGATAACTCGGTTTATACAATTTCCATTTGGCTATTTACACGAACATGATACGAAATAAAAAAAGGCTATACAAATAGTCTGGTCAGTATGTAAAAAAAAACTTATTTCAAATCAAAATTGAAAATAAACGAAAAAAGAAAAGAGAAAAATAAACTGAAAAACCCCTCATTTAAGGAAAAAAGGAACGCATTGTGATGCCGCAATCATGTTAGCGTCACTCAGTTATTCCGACCAAAAACTAAAAGAAATACCAGTCCGTCGTTTCCCACACATTCTATAAATTTTTACAGGGACAAGTGCCAACAGTAATAAAACATACATATAAGCGGATACGGGGTTGGTTTTAGGGATGCTATTGTAAAGAGATTTCTTAATCCAACACACGAGTCTACTTTGAGTTTAACCACACCCCCCCCCCAGCCCCCCCCCCACCACCAATTGCTTCGAAAAGAACAGTTGTGGCAAAATCAAAACAACACAAAGAGAAAACTTCTAGATTGCATGAGGTTTGTTATTGTTGCTGTCGTTTTTGTGTTTTTTGTTGCCACTAAACAGCTCTCCCACTAACTACTGAGAACAAAGTGCAAAATTGACGCAGGAAATATGGGAAGTGTTTTCAACGACAGATAAAAATGTACACAGATACTGTTCAACATAAGCAAGTCATGATACATTCATAATTTACACTGAGAAAATATTTTTTGAATTTTCTCTTTTTAGGCGTTTATTATATTTTCGCTAAAATTAAAGGTGTAGCCCAAAATGCTTATTTAACTTATCTAAAAAAAATTTTTAAATATCTTTTTTGGTAAAAAAAATTTTAACTATAATTCGATTAAACCCTTTTCTAAACTAACCCCCAATTAAACCTAGTTCAGTAATAATTAACTATCAGTTATAGCTGTCAAAACATATTGTTAACTGGAAGTTAAAGTAATAGTAAGATTTAACTGAACTTGGTGAGATTGGGGGTAAATGTCGTATTAAAAATAAATTAAAAAAAAAATTAAATATTTTTTAGAGTGTAAATGTACAGGCAATCACTGGTTTTTCGTACATTTCAGTTCATTAAAATGTGGAAGATTCAGTTTTTTAAAAGAGTTAATTCTGTAGTTCTATGCTTATAATTAGTATTGTGGTTATTTTGTTGAACTATTTATGGTTCTATGATAATTGTTAAAATTTACATCTACGGAAATTTCCGTACTCAAATTTCCCTAGAAATTTCTTCTTAACATATTTTTTTTTTATAAATGAATAATCTGCTTTTGTAAATCAACGTTATATTTTCATTTAAAAAGTGTAAAGATTTAATTGAATTTTTATCTCCTAAATTATTGTCACAGCAACCGGAAAACGGTGTATTTTTTAGTTGTGTTTAACATATTTTTCTTTACTGTGTATGATTCCTAATTTCTCGTACTTTTTTCTAAATTTCCCACAAGAGCATACGAAAATCCATTACGTACAAAGAGGCCCGAAATATCTTGGACTCTCACATTGTGTTGTAACACGGAGTCTCGGATAAGTACACAATGCATCAACACGGTATTGATACATTTAAACACACGTTAAGGAAAACAGCACAGCTTACAGCGTTCTTCCCCTGACTCTTTTTAATTGCATTTTGACGGCTTTTGGGTGCATCATTTTGGTGAGTTGGTGTTTTATCAATGTAAGAGAGCTATGGTACCGGTAATTTCTTTACAACGTTATTCGCAGCTCTGCTTTAATTAACCGAGCAATAACTTGGACCTTTACGGCCCAGTTAGGCGAACGTTGCTGTACCCGTAATGTACCGCACCGTACTGTAAGTACGTTGGGGCACTTATAGAACATTTAAAAACGTGTCATATGTTTTTTTCATACATAAACAAAAAGCAATATTATACATGGTGACCGCTGCGCAGAACAAGTACCAATTGATTTAAGTGGTATTAAAACAGTATTTTTTTAGCATATACATATGGGCATTTCCAGCGAAAAGTCTACTTTTTGTAACGTAACGCCAGAAGTAATTTAAATTGTTTCTCAAAAAATTGTATATGCATAGTTTACTTTTTTATATTTTGGTGTAAAGTGCAACTAGCTTTACATTAAGTAACAAAAGCGATAACGGTTCAACAACATGGTCCTAAAATACAGCCTTATTTGCATTCTGGCGTTACATTAAAAAAAGTAGACTTTTCGCTGAAAATGCCCATATGTACCTTAAAACGAGCAAAGATTTTTAAATTTGATAGCTTGAAAAATAAATCCTATGCTCTCTAAAAAAGATTTTATACAAAACGCCTTGCTCAATTCGCAGTCTTATTTAGTTTTGTAATGCAAGTCAAAATCCACTTCCGTTTTAACGTCACGCCAGCGCATATTTTTGCTTATATCTGCAAATCCTTAGCGTCGATTGTAGTAATTTTTTTTATGAAGATAGTGCTCCTTCATAACTTTGCATATATAAAAACCCTTTTTACAAATTTCACTTCTTCATTTAACTTTTTTACATTTTGTGGTACAAATATTACGACACGTCAAAATGAAAATGCCCATATATTTTAAATGTGCATACACCAAACCAGATTTTGATACCATTTAAAGTCTTTCATTTCCCTGTAGTAAATAAAATAGTCAGTTGTAAAAAACGGTAACTATAAATTAACTATTTTTTAAATGACTACAAATTGGTTTAAATCTCATGCAGATATCAACCAAATATATCGCATAGAGGCACACGTAAAACTCAAATAAAAACAAAATAAGTAAAACAAGCATGCCATGAAGTCAAATGAAAAAAAAAAAAAAAAAAAATATAAACAAACATTTTAAAATAATAATAACATTTGAAAATAATTAAAAATTAAAGCAATACAAATCTGTTTATGTACAAGAAATTATGTAGCGTATTTATTTTAGCACTTATACATCATCATTTTAAGCAATTTGATGCAAAATTTTCTTAAATAATTATTTCTATATAAAAATATATATAGATATACATATGTATGTTTATACATATGTATGTACATATATTGTTTTGACAAAAATTATTTAAAATTTAAATAATTTATTATAAACCGACTATGCTATTAATTAACTACAAATTGGTTAAAAAATAAGTAATTAGTAGTCAATTTAAAAGTTATGCAGAGATAACCAATTGACTACAGCCTATGACATGCCTATGTTAAAATAGTGAGTCGTCGACAAGGAAAACAAGTCACTTAATCAACTAGATGTGGTTATAAAAAAACCAGTTTGAAGTTACTTATAAATGTGTTTGACTTCCTACAGGGTTGTTTCACATTTCTATTGTATGTGTTTATGCATTTGTTTATTTTATAAATCTAAACATATGACTATTTGTATAAATGGATACCTTTATGTTGTAATGTAAGTTGTTTTGTCGCAAATCCATAAATATACTAAAAAAGTACCAAAAAAAAAGATCAAAACTACCCCCATTCAGTGTTACATACAAGCCGCCCATCACTGTTTTACAAATGTCACGTAACAACGGTATGAAATTCTATTTTATACAGAATGGCACGTTGCAACTACAGTACATTACATTTCGGTAAGCTTTTGTATTTGATTGCATATAACAAAAAGCTAACAGCTGATTGATACATTACAGATACGGTACAGCAACGTTCGCCTAACTGAGCCTTTAGCCTATGAATATGAATGTTTCACTGGTAAATGTTCAAATGGTCAATAATTTGCTAAAAATGCCATGTTTTTCAAATTAAATATGGAAAAATGGCTACCGTTATAATATTCTAAAAGAAATGGATCTTTAAGCATAACATGTTGAAAAAAGAGACTTATAAAACTTTTGCTAACGGAAGGCATTTATTTAACGAGTTTCAAAAAAAAAAAAATTATTTCAATTAAAAACTTTGTGATAATAATTACAAAATAATATAATTGGCACTAGAGTTTTCTAAAAACCGTAAAAATGTGAAACTGCGGTTTCGGGTTAAAAATGATTAAAAACGGTCGGTTTCGGTTCGGTTTTGAAAATATCCAAGTAAAACTACATACATATGAATTTTTTTGTATGTAGTACAATTTTTTTGTTTGTTTCAATTCAGGTACTTTTTTTTAAAAAGAAACATTTGTACTTTTTAGTACTTATTTTAAATTTAAAGAATTTCGAAATACCTTGCCATTGTTCCAGGCTGTTATGTATAAAGTTTTTTTAAATGAAGTACATGTATTATGTATAATATGAAATTTCTTTTGGCACAAATATATTTTTAAAATAAAAGCTAAAACCAAGGATTTTTGGTCGGTTTCGGTTTTGTAGGCTTTAAAACCGCGGTTT
Organism: Pollenia griseotomentosa; assembly: GCA_963931875.1. Taxonomy (NCBI): domain Eukaryota; kingdom Metazoa; phylum Arthropoda; class Insecta; order Diptera; family Polleniidae; genus Pollenia; species Pollenia griseotomentosa. Next base: position 29,665,586 of record OZ007560.1, read on the forward strand.
CGATTTCGGTTAAATCCGAACAGCAATCCCTAAATTTGCACCAGTAAACAAATTAACAGTATCAATTAAATATTTTTTTGAATTTTCTGTTAATGTTATTGATATAAATGTAATGTTATTGATATAAATAAACGTTTAATTCCCTTGATTAAATTTTTAATTAAAACTGATTAAATTGTTAATTAAAGGTTTAACTGAAAAAATAGAGAGAATTTTTTCTGTCTACTTTCTACAAACTCATTTTTGCTTCATTTCATTTTCATTTTCGAAACACTATTTGTATGCGCTTTTACCTAAGCACTTATTGAAAGCGTTAAAGTAAAGACAGATTTTATTATTGTATTGGTATTAAAATGAATGCATTCTTTTTAAACTCTGGTCACAATACAATAAAGACGGCAACCGTACTGTGTATACAGAAAGAATTTTACTTAAATGTCAGATTGACGTAGACCAACGGTTTCATTACGGTTTTGTAAATTATTATCATTATTACAGTACACAGAAAAAATTATTGCCGAATTATTTTCAAACAACCGCTTGTTTGAAAATTTTTTTAATTTCTATAAATATTTTTACTGATTCAATCAATATTTTTGTTTGATTTTTATTTAACCAACAAAAATGTGGACAACTCTTCAAAAATAAAATAAACGCGTTATTGGTGTCAAGTTTTCATAATTTTGTATGAAATATTTAACGCTCTTTAATGTTGTCGTCTTTTTGCATTTTTTTATTTGATCGTAAGCAACACTTCTTTATGTGAAATATAAGAACAACAACAAAAAACACACACAGTCTATTTTTGGACGCTTTAAAAAAGTGCAACTATAAGAAAAACAATAGCAGACACGACATTATAAGAAACAAAATCCCGTATTCAATTTTTTAAAACTGTTTGGTTAAATACATCAAATACAAAAATAGAATGATGACGAAAAACATATCGAGTCGGTCTGCTGCCGTTTTTGGTTACATTTCTTCTTTAGCAAAGGAAAGGATACAGCAACAGAGAGTGATAAAGAAAAACATTGTGTTGTGTGTATAAATAAGACTTCGTTCAAAAATTATTCCAACAAAAAAATGTGTTTCAAAGCCAGTCGGCGCACACTGGTTCATATTTTGAGAAGGCGGCCAAAATTATTTTTTTTTTTGTTCTCCGATTTTAAAATTTTTTTATTCATGTGAAAGTAAATACTAGTGAACCTCGGGAGCCAAAAAATTAAAACCCTATTTCAACTATTTCATTGAGAACAGGGTGGTCCGAAATGGACTTTCTCAATATTTGGTTATAGTTTTGAATTTCTGAGTCAATTTTTGAAGTTGAAATGCTCATAACTTTTTTGTTTTTTAAGATTTTTTGACAGAATAAGTTTTGTGTATTAGTTTATTTTATTAGCTATACGTGGTTTAAAGCATTAAACTCTGCGACCTCTAGAACTTTTTAATTTTTTTTTTTTTTTTATGTCAAAATTTCCCGGAAATTTCCTACTTTATAGAGCATAAGTCCTGAGCGTCAAAATGCGTCAAAAAAAAACCTATACTCTCTTGTAGTCCAGAATCTAACCTACATTTCTATACCCCATTGTACGCACGTCTGGATACGACCTTGCGAACTACAGCAATTTCTGTGACCCAAGGTAAGATATTCGGTTCAAAAAATAAGTCCTGCAAGGAAAAATTACTGAAATTAAAGAAGGTGAATCTTAAAGAATTTTCGACAAATAAAGCAGTTCAGGCCACATAAATTATCTAGCACGTCAGGTTATCAATTAATTTGGAGATGGTAAAGGTATTGCCATTGTTATGAACTTATTGTGGGTGAACGGATGCTGCAAAACGAATAGGCGACATAAATAGACTAACACGTTAGATTTCTGAGTAAGTTAAAAGGTTACACATAAGTAAATAGCCGCAACATAAACTACATAGTTTAATTACCTGAAAATTGCAAATTAATTTAAAAAAATGGAAGAACAGGTAAATGGTAAAAAAACTAGCACGCAGTTATATTTTACGTGAAAATTACCTACATGTTACCAGTTAATTTATTGCCGGTATGTTATCCTTTTAAAAAGTGTGAAAACAGGGGTTTTTTATGTTTCAAAGAAATGCTAATAAAAGATTAAATTTGTATTTAAAAAAGGGTTTTTATGTTTTAAAGAAGCAGTAACAAAAGATCATTTAAAAAAACTTCTATCAAGAGTATAAAAGTGCATGCATTCATAATTTTACCTTCATTATTGTTTAAACAATGGCTAAGTTCAGTTATAAAGTTCTCGCAGATATATATTTTCAACAGAAAGATGAAAAAGATTTTGTGTTACACATAATGAATAATCCATTTTTAAAATTATGCAACGAACAAGAAATCAAAATTCATAAGATAAAAATTTTTCATTAACATTAAGAAAACGGTACCTTAAATGTTCTAGAAACATGAAAACGTTTTACTTACGCAACGAAAAATGGCTAACAAATTATCTGATTTTTAAGAAGCTGTCAATAACCGCTAAGGAAACTGGAAAAGTGGGTCGGCCCGCAAAACAAATTGACAATTGCAGTAAAAGATCACGAAGACGCAAGCTTGCAAATATCAAAGAAGAAATTTCTCATAGTATGATAAAGAATTCATTTCTGCATCAAATTCAACCAACGCAAAATAAGAAATCAAAAATTGCAATAATTGAAAAAATAGTGGAAGCTAGCCCTAAACGCACATAGAGGATTTTAAAAAGTATGCCTACACCAACTGAAGAAATGAAATTTACTCCAGAAGAAGCATTTGCACTATTTTTGGATTTAAAACTGACAAAAAATCAGTATACAGAACTGCGAAAGCGAACCAATGAAAAAAATTGTGGAATCTTTCTAGGATATCGAGATTTAGTTTTTGTCAAAAAAGAGTGCTTATCTTCACAAACGGCTATTAGTGTAACTTTAAGTTCAGCAGAAGTAAAATTGCAGGCTCTTCTCGAACACACTGCAGAACGATTATTAAATACACTTGATGCTGACTGTTTAAAAAAACTTAAAAATTGCAGCATCACTTTATTTTCTAAATGGGGATGTGATGGAAGCTCTGGTCAGAAACAATACAAGCAATGTAATTCAGAAAACTCATCTGATGCTAACAAGAAGCTAAACAACTTCTGGAAAATGAAACCCAAAGCTATTTAGAAGAAATGTTTACTAATATTGTTTAATTTAAAATAGTTTATAGTTTATAGATTATAATTTGTTTTTGATTTAAGTATACATTTGTATTAATATATAAAAATAAAATACACATACATCTCAAACCAAAAATAAAAGTTGGATTACCTGAAATGTTATTGATAGCCAAGAATGCTATTTGGGAATTTTTCAAAATATTCCTTTTCAGTTTTATCCTTATAACAACTCGTCTTTCCCAAAAAAGCCAACCTTTGGCCCCTGTGAATATTGGGACTAAAAAATTTACAGGGGCCAAATATTGGCGTTTTCTGACAGGATCTAAGCTCGACAATAAAAAATAAGTATCAGTTGTAAAATACAAGAGAAATAATGATAAATTATAAAAAAATCATATTTGAAATATTCAACTTTTACACCGAAACTCAAGAAAACAATGAAAATGCATTTTGAACTCCCCATAACTTTTGCTCCTATCAGTCGAATTTTACGTTTTATAGCGCAAATTAAAGCCTAACATCGCACCTATCGAGCAAAAAAAATCGCATAAAAAAATACCAATCCAGTCAAAAGTTATGGAATTTTGGCCGCCTTCTCGTAAAATTTCCCACTGTGCGGCGGCTCTGCTTTGCCGTCACCTTCTCATACAGTGCTTACTTGTGTGCGCGTCATTGCTTGTGCAAAAACTTTTTTTTTTTTTTTTTTGATTTTGAATTTCAGTAAACTTTTTGTTTGATTCAGTTAAATTATTTGTTTGAAAAAATTAGTGTTTTTTTTCAGTAAACAAAATGCAAATAAATTGTTTGAATATGCAAATTTGTTTGTAGGACCGATTTCAGACAAAAAATTGTTTGATTCTACAAATTTTTTGTTTGAATTGGAAAAATAATTTTTTCTGTGTACCAACAATAAAAAATCAAACAGCATAGACACTGACCGCCCTCTTTAAATTAACTTCAATTTTCATTTTAATATTTTTTTTTAGTTAAAGTAAAAAGAACATTTTAAACTCTGAATGTGAGCAGCAAACATTTTAAACTTAATCACAAATCATATGGCTGGACTCCACACACTAACAATTTTTTCTGGATTTTTATGCCTTTTTTCGCAAACGTTTTTGTTTTTTATAAAAACTTTGTGGTGCCTTTAAATGCAGCTACTGGAGACCGGGCTACTCCAACTATCAGATTAATAATGTTCAATTTACAATTGAATCTAAAAGAACAAAATAAAGAAAAAGAAGAAAAAAAAAAATGGAAAACAAACTGAATAATATAAACAATACGGGAGCAATGTTAAGAACTAAAAATTGTTTAATGTTTATTTGCATTGATGATGAGTTTATATTTGTCTGGCTTTAAGTACCTTGTTTTTTAACTTCTTGGTCTTGGCTCTTGGTGTTGGTACTTCGTAGTTGTTGTAATAAGTAGTTTGTTTAATCATCATTAAATTCTTAGTTTATGTGGCTGTTGAGGGCTCCATAGAATCTACATACATGTAGGAGGTCATTACTTTTCCTTGGCTGCAAAAATAAAAATAAATAATAAATTTTAACAAAAAATTGCAATGCAAATGCAATGCAGCATTGCAACGTAACATTTTGTAATGCCATTGTAATGATTATTTATGACTGGTTGAAGGGAGTGAATGATTTACGCAATTAATATTTAGTTTTTTTTTTTTTTATTTTTTTTTTTGTAATAATTGTTTTTCTCATATTATTGTGGAAAGTGGTGCTCACAGTGCGTCCTTTTAATGTTTGATGAACTTTATGTGAGCTTGAGTTTATGTTTAAATTCTATCTGTTCAAATATCTGGTTGGAAACACACAACGACAATAATTTTAAATAGTATGATAAAGAAAAATGACACCTCTGGGCTATTTAATTTTTTTATTCTAAGATATATTAGTAAGGTCTTCTAGTTTGTCCACAATTTGCAAAAATCCTTTGGAGAATTAGTGCAAGTACATCTTAGAATTTCCAAAATTTTTTAAAATTAGCCCAGTGGTTTTTCCCCTCAAAAACAAAATAGATTAAAAAAATGTGGGCTTATTACACTGGCCAACAAAATTTAAACCATGGACTTGAGTATACTTTTCTAAAATTTGAGGTGTTCTGAACACAGATAAAATTAAAAACCATCTCAAGCAATAAAAATATTCAAAATTTATTTTGGATATTTTTTTTTAATAAATGATATTTTTAATTTTAATTAAAAAAATGATCAAAAAACTTTGCCGTTTCAAACAATGTGTTAATTGATTAAATTAAATATAGCTCAGGTTTTGACAATTCCCAACAACAATTTTACAAGTTTTAAGTTATTTTATTTTAAACGAAAAAATCAATTAAGCTTTTTTGTTATTTAATTTATGTCTGCAAAAAATTCCCTAGCCTAGCTGCATTTTCCAATTTTTTATGAATTTCGAAATTTTAATAATAAAATAATTTTTTTTCCCAAAAAAAAAAAAAAAATTACGTTTCTAAAGCTACTGCTCATATTAAAAAAAAGTTTTACTTTTCTTAAAGGAAATTTTATTGCGGATTTTTTTTTAAGTAATTTCAATAAACTGAACCGTTTTTGAGTTACGCGAATATATGTTGTGCAACCTCCTCCATTTTCGAAATGACGGTATATCTCGACAGCAAGAGCTAACCTAAAAATACGGTGGGCACCATTGGATTCAGCGTACCCGAATTATGCTAAAACGACATGTGCCCGGCTTGTCTAAAATAAAAGTGCCAATTTCAAACACAGTGTAATTAATTATCCAAGTCCTCGTCACAAAATGCTGAAAAAAAAGAAAAAAAATAATAATTAAAAGAGTTATAAAGAACTTAAACGATATAGCTTTTATAGCACCCTTTATAAAACTATATCAAAATTCGACTAGATTACTTTTTTTTTATAAAATATCGGCCTTTTTGTAATTTTGTATTTTCTTTTTCTCTTTTTAGGTAAGCAAAACCTACTTTTGTATAAAATCTAATAAAGTAAGTACCTAATATGTTTTGAAGTTGTCTCCAGCAAGTATTGAGTTAATAAAAGAGAGAGTAAAGAAAAATAAAAATAAAGAGAGTAAAGAAACATTTCGGTTTTCTCATTTTAATGTCTGCACCAGTGTGACCATATTAGCTTTTTTCGAGCTAAATTTAGCTTTATTTTTTTGGATTTAGCTTGATATATTTCATTTAGCTTTAAGCTTTTTTTTAAGCTTTTTTAAAAAATGAATTTGGCTTTTTCTAGCCTTTTTTTCTATTTGTATTCCAATGATTTAATGATATGTACATAATAAAAAAAGAAAGTTCAATAAAATAAAGATATATTGGTAACCTTATAAACTAGTCTCAAACAGCTAAAATCTGGCATCACAGAAACAATAAGTCAGCAAGTAATTCTTTAAAGTTAAACAAGGTGGTAGTAGGAGATTTGCAGTTATTTTTTCACTATTGTTTTTGACAGCTTGATGATCTACACACATATATGAAAACAATGCGATGTTTCAATATCTGCTATAATCTGTTTTGAAATGTACTTTTGTACACATCTTGTTTTCTTCTTTTATTGTGAACTACATGTAACTGTTTTTTCGTATTTGGCTTCTTAAATTCATACTTTATACCTACCTATTAAATTAAAAAATTAATAAAAAGGAAAATGGAAAGGTCAGTAGTATAGATTCTTAAAAAGAAATGAGTCGAATGATAAGCAAATTGTGCATAGCTGTAGTAGTGATACAGAAGATGAATTTTCACCTAGTTCTAGCAAAAGGTAGTTTTAATATTGAAAAGAAAAGTATAAGGAATTAAGTATCGTTTTATATTCTAGAAAATACACGCAAAAATTGAGAAAAAGCTGGTTCAATGATTCGAGACTTTCGAAGTGGATTGTTGAAGTAAATGACAAACAGGTAAAATGTAAATACTGTCATTACTTATGCTGGCATAAGAATTACAAAAAATTATTTTATAATCATTATTATTATACGAGCATACATACATGAATATGTGTTTGAATTTAATGCTCATCAAGATATTTTTGTTCCATAACTATTCATAGTTTGATTTGGTTACTGATTAAAAACATATTTTACTTAAATTTTGACTAAAAAAAAGGTTTTTACATAGTATGTGTTATTTATAATACGAATAATGAATTAATATTATTAAAAAGCAATATAAAAATTTAGCTTTATTTTTTGGCTTTTATTTATTTATTTTTAGCCTTTTTTAGCTCTATTTTTAACCTGATTTAGCTCTATATTTTTTTAAAATCTGGTCACACTGGTCTGCACCATAGTATACAACGTCTGAGCTATTGGTGAGGGGGGGAGGGGGGGGGAATAACATGTTATCTTCCCCTCCCTCTCACCAATAAACTTAGACTTTCTGAAAGAAAACTTTCATAGTGTGGACCCAGACTTTGGTCATTCTACCTACAAGTTTTAATCAATTTTTAACCAGTGTTTAGCAATATTTTTTTTTTAAATTTAAACATTTTTGATCATCCAGTTCTGGCAACACTGCCGCCAACTTATGTTATGAACACGAAGCAATAACCTTCGACTTTTATGTAAAGAAATTTTCCCTAAAGCCTAGTACTCTGTTCAAATTTGTGAAAAATGTTGAGCAACATTGATTATTCCACACGAAAATTTTGGCATTTATCAATGTTACCAATCTTGCGAGTTTGTACAATTTGACGTTTTTATTCCTTCAAAATATGCTACATTGTTTCGTGTATGTAAACAAACGCCACATGTATTTTACTAAAATTATTTTTTTTTAATAAAAAATTTAATAAAAAAAAGTAAATATGGATAAAAAACTGTTACCGATTGTGTTATTTCAATTTTTTTATTTCTTTTTTAATATTAAGTTCATATTTTTTGCTTTTGCTTAAAATTCCACGTGAAATAAAGGCAGCTTACATTATTTCGCAGTTGTAAAAAAAATGTTGCCAGAAACATTTCGGAACTTTTTCACAAAATAAACAGAGTACAACTCCATCAACATTATTTCGTAGATATTCCGCACAAGTTTTTTTCATATGCATTTTGACAGCATTTCACGTGAAATGTTGAACAGAGTACCAGGCTTAACTACAAGCAATTGCGAAGAGTAGGACTGCGGGAGCCATTGATAGCTAGCTAGCAGTCGGGCGGGGAGGTTCGGTCCTCTCTTGAAACAAAAGGCGGTTTACATACAGAAGTATTTTTTGTACACTCCCTATTTTTTTATTGGATAACATTATTGCGTATTATATGGACCGGAATGACTATAAGTATCACATAGCCCGTTTATAGCCATTAAGATATGCCTTTAAATAAAAATACTAAACAAAACATATTCTATTCACTATACCCAGGAGTAGCTCTCTTTGGTGAAGTTTAAAAGCTTTTCTGATACCCTCCCAATACCTATGTTCTAATGCTAACGTTTCAATTTAGGACCCCATCATAATTGAATACACCTAATTAATTATCCACCCTTGAAAACACTGAAAAACTAATTTAGTTATTCATTTTGTTCACATAAGAATTTATTAAAAGTATAAAGTATTTAAATTTATGAACCATTTCAGAACAAAGTTGATTATTTTAAAGTGATTAAATTTCAAATAAAGTTTCATTACTATTATTAACAAAACAATAATATGAGCATTAAAACAACAGTATTCTAACCAGAGTTAGCGAAATCACATCACTAAAACTTTGATATGATTTGGTATTGTGTACAGATTGTATAATATGTATTCCTATCAACATGTATCGGTACAAAGGTACTTATGACTAGATACACTGACTACGTGTGATTGGTGCACATTTAAATGTGTTTCATTTAAGCCTGGTACTCTGTTCAACATTTCACGTGAAATGCTGTCAAAATGCATATGAAAAAAACTTGTGCGGAATATCTACGAAATAATGTTGATGGAGTTGTACTCTGTTTATTTTGTGAAAAAGTTCCGAAATGTTTCTGGCAACATTTTTTTTACAACTGCGAAATAATGTAAGCTGCCTTTATTTCACGTGGAATTTTAAGCAAAAGCAAAAAATATGAACTTAATATTAAAAAAGAAATACAAAATTAAAATAACACAATCGGTAACAGTTTTTTATCCATATTTACTTTTTTTTTATTAAATTTTTTATTAAAAAAAAATAATTTTAGTAAAATACATGTGGCGTTTGTTTACATACACGAAACAATGTAGCATACTTTGAAGGAATAAAAACGTCAAATTGTACAAACTCGCAAGATTGGTAACATTGATAAATGCCAAAATTTTCGTGTGGAATAATCAATGTTGCTCAACATTTTTCACAAATTTGAACAGAGTACTAGGCTTTATCCAGAAAAATTCCATAAACATTTTGTTTTACGGTCTGTACCATTTTTAAGCTTTAAGCATCAGCGTTACCGTTGTGCGACTTTAGTTGCAATTTGCAACCTTTTTGACGCTCTGACATATTTTGTGCGACTTTTTTGAAATCGTCTAATTTTGCAACTTTTTCCAACTTTTTGCGACTTTTTGCCCCTTTTTTGTAAGTGAAATACTTTTTTTACAGTTTATTAAAATATCAATTTTGAATTAAACATTCCCCGGGATATGTAACCTCATTTGATTGTTCAGGTAATTATTTTGTATCCAGACCATTTTAACTAATGAACTGTATTGTATATGCCTCGTGTTCATTGAATTTCCATGCCAATCTAGGATGATCAGCATTATTATTTAAAGCGTTTTAAGACCAACTTTTTACCGCTATTGATCTCATATCTCTATTTAAAAATATTGTAAATGACAGGCTTTTATTAACGAATTTAAGTTGTTAAAAAGTAAATCCATTGATAAATCATACAATTACAATTTTAAAAAAAGTACAAATGCTAACCATTTTTGGCATACAGTAGGAAGCTTAAAACAGTGCCTGTGCTGATAATTTTTTTTTCAAAATAAATGAAAAATAACTTAACCAACAGGTTAAAAGTAGAAACCTGTGAGTCCATGCTATCAACTCTAAATTTTCTAGATACTGAAATAGGTTGGTTGGAAGTAATGAACTTGTGCGAAAAAGCAAAAAAAGTTAAAAAACATAAAACGTTTAGTTTATACATATATTAAAATATATACAAACATATTATTTAAAATCAATCAAATGTAAAATTAATACACAAAAGTGCATTTAAAAACATTTTTAACGTATTATTTCTCAGCTATTTAGATTGTTTAAATCGTTTATTCCTTTTTGTTTTGTGTTTTTTGATTAACTCTCGCCTTACCAAAGATTTTTATGTACATCGTTAACCAATACCCACCCGGGTATTACTGCATGTCTATAAGCGATGAGAACAAGTTATCGTAATTTTTTCGGTTTTAAGAGAGTTATTAAAGAAATAAAACCGAAATTAATATGTTAAAAAAAAAGTGTGAGACTTAAATTTGAAAAAAACGACTTTTTTGTGCGACTTTTTGTTTTAAAAACGACTTTTTGTGCGACTTTTTCAAAATTCTCAACGGTAACCCTGTTAAGCATCACTTACGTACTCATTAAATGTGTCTATATGTATATATACATAAATGTTTATATACATTTATATTAATCTTCATAGAAATGTATACATACATCTATACATACATTTTAGTCTCACTAATATAGGTTATAAAAAAACAAATTGACTCACCAAACATATGAATTGTCGACGATCTGGAAGGCCTTCTAGAGCTCGATGCACATGTTGTGAATTATGTTGATATGTTGATTTCATTATTATGATAATTCTGTAAACTTTTAGAACTCTTTAATAGAAATACATCAAATTTAAAGATTGCCTTATTTATTTCATGTAACTTAAATTTGTTTGAATGTTCACATTTACCATTATTTGGGGTAATTAATTTTAATAGGATGTGTTATTAATAAAATAATTAAACGTAGACATTTTACTATATATTATTAAAACAAAAGCTTAAGTTAGAACCAATGGGATTTCTACGAGGATTACTGCAAGACATATTGACCTTTTATCATTTTACGCAATAAAAAACAAATATTCTAAATAAAAAAATTGAAATTTCACCTTAATATGTGAACAGTCACCAGTTAGCATGTGAGTTTGGGGGATGTTTCGAGCGTGCAGACCTTCTTCCCTGGGCAGCTGACAAATTTTAATTGGTTAGATGCCCTTGTGTGGACTTCCACATGGACTTCACTGCCACAGAATCTGTTTTGAACAAAGAAGTCTAAGTGGGACCCTTAACCTTAAATTATTATAACACGATTCTACATACCTTCAAGTTTTAAGAGTAATTATTCACCCTGGCTTAGTGTAATAAATGTCAAAGTGGTACGGAATAGCATTAAGTCTTATGGACGATCACTTAATATTTCTTTTATATGTTTATACTTGGCTTACTTTTTGCGTTCTGATATCCGTAGTGGAAGATGGTTGTAATCAAAATCACAGTCTTGGGGATTTAGATTTTATGAAACGTCGTAGACAATTAGTGTAATGCAAAACGTGTTTAACCATTAACTTCGAGTTTGTCAAGATGATGCGTAATAAAAAAATATAAAGATGTTCAAAGAAGGTAGTGAAACTATCTTAAGATTGATATAAGATTTGGCAATGATGTGATTTTGTCAAGCTTAGCTTTCATTGAGCTTAATATGTCATGTTATAAAAGGGCATCTCAGTAATTAGCCTGTTTTTTTCCAGTACCTATTGAGTGTATAATGATCATTAAGTATCCTCAGAAAAGGTAGGTTTTTAATAAACATAAAGCTTAGCTTTATAAATGTTGCAAGAGAAGAGTTGCGTTTACCATGTTGCCAATGTATGATGAAATTTTATAACCCATGTACACATGTTTACTATGGTGTTTACAATATTTGTGTAATGATGATAAATGGTCAGGAAACGTACCAGATGAAACTTTTAGATCTTTTTCCATATTGAACATTTTGAACCGTAAAAATTTATTTGTTGTCCTTACCTTAGGACATTTTGGAAAAATACCTTGAGGTAACAAAATGTTAATCAAACCGTTCATTACACTTAATGTCGTTTATGGTGCAATGTCAGTCGCTATTCTACAGCCTATAATACACGGAATGTAAAAAGCTACATGCGCATTTGTAGTGTCGTCAAGATAACGTTAGCACCACATGCGGATGCGGCTTTGTTACATTCCGTGTATTATAGGCTTAAGTTAAGTTGCAAGTTTTGCTTAAAGGCCGCTTTAGCCGACCGTAAATGTAATTAAATGCAATGTAACGTACCGGAACGTACTGTAAGCTCGTTTGTGCACTTATAGAACATGTAAGAACGTGTCAGCTGTTTTTCAAAAACATTAACAAAAAAGAGAAAAGTAATGAGAACTAAAAGTGTTGAAATGGTGACCGCTTTGAAGAAAAAGTACCAAGTGATTTAAATAGTATTAAAACGGTATTTCTTGTATGTTTATATAAATAAATAAATATTTGATATTAATATTACAGATTTACAATAAACAAATATGTATTATGTATAGCATATTCGTGCACATGTTCTTACATTATTTTCAAAATGTGCATACACAAAACAAGGTTTTGATCCCATTAAAAACCAGACTTTTTATTGTTTGGGGATATGTATGCATTTGTTTATTTTTTACATCCAAACATATATTTTTATAAATGAAAATATGTATGGATTGTAACTTATTTTGTCAAAAGTCCACAGATATTATTACTAAAAAAATGTACCAAAGAAAAAGAGTGATTTTACCCGCATTCCATTTAAAATACAAGCAGCCCATCACTATCTACAACTGTCACGTAATCTCGTAATGAAACTCAATTTTCTACAGGTTGGCACGTTACGGTAAAGTGACATTACAGTCAGTTAAGCAGTTGCATTGATTTCCATATAACAGAAACGATCAGCTGTTTACATTACATTTACATTTCTACATTTACGGTCGGCTAACGGGGCCTTAATTCTTGTTATTATTTTTTATAAACAAAATACCTCAAGAGAGTTCAATACTGCTAGCCGAAATTTTTATAAACACAAATTAAACTTGCTAATTAAATTCATTAACACAGCCAACCAGCAGTCATTTAATTAACACACCCAGTTTTCTAGATTTTTTTTTTTTACATATTCGTATTAATTGAAGGGTTATAGACGATTATCAATCATTGTCAAACATTTGAAACATGCATACCACATTAATAAAATTATGTTTTTCTTTACCATTATTTGTCAAAAAAAAAAAAAAAAAAAAAAAAAAAAAAAAAAAAAATAAGATTTTCAGTAAAAGCTTAAAAATTAGATTATTATAAAATGACTTGATGACATAATATTTTTTAGTCTTATTTTAATTATTTTACTTTAAGCGGAATATTTTTTGGTCTTATATTAATTATTTTCCTTTCAGCGACATGGGAAATAGTGTAATTTTATTAAATTTTCATTAAGTTATAAATAAATATTACTTGCTTTCGAAAAAACATTTTTGTCTACTTTAGATATTAAACATGAAAGCATATTTTAAGGTTTCAAATATCTGTCTAGTAGAGGCCTGTACAATTCCATTTGAACTTTAAAAATTTTTTTTAACTCGATGCTGTAGTGTCGCTGTCACAAAAAAATACTAAAGAGAAGAGTACACGACCAAAATACGTAAGTGTGTGAACGTGCCCAAACAGAAAATAAATTCTTAACAATTGTGAAAGTGCGGAATGAGAGTGACAACAAAAAATACTCACACATTTTTTTATATCCTTCACCACAGGTAAAAAGGATATAGAAGTTTGTCATTCCGTTTGTAGTTTCTACAACATTGTTCTTAAATCCTATAATACATACTCTGGCTCGTTATGTGTAGCGAAGTGTATTTAACAATGTCCGTCTGTGTGTATGTTAAAAAAGGTTTTCAGAAGACCCCACAAATAATGGGGACTAGGTTGAAGGTTGCTATTGAAATTAAGCCAGATCGGTCTATAAATAACTGAGATAAAGCAGAGAACCACGATTGCCTCTAATTTTTTTTAAAATATTTTGTTTTACTCATTACAAATGTGTTTTGAACGAAAAAATTTACTCATTAATTACTTGTTTAAATGTGAGTATTATGTGTGTACGAAATATTTTGTATATTCATGTCTTTGATATTGCAATAACTATGATCAAATCAATTCTTTGCAGGAACCATTCTTTGTTTGCGTACGCCACATATGACACACAAGTAAACATCGCAAATTTTCGCAGACTGCACAAAGTAATTTTCAAATACTAGGAGTATAGGCCAAGAGTTTTTACTGTATTGAAAGGTCTTGAACGAAACAAGTACTGCCTGGAGTATTGTTTCTATGAATTTTTGTGCCCTCAAACACTATTTAAATTGTGCTATAAACAGTTACGTATATCATTTGTCATTATTGTTGTACACAAACGTTTTGTACACACATTTAATTCTTGTTTTTGTGTTTGATTTTCAAAGACATGTATGCAGGCCTTTACTGTATGTGTAGTCAGTTAAGTGAAAATTATTTATAAATTTATAGCTCCAACGAACATAACAATAAGTAAGTATTGACTGCTATTAGGGGGGGGGGGGGGCTTCAGTTTCAAAAGCGTTCAACGTTTTGAATTATGGTTTACCTAATTCCTTTGTTTGGTTTATAAGATCGTTTGTACTTGTGTGACATTTTAAATAGTTATAAGGCATAACTTTTTAAAAATACGAGGAAAAGTTGAAGTAAAAGGTTTCCTGATGATCTGGCCCAAGCAACCAGTGAAATGCGCATAGAAGCTAGCTTTCCCTCAACAATAAATTTCAGTGTATTTATCAAATATAAAAAATTGGGAATTTAGCACGTCATACAGAAATCTTATTAATAATAACAGTTTCAAATTCTATTATTTTTCAATTTTAATTTCTGTTCATAATTAAGGGCCTTGGTAAAGCCCTTATGACACTACATTTTTAATGCATTGTTCAAGTTTTGGTGAACAGTACAAATATAATGTAATACAAAAATTTACCAAGTGCAAAGAGTTAAGCTGTATTAAGATAAATGGCAAACTGTCAAAAATTTTACTAAGGTTATCGATAAAAAATGAAGTTATGTCAAAAAAAATGTAAAATTGTTTAACTTAAAATTTACATTTCAAGCTTGAAATATTAAAAGTGTGGCTGAACCAGCGGTTTATGGGCAAATTCAGCGATTTACCGCTTTTTGTTTTTAGGTTTCTCATAAACAAAAAGTTGGCAACATTTAATAAAATAAACAAAACAGGGATGGCTAAGTTGTTTCAATTGTACTTTTTTGCTGATGCTTTTTAAACTAAGATTTATAATACCTTTTTGTAGAGTTTTTTATGAACATAAATAAAATTGATTTCAACTAAAAAAATCTTTTAGTACAATTAGGGTAAAAAAGTATAATTTTTATAGGTTTTTGGTACAATTTTAAAAATTCTAAACGTCATCCCTGAAACAAAACCATAACAAGAGAAAAAAAACTAAAAAACTTTGTTTACATTTTTTATAGTTTGCTCTTTCTAATATTTACTGTTTCTTTCTATCAATTCTATATAAATTAATGAATAAAAAATGTAGTGTCATAAGGGCTTAATACACTAACCAACTAATTCAAAATAACTCTATATTTAATTAATTAAATTTTTAAAACCAGCATGATAAATTTCAACTACAACTATAATTTTGTATACTTTTCGGGATTAAATTTAATTGCACATACAAACATATATTTAGCATACTTTTAGGTTTAAAATACTAGACATTTTTGTACAAATATTTTAAATAACTTTAAAAAGATTTATTTGGTTTATGAAAACATATTGTTTTAATTATTTTTTGAACCATTAAAGCATACATCTTTACTTGTTGGCTATTTTTTTGATGGGGGCCAGGAAAAGAGCCAGTAAAGTGTTCATGTCAGACATCTGTTTTTAAACACCATTTAAATATTCACCCTTATTGTGTTTGGCGTATTTAAAATACGCCTACGACTGTTTGGTAATAGATTAAAGAGAACGTGCACTTATTTCCTTTAATCTATTACCAAACAGTCGTAGGCGTATTTTAAATACGCCAAACACAATAAGGGTGATTAAGTTTTATTTTCTTATCAATTTTTTTTTTTAAGAATTTATTATGTCCAGATTAAAGGGCTGCATGAACAACTTCATTCATAAACATACTGAAATGCTTATTCACTGAAAGTCGTGTTCGAATAAAATTGTGATTACCGAACAAACTGTTGTTTTATTCATGCTGCTATGAACACATTTCGTTTCATATCGTAAACACACAGAGGTTGTTCAATGAAACGGGCTTTGTTTCATAGTTTTCATTCTCTCTCATTTATTTTTATTAATACTCAATAGCAATGTTGCCACTTCAGTAAATTCATATAATTATTTGCATGCGTTGCCCATGTGTAATTTAAATTTTAACAAATATGTAGATATACCTATACACATATATGTATAGTATACATATTTGAAATATAAACAATAAATAAAATGCAAAATATGTTTTTTTTTGTTTGTCATTTGCATTTTTGAATAATACAAATCTTTGAAACATGGCAAGATTTAATTGTCTTGTAATGTACTGTACACGGCCCTGAAATGAAACGAACTCATAAAAAACACACACATTTTTAGGTGAAAGATGCAAAACAAAAGGAGGAATGAGTTTATGAGAAATTTAATTGTTAGTTTTGTAAGTGTCTTAGGAGTCTGACCACGTGGTTGTTTTCCATGAAGTATTTCATGATAGCTTTGATGTGTTACTATGGTGGGAAATAAATAAATCAAAATTTCCTCTTTTATACCAGGTAAGCTGCAAAATTTTCGCCACACCAGCTGGCAGTGCCTCTTCAGAACGGGTGTTTTCGTCAGCAAGAAATTTACTTTGCGAAAAACGTTGCATCATTGGGTGGAATACAACGTCAGTTGACCAAATTATGTTTTTACATCATAATATGAAAACGATGGATGTTGATCGTGCTGGATGATGTATATGACACTTTTTTGCCTAGAATTTATCACTTTTATTTTAACCATGAATTATCTCATTTTTTAGTTCTCATTATAATAATATCTGTAGATTGTGAAGCATTTTGAATTTATTAGCTATCTACTTTTTTCTATTTAAGACAAAAATATTGCCGAAAATTTTTTAATGTTAGTGAATGTTTTTGAAAATAAAATTAAATATATTTAATTTTATTGAAAATTTACATTGAAAACAAAAATAAATTTGAGTTTTTATTTCAATATTAATGTATCTTTTAAACAAGTTGCATTTACCCCTCATGGTTATTTCTATTTTTTTTTTTTTAACTTTCTTATGTTTTATTTTTCTACAACTGGCAACACTGACATTTAAATCATACTGTTTTTTCATGAACTTATTCGAGATTTGTTCAATGGTTGTTCTGTTTCATGGTTGTTAATGTTCATATTCTCTTGTATAGGCAAATAAACTAATTTCATCTTATTCGTCTTTTAAATATCGAGTGTTCATTACTTTCATTTCATAGTATTTCATCTTACTGAATACGAATGAAGCGAACACAAAATTATAATGAAGGTTTCATGAACATCATTATTAAGTTTCATGCAGATGTTTAGTCCAGATGCATGTGCAAATTTGAGCAATTATTATTTTTTAATGAAGTATCTAATTATGTTCTATTTCCAATAAAAAGGTAATTTTGTTGTGATCTTTTTTAATTGAGATTGTTACATCGTTGTATGTTTGTTGTTTCCATAATAACAAGAAGCCAAAACAAATTAATTGACAAAAATTAATGAATAATCTGCTATTTTGAAAGTAATTAAGACAACAAATTAAGAATTACAAGAAAATCTCATTAACAGCACACACAGAACAACGCGCAATTCTGTTTTTTTTCCTGAGAGAAAGCAACAAATGAACCTATTAAGTTACAACAAAATAACTCGTTAAATATTAATTTAAGAAAACTAAAAGCGAAAAAAAACCCAAATCACCCAGCGCCTTATGACGAAAACAATAAAAAAAAATCAGCAAATGTCATAAAATAAAATTTCTTTCGAAGGCACGACAAGGCATAACAAAAAGAAAAAAACGATTTAGTGATTTAGAGGCTACTTAAAAATGCTAGTGAAAATTAGACACCTACTGTGAGAGAGAAGGCGGGCGCCTTAGAAATAAACCAAACCGACGATGAAGATACAACATGAATGCATGTTTGGTGTTGTTGTTCCGCAACGCACATTTTATATTTTCCAAATCAACAAACAAACCCCAACATTTTGAGATGTATCTAAATAACTAATAAGTATTCAAACCACGGAAGGAACATATAAAAAAGCCAACCATTTGACACCTCCTTTGACTCTTTTTTTTTATTACAATTCTGGGGATTTTCTTTTCTTTTGTTAAGTTTTGTCGATTACTTTATTACAAGCAACAAAAATACTCATAAGATGAACGCGTTGTGTATAGTTTTTTTTTTTTTTTTTTTTTAGTTAAGAAAAAGGGGAAAAGTTCGGTACGTTTGTATTTCTAAAGCATGTGTAAAGGACTTGTTACTCTTACGTAAACGTATACGTTGCGGATCAGCTGTTCCGGTTTCTTTACAACAATTGAGTTAAGGTTTGTCCAGATCTAACAAATATTTGACGAAAAAATTTAAAAAAAAGCGGGACCAATTGATCAAATTTAGCTTTATTTTTAACAAACTGTTGATCTAGGACCCCTTTCAGACTCGGAAAGTTAGTTGCGCAAGAAACTTGCCGACAACAACAAAGTCTGTACAAAATTGTTTTTTCTTTACCCCGACCTTACCGCTAACGTCTAAAAACCAAGAGTTGCGCAAGAAACTTGCACAAGTAACTTGCCGAGTGTGAAAGGGGTCTAGTCAAACGTTTTTCAAAACAAAAAAAAATTATTTTGGAATAAAACAAGTGGTTACGTGCAGGACTTCACGAAGTTTGTTATGGTTTCTGAGATATTAAGCATTAATTTTGCTCCATATCGACTATTTTAAAGTATAATTAGTATTGTTTTTCTTTACACGCCAGTGCTTGGCGAATGCTACCAGTTTCTTATACAAAAACGTAAAAATTAAATTTCAGTCTTGCTTTGCTTCATTGCCGTAAGGCACCACAAACAAAATCTTAACTATTAAAAGTTTTGTATTCCCAAAAATTACTTTGATAATAAATTTGCAAGTGCACGGCATGAACAAACTGAACTGGCAAATTGATTTGTTTTGATTTTCTTGCGAAAACAATCAGCCAATTTGTTTTGGTTTTTTCTAAACCGCTTACAACTACTATTAATGCTGGGAAAATTCCAACCAATTGTAGTGGGGGGTTAGATAAATTCACTGTTTATTGTTGGAGCTTTGATATCGTTGCAAATGAGACTTTTTGATTTTTGCAATTCTCTTTCACTCTGCAGTTTTATTTGCTAGTATCTTTGGCTTTACTGAAATTTTTGGGAATAATGTTTCCTGATGATCTGGTCTAAGCAAACAGTGAAATGCGCTTAGAAACTAGCTTTCCCCCCATCAATAAATTTCAGTGTAGTTATCAAAAATACAAATTGCGAATTTAGGACAACAAACAAAATCTTAAAATTAAAAGCAAGTAGTTAAAGCGAAGAAAATAAATTTTACTCTTGCTTCGCTTCATTGCTGTTAGAAAAAAAAGTAGTAAAAGCAAAAGCAAAATTAAATGGCAACAACTCTACTAATTTTTAGAAATAAATCTAGAAAAGTGGCGTATGCGGCACAAAACAATAACTTTCACTTTCAATAAAAATTTACATTTTTCAGCACTGAAAGTATAAAAAACGCTATCGGGTATATTTTCAGAAAACTTCATGTGAACCTTCATTGTCGCTTTTCTCCACTACAACTTTTTGGCATATGCGCCAAACCAATAATGAGCTGACGGTGTGACGAATGCAAAAGTAGCAAGTAATCCTACTTCATGCTTTTGATGCGTATATGTACTCTACGCCTGTGCTGTGTAACTTATCAATACAGTTTTACACTGATCCTACTTTTTTTTGACAGTGTGGTCCTCCTCCAGCTTTATGCAAAGTTTACTTTGATATTGAAAAAGTTTACTATTTTCCAAGTCCATAGCCCGACATTTAAAAGTTTTGTCCAGATGCTATGAATTGGTATTTAGTTTAGTGTTCCAAATTGTGCTGATGCGTGTAAAGTATAAAAAAGTATGTACCACGGTTTATTTCCTTGGTACTTTTTGTAGTTCCCATTACGCATGTCTGATTTCAGCATAAATAATTAAAGACTTGCACTTACATTAAAAACAAACATACTTACAACTTCAATTGTCTTATTGTTCCTTTTTATTATTAAAACAGCAGGAGAGTCTTAAACTCACTAAAATTAGTTTTCCACATCATCGTGATGATCATTCTCATTGTTTATTTAACTTGTTAAAAAACAACATTTATAACATAAACATATTGCTGCTATTAATGCGGGAGTAATTTTATTTAGTACCTTTTTTTCTTCTATTCTTTATTTTCGCACTTAACTGTACTTAAGGGATATTGAGGAGGTATATTGTTGTAACTTGAAAAATAAAGAAAAAATCTATCGTAAATTATTTTGAGCCTCATAAATGATAGTGGGAGGCAAGATTTATAAAATAAATTGCAAAATTTTATATTCAGGAAAATGTACTTAGATAATTAATTTGAATTTATTCTGATTAAGTGCAATTGAAAGTGCATGTGGTGAATGTAGAACAAGAACCTCTAGGCTTATGAACTTTTTTTTATTTTTTTTTTTTTTGTTAAAGCATGTTGTAGAGGAAATCGCGAGGGTCACGTAAACATAATATGTATTTTTACATAACAAATTGCTTTTTATACCTACATCACAATAGTGGAGATTCGTTTGTGCTGATGTTTGTAACACCTTCAAATATTGATCCTAGTCCCACCTCAGAATTACTTTTTCAGTCGATCTATTGACGGCTGTGCATGTAAACCTTGTCCGATAATTTGACGAAATTTGGTACAAAGGTTCATATTGTGACAAAAACCACAAAGCCTATTGAAAATGGCGAGAATCGGTTAATAATTTCACATAGCCCCCATTAGGGTGGTCGTTCACTGTATGAAGCAAATCGGTGGGTATCGATAAAAAACGACGCCAACAAATTTTTTTGGACAATCGGCGAAGGCTAAGCGGGCATTATATTTTTACATGAAATCTGACTTTTATGCCTCTTAACTTGGAAAATAATTATTTTACATAAAAATCGTTTACTAAGAAGTGGTTATTAGTCAAGTTTCCAACAACTTTTGTCTTAACAAGCTTTCTCTAAATTTCATATTTAACAAAACCTAACTAAAATAAAAAGCAAACAGCAGCATTGACTCGAATTTTTCTTTAGAAAAAATTTTTTTTACACACGTTAATTCAGCTTCAATATTTGTGTTTGTGTGCGTTTGCTTACAAAAAAAAAAAAAAAAAAAGCCAAACCCATACATATAATTTTTTTCTAAAATACCTACCCGCTATCTCTATTCTTTAAGGGGGCTCCCATACAAAATTGTCAATACAGACTAGAAATATATTGAAGAAAAAGCCCCATATCTGCCAAGGAATGGCCCCTAGGGCGATAAAATGTATAACGGACCTTCATTAATTTTTTGTCCTTAACATTTTCTCAAAACATACTTGAGCTTTATCTTCACCACTTAGTGGGACTCTCATACAAATATTGCGGCTTAATAAAATTCTTAAATTGGCCCCTGCGGTGCCTAGGATGCCCCTAGATGGGTCAAATGTATGACCAACCCCACTTTATTTTATATCCCCATCATTTGTTTTTAACATACCTACCCGCTATCTCTATTCCTTAAGGGGGCTCCCATACAAAATTGTCAATGCAGACTAGAAATATATTGAAGAAATTAGTTTTTTTTTGTCCTCAACATTAGTTTTTTTGTCCTCAACATTTTCTTAAAACATACTTGCTCTTTATCTCCACCCTTTAGAGAGGCTCCCATTCAAATATTGCGTTTTATGAAATTTTAAAATTTAATGGAAATTTTTCGTCTTTTGTGAATAAAATCAAAAGTTGTAAAAAGATTTTAATAATTTTTTTTTCCAGTAAAATTTTTTTTATATGTCTAGAAAAAGTTATAAGTATAGAAAAAAATTTTATAGAAAAAATTATAAGCATAGTTGCATTTTCCAATTTTTTATGATTTTTTAAAGAACAAAAATTTTGAAATTTTTTAAAAAAATGATTTTTTTTTGCCAAAAAAAAAGTTATGTTTCTAAAACTACTGCGCATATAATAAAAACCTTTAACCTTTCTTAAAGGTAATTTTATTGCGGAATTTGGTTTTTTTTTAGTTTATTCAAAAAACTAAAGCGTTTTTGGGTAACGCAAATAAATATTTTGCGCAACCTCCTCCATTTTCAATGTGACGGTATATCTCGAAAACAAGAGCTAACCTAAAATACGGTTAGCACCACTGCATGCTTTAATAAATTAAAAATTTGCTTATTTTTAGTAGTATGTTCGTTTTTTTCGGAAAGGAAAAACTTGTTAACAACTTTTCTACAAAATTAATATTTTCTAAGTTATGAAACATAAAAGTCAGATTTCATGTAAAAATATAATTTTTCTCAAACATTGGATGGCGTGAGGGACGGCTTAGCCTTTGCCGATCGTTCTAAAATTTTTTTTTGCGTTGTTTTTTATCAATACCTACCAAATTGGCGGGTGAGCCCTAAAAAAATCCAACTTGTGATTTTAACGGGAACCCTAGCCCCACTACAAGCTTCATTCTGGAATAGAGTCCCATCATATTGTGTTGGTATTTAGATTAAACTGAGTTCAAACTTTTTTTATAGCAATTTTCCCATGTTACAAAATTTTATTGGAATCGGTCCATATTTGAACATAGCTCTCCCATACAAATACCACTCATAACTTTCTTATAAATGAAGGTATTGACATAAAATTTGGCGAAAGCAACTTTGACGATAGCTTTTATTTTGAGTTGGTAGGGGCAGAATTGAACATAGGTCCTATATAAACCCCCTCCCTAAAAGCACCTTATGACAAAAAATCTCATATAGATGAAGATATTTAAATAATATTTGGCACAAAGAGCTTTTACTTAACATTATTTTGTTAAGGTGGATCCATGGGGCCTAAAAAGGTACACTCTCGAAACTTTGTCCCTTAATTTAGTGGTATAGGATATCGTATGGTCGGGCTTGACCGACTATATTTTCTTAATTGTTTTATAACAATTGCTGTACCAAGATCTTTGTTGTCTTGTCTTAATTTATATTTATAAATGTCCATTAGATTCGCTAGACACACCTCTTGCTTGTTTGGAAAATTGATCTTAATATAAATTTTTTTTTCAACTTAAATCTCAACAGATTCAAGTTTTTTTTTTTTTTTTTAATAATTTTTATAATCTTCATAATTAATTTATAACATGTTTAGTAATTTGCTGTTTTAAAGTTTATCAGATTTTCTACAAGAGCATATTTAAAACCAAACCATACGAGTACTTGTTATTTGCAACACAATTTATGCAGACTTCCTGTTACATTTTCATTAAGAGACGAGTTTTTCTTTTGGCAATACAAATGTACAACTCGATTTTAAAGATTTGATATTAATTTTAGTAATAATAAAGTTTTTTTTGCCTTGGAATCAAATGATTTTAAACTTTAGTATTCATTCATTAAAGCAAAGCACCTTAATTTCCTTTAGTTTTTTTTTTTTTTTTTGAAAAGCAAGTGTTATATTTCCTTTAACTTATCTCTTGATATTTTAATGGAGTTTTAATGTTGTAAAATATCTCAAAATATTTTGAAAAAATTAGAAAGTTTAAAGACATGTTATTAGTAATTAAAATGTTGTAATACAATATAAGATTTTTAATAAACATGTCAAATCTGATAATATAACAATACAGTGAGTGTTAAACTTGAGGAGACATACAACAACCCAGCAAAAACATTTTAAAGAAATGTTTTTAAATACAACTTACTTTTTTCAGTAAAATAGCAAATAATTTTAACAACAGATGTTCCAAATCGTACATGAACCTGTTTTAATAGAAAAAGAGAATTATGCATATTTGCTTTATCCCTAAAAAATTTTACCGGTCCAAAAGTACCTAATGGGCTTAATAAACTATACAAACCGCTTGGCAAACATACACTTTTCGTTTGCGAAAAAACAAATCAAAACAAGCATCATGATAAACTTTCTATTAAACACATTAACGAAAGCTTTACCTAGTTCATTTTTTATGAATCTTCTTCACAGTGCAAAGTTTTCACTTAAACGCAAATAGTTTGACAAATTCGACCTGCAAATAATTTTTTTTTTTTTTTGAAATTAGTGATGTTTGCAAGTGGATTACTCAAATATTCAACATGCTTGAACAAAAATCAAAAGTTATTTACTTTTTCCACAAACATATCCCAACAAACAACGCAAAATGTTGAAACAAACGTAAAATGTTAGCTTGTTCGTCAAGCTTGTGTAGTTTATTTCGCTAAGGGGCAAGTAAACTACGCAAGCTACAGATCATTAGTAACCGATGCCTTCGACATATAATTAAATGCTTCTTGTTTAATACGATGAGCTACTTTGAACTACGAACCAACAACCCATTCAATATAACATTCTAAAAAAAAAGTTCAGATGGATAGGACATACGCACAGAGGGGAAAAAGGCCAATCTAGAATCGGAAAAATATGTTGAATTTCAGAACCCGTTAAGGAATAGAACAGGCGGTGAAACACAACTGCAGCATCTAATTTGTTTTGAGTTTCATTTGAGTTTATGCCAGGCTGCTTTGAGAGACCGCACATGACGCGACTATTTTCAGACTGGTTCGCAACGTATTTGAATTCGGCTGCGTTTATCGGCGTGCAGCAAACTCGTGTTTGCATTTCATCTGTTCTCAAAGAAAACCGAAATGATTGCAACAATTTGAACACATTGTGGTGCAATTTAGGTTGCGAGGAGTGTGGAAAACAATTGAAACTAGTTTCAAACCAACAATTTAAAAACGGTTTCGTTGCAGCTGCATTTCACCTTTTGTTCTGGGCCTTAAACGCAGGATCAAATCTTTTTCCGCATTGTATAATTAAAAATACAATTTATTTATTATTAAGCAGCTTTTAAAAAACTGCAGTCAAAAAAGAAAAACTGCCATTTCTTCCACTTCTTCATATCTCATTGGCTTAAAAAAATAAAATTTCATTTACTTCTAATTCCTTAAATCTAAACAGCCGCTGTCAAGCCAACTTATTTTGTTTTTTGTTCTACAGTTTTTGGTTTCGACTGCATTTTTTTAAACACTGTTACTAAGTTATCTGGTTAGGAAAATATGGTCTTTGAGTTTTTATATAAAATTTGTTGGCGTATTGAATCGGTCGGTAATGCTGGACGTTTTCGGAGAGAGTGACTTTATTTAATGAAGTGTTATATCAGCTATTTTAAACGTCTTTTCTTTATATATATGCAATTTCAGTTTAGAAGCGTAAATGCAGAAATATCTTGTTTTGAAAACTTTTCTAAACCTTTATAGATATAGAAAAAAGTATAAAAAAAAATAAAAATAATAATTGATTCCAATTAAAAAATTTGTGATATTAATTAAATTAGCACCAGTAAACAAATTATAGTATAAATTAAATATTTTTTGATATTAACAATAATTTCTGCAGTAATATTGTTGATATAAGTAAACGTTTAATTACCTTAATTAAATTTTTAATTAAAACTTATTTTAATTTCGATTAACGGTTTAATTGGAAAATAATTGGCGAGAATCTTTTTACAATATTGATCTTAGACCATATTAAGTATATATGCATATTCTGGATCCTTATCATTATCGAAGATGATTTAACCTTGCTCGTCGGTCCGTGTGTTTGTTGAAATAGGTTTTTCAGAGCCCGCAGAAATTATGGGGATAAGGTTGCTATATATTTATGTCACATATACTCCATTAAAGTTCGCTATTGAAATTCAGCCAGATCGGTCTATAAATGACTGAGATATAGGCAAAAACCACGACTGCCTCTAATTTTGCCCATAAATTCCTTTTGTTTTTATTTATTTTTCTGTATATCTCGAGAACGGCAAGATCCATATTACTTACACACATCTAGGTTATCAATACACAACCTCTCTAACCTCCCTCTGGGCGGGATTTGGGAAGTGGGCGTGGCATTTTCCATACAAACACATTATAAATTTCTTTATATTTAGAGAACGGAAAGAGCCAAAGTTTCCAAATTATGTACAATCATCTTGGTAATCAATACGCAGCATCCGAGTAAATGTGGGCGGAATTGGAGAAGTGGGCGTGTCATAAAATAGATTTTTTTTATATTGAAAGAACGGTATTTATATAACTTTCTAGCACTCTTACTTGTTCTGGGTACTTTTGAAAAAGACTTTAAAACGCCTTAAACCGCAATGATTTGTAATACCGGCAGGTCAGTTTTTGTCCCGATCCTGAAATATTCTTACTTTGGGTGATAATAATACAGCACTTACTTCTTTTTATTAAAACTTGTCTTTACATCTGTAATAATTGCTATAATTAAAACTATTTTTAATAAACTTTCTTTTATAATATTGATAAATTAATGATCTATTTACTATTCTGATGCAATAAAATGTTGTAATATCTCTAAAATCCAAATATTGAAATATTAATGATTTTTTTTTTTTTTTTTTTATAAATAAAATCGCATTAAAACCCCTTTAAAATAATCCAATAAAATATTTATGACCAAAACTAACATTAAAACTCTTTCGCATAACCATTAAATATATTCTTTAAAGAAATAATTATTTACTGTAAATCAAGCATGAATTTATGAATAGAATTTTTAAAACATTAGAATGTTAAATTTTGACTAGAAGTCTAAATAATTGACTAATAGCCATAATATAAACATATGTATTTGACAAAAATGAAATTCTTAGTATTTTCTTCTCTTTAAAAATGTGACATACGACAGGCACGGCACGCATGAGCGGCAGATGTAAATGTTTGTAGATTTTAGTGGATGGGAACTACTAGAGACATTAAATTCTTAGCACATGCTGAAAATTGTAATTACATGAAGTTTAGCTCACATGCGAGTGTTTAGAATAAGAATAAGATGAGGGCGGTTGTATAACACTAGAGAGTTTAGTTTAATGACCAGTTTTCAAGTATCTAAAATAAGTGTGACACTTTTTTCTATAGAGGCAAGATGTTCCTTTTTTTTTTATCTTAAGTATAACTAAAATTTTAAATGAATTTGTAATTCAGTGCATGCTTCGCAGTTCTGTATGTATGGAATTTAAAACAAATTTTGGAAGTGTTTTTTTATGCCCTTTTACACTATTATACTGAATATTATGGCATCTCAAATACTAAAAAATTTTCAAAATGTATAATAGTTTTATTTCATCAGGATTCTATTTTTATAGAACAAACCAGGGTTTAAAAAACTGCAGTCAAAACAAACAAATTGCTTTTTCTTCCACTTTTGGATTTTTTATTGGACAAAAATAAACTGTTTCCTTCACTTCTGATTCATTAAGAGCGGGTTTTTCACTTAGAGTTTAAGCCAGGATCAATAGTAAGATTTGTTAATCTTATAATAAAATTAATCTAGCCTTAATCGTCATTGGCGTTTTTGAGTGAAAGATTAAAGCTTTTAGCATTGCCATATGAATTTACAATACTTTTATGTATAAGTATGGCAGTTTAAAACAAATGCCAAAAATTGTCATCAAATTACTGTTCTTAACGTGAAAAAGAAGAAGAAAAGGCGAGAATTTTGTATTGTGTTATATAAAATTATATAATTTTGAATAAATGAAATCAAAAAAGAAGCAAAACTATCAAGCAATATTTTAAATTACGAGGTGGAATATTTAATAAAACTCTAAATAAAAAAAAAATTGCCATTAAATAAATAAAAAAAGATTTGGCCCTATTCTTATTGCCCTTGGTCTATTAATATTTGTGTTGTTTAAATTTTCAAATATTTTTAAGTCTTTTTTATTATTTAAAAAGTTTATTTTATTAATTTTATACACAAGTTTTATTTTCATAAGTAATATTTCCTTTTATAAGCTGTTCGCACTTTTGAAAGTTCTGTCGCAAGTTTAAACCGCCAACTTTGGGCGTTTAAACTTGGAAACAAAATGAAATAATCGACTACCCAAAACGAGTTTCAAAGATTAGTTGTAATATAATCGCTGATCTTTATGTCAAAAACTGGCTCTAAATAAACAAAGTCTTAAGGCCCAACTATAATATGCATGAGCTTCCTTAAGCTACTGTCAAAAATTAACAAAAAGTCTCTCAAAAGCATTTAAAAAAACAAAAATAAAATAAAAAAATATTTGATTCCGTACGGAAAGTGCGACCTGTTTCGTACTTTGCTTAAGCAAATGACAGATTCATAAAATTTAACAAAAAGTTTTCTTAAGTTCAATATGGTTCTACAAATATTAATCTTATGTATTCGCACAATTGCTTGAGCCAACTTAAGCATATTATAGTTGGGCCTTAAGTCAAGGCAAATGCAAAAAACGAAAAGTTGTACACAACATAAAACATCGGCAGTCGACATGTTCGGAAGTGTTTGGTTTGACAGACAGACTGATGACTATTTTCTCAATGTACCGATAAACTGTCTGTTGCTTAATGTCAACATAAATTTATTAGACCGATAAACTGTCTGTCAACAATTTTGGGTTTCTCAATATACCGACAAAAAACATTGTTTTCAGTTGGCAACGCCTCTCAAAATACATGTAAAAGTTGGGAGTCAGCTGATTGAATTTATCTGTACGGCAAATAAAAGGAAAATAAATAATTGGCAGATGAGTGCTAGTTAGTTTTCCGACAGAATAGAAGCAAATGAGACATTTAGAAAACCAAATTTCTTTAATGTGCAGTTTTTCGTTGGGAAAAAAGATAATCATGTAATGGGAAAACGGCCGTGAAACTTTTAATAAATCTCGAAGTTTACGAAGATGGAACGTTGTGGTTGGTTTTGATTTTGCAGTTTGAAGTGCGTTTTCCTTTTATGTCTTTAATCACTTGCTGGAAAAAAGGAAACTGTTGTTTGATTTATGTTTGTTTGTATGTACATATATGCATTTTATTTTACTGGTATTTTTGTACATATCGCACCCTAAATACTAAAGGGTATTAACTCAAAATTTATATTTTTTCACTTTTTGGAAGAATTCGACACATAATATTCATATCCACCCGCTGTAAAAATATCATGCTATTTTGTCTACTTTTTGGTAATGAAAAGTTTGGTTTAAAAATTCTTTTTCATATGCCTGTAATGTAAAATTTAAAATTGTCTTGCTTCTACTGAAAATTTTAAAAATTTGAGTTAATACCCTTTAGTATTTAGGGTACGATATGCACCAAAAATTCTTTTGTTAGTGAAATTAAATAGACTTCATTAAAAATCTGAGAACTTTTAATATACATACAAACCTAATAAACCAAAGAAAAAGCATAAATATCGTCAGCTCAGAATTAGTTTGGTTCAATTCCCATGATATGCGCCAAACCAATTCGGGGTGGAGAATTGAAATTTTGTTAACAAATTTTTAGTATTATTTTTTTCTAATAAAATCTATTAAAAAAGTGCTTTCTTTTAAAATAAATTATCTACTCATATTGAATGTTAAAAACTAATTAAAAACGGTACACAACAAAAAAAGTATGAAAAAAGTAATTTCGTATCAACTTTTCCATAAAAATATAAAAAAATAGTTGTTGAATAATTTGCCGCCACCATCAGAATAAAAATTTTTATATATTAAAGAAATATGATATTTTATGTTGTTAGCTTCTTACTTTTATTTTTTTTTAATATCTGTTTAAATCACGTCAAAAATCAAAGCGCTGCTAAAACAAATTTATAAATGCTTTTATACTGAACAGCTTTTTATATTCAACAAAGAGTTTTCGTTTTATTTGAACTGTGATAGAGTACACGCAGAGAAAAAATATGGTTCGGCATTGTTACTGCAACTACACTATGTTTATTGTAACAATAGATTGTTGTCGTACAAAAAAAATTGTTATTTTTATTCAATATAAGCAATATTATAGTTACTGTTAACATTTAAATGTTTATCGCATTTATAAATTTGAGTATTGTAAACTGAAAAATAATTATTTTTTTAACAACTAAATAATGATAACTTTAAAAACATAATAAATTACTTACAACCGTTTTATGATATTTATCATGCCATAACATGATAACTTTCTATACG
This sequence comes from Pollenia griseotomentosa, assembly GCA_963931875.1. Classification (NCBI taxonomy): domain Eukaryota; kingdom Metazoa; phylum Arthropoda; class Insecta; order Diptera; family Polleniidae; genus Pollenia; species Pollenia griseotomentosa. Next base: position 29,696,144 of record OZ007560.1, read on the forward strand.
TGTAGTCATAATATGCTTAATATGCAAACAAAATATCTTTACTCTAATAATATTTAGTTGTAATATTTTAAAGAAAAAAAGTTAACAAATTGTTCATTAAAAAAAATTGTTAAATAAAATAGCATTGCTAAACAAATTTTATTTTTTTTTTCTTTGCGAAAGTGCAAAAATATCTTGAATATTGCATGTAAGTTTATTTTAATAGAAAAAGTTGAAAAAAGTCCATAAAATAATTTAAAAATAATTTCGACCAACGATATGTTGATAACCTACGATTATAAGGTGGCATGTCATAACGTCCAGTGTCATAGTGTCCATGGACACTAATGAAGGCGAATTCATACAAGGTGGTCTTGGCTTGCTACGTAAGCAACAGCTGAAAACTAACCTTGTGTCAAAATGATATGCTGTTACTTTTGTTGACATTTATATTTACATGTTTGTATGTTAGTGCACAGCTAATTTGTTTACTACAGTGTTGTATTATTTTGACACAACGTTAAAGTAGTTTACAGTGTTGTATGCGTTTTCAAAATAAGACCACCTTGTATGAATGAATTCGCCTGGGACACTAATATTTAATATTTTTGGTTATAAGTTAAGTTGTGGACGTTATGACATGCCACCGATTATAAAATGATTACAGTAATCATAAAATGATTCTCTCAGATATGTTATGATTTCTTTTAACTATAACATAATCACTAGGGCAACCAAAAAAGCAAATGCTTATTTTTTGGTTAACAAGATAGAAAGATTTTGATTGAACACAAATTCCGATCATAAAAAAACAAAGAAAATGAGCTATATTTGTTAGGGCTTTTTTTTTTGCTTATTTTGGCAATATCGGCTTTTTTTTAGTTATTTTTGCGATATCGGCTTTTTTTACTTATTTTGTCATTTTAAGATAATTTTTAATTTTTTTCATACGAAAAAAAACTTATTTAATAATATTTTGCAAAAATCGTGATTATTATTTATTTTTATGTGCAACTTTTTTTATAAATACTAAAAAATCAACCATTTCTGTGCTGTAACAACTCTGGTTAAAAAATCGTTCAACGTTATGGTAATATTTTGTGCTTCCCTTGAACAATATCATCCCAAAAACCTATATTATCTCTGTATGTTATTATAGCTACACTAAAGAGTGGAGAGGGTATTATGCATTTCTGCTGATGTGAGAAACACCTTAAAATATTGGTCCTAAAGTATACCGATCAACTCAACTCAAATCAAATCAAATCACTTTCTGAGTCGATCTAATGATGTCCGTTCGGCTGGCTGGCTGTCCATGTGACCTCGTGTGCAAAGTACAGGTCGCAATTTTAAAGATAATTTAATGAAATTTGGTACGTGGGTTCTAATTGGCACAAGGGCGAATCGGTCCATAATTTAATATAGCCCCCATACAAGCTGCTATCCGGAAGAGGGGGTTTGTGCCACTATCAACCCAATTTTAATGCAATTTAAGACATATGTAGATAGATCCATATTTATATGGACACGTAAGGTATGCATTTTTTAAAAAATAGGATCACGAGGGGAGATAGGGTAAATTTCTGCCCATCAGTAACTATAGTAATTTCAAACATTAATAGATCCCTATTCATATAGCCAAACACTCTCGAAACTTGTTTTTAAATACTGTTGTGTTGGGTATCATACGGTCGTGCTTGACCGACTTTACTTTCTTACTTGATTTTTATGCAACTCTGTCTTAGCGGTACTGGAACGTACTTTTTATAGTGTTGTGTATAATTTTTATGTGTTTTTGTTTTTAGTATTAAGCCTTTTTATCAACGTATTTTATTATTTGCTTGTTTAAGTTCTTATCTCTCGAAAATTCCATAGCTGTATTCTTACGATCAAATTCCTCAGTCTGTAATGTCTTTTACCATTATACTTTGTAACGTCTTATTTCATTTTAAATATAGTTTTTGTATAAAGTAACGTCTGTTAGCTCCCCTTCTCTCTGTTTTTAGTATAGTAACGTCTTATTTTTTGCTTTTTTAATATAGTTTTAGCTATTAAGAATTTCTCGGTATATCAAATATTGTTAATTTCTGCAAATTTTGGGGTTTTACACTAAGTTGTAACAAAATTGGAAACGAAAAATCTTTGATTGGTTTTCTAAGTGAACATATATTTTGGGAGGCAAGCGAAATTATGAGTCCATTCGTATAAAATATACTTCAGAGCAAATACTCAATTTTAAATATGCTCCCTTAACATCTGTAGACGTAATAAGAACTTTTTCTATGTACAAGAACTTGCTGACTCCAAACAGACATAGTTTTCTTTTCGAAAATTTATTGCATCAACTTATAATTTACTATAGCAACATATTAAACGAATTAAGTGGAAAATTAACAATTTTAAATTGCTTTTTTTTTTAAATTTTAACAGCTTATTTTCATGTTTTAAAACGATTTTTTTAAGAGCTTAAAACTGTTTTTTAGTGTTTTTTTTTGGTTGCCCTAATAATCACTGTATCATAATATTATTACTTATTAACTTATTATGATTAACATGAAAATAATATGATTACTTCTTAACTTTTTATGATTGACATGATAAGAATATGATAAAGGCAAAAATATTATTGACTACAATCACGAACCTTGTCTTGCTCTTACCACAACCATGTGTTTTCTTTGCGTGTAGACGTAAAATGTATTAAAACAAAATTTCTATTTGATTTTTTTTTAAAATCAAAACAAAAATTATTTATTGGATTTTGTTAAACCAAAAATCTTAAAACTTGTAAAACAGTGTGAAGGGGCTTTTCTAAGATTATTATTTTTTTCTTTTTTGGAATGTTTATTTTGAACAGTACTTTGTTGATTTTGTAACTTGAATCCGATTTCATGTTCAAGTGTTTCCTTTTCTCAATAATAAAATTACTAAGTCCTTTTTGTGTTTAAAATTCTTCGCTCCTCTCTCACACTTCGGCTTACAAGTGCTTGGTAATATCTTCCGTTGATCTTAAGTTTAAGGGTGTGCTCTTGCTTGTTTTTATTAAAGATCTGTATTTAAAACATGTTGTTTATTATTACAAATCTTCTTGTTGTTTTCATTTGGAAAATAACTAAATAAATATTTTTTTTTTTACTTGGGATTACAACCACGACGGAAACTTCATATGATTTCTATCAAGACCAAATAATTTTTGATTTGTAGCTTCTTTTTAGTATTGTATCATCTTTTGTGGTTTTGGTTCATTTGTATTGAAAATAAATCATTTTTATTATTTTTTATATTTTGGTACTTCTGCTGCTAGTTAATTTAAGAGGGGGATTTGCTAAATTTAAAGTAACTCTTAGTTCTTAATCTCAACTGCAAAGAGAATAAATCAAATTTGATTTAAAGAATTTCAAAATGCTGCATATTCAAATCGAGCAGAAACCATAGAAATAGATGAATGAGTTAAATTACAGAAAACGTAATAAATCGAGTAAATGTTCAGTCTTTAATTGCCCACATTGTAAAATGTAAAAAGATTAATGGACTTTAAACTCTGAGATTTCAGATAATTTCTTTTCTTTATGTATCGAGCCCTAACCGCGAAAAGAACGTAAGCGCCAAAAATCAAATTTTATTTCATATAAATTTTGTATGAAATTTGTTGCTTACGATAAAATTGTTCTTGCTATAAAATCATAACGGTACCTTTTGTAACCATGACATTTACAGTGCAGCCACACGGTCAAGTTGTTCTTGATAGTCTTTTACATATACTGTTTGTCAAAATTTCCAAAAATTGATAGTTGTGACGTAGGCTGCATTCAATTTTTGAGCAATTTACTTTCAAGATGCCATCAAGAAAAAAATTTATAAAGAGAAACGAAAAATTTGCTCACTAACCTTCAAATCAGCTGTTTTCTTGAACGTAAATTGAAACACTCACTGGCATGAGAATTTTAAAGGCAAGTTCGCATCAATTTTTAAAAGTATGAGTGTATTGGTAAAAAAGTGTGAGTGTATTAAAACTTGATAGGCAAAACTTGATCGTGTAACCCTCAAGTTAAGGAGATGATGCAAGTGTTGCCAATAAAGTCGTTAAAAAAAGTCGTAAAATTTAAAATAATGTCGCTTACGTTATTTTCCCGGTTAGGTCTCGATATACTTTTTGGTACTTGTAAAGGCCGTTAGATAATGCCTACTCTTTGGCGCCTGAAAAATGATCGTTTGTAAGAGTATTTAACGCGCTTTTATTATTATTCCTACACCAAAAAAGTGGAGAGAGAATTATGCGTTTGTGCGGATTTATGGGTAAAATTAGAGGCAGTCGTGTTATTTTGTTTATATCACACCCTACAAGAAGACTACCGGTCATTTTACTTGTTATATGACCGGTAGTGTTGACCAATATATTGGTTAAGGTTTCTTTTAGTTTATTAAGAGCAAAATGGAAAAACTAACCAAAACTCTTGTGTACATGTGATTTTGCCTCTCTTTCTAACTAATGAATTCCACTCGGCTACGGAACATATATCTGTACTGCTTACTCTGCTGCTTTTTATTAGTCAATGATAACCAAAATAGTGGTTAATGCTAACTAGTTAGTCATAACGTAAATATTGGTTAGCACTTACTAGTTATTCATAACGTAAAAATTGGTTAGTACAAACCTTTATAAAAAATATATTATTTTATTTTTCATTTTAAATAAAAATTTTTTATTGAAAAAATTATAATCCAATTAATAGTCAGGAAATTAGGCTTCAGAAAAGTAAGTACCACGTATCGCTATTTCTGTGGCTGCTTGGTAACGTTTCACTTCTTGCGTGGGTCTGGAAATGGAGGTTAACGTACATGTGACCATTTAATTTATTGTAGATTTTGTTAACAGATTGGGACCAAAAAATCAAATACATACTTGAAAAGTCATCAGGACAAATCTTAAGCGATTGTCATGGCCAAAGCCACCACCTTTCAAAACGACCGCTTCGAACATAACTACTGTTGTTTCCAGAGAATCCACCACCGCATCCTCTGAAGCCACCATCAGTACGTCCGCCTTTACCATTAGTGTTCTGATTACCGCTGTTTGGCGGTAATTTTTTTTCTTTAACACCAATGGTAAATATAAATTAAAGTAATTCACAAGTTTTATCAAGCGTATGACAAAAATATATTAAAAAATTGGCATTTTTAGAAAATGTTTTTAGTTGTTCTACTCTAACACACATGTAAGAGTAGAAACACTAATGTAAAATTGTTGCAAGTGTGTTAGTAAATTTTTTTTTTTTTAGTTTTGGTTATGCATTTCTTGTAGGGACATCTATATGTGACATAAATATGATTATACCAACCAAGTCCCCCATCAGTTCTGGGGTCTTCGGAAAAAACATTTTAATCGACGGACAGACGGACATAGTCAAATTAACTTCGCTCTTCAAAAGGACCAATATTTTATAGGGTCTAAGATCAATATTATAGAAATTACAAGCGAACTAACAAATTTAAATACACCCTTTTCACCTGTAGTACAATAACAGTGCTAGAAGCTTAAACTTTGACGTTACTAGTGTTTAGCTAACCTTCCACATTTTCATAATCAACAGTTTTCTACTTTCTAAAAACAAAACAAAACAAAACAATAAAAATTAAATTTAATATAAAACAACAAACACCAAATGTATCTAATCAATTTCTCTTATGTTTAAATTTTTAATCTCTCTCTTCCCTTTCAATTGAACAAAACACAAAGAAGAAAAAGCAAAATAATCAATTGGCATAATATGAAGGTCATTTTATTTTAAAATCCAATTCAATTAATATCAATTGATACAAATAAGTGACATACTCAGGTTCACAAATAGATACTCACAAGGTGGTCTCTTCCCCCTAACTACACCCCAATAAACATTCCTATGACTGTTTTACGTTGAATAATTACACGTGAGATACGTGAGCTTTAAAATGATGGCATGCAGATGACAGCGATGAGAATGATAATGATGATGATGACGGCCAAAAGTAGTTCATTTGTTTGTTTATGGGTCTGTAATTATACTTCGTGCTTTTACTCACCCCCTGTGCATTTCCTTAATAAATTTAGTATTAAACAATAAAAGAAAACTGTGCTACAACTCTTTTTTTATTTCTTATTTTCTTTTAGCATAAAATCAATTAAAATTTTATTCAATTTTTTATTGAAATGATAAAATAACAAAAGAGAATTTTTATTTATATAATAAAAAAAAAATATAAATGAAAGTGACTTAAGTCAATAAATAGTCGCCTACAAACACACAAATCGTACTTACGAGAAATAGTCAAAGTACTATTGTACGACCTTTTTGTTGCAGTGACTGTAATTGAGAGTTAAACATACAAATATGGCGATAACTTTTTAATTTATTCAATACGTATTGAGTGTTGAGAATAAGAAAAAAAAACCAGGAATGTTTTAATTACATTTTCTGTATTTAAATGAGTTTCAATTAAATTTTTATAAGATTTAGAAAAACGTTGCATAAATTTAGGGGAAAAGTAAATTTAATTTAAGTTTACTTGAAATTTCTTACTGAAGGTTGTATTATGAATATTAAATTTTAGCACTTTGTGATGAGCACACAGTTTCTGGATTATTTTAGATCAATTTCCTTTATCTTTATTAAAATTTAAATCATTAGAACAATTTGTTAAGAATCTTGTTCGCATTATTTACTAAAGCTACGGTCAGACTTATCAAATATTTGACGAAAAAAACGGGACCAACAACCAAACTAAAAAATCATTTCGCTTAATATCAATATTTATTTTGATTAAAATACCACATCTTACAAATAACTGTTTTATGCTATGGGTGGTAGTATAATTAGTTTATTTTGTAATATTAAGACCATTTTAAATCTCACTAACTATTAACTAAAGTAGGGGTTACGCTTTTTTGATCAAATATTTAATAAGTGTGACCGACCGTAGCTTAACATTAATAAAAAGAGAATATTTATGTTGAAAATGTTATAAAAATAGTACCCCAGCAAAAAATTACATTGCAAAGTAATGCGTTAAAAAGCTAATATAACTACTCTTCACTACTTCTACATTGGCATTTTAACTTATTATTTTAACACGGTGTACTTACCACCTTCGCTTACAAATAGGAAGTTAAATAAGTCATTACCACATTCGCTTACAAATAGCGAGTTAAGTAAGTCATTAAGTTTATGATACAATATCGATATCATATGTTATAATTTATATCACCTAGACGATATCCTTATAATATCGTTTGGTTGAGACCAAAATAACAAGTTTTAATTCAAGTTTTTAATATTAAAATATATAATCCAAATTTTAATATCCTTAATCAGGCATAAGTTCATCAAATTTAATTTTTCATTAAATTATTTTTATGAAGAAAGGAATTTTACAACATGAAAATTAATTAAAATTGTTATTGATAATTTTTCCCTCTTGACTGACCTGAGATTCGAACCCAGGCGGCTGACGGTTACAACTTTCTAAAGCCTTCAGCTTTTTTTAGTTTCGTCGCAGATACATCCGTTTTTTATGTCCGTCTATAGATTTTCGATCACCATCACACTTATTAAAGAACCAATATTAAAGAACCAATTTTTTCCATTTCCTGGTGTGTTTAGGGCCATTGTCCTAATTGGAAAGTTACCTCCTGAATGATTTTTTATCCAATGTTTGGGGCCCAAATCTAGATATAAAAATGAAGCCCATACCATTTGTTGCGTACCGCGGGATAAATTTATTTCATGTGCTCTTCGGCCAAAAAATCTAGAACCCTTTTTATCAAAAAGGACAATGTTCGATTCATCTGTCCATTTTTCTTAAACTAAATTTATTTTATTTTTAAAAAATAGTTGTAACTGGTGCTATTATTTTGACCAGCACTGTACATATAAGCTACTTATTAATAATTTAATACGTATACGCATTTTAATAGTAATAGGTGCTAATATTTTTTTTCTTTTCTTTTTTTAGGTGAGTTTTCTACAATCGTGTATTCAATTTAATCGAGCTCAGCAGTTATTATGTAAGTTTGTTGCCACGTATTATGTATGTATGTACCTTCTTAAATTTATATACAATTACTATCATATATCCTTAAATCGCGTTGTCTATGACTCATTTTGTAATCCTAGAAAGTAAAAGTGCAATATGCATGATACGAGTACTTTCAATTATTCATTCCCTGTATTTCCTTTTTATGACACTCTTGCCTTTCTTAGCCCATGACATTTTAAATGAGTCATAAAAAAAAAAAATAAATAAATGGGTACAATATGAATATAAAAATAAAAAATAATTGTTATAAATAATTGGTTGGGTAGTATAAACTCAATTTTTTTTTGTTTTGATTAAATAATTAAGAAAAAAAAAAAAAATATATTTGTAACTAAATATTTTGCTGGGGCTTGCTTATTTACATTTGCAGTGCCAAAACGAAACTGATAACGAACAAATCAAACAAACATTCATATTTATTTAAAAAAAAAATTTTTTTTTTTTGATTGTTTTGATTTTATTAAACATTTTATTTTTAAATAGATATTATTATAAAAACACATGGCAACAATTGCAAGAAAAATATTACTGCCAAAGATTGTGTTATTATTTAAATAAAACTACCTTCCACTTGCGATACACAACTTAATGATGATTAAAAGAATAATTTGCTTATGCGTACAGTGATGTGGTTAACAGACTACTGTTATGTTAAAATTATTTAAAAAAGTATGTACACAGTTTTTTTCATTTTACATATTTTCTTTGTGCTTTTGCACGCACCCCCCTTTCTTCAAAAATTTCTTTCATTAATTTTGTTGTGTTTTTGTATAAGTGTGAGAGATTGTTTCTTGTGAGTTTAAATTTTTTCTTATCAATTTTAAACTTTTTTGTGGGGTTAAATTTTGAATGTTCTTTTTATTTTGCTAAGTGCTCACTTTATGAAAAATGAATCGTTTTGTATTTACTAGACACACAAATTTTTTTCTAATTCGTTATTCCTATTGAGGTTGTTTGGTTGGTACATGTACAAGTGTTTGTGTTTTTGATTCACACAAAAATTCTCTCTATTTTTTCTCTTACATTAATGCCCATTTAAATAACAGCAGAAACTTACGTTTTCTCATTATTTGTTGATGATTTTAACCCTTTAATTGTCTAGACAAAATAGATGCCAACATACAAGAACTATAACGGGTTGTCAATTTTTCGGTTTCAAAAGTAAAGTTTAATAAAAATGCTGCCACCTTGCCATTACGTACGACGTACAATATCTTGTCATTTGCCATTACGTATGAAATACCGGCAATGTTTTCGACAACCTTTTCGCACATTTCGGTTAGTATCTCGGCAATTACTTGCCGAGTTTTGGATTAAATATGCTCTTGCACTAGGGGACTAGTATCCGCGTGGTCCTTGATGTAGCCCCATAAAAAGTCTAACGGCGTTAAATCGCATGTTATTGGCGGCTAACTGACGTCGCCAAAGGTGAAATTATGTATTCTTCCAGTCATTTTATTTTTGTTTTTATAATCTTGCCAACTCCTTCCACAGTAGGTCGACTTAGACGATCACAAGCACACCGTAATGCTTAAAAAGTGCGCCACGTTTGAACCACCACTCTTTACACGTTTTTCGGTTGTTAAACGACTCATATTCGTAAATGGCAAAACTTTTAATCAATAAATGACACTTCAGAGAACATATATTTAATAGCTGACAGCCGGCGGTTTTAAAACCACTAAATGGATAATTTTGTATAAAATTGATATATGTACATAGTTTACTAAAATTTTAAAGATTGAAATGTAGAATCTTATTTAAAGAAAATTGTTTAATATTGAAATATCCACATAGAAAAAATAGAAAATCGACTTTAATTAAACAATTCGTTCAGACAAATAAATGTTTTACTAATTTTGCCCCTGCAGAAGAATTTATCATATCAGTTAACGGATTTGTATTTTCGAGTCATGCGACACAAATTTTGTCAATTAAAAAATTAATTTCATAAACTAAATAATACACATCATATACACAAACATTTAAATTTATGTGTTTTGATTAAAAAATTAATTGCAGCAAACAAAAAATTAATTGAATAATAAATGTACACAAATTTATTATTTAATTGCATAATATTTGGCAACCATTTTTTCTGTGCAGTTTAAACTTACATGATTAAGGGATTTCTTATAAGAACATTGACAGACTGTGTCGTCATGTTGTACTTACGGAATCTGTCAGACCTGTTGTTAAATATTCAAATTATCGTTGTTACACTAACAGAAATTGTGTTTCAAACGTTGCACTCACTATATGCCAAATACGTTGATGGTGCACCGCCAGCTTCCACTGCCAAAAAACGTATCTGCTTAGTGCAATTTTTGTAACCAACTTTAACTTCTCAAAAATTTGACGATATCGTGCTACATATTCTGCTTTAGCGTTTTCAGGCTTTATACATAAGTCTACACTCATGCGAATTTTACTTGAATTAGTTTACTAAGATTCATTTGGTGGTGAAGTCTATAAAAAAAAAAAATTTGCACCAGTGAAAGCATTAATCAAAAATAAAATCGGTTTTAATTAAAAATTTAATCAAGTGAATTAAACGTTTACTTCACTTGATTACATTTTTAATTAAAACTGATTTTATTTTTGATTAATGCTTTTACTGGTGCAGCATTTTTTTCTGTGATACTGAATCGCGTCACTAGGAACCATGCCATAAATGTGCACATCCGTCCATCCATTAAACGTTCGAAGTGTTACAGAACCGGGTAACAATTAAGTTACAAAATCAAACTAGCTATAAGATCAACAAATACATAATTTATAGAAATTTTTTGGAAACTTTTTTCAGCTGGCCAATACCTCTTAAAAAAAATTTAAAAGTTGGGAGTCAGCTGATTGAATTTATCTGTACGGCAAATAAGTAATTGGTAGATGAGGGGTGGGCTAGCTTTGTGACGGAATAATAGCAAACTATACATTGAGCAACCCAAATTTCTTTAATCTGCAGTTTTTCGTTGGGAAAAAAGATAATCGCCTAACGAGAACACGTCATAAGACTGTTAACTATAGTATAACAGAGCCGTACATCACCACCAATTTGATGTTATGTTTCGTTGTTATTAGTTTGTTTCAAATTTGTGGAACCCTTCTCGCTTAGTTGGAATCCGTTTCACTATCACACACATACTCGTACAATATAAATATTACAACAACTACAAAACCAGCTTATCACAGCTGAGCAGGGTTGTTAGATGTGAAGATTTTTTTGAGAAAATACAGTAAAATGACGATTGACGATTTTTTTTACTAATTGTGTTATGAAGATTTTCTGGTATCAATAAAACACTTACCAGAAATATTTACAATTATATTGGAAACAGTGCAAAACGTATCAATAAATTTTTCGAAATACAAAAATTATTGGAAATTAAACAAAAAAAATTCTTCCCCCATCACAAACCAGGTGGCTTTCATTAGAAGAATTAGTAATTCGAATATATCGAATACACATATCTTTGTAATGTATGTTAATTGGCCTAGGAGGCTTTTATATATCACTGTGAATGAAATTAATAAATAAATAAATTCTACAATTATATGAATGCCATCGACACTGCAAAAATAGACACTAGAAACCCGATTTGCGTCGGTCCTTTTCGCGTCGTTTTGATTTGAGTCGCTTTTTAAAAATTGGTTACATCCGCTTTGCGTTTTTATGATTCCGATTTGCGTCGCTACATACGATTGGAATTTTTCACTAAAGTCATAATCACATGTGAAGAATTTTTCTATTTGCGTGTGAAAAGGCGAATTCCCATTTAATTCTGTTAGGTAAGTTATTCTAAGTATAGTTGCGTGTTAGGAAGTAAGAATTTAGTTCTTAATAAGAAGATGTGTAAGAAAATGAGTGCAGAGAAAAGAAAATGCAATAGTTTGGAACTTTCTTATGTAATTTCTTATGTATTTCTCCTCAAATGATAAATATATTTTTACTTATTTATTATAATATATAAGCCCACTTGCTGAAACAAATAAAATAAAACGTAACCATATCACTTTTTTTTATCATAAATAGAATTTCTTGTAAAAAATTTATAATTTTGAACCAATCAATAAAAAAATCACACAGAAAAAATTGTCCAAAATTTTTTACCAATTAATTAATTAATTAAAAATTTAATCAAGTGAATTAAACTTTTAATCAAGTGAATTAATCGTTTAATTAATACTATTAACTGGTTTAATTGACACTATTAATTTGTTTACTGGTGCAAATTTAATTAATTTTTTAATTAATATCACAAATTTTTTAATTAAAATCAATTTTTATTTTTTTCTGTGCAGTGCAATAAATTGCCTCTGATTTGTAATATTTAAATATTTGACGATTTTGTTAAATGTTCTTGACGATTTTGACGAATATTGTTAAGACTTTGGACGATTTTTTAAGAAAAAAGCATAACAACCCTGCAGCTGAGGCACCCGTATTCATCAGATACTTTGTTCGTATTTTATTCGTTTCATTAATTTTAGATTCAAGTTATTATACGAGTGTGTGTCTGTGTGTACATATTTGATTTTTCTCTTATCAAATTCAAACAGCAACAACAATATCAAATTGTTGTTTGCATTGTTGTATATGCATGTTTTTGTTGCCTCCTCACGTTTTTTTCTTCATCATGTTCATCATCATCATCATCATAATCACCATTTACTAGTTAGTGTTTTTTTTTTTGTTTTTCTTGGTGATTCGTTGTATTTTGTTTTTGTATTTCTAATTGTTGTTGTTAAAATTCGTTTATGCCGGGGAGCAAGTGAATTTTCCTCGTCGGCTTTTATTTTCACATTTAGTCTCCTTGAGCATGTCTGACTGTAAAAATGTTTAGACGTTACGTAGTCGCGTGTTTTTCGTGAATTTCTTTTAAATAAAATTTTTAAGTTTTTCTTCCATTTAACATTTTTTTTTTAATTTTGTTTAAATCTAAATTTTCTCCAAACGTTTTTCTTAAATTTTCAAAGTGGAATTTAATTTGTTGTATTAAAAATAAAAAAAAATGAGAAAAAGATAAAAATAATAAATTAAAAAAAAAAAAACAACAAAAATTTATTTGACCGTGAAAAGTTAGAATTGTTTTCGAAAATTTTTAAAAGTGTAACTAACTGTGAAACAAAAAACAACAAAAATAAATATTAAATAATATAATATGTGATTAAACAAAAACAACAATAATAAAAATTTTTATAATTATAATAAAATAACAACAAGAGAATTAAAAAAATAATATTAATAATTTGTGTATCGTCCGTTATGTTTAACGAAAAGTTTTTGTAACAAGACAAGAATTCATTGGAAATGACGCAGTTGCTGTTTAATTAAAATGAATAAAAGAATTAAGAAAAAAAATAATTAAAGAATACTGCAAATATGCAACTTATTAAAGAAATTCTATAAATTAAAATAAATAATTAAAAACAACATAATAAAAGTTTTAACCTTTGTGAAAACTGTTTTATTTTTTAAGTTTTTCTTTGTGCAAAAAGTGTGTATGTCTGTCTTAAAACGACTTTGAATAGACAATAATAAGCGAACTTTCCTTTTCTTCTAAAATACATTTAATTTGGGTAATTTTTTTCTACCCCTCAAACAATCAAAAAGTACCAACAACAAAATTATTGTATTTGTTTTTGTATTTCATAAATCTACACAAATATTATCGCGGTATCTTCCTTTTATACTGGATTATTAATTTAACTAAAAAAAAAAAAAAAAAAATAAAAAGCACAACACAAACTAAAAAGAAGAAAAAGTTATTTAATAAAGTCTTTAAATTTATGGTAAATTATATTTTTTAATTTTATGTATATTTTGAAAATTTCTTGCACAATTAATTGGGTAATCGTAGTAAACATTTGGATTTCAAGTTTTAAATTTTTAGAAAACAGATAATAAATATTTTAAATTAATAAACATGAGTTTTCTTTAGTCATATGCAAATGTATTTTTCAACACTTTTTTTAATTTAATAAAAATTATATATGAGTTTTGTTTTAGACATTTTAAACAAAAAATGTACACATACATATCGTTGGCCTCATTGAAAAAAAAACCAATCCCTCCGTACTTAAATCAAGACAAAGCGGTGTCAGAAGTATCCGAATCCGAAAGTAGGATTGACTTAATTAAAAGTGAGATATAAGTAATCTCAAACTGCGCTTGATTCGTAAATTTCTAAGATGGTTTAATATCGATTCGTACTACTTGAAAAAATCTAAACTGAACACTTACTCCACAGAACCAGAAAGAATAATATTTTTTTACTTACCCGTTACACATGTTTATTTTACTTTTGTTGTATTCCGCCCTTTGTTTAAAGAATAATTCTCAATTATTAGACACCAGCAGCATGCCTTCAGAACAGGTTTGCTGAAAGTTGCGCACAATTCTCCCAATTGTGGACACATTTGGTCGATTATGCTGACCAAAAAAAATCACGAAGTGCATGACATCCATTTTAGTAAAGGCTTCAACAATCTTAAAAACACATGGCAAAAATACAAAAATTTTAAGACTTGAATTTCATAATCTGGACACTAATAAAATTTCAAAGCAGTGCCCATATTCTGTAATTCTCGCGTCGATAAACTTTTCGATTGAAATGTATGAAATGAAACAAAAATATGCCATATACTGAAACAAACAGCTGTTTTTCTCACTAAACTGTGTCTGTAACTTTTTTGGCGAGTACTAGCTGTCACGTAAGGAAATTACTCGCCTATTTACAGAAAAAGTGTGTCTGTAACATTTTTGTGAGAAAAGTTCCAGCTTTGAACTGTCAAAAAAACTCACGAATAAAAATGGGGCGAGAAATAATTTTGCAAAGAAAAATAATAATAACATTTTGTTCATGGCACATTTTTCCATTGTTTAATTATTTTGCTTTCAACATTTTTATAAAAAATTTTCAAAGTCGCACTTAACATTATTTGGTATAGCCAACGGTCTTATTTTCGCCACCGTCGTTGAAAAAATTTAAATTTAAGTATATTTTGGTCGCCGTCAACGATATATGTTACTTTCATTCTCAACGTCTGCAATGTCACATCGGCTTCGAGTGCAGTGTTATGACATGTATAACGTTACGACGTAGTCTTTTTTGATAGTTTTTGACATGAATTACAGACACACTTTTTTCTCAATTTTCGAGAAACGATGGAATAATTTGTTTCATATCTTTTCGATGTGAGAAGTTCTCACTAAAGTTACAGAACATGGGTACAGAATTTTAAAAAAATTGCAAGTCTGGACGATGATTTAGGGGTTGCTTTTGTTTTAACAGGTACTGTGGTGAGAAAAGTAGGTTGTTCGATTTCTGTGAAAATTTTTATTTTATGAAAAATTGTGTTTAATAATAGAAACTATTTTCAATATATTCTTTTTATATTACTCACTAACTATGTTCGTTATACATATTCACATTTCACATCTTTTCGATGTGAGAAGTTCTCACTAAAGTTACAGAACATGGGTACAGAATTTTAAAAAAATTGCAAGTCTGGACGATGATTTAGGGGTTGCTTTTGTTTTAACCGGTACTGTGGTGAGAAAAGTAGGTTGTTCGATTTCTGTGAAAATTTTTATTTTATGAAAAATTGTGTTTAATAATAGAAACTATTTTCAATATATTCTTTTTATATTACTCACTAACTTTGTTCGTTATAGATATTCACATTCCACACAGCGGCTTGTTAATTTAACTACTTGCGATAAGAAATTGTTCACTGATAAAGGTCAGTTTTTTTTCTATGATAACGTATTTGAAAGTACTTTTAAAGTGCATTTATAAAATTAATAATAAACAATTCGTTTACAAAAATAACAAATCAAACTTTTTGTATTAAATACACTAGTCTGAGGCGTTGCCCGCCCAGAGTTAATTTTTGACTCACTATAAAAGTAAAATTAAAATCTGTCCCTTCATATTCCAAGCTATGAAAAAAATATAAACCCTATCCCCCACATTCATAAACGATTATTAAATTTAACAAACGTTTATTAAGTACAATTTTCATAGACAATTTGTTTTGTAAACCTTTATTAAATTAAAAATATTTGTTTTGAATACGGCAGTATGTGTTTTCTTTACACTGATCACTGATCAAAAAAAAAATTGGTTGGATATTTTCAGAGAGGCAGTAATTCTCCTTTGTCCCCCTCTTGGTCCTAGTTTTACAAAATTAAAAAGCTTTATATTTTCAATTGTATCAAAATCTGTACAGCTATTTAGCCGATAAAGCGTACCAATCGTAAAAGTCACTTTCGCATTTGGTAAGGGGACGGCCGAGCGGACAGATGGGATGGGACAGGAATGGGGGTTGAACAGCGTACTCACGTTAAAATGGCCTTGTTTTTCTTTTAAGTACGGAAACTATTGCCTTAATAGATCTCTTTTGAAACGGTAATTAATATTTTCTGAGCAAAGGAGGTTTTTCGACACAGAAGGTTTTTGTACTAGAGTCGGAGTCGAAGTTCACACCAAAACTTGTGACTCCGACTCCAACATTTTTCGGCATAAAAAAAAATTTAAAAAAATTTTCTAATATTTAACAAAACATAAGAATTTTATGAGAGTCTGCTTAAAAAATTTTGAATTCAG
This sequence comes from Pollenia griseotomentosa, assembly GCA_963931875.1. Classification (NCBI taxonomy): domain Eukaryota; kingdom Metazoa; phylum Arthropoda; class Insecta; order Diptera; family Polleniidae; genus Pollenia; species Pollenia griseotomentosa. The sequence continues at coordinate 29,712,808 of OZ007560.1, forward strand.
AAAAAAAGGACCAGTCTTCTTAACATATCGCTCCTTTATTGCAACATACGTCCATGTTCTGCAAAATGCAGCGTTTTCAAATCGCTTACGATTTGAAAAAACGCAAAACGCATTTCAGCATGTTCTGAAAACCAGGCGATTTGCTAGCTTTTTGCTTTTTTTCCAAGTTGTGTTTGAGCAAAGAAAACATATGTTTTATCATAACAAAACGTAAACAAACAAATAATTTACAAATTAGTTCTGTGAAATAAATTTAAAATTAAAATGCCTACAGCGTTCTTACATGTTCATAAGTAAACTACTGCGACAAACAATTGACAAACTCAAAGCAAATTTTTAAATTGCATTTTTTAATTAAAATCGTGAAAAAATATTACAAGTTTTTCCTTAAATAAAAAGAAAACATATTAAATTGAAATTGTGGGCCATTTCCTTTTCTCTTTAAAGTGCAGTTTTAATAAAATGGACCAGATCGCTTAAGTATACGCTAGCGGTTTGAAAACGCCAAATTTCTAGCATTTTCGTTTTTCAGAACACCTCTTTGGCGTTTTCAAATTGAAAACGCAAATTTCAAGGGTTTTGCGCTTTTCAGAACATGGGCGATAGTCATATCTCAAAAAATCAAAAAGGTTAATTAAGCAAAAGTGTTCCTTTAAAGCTTTTTTATATGTAAAAAAAAATCAAAATTATATCTGAAACTGAACCGAAGTTATAGCAAAATATAATGTATTAAATCTGTATATAAGGGTACATATTGAAAACTTTAATCGCATTTTGCCAAGTTTGATTTTTTTGAGATATGACTATGTTCACACAGAAAACAAATTGGTTGGGAAACGGTTGCAGTAATAAAATATTGATCAAGTTACATGATTTATTATTGCAACTATTAAAAATGTATAGTTCTAACTGATTTTTAATTCTCTTGATTATTAAAACGATGTTCCAACTGAAATATGATTCCTTCAATTCTTTTATTAGTTGTGATAACTAATTTAATTTAGTTCTAAAAATTAGTACAAATGGTAAGAATCACAACCGAAATTAATACAGGGCAATACTGAATATTGGTCATTGCAATCAATAATTTGCTTTCGTCAATTAATTTTGTAATATAACTGTTAATTCATTTATTGCAGCTTATTATTGATTGTTGGAATAGTTTCAATTCGAGTACAACAAATGAAAATATAATTATTCGGAATTCACAACCAAAAAATTGTTAAAAGCCCCAATTGCTTAAGCCCATATGACACTACATTTTTAATGCATTGTTCAAGTTTTGATGAACAGTACAAATATAATGTAATAGAAAAATTTACCAAGTGCAAAGAGTTCAGCTGTATTAAGATAAATTGCAAACTGTCAACAATTTTTAAAAAGTTATCGATAAAAAATGAAGTTATGTCAAAAAAAATGTAAAATTGTTTAACTTAAAATTGACATTTCAAGCTTGAAATATTAAAAGTGTTGCTGAATCAGCGGTTTATGGGCAAATTCAGCGATTTACCGCTTTTTGTTTTTAGGTTTCTCATAAACAAAAAGTTGGCAACATTTAATAAAATAAACAAAACAGGGATGGCTAAGTTGTTTCAATTGTACTTTTTTGTTGATACTTTGTAAACAAAGATGTATAATACCTTTTTGTGGTATTTTTTATGAACATAAATAAAATTAATTTCAACTAAAAAATTTTTTTAGTACAATTATGGTAAAAAAGTAAAATTTTTAAAGGTTGTTGGTACAATTTTAAAAATTCTCAACGCCATCCCTGAAACAAAACCATAACAAGAGAAAAAAAAACTAAAAAAGTTTGTTTAATTTTTTTATAGTTTGCTCTTTCTAACATTTACTGTTTCTTTCTATCAATTCTATATCAATTAATGAATAAAAAATGTAGTGTCATAAGGGCTTTACTAAATTTTCTGTCAAAACATTTGATAGATTAAAATAATTTTTAATTTTATATTTAAAAAATATCTTTGCGGTCAAAAATGGAAAATGTGCAAAAACTTAATAAATAGGGATAAGTTAATTTACGTATTCTTATAGGTATGAATGTATGTATGTATTATTTTTTTTATACCCTGCAAATTATATTGGACTACTTGATCCATTTTGATCCTGGGCTGGTCCAATGTAATGCAAGTATGAACCATGGTATTATTAAGAAGAGTTTGCAGTTAAACGACATGTCTTCGTTTTTTAACGACATGTTTTCGTTTTGAAACGATTTCAAAGCTAATCCTCTGGAGTATACCATGCAGTAGTTTTAAGACTTCTCCTTTGTAATGCGAGCTGGGTTATATGGTCCTGCCCTAGGACATCGTACTGTAAAATAAGCCATTTTTTCTATTCATTGGGGTTACCTTTGGACAAGTCCTTGCCCCTTATGGGCTACATTTCACCGGTAAAAAAAATATATTGATTACGACAATTAAATCTCTTGTTATGAACACCAATTATGTGTTAATTCAGTTGCAGCTATCATATATTCGGGTATAGTTAAGCACAATTTTGTTTCTAATAACCATACTAACAACTAACAATATCTGTTGTTATGACTGATAGTGTTCTAAAATTCCAATGTTGCTATCAAAACTATTATGCTAAGCAACGAAATTTTCAGTATCAAAGTTATTTACGGGAATACAAAATTTATCATTAACACGAACCGAATTGTGTGATAGCACATGCAACCGACGAAATTCGATTGGCGACAAATTCGGTTGTGATCACGAATCGGTTTTCTCTGTGTTGCAATAAACGAGCGATATGTAAAAACCTCTATATTAAAGCTTAATGTTGGAATTGAAGTATCGATTTGAAATTTGTAAAGAATCATTTTCTTGCTGTATTTAACAATTTAAAAGGACCAGTACCAAGCACCACATACATTTAGCATCAAGGTTAGGATAGGAGTCACAGTTGGCCATAAAAAATTTCAGCGTATGGAGTCGGCGGCGTAGTTAGAACTATTATATTGACGGCTCCACAGCCCTGACAGAAACATACAAACTTTTCAGCTTTATAATATCAGTATATTTAGCTTCATTTTATACAATTTTTTATGTAAAACTTTGTTTCTTTTGAGTCTTATAAAAACAAAAATTTTCATTTGGAATTTACATTCAAACAACAATAAAAAACTCAAATTTATTTTTCGTACCGTAAATTTTTATTTTACTTTCAAAAACTTTAAATTAATACAAATTACATAATTAAATAATTCAACACTGACCAAATAAACATTTCATTTTATTTTTTAATTTAACCTTCGCTAAGTTGTAGAGGGAGGGTATACATAATTTTGTCATTCCGTTTGTAACATCTAAAATATTGATCTTAGACCTGGGCTCATTAAAAAGCGAAGTTGATTTAATGATGTCTGTTCGTCCGCCTGTCTGTATGTTAGTTGAAATAAGTTTTTTGAAGACCCCAGATATAGCGGGATCAGGTTGTTATCTAACTATAACACTTATAGTGCGGAAAAGCTTGCTATTAAGGAGGACCTTATTTGGCGCAGATATTTCTATAATGAGTCAAATATGTTAAATTTTTTACCGGATCCCCATAGAAGTCTGTTTTCGAGTTAAGGGTTGTGGTACGATAGGCTCCAAACCAAATAAGCTAGATTGTCACTTTTTGTAGCAAAGAGCTTTTATTACGAAAATCGGTAGGTCATATTGCACACCCAGTTCAAAAGGGACTCAACTCAAAAAACTTAATTTTTCAGAAATCAAAAAAAAAAAACTTATTTTGTCCTAAAAAATAGTTAAGAACAAATCTCTGGACCATTAAGTAGAAAATTCATACAGATTATGTTCTTAAAAGTTTTATTTTTTTTTAAATACTTATACACTAGGAAATGATAATTTTTAGTTGTGTCATTTTTAATGATGTATTATTTGCACAAGTTACCGAATTATTATAAGTTATGTCACTTTAGCTGATTTCTTTTCAAGTTTTGACACTTTTGCCAAATTCTAAACAGATGCAATTCCAATTTATATACATGATCAGCAACAAAGATAAATGTGCTGTAAAATTTATATGAAACGCACTTAAAAAACAGTGATTTTCATATAAATTTTTCTACACAATCAATTGCTTGTCACCTGGAAACAGTGCATTATTTTATCAAAAGTGTCACAATTTGAATTAAGACTATTTAGACACTTTTATGAATTGCAGTTTTATACCGATTGAAACGTAAAGCAAGACATAAGCTTTCCATAAATAATCGATTTAAATATTATTTATGTAAGAGATTTGTTAAATTATAATAATCAACGAACTTTTTTTTTACCGAGTGCCCATACGAATAAGGATTTCGGCATGATAGCGCCCATTCATTATGATGCACCATGGTGAAGGGTATATAAGATTCGGAACAGTCGAATATAGATAGCACTTTTACTTGTTAAATTTGTTTCCATTACAAAGATGACCCCCGGTTTCATCAAACGAGACCTACAAGTACGTGCACATTTATCCACATACATTTTTATAAAACTTTTTGTATTATTTGATTAAACATGTATTTACATAAACATAGTCTCGGTACATACAATTTCCTCTTTAAATATTTTAACGATTATTTTTTTTTTTAGGAAATAAATAAAAAAATAGAACATTTAAAAAAATAAATCTGCCAAACTCCAAAGTTTTTTCTTGTATAATTGAATGGTTTATCATAAAGAATACACAAATTTACTGAGCCACAGATGGGCTCTGAAAAGTAAACAGAAGTTGTTCAGTGTTCGCCCAAATAAAATGTTTATAAACTTGTTTTTTGTTCTAGCCAATCACTATGAGAAAATGGTCTATTTGGACTTTGATGTGTGTTTAGCCTTTAAAAAAAAATGCATACAATTTTTATCTTTTTTTGTGTGTGTGTTTATTTTTACTACAAAAACAAATATTTAAAAAAGTTTAAATGAAAACTTAAATTTTTTTTTTTGGTTACAGCATCTGTAAATTTCCGCATTTCATGTAAAATTAAACTTTATTGGCTGTGTAAACAAAATTATATACATATACAGTGGCACAAAAAAGTCTTTATACCCCCTTGTTTGTTTTAATTAGTAGAAAGAAAAAAATACATTTACCCTGCTTATCATAACCAGAATTAAGAAAAATTGGGGATATGTACTTTTTTATGTGCCACTGTATATAAAAAACACTAAACACCGAAAACAGATACTGAAATTAACATTTGAACTGCTTTTTACGTTTAAATTATTTTCTTTCTCTTTAATTTTCTCTTTGAAAACATTTTTAAGAAGCAGACAAAAAAGAAGAAAATAAATCAATAATAAGAAATATTTAAATTGTTAGAAAATGAGCTTTATAAATAAAGTGATTTCGTAATTGTTGAAAAATTATATATAACTGAAATAAATAAAAAAGAAGTTGTCAGTAAGTGTAGTCAATGAGGAGGATTGTTCAAAAATTACAACGCTCTTAACGCAGATTAACAGTTGTATATTCAGCTCTCCTGTAATAGTCTGTCTGGGTTTTAGCAGCCTTTGATACAAATTATACTTTAGATCCCACTTAATATAGGGCAGTTTCTTCTTACAATATATACTTTGGTTCTCCATTTCCTATTGTGGTGATAGATCTAAATATTTTATCCCCAAATGTATCTTAATTCTGCAGAACTTCCATTAAATTTTAATGTTCGAAGAATCCGGTCTTCAGTTAATACTATAAACTATATTTTAATTCCAATGTTGTTAAAGTTCATCTATTGGATACTTATCGACTTATGTCTCTAATACGGCATCGCTCAAATTCTCCCACCTCCTCTTGTCATAACATATAAATAAATAATTATCTTTAAAGCTTTAGAAACCTAGATATGTACAAAAGTTAGGTTAGGTAGAAATGGAAGTCAGTACTCATCTGACTCCATTTAACAGAACCAACGCCGTAAATCAAGCCGACCGAACTTCTAACGAAGTTTAAATTGCGCGCCAAATCAACGACAAAGATTTCATACAATCCGTTAAAGGGGATCCCATTTCGGCCTGTCGCCTTCTCGTTAGTGCAAAACGGTGACAGAGAAGGTGTTCTACGTGTTCCTCCTCACTTTTGTCATTACAGCTGTAAGAGTAATCATAGTGTCCGGTTCCCAGACGCTGTGTCCCGTGACAACAGATATCAAAAAGAATACGTCCCTTGTGATCATCAATAGAAGAGACATAGTTCGCCTGTCATCCATTTCGGGCCAAAATTGGCTGGCAATCCTGCATTCAACGCACGCGTTCCATCCGCCATAAGCTACAAATATTATTCCTTCTTTTGGAGGTACAAGGCCTTCTCGCTTCATTTCATACTAATATCTTTGTCATTGCGGAGTAGGCCTTCCGCTCTCGCTTCTTTCGCAGTTACATAAGAATATAATTCTTTTGCTTTTGCTTTGTCAATAATCAAAAAATGTTACTCCTTCTCTTTTCTCTTCTCATAGAAGCGAATGTAGAATGTATATCTTATCTTTTATACGAATGAACTGAGGCCTTCTATAAGACATTTTTAGCAGTTAAGCCTTTATGACACTACATTTTTTATTCATTAATTGAAATAGAATTGATAGAAAGAAACAGTAAATGTTAGAAAGAGCAAACTATAAAAAATGTAAGCAAAGTTTTTTAGTTTTTTTCTCTTGTTATGGTTTTGTTTCAGGGATGGCGTTAATAATTTTTAAAATTGTACCAACAACCTTTAAAAGTTGTACTTTTTTACCCTAATTGTACTACTTAAAGATTTTTTTAGTTGAAATTAATTGTATTTATGTTTATAAAAAACACCACAAAAAGGTATTACAAATCTTAGTTTAAAAAGTATCAACAAAAAAGTACAATTGAAACGACTTAGCCATCCCTGTTTTGTTTATTTTATTAAATGTTGCCAACTTTTTGTTTATGAGAAACCTAAAAACAAAAAGCGGTAAATCGTTGAATTTGCCCATAAACCGCTGATTCAGCAACACTTTTAATGTTTCAAGCTTGAAATGTCAATTTTAAGTTAAACAATTTTACATTTTTTTTTGACGTAACTTAATTTTTTATCGATAACTTTAGTAAAATTTTTGACAGTTGTTCATTAACCTTAACCCTTAAATGCATGATTTTTTCTTTTGGATTGAAAAAAATGTTTTTTAATAGAAAATTAGGCGTAGATTACGTAAAAAATATTTAAAAAAATTTAGAAAATAGTTTTGAGTGTTTATTTACAAAAAAACGGTATGTAGACTTTTGGCAACAATATGCGTTTGGTACTTAAATTATTAAGGCGTCAACAATAGTCATATACATATTTATATTGCATACAGGTGTTTAGAAAACAGCTTCTATTTATGAAACAATGCCAAACAAATGCGATTTTTGATCTGGCACAAAACAGCCTTATATTTAGTGCTCTAAGTCCGTGAAAATCCATTGCAACCTGGAAGTTTGCACCTGTTTTTAGTAGAACATCTATTTTCATTCTGCCCTATACTATCGGTCCCGTATATCTTGTGTCGGTATAGGTTTTGTGGGTCCTCGGGGCCTTTACCTCCATCTGCCTTTCTAGCTAAATATCTTCCTCGTTTGTTTTCATATGTTTTATAGGAGCACAATATTTCCGCCAGGTCAGATTTAGAATCTGACAATGTAATGTTTGGGTGGTTTGTTTTTTAGAGTATCCATGAAATTATTACGTCTATATCTGTTATATGGTAAAATAATCTAAAATACCACTTACCACTTTTCATTCTTAATATATACCTGCCAAAAAAGCTATCATAAGGTCAACTCCTCCAATATAGGCGTTAAATTTTTTTACCGTTTTCGGACATGCTATTGAAGTTTGTGTTTTTTGCGTTTTGTCAAATCTATTGGAAGCTTCAAACGGTTCCGCGCCTACGTAATTTGAAGTTTACGTAGCAAGCTTATTCTCCTTTCAGCATGTCCCAGGCATAGCCATACTTTCATAATTTGTAACAAATTCCTCATAGAAACCCCGTGCAACAGACCGTTTCATAAATTATTTTGCGGCAGGTAATTTGCAGTTTTCGAGACTATTTCATTGAATTGTGAGTAGATTCCCTGAGTACATAGGTAATACATTAATGGCACAGACGTATAATAACTACTGAAATAAATTACTTGGTTAACTTATCGGGGAATTTTAACGGCACAGTCTAACCACAGTCTAACCAAACAAGTTGTAACCGTCTATAATTATTTATGTCACAAACGCATGTTGTAGACATTTGGCAACATACAGTATTTTTCAAAAATATTGCATTTATTCAATAACATTATTAAAAACAAGATGACCAGGCCATAGCTAACCTGTCAACAGATGCAAAATTATTTTTTTCCATTGTAATAATACACGATTTACAGAAAAGACAAAAATACAAAATTTGATTTTAACTAAGAAACTGATCTTTATCACCCACCACAATGAAATACCAATTTAATACAAATCAAACCAACTAAAAACAAAGTAACGTTTGTTTTTTATTAATATTGCTTGTGTGTGCTTAGAAACGAACTTTTATGAATGCACACACATAGGAACATAGAGAAAATTAGCTTGAACTGGTATGTAGACAATTGGCAACAGTATGCATTTAAGGGTTAATACAGCATAACTTTTTGCACTTGGTAAATTTTTGTATTACATTATATTTGCACTGTTCACCAAAACTTGAACAATGCATTAAAAATGTAGTGTCATAAGGGCTTTAGATAAGAATGGTTATTGAATCAAAAAACTTTTAAGCTGGCCTGAAGTTAGAAGGTCTACTGAGTTTTCCCCCTGGGCACGCTTCAAAATTTAATGCTCACGTTTTAAGTTTTAAGGAGAGAGAAGAAAAAGAAGGAGATGCTAGTCAAAGACTTTAGATTTATAAAAAATTATAAAGACTATAGATTTATAAATCTACTCGTAAAAAAGTACTCGTCAGCACGCTTAATGTTTTTATTCGTAGGTATATGTAGGAATTGAGCAGCAAAAGTTGAAGAGTGTAAACCCTGACCTGAAATCACCGTCTGAACTTATATGCTTGAGGGCATATTTTCGTCTTCTAAAAGATGCTGTGAATTTTTTAGTAGGGACTAGAAAGACTGATCACAAATTCATCAGCCATATCCATATCCTCACTGTTTTTAATATGTACGTTGATTCAATTCCACATGTTGTACTAGTAAATCCAAATTGTTGTCCCGTGGTAATTTGATTAATTTTGTTAACCAAAATATAAAATATTTATTAAAATAGCGATTTGCGATTGTCAGAACACGCCCGTAAATATTTATTATTTGTCAACTAAAATTGTCTTCAGTTGCCATCTGTAAAACATTTTCGGCAAGTGGCAAGTCAACTAAAGTTTAGTTGCCATACATAATCATTCAAGTTATTATTATTTTTTTTGACACATTTGTGTTTGTATAAGTATTTCATCAGGGCAGAAAAACTGTAAAATAGTCTTTCGAGATAAGCTGTGCACAAATCCCTTCCTCTAATTAATAATTTTTCGAGTTATTTGGCAGCTCTCTCTGTAACTTTTCAAATACTCCATTTAACATACACATTTTTTTTTTAATTACTGTTGCCTTTTAGCGTTAATTATTTTCCCTCGCTTTTATAACTATCAATATAATTTGTAGCAATGTAGCTACTTGCAGCTATTAACAGACACTCTTCGACTTAATAGCAATTTGACTTGGTAATAAAAACTAAATCATTTCACTTTCTACAACATGCAACATAAAATTTTTTCTATAGCTTCTTAAACAGAATTTAAATTTAACAAATGTGATCATGTTAAAAGACCCACAACTTACTACTCGATTCTTCTTTTTTTTAAAATCAACATTTATGTCTATTTGTTTTTTTTTCTTTCTATTTTTTTATTTTTCATCTATGTAGAAGTTGTAGTTTGTGGTATTTAGTTGAATTTTGGCGCGCTAATATATTTTTAGTTTGTAAATTTTGTTTTTTTTTCAACTTACCTTATGTTGTTATTAAAATGTTGTTTTTTTTTTTTTGTATTTTGCAAATGTGCAACATTTGGCAACATTTTACATTTGCATAAACACAACTTCAACAAGAATAATAGCAAAAAAATCTTGGCAACTTTAAAGCAAATGCTTTTTGCTTCCCATTCTCATAACATCTACACCTCCCATCTTTTCTCTAAAAAAAGAAATAGAAACATTATGTGTAGTATGTGAATGAGTATTATATGTGGAGGGTTGTCGAAGAAAAAAAAAAAAATTAAATTTAGTGTTGCACTCCATTCTTTTATGTTTCTTACAGTTTCTTTATTTTTGTAGTTATTGTTGTAAGATGGTGCACCATCAGTTTTTCTAGTAGTGGTTGTGCTGTATGCTATATAGGCCAACAAGTACATTGAACTGAAACATTTCTATTTTTTTTTCGAGTAAAAATATTTTTAATGAAAAAAGTCAACAGAGAGTATAATAAAATTTTATTTTTATAACCGATAAATCAGATTTGTTAAGGGAAGGAGACCTCAAAATATGAAATGGATGGTTTGAAACATATGAAGATATGAAAAGTTTAGTAGAGGCATTGTTCGGCATTTAATATACGTAGGGGACGAGTAATTACCTAAGAGAAGTCTCACCAAATCTTCTAAAAAAACAGCATTTATCGCTTATTTGCACACTGACTATAAACATTTTACGCTTTTATGCATGCAAACGTGTGCAATTACAGTTTCCTATTTAAAAAAATGCCGAAATTGTTTCAAGTGTTAGCTTATTGCATATCCCGCGCTTATGCACAACAACAATTTTTACAATTTGCATTGAAAAAATCTCATTTAAGCATCGTTTCAAATTTCAAAACATATGAAAATTATTTCAACAAATAAAATTTGGCAAATTTTAATCATAATTTGAATGTATTTATCATAGTTGGGGGTAGTGCACTAAATATTGATTTAAATCCGCATTGCACTATTACTAAATAAAACTGCAAAGAAATTAGTTTGCACTCTTTTTTGCCAGGTTTAGTGATGATTGTTATTTTTTAACTACCACTAAAAAATTTTGAGTGACATTGCACATTTTTTCACTATCACTAAACGCAGATTTGAATGCAAAAATCTGCACTCAAATCAAATACATAGTGCAAAATTTGGACATGCAATCAAAAAAGCTGCATACAAATATTGTCGCACTAAAATTTAAAATATGTAGCTTTGTATGTGCATGGTTTTTGATTTCTTTTGAGGATATGCATGCACTTTCGATGCAATGATAATGACAATGATGAAAATAATCAAGTTTTTTATAAGCACAGTGTATGCATATAAGCGAGTTTTTATAAATGCGTTTATCGTTTAAAAGCACAAAAACGTGTAAAATATTTTTTTTTGTTAATTCCCTTAGCTAATCCCGCGAAGCTCTACGTATGTCTGCAGGAAAGAAACCAGAGTATCTGGCGGGAATCGAACCCACAACCCCGGCGCTGATAGACTAGCTCACTACCAGCTACCCTAACGCTTATAAGCGATGAACGCTGCACTTTATAATATTATTTGAAATCAGTGAAATACAGTGAAACCTCCCATAACCGGTCACTTGACGTCGCGCTGTTTTTGTCCGGTTATGAGATATGTCCGCTTATAAGCTAATTAACAAATTTATTAAGAGTAGACTTTGTTAACTTAGATCGTTTTAATTTTAACTGTGGAATTTCAAAATGACTTTTAAAGTTTTTGATGTCTTGAAAAGCGACAAAGCAAAGTTCTTCAAAAGAGCAACTTGATTTAATGCTTTATCAAAAGAATTTATTAAATCCGATATTTCTACATTTTGTCTGCAGGCTGACTTACGTGTTGTTTTCACAACACAAGTGATGGAACGTTTAGCAAAATTTGTATGAAAAGCTATCACATTTTTAAGTATTTTTCATATAAATTTTACTGCACGGTCAATCAATTGTCTTGTAAAAACAGCACATTAACCTCCACAACTGCGCTGGAATTTAATATTTCAATACACTAATTTTCAGTGTGGGTGCTTTCATCTTCTTTAAAAAATTCGTCAAAGCCATATGATTGATGAAACAGTTGTTTTGAATTTTCCAACTTACTACATGGGAGATCATCCATGGCATCAAAATCTGCAAGATTATAACTAGCTAATAAGAAACCAGCTTTCCGAAAGCCATTCTTTGGCTCTAAAGCAGACAACACGAGCTTAACAAACTTCTCTAAATAAATAGCAACAACACATGAGCATCTGTTAACAGGGGTATCACCAATTTCATTGGCATTCACATAAATATGAATCAGAGTTGTAAAAAAAAAAACAACTACTACTAAAATACAACTCATGTTTGTGAATTTCAACGTTTCTATCCATTTATAAGAAATATTTTGAACAAAACATTTTCCAATTTTGTGTCTGTGTCCGGTTATGAGAGTGTCCGGTTTTAGGAATACATTTTGTATATAAAAACTAATAAACAGGTTGGATTAACAAAATATGTCCCGTAATGGAGGGCGTCAAATAAAATGAAAATTAAAGTTGAAAATCACAATTCCTTAAATAATTTGTCGCACAAATTTTTTCTATAGGGCTCTTTTTTTACTTTAAATTTTTCTTAAAATCACATTTCGTCTTTTGGGATACCTTCCCCATTCTTATTTCGTTTACATAACATAAATTTCAGCATCGTAACATTTAAACAATATTTACTTAAAATATTAAAAAAAAAAATAAAATAAAAATCAAAAACTTGCCAACAAAAGAACCAGGCTAAAGATAGATTAAAAATTTTACAACTGTCATAAAAAGGACTAGTGGCTTTTAGTCGCGGCTAAATAGGAGCTTACATTAATGCCAGATTATCCCTTTATCACTTATTGACAACTGTACCAATTTCTTCGTTATTGTTTGCTGCGAAATGCTGACTGAAATATGCTGTTGCACTTTTTTCTTATAAATTACCTTTAAATATCAAAAGTTCAAAATGCTATTGAACTTGTTTATTTTTTATTTTTCCATGGCTCTATCTATATCTAATGATTTTTAGTTTCATTTTAATTTGTTTTATGTTTTTATACTTTTTTTCGTTCTAAAATTATACTTACATGCTCATGCAAGTGATAAAGGAACGTATAGAGCGGTACGTTGAATTGCTAAAATAGCAAAAAATAGAGTTGTGCTCATTTATTTTATTTTCTCAATACACAGGCTATTTTGTTTACGTTTTTTGTTATTTAGCTTTTGTAATGGAGTTTTACCTTTTCGAAAAAAAAATAAGCACAGTGTTTTGATAAGAAAACTAAAAAAGTTAAATAAGTCTTTTTATAATAAAAAAAATATTTTATGACTAATGCCCAATTTTCTGGATAATAATTAAATCTTAATTAAGTTAATTTTCATAAAAACTTAAATCGTATTTAAATACAGATTGATTTTTTGAGTTTTATTTGAAAAGTCTTATTTAAATAAGAAAAAAGTTTGGTAGCACTACTAAATACAAAAAAATATCATAAAAAAGTATAATTATTTACAAGGTGGTCTCAAAAAACAGCTGATTGTTATTGCTTTGTCTATTGTTGTTGTATTGTCGTGATATTGAGGCCACCTTGCTAAAATATTACAATAGAAACTTAAGTTGAAATTAAGTGTACCACATCGGTGAATTAAGTTTGATTTAAGTATTTAGTGAAGAAGAGAATTTTGTATTTAAAACGATTTTAAGCATAAATGTGTTTTAATATTAATCCTGAAAATTGGCCATAAATATTAGGTTACTCAATTAATCGATGTTTTATGTTAATCGATTAATCGCGCAAATAATTATTCAAGGTAAAAATTTAATCGAATAATAATCGAACAATTTAATATTATTCGGTTTATCGACTAATTTTAAATTAATCTAGTTGGGAAGTTTAAAAATAAGACCAAACATTATGTTTTTTAACATAAAAATTTTATTAAAAAAGTAACAACAATTTAACAAAAGTTACTTCATGAAATAAAAGAAAAAAAATTAAAAAAAAGCATCAAAATTTAAGCTAATCTTCTAAAATAATCTTTAAAAAGACTATACAGCTTAAATGTTTATATTTCAAACAATTTCTTTCTTTTGTTTTGATGAAACTTGATTTAGAAAAGATTCTTTCACTTATTGCTGACGTTGGAGAAATTGAAAATAAAGCCTTAAAAGAATATTCAATTTCTCTTTTCTTTTTCTTTTTTTTCTAAAAATTAGTAGTCTTCCATTATACCACTTGCATTTCTTTTAAATTTTTTTATAATTAACATAGTTTTGTTGAGGTCTGGCAGAAGTTTGTTTTCATTCGTCTCAAATTATATCTTCTTCATCTGAATCATTGTGATAGAAGTCTGTACTAAACATTCTTAAAAATAAATTATTCCAAAACTCTTGGGTTTCATTCTTTGTACTATACTATATTTCAAAAAATTGTTGCTCGAAGGAAATGTTACTGAGTTCAGAAACAATAAAAAACAATTTTTCGATTAATCGACATAAATTATTCGAATTTTTCGTTATTAGAAAGTAAGCAATTTTAAATTATTCGAACAGTTAATCGCCTTAAATTAATCGATTAATCGAATAACGGTTAATCGTTTGAATGCCCTACTAAATGTGAATTATATGAGGATGTCCATAACAAAATGCAACAATTAAATTTAATATTTTTTGTACGGAAAATTATTGTACATACTAAAATCGTTATAGTCATTGCTTGCTTTAACGAAGTTATTTACTTTGAATCGGATCAAAACGCCACAATTTCACAAACACACATTTGTTTATTTATCTCAAAATTATAAATGTGGAATTGTTCCGTTTTTTTTATAGAGCTTCTCATATACAAAAATCCATATTTTTTTTTGCCAAAACATGCCTTTTAAATATTAATTAATATTTTTTTTAAATATTTATTTATTGAATCTTCACATTAATTACCAGTGTTATCACTGTGCAAGAAATTTACACTTTTTTTTCGTGACAAGCTGGGCACATGGCGTTTTAACATAATTCGGGTAAGCTGAATCCAGTGGTGCCCGTAGTTTTTTTTAGATTGGCTCTGGTTTTCGAGATATACCGTTATTTCGAAAATAGAGGCGGTTGCACAACATATATTCGCAAAATTCAAAAACGGTTTAGTTTATTGAAATTACCGAAATTCCGCAATAAAATTTCCTTTAAGAAAAGTAAAACTTTTTTCTAAAATGAGCAGTCGTTTTTGAAACATAATTTTTTTTTGAAAAAAAAAAAAAAATTAATTTGTTTATCAAAATTTCGAAATTTTTGTTTTTTAAAAATTCATAAAAAATTAAAAATGCAGCTAGGCTTCTAATTATCAATTAAAAACGAAACTGCAAACAAAACAAGCCATAAATGATTAAAATCTGTTGACAACTTTTGATTTTATTCACAAAAGTCGAAAAATTTTAATTAATTTAGGAATTTCATAAAACGCAATATTTGTATGGGAGCCCCCCTAAAAAGTGGCGATCAAGGGCAAGTATGTCTCGAGAAAATGTTAAGGACAAAAAACTAATTGAGGTCGGTCATATATATTATTTTACTAGGGGCGACCCCTGGGCATTAATGGGACTTTTTTTCAATATATTTCTAGTCTGCATTGAACATTTTATATGGGAGCCCCCTTAAAGAATGGAGATAGCTGGTAGGTATGTTAGAAATAAATGATGATAGGCGCTGCAGTGGCCAAATTTAAGAATTTTATTAAGCCGCCATATATGTATAGTTGAAATACTTAAATTCCAAAGGAATTGATTTATTTTCCATAGAAATTGGCGCACAACTTTTTATTATTTTTTTCACAATTTAGTGAGAGAACAGCTTACGGTGCATCAACAGTGTCCTAAGAAATGGTTTTGTGCATAAAATATTTATTCTAAACGTGTGTAGATAAATACGAAAAGTTAAATTTATCTTTTAAAAATATCGCATGCGATAAATAATATATTAAAAAATATCGCATGCGATAAAAAATTATTATAAAGAAAATACGACTATTTACACGAAATTTTAAAGATTTTATACAAAATCAATCATGTTTATTTAATATTAAAAACTAGTTTAATATTTTATTAGACTTTGTATATTAAAATTTATGATTTTTGAAAAAATATGTCAGACAGAAATTCTTATGAGTGAGTTCCGTGAGGTATATGGACACAGTGGCCATATCCCTCACAGAGCTCTCTTATTAGAATTTCACTCATAGTCAAATTTTCAAAAATGTATAAAAATTTTCACAAATACAATTTGGATATAGTGCTTATTAGGGCTATAACTTTTTCATACTTTTTGCGAATATAATATAACGACGGGAGACATGTGTTTTCATTACTAAAACATTCTTGGCCACTCCGTGGTACTATGCCCAAAATTGGTTATAGCCCTAGTGCTTATAGTGCATAGTCATCATTTTGTATTAGGTTTGATTCCCCGAGATGAAAGGATTTGGGTGCCTTATGCCTCTCATTCATAAGAATTTTAGTCTTTCATATTTTTTCAAAAATCATAAATTTTAATATAAAAAAACAATTAAAACATTAAATTAGTTTTTAATTAGTATTGTGGTTATTTTGTTGAACTATTTATGGTTTTTGATCCAAATTTTTAATTAGACTTAAGTTCATCAAATTTAATTTTTCATTAAATTATTTTTATGAAGAAAGGAATTTTACAACATGAAAATTAATTCAATTGTTATTGATAATCTTTCGTTCTTGACCGTGGCCGGGGCTCGAACCCTGGCCGGCAGTTTACCATGACATGTTTCGATCGCAACCACTCGATCTTCTCAGATGGATTTGCCGTCTTACACTCGCAGCCATCGACGACTGCTGACGTCAATAGTCAAACATTAATCCTTAAACCAAATTGTATTTTAACCTTTGGTAGATCGAAATTTGCTTTTTTGAATGATTATTCATTTTAAATTGATTTTACATGTTTTTCCTCCAAAGTCCATTTTTATCACATGCGATATTTTTAAAAAATGAATTTAACTTTTCGTATTTATCTTAACACACCTATATTCTAACCTTTTTACTTGTCCAGTTACCACAGTTTTCCTAAAAACTTGATTTCTCTTGATATCCCAATACGGCCCACTGTTTCATATATTTCTATAGTTTTGCTATTTAATGTAAATTGTTACATATACCTTTTTTCTCCCTTTTAGAAATAAACCATTCACGATCTAGCTGTCAATGTTTATTTGTTCGTTTGTGCAAATGGGTGTTGCAGCAAATCAGTTTGTGTTCATTCCTTCACACTCTCTCTCTCTCTCTATTTCTATTTCTTTGACGACTTTTTGCCATCTTTTAGTAACTGAACTGATCGTAATTCTAGAGCAATGTGTTGCAACAATTTAGTCAACACACTAAATCAAAGCGAGAAGTATTAAAAACCAAATACTTTAAAAAAAAAAATTGTACTTTTTACATAAACACATATTCATACAAATGCCGCAAATGCATGTCGTAATTATTTGTTGAAATTTTTACAATGTTCTCGTTTTCAATTGCTAACAGTACAAAGTCGATGCTAATGATGATGATCAAGAGAGTACGTACCGCAATTTGGAAACTGGATGATGTTGAAATAAATGTACTTTGGTAACACATGTAGCAGTTTGCAAATCAATAAATAAATATATTGTTCTGCAACATATGAATTTTCTGTTTTGTTTCTTAGCATGGGTAAAATTTTGTTTACGTATGGAAAAATGATCTCATGCACACAATTGGGTCTTGTTTTTTTTAACTTAATTCAAACTCACAGTTGAGTAAAAAAGTTGACTTACGCTTGAAATAATTGTTCCAAAGGTTATAAAATTTTAAAAAATTTCAGTAACATTTATCTTTACGAACTTTCGCTTAAAGGAGTCGTTGCTAGTGCAAATTCTCCATTAGAAGGTGTTTAATTTTAAAACCCACTATTTTAATTTTCTTAAGTACATATAATTTTTTTAAAAGTGTAAACGTATAAATGACACACTCATCTATACATTTGTACCCTGATTGTCAGGGAGCGAGTGGAGTGTTTGCGTACGTGCATTTGAATGCTCTACACACTTGCATGCGTTTTGTATCTTTTCTTTCTCTTGTGTGTTTTCATAATTTCCAATTTCAGCACTTAGTCAGGAACTCGAAAACTATATGAGCTGTTTAGTACGAGTACTACTCTACTACATTTTATATATGTTTTGTTATTGTAATTTTCTATTTCTTTTTTTGCACTAAACTAGTAAAATGAATTCATGCAATACGCATTTGAAATGTTTGCACTTGTCTTCATTTTTTATCTGTTTTCTATGAGATACTATTTTTTTTTATTATTATCTTGAGAGTACAGTTGTGTGTTTTATGAGAAGACATATGCATTTGAAATTGTTTGTTTTCCCGTAGTTATCATCAAGTTTTTATGGAGTGATTTTTTTTCAAATTGATTTGTTATTAATATTTCTTAAAACGTGTTTTCAACACTTGCTTTAATTTATATTTTAAATTAATCCGCCAGGATAAGATTTAAGGTTAGGTTTGGTTGGCAGCCGCAATCAAGCACAGCTCAAGTGAGTCCAGTAATTAGTCCCAGTTATGTTACCATCTTTCACCGTCTCCCATGGCTCCCTGGTTACCTTGCTGTTGTCATTTTCACCCAGCCATACGATTGGCTCAATCAAGGAAAGGATCCTGTTTATATTAATGTAGGAAAGACAGGATTTGTTTCTAAGGGTTCTTCGGCCAAATAGGCTGGGTTTCAGGTCTCCGAATGCCGAGCAATGACAGAGAAGATGGTTCGTTGATTCCCTCTCCTCCTCGTCGCCGCAACTTCTACATTGGTCATTGTCAGGGAGCCCTAGCCTTTGGGCTTGATTCCCAAAGGGCCACTGGCCAGTTGTGACCGCATTTAGGTTCCTCATGTGAAGCCTGGACAGCTTTAATGGCCACCAAGTTATTTTTTGATCTATGATGGCCCAGATTTACCAGGTTCCCCACAGGTAATTTCATCGAACCATCTCCGGCTGGCAATGAGATGAAATTTATGTGCAATAAATGGCTTACTCCTTGGGAGCGAACCGTTTCGATTCAAGGTGGTTGCTGCATGCGCAAGCGAGTCAGCCATACAGTTTCCATGTATGCCCCTGTGTCCAGGGACCCAATTAAGGGTAACCAATGCGTGTCTCGCTAGCTCCTCCAGAGACAACCGGCATTCTTGGACAATTTTCGATGTGGTAAACACACTCTCGGGGGTCTTGTGCCGCTTTACTATCTGCAATAATGTGAATATCTCTGCCAGAAATTTCCCCGTACCGAATGTGCCTTTCTGCTGTGTTTATGGCACTTCTCTCGGCCTGAATGACACTGTAATGATCCGGTAGCCTAAGAGAAATGGTCCAAATGCCAGAACCGACACCATGCACTGTTTTAGACCCGTAAGTGTTTGTAGGTCATCACAGTGAGTCAGGATCAAAGATTGGCTCAGGTGCGACATTATCAACGTCCATTTGTAAATTTATATCATACATAATATCGCATGTTTTGGCCAAGCGCATTGGCCAAAAAATAGAACTTCTACCGAGAAGGGAGCAAGCGGGCTCCAAGCACATACATAGATCATGCATTGGTCAAGTGAACAGCTTGCGGGTGAATGGAGGAAGCCACTTTATTAAGAATTTATTGAATTCGAAAAAGCATTTGACACCATATACCACGACGCAATCTGGCGTGCAATGGATTGCAAAGGGATGCCGAAAAGTGGATTAATCTTTCTAAAGCGTTAATTCGCCTTAAATGTACCCAACAGTAGAGTAGAAATAGCTGCGGACACTACGGGATTATGAACACGACAATCTCGAACCGAAGAATTGATCAAACCTCCCCAGCATTGGTTGACGATCTTCGCTACAGAACGCTGATACCAAGCCGGAAGAACCGTTGAGAAACGGTGTTCCAGGCAGAAGGAGAAGCGTGAACTTCTACACGGATAGCTCTATTAAGTCAAAGTACACTCAAGGGAGTTTAACCTCAATTTATCGCGAAGACTTTCGGATAACTGTAGCGTTTTCCATGCGGAGATACTTGCAATGAACGAAGCTGTAGACTGGCTCAGACTATCTGCTGTGTTTGCGACTGCTGTAAATATTTACACTGATAGCAGTACCGCATTTTTGGCCTTGTATTCCCTCTCCCTGACAACGAGAATAGCCCTTGACTGTTGATCATCTCGAAACGAGATGGCTGAGTAGTTTGATATCAGGATCATATGGGTCCCAGGGCACTAGGATATACTGCTAAATATTAGGGCAAATAAGCTTGCTAGACTTGGAAGGTGTTGGGGTGTCTGCTTTCCTCAAACTTGGGGTGTCTCTGTTCTCCTCAAACTTTGGAAATCGACTAGCAATATTGCTAATGACAGAATACTAAATGAAGGATTTTCAGGCAATTGACCGGCAAACCATGTCTCTACTATCTCTACATGCACAGCGTCTGGAAGCCAGACTTTTTTTACTGCTGCACTCTGTTTAACCACGATCTATCAAATTAAATTTCTAGATAAATTATAGGTATTGCCTGCATTTGTAAATGTTGAAAAAGCGTAAAAAATTCTGCGTAGCTTGAATTTTCAATTCTTCACAAATCATGCTCCTCGCATTAGTTTTCCCTTCGAATGCGGCAATCAATTGGTAATAGTCAACTAGTTTTTGGGCCGAATTTGTTAATAATGCTTCTTGTAACGTCCGTTACACATTTGCAATTCTTCGCTTAAAATAAATAATAATGATTTTATCTATCCAAATATTTTCCACGGCTTTTCGACTATTCGTTAAACATTTTACTAAAGAATTATTAAATTAAATTAATAAATCCAACTTAAAGCTACTCAAAATTTGTTTTATTCTTCTTAGTGCTCTCTTATTGGCTGTTGTTCAAAACTACTAAAAACAACTCATTTCATTTTATCCTTAACCCCAACACCTTAAATATGAATACCGACTAACAAGACGCAAACAACCACCCGTAGTGATGATATTTGTATCCTTGCTAATAATGTCGTAAATTTTATTTCGGTTGCCATTTTCCATTGTCGTTCTCTGCATACTAACAGATACCAGATACAAACTTATTTTTCTTTGGTCTGGCATTTCTTGTAATTTCACAAAAAAAAAAAAAAAAAAAAAAATATTAAAAAAAGGAAAAAATGCTAGACAATAGTTGTCTTGTTAATGTTTTTGAAGGAAAAAAAAAAAACAGTCGTAAAGATAAAAGAAAATAAACCTCGGTTTTTTCCTTTTAAGTAAACGTGTCTTTCATAACAAGTTCTAATCACAACTACAGCTTGAGAGTCTACCAAAGTTTGTACCCCTTTTTGTATGACAGCCAACCACCCACCGTGGCAGGGCGCGTAACTTGAATAATTTTTATAAGAATTGCTTTCCGTGTTTTTATATGTTGTCGCTATTTCTTTTGGCCCTGGTAATATGCCGGAGTGTTTATGAAATTTCTTTTAACCAACTAAACTTTAACATATGACTGGGTATTTTCTTTTTGTAGTTGTTGTTTTATTGTTACAAGATAATATTGCGTCAAAACAAAACTTTTTGTTGTGTTGTTGATGTTGTTTGTTTTCATGAAAATGGCGTTTTTCACATTTTTTTCCTGACTTACAAAGGAAAAAGAATAAAAATACTTTTAACAGAATATTAAAGGAGTGTAGAAATATAAAAATTAAGAAGGAAATAACATGAGAAAAATAGAAGAGAATACCTGGATTCCCAAAATTGTTTGCTTTTAAAAAGAGCCGTTAAGAAAATTTTCCTTTTTTTTGGAACTTAAAATGCATTTAAATAAAGTTTTGACAATGTCTAAAGAAAAATTAAATATTGCAAAATTTTTAAAAATCACTTTTGTTATAAAACGAATTTAAAATAAGGCGGCATTTATACGATGTCTTTTCAGACATGTCTCTTTTATTCATTCTCTTTTGAACATGCTGTTTTAATATCTTAGTTTCCATTTAGACAGGGAAACATTTGGAAGGGAAACATTTTGTTTGGTAGCAAATTACGGTTGGGGAAGAGAGAATGGTTTTTGTGTTCGGTACTCGGCGACACGCTTTGTTCTCATTTTCTTTGTTGACATTTACTTTGCTTTTTGAGAAAACAACAACAATAGTAACAGAATGTTTCCGGCAACATGTTCGTCTGTGTGACCGCAAATAAAAAAAAAAGAAAATTCCAGATGTTTTCCTTCCAAATGTTCGCTCGTCTAAACTCGGACTAATTGTCGAATATTCTTTACACAAATTTTAGAAAACATGCAAAGTAATGTTAAAAAACATGAAAATTCATTTCGTGTCTTTTAGGCAACCTCTCTCTCTTCTCTAACCCGATCGCCTACAAACAAAACAAACGTGTTTGTTAGACACAGTTTTCGAAAATAAACAGAACATTATTAAGCATTCGGCTCACACACCCAGGATCGATATCTATTTTTTTTGTTTGTGTAGACGAACACAACCCTTAATACCGTTCGTAACTATTTTCAAGAAAGAGCCGAACATTTTAAAGTGTTCTGTTCTTTGTTAAAAAACAGAACAATTGTAGTGATACTGTAAAAAAACATTATATTTTAATGTTCTATAAACTTTCTTTTATTTCATTGATAAAGAAATGAACAAACAAACAATTTTACCAACGACCTCAGCACGAACAGCTTTTGTGTGTATATGTTTTGTGTAAAATTATTTTGCTAGCTTTTTGTTTTTTTTTCGTATGTGTATTTTGTTTTTGCAAAAAATGTTTAATTTTTTTATCAGCCAAAAGGGCGCTACGCACAACAGCAACGAACGAACATTAATGAGCTGAACTGAACACAATTAAGTTTGTGGTAAAAAAAAAACAAACCGAACGGAATAAAATGTTCTTATCTTTTTGTTGAGTTGATTAAGAACAGTATTATTTTTTTGTTCGAAAGATGACAAACATGGAAACGATATTTTTTTTAATGTTTTTCTACAGAAACAATATCAGCGTTTGTGTTTTTGACAAATCTACCGAACCGAACACTGAGGAGCGATATTTAGTGTTTATTTTCGAACACTGGTTAGAAATGTCTTTAAAGACATCGTATAAATGCCGCCTGAAAAGTGCTAAATGAGTTTTAAAATGTTTTTTTTTTTTTTAATTTTTTAGTAAAAACAAGTAGTAGTGCTATATTCAGCTGTGCCAAATTTTTAATACCTCAAGCACATAATGCTTGATTCAAGTGTGGATAATTCAAGTGCCCCCTACTTAAAATAATCCGAAAACAGAATTGACTTAATTAAAAGTGAGAATAAAATAAAATTAATTTCAAACTGTGCTTGATTCAAAAATTTCTAAGTTGGTTTAATCCTGATTCGTACTTTAATTAATCCCATAGTGAGATTAGATTGATTCTAACCTTAGCACTTACCCCAAAAAAACCAGAAAGAGAGAGAATATTATTATCTACCTACCCATTACACATATTTATTTCACTATTGTTGTATTCCGCTCTTTGTTTACAGCAGAATACAGAGAAAACTTTATATATTTAACTAAATAATATGAACAAATAGAATATGGGAATTATTGCTTCTTATTTTACTTTTTAAAGGACCCAGAATATACAAACTTTTTGGGGTCTTAGCAGAATATTTTATATAATATAATAATTTATATTAAACGAAATAATTGTGGCCCATATTTTACTAAATGTCTTTTTTTAGAAAATAAAATTTCGTGTGAGAAAGTATATTAAAAACAAAAACAAATTTTTCGTATATTATTATTTTTTTTTTTTTTTCAATTAAATTTCTCACCCGTAATTTTGTTTACATTTTCTTAAAACTGGCAGTTAATGTCCTTTTGTTACCTTGTACTGTGTTTTAAAATATAATTGCAAATTTAAACAATTTATTGCATAAACTTTTTTGAAGCGTTCTGCAAAAAACTTTTCCAATAAAATACAAGTAAATGAATTTACTCTTGCAAGTACTGCTTCCCTACTATTGTATTCTGTTCATGTTATTAACTCTCCTCCTGTCTATGTTTTTTTCCATTTTTTTCCTATTTGAATTTTATTAACATTTTCTCAAATTATTGTCAATATTTAAGAGTGAGTATTTGTTAAGTACACATATATCTGCAATTCGTTTTTTCCATATTTACTCTCTTGTATGTGTTTAATGGTCCTTTGCTCCTTAATTTTTTTTTGAAAGTCCTTTTTATTACAATTTATATAATATATTTTGTTATATGTATATATTTTTTTTGCTCTATATGGCGAAACTTTCTCTTTCATTTTACCATACAATTTTAAAATGGTTCGTTTTTAGACAAAAAAAAAAAGAAAAAATGAAGGATATTTTATATCCATGTATGTCTGCTTATATTTTTTTCTTCCATTATTTTTATTTATCTCAAGTAGTTTTCCTCCTCCTGTAATTTTATTTTTTTCATTATTGTAGCAGACAATAAAAAAATTCCGCATTATTGCTGGCATTTTCATGTGCTTTTTTAAATGCTCATTTCCACTTCTGAAAAATTATACTTTATTTTGTTTTATCCTTTTTACGGTTGCTTTAGGATATGAAACGTCTTCGCCTTAAACAAAACCAAGCATTCTAAAATCTTTAACGTTAAATGGGAGAATGTCCGGTTTAGCTGAAAAGAAAATTTTTAAATTGATAAGAATTTATTAAAGGTTGTGGTTTTTTGTTGCATTTAACATTCAACACTATTTCATCGAAATGAAAAAGGGTTTAGAAATATAAAGTTGTTATGGTATTAAGTTAATACTATTAACTAAATAAATTAAAGACTTACGGTCAAAACCTAAAAGAAGAAATATTAAGATTTAAAAATGAAAACTTATCAGATTCCGTTTACGACATAGACGAGAGAAACGACTAAAGAAGAAAGTCTCTCTCTTTCTCTCCCTAAACAAAATAAAAAATTATATCTCAAAATTGGGAACGTGTAAAGTAACAACAACAAAGTAAGAACCTTTCTTACAGACGGTTGTCAGGTCCCGAATTACGGCATTCGATATCGTTCGAAATTACAATACAGGGGCCTAATTCTGGCAGTCGTGCTCGAGTACTTTCTCGATTCGAAAGCAATTTTATTTATATTTCTTTCAGTCGATACTTAACGAATTGAAATTATTTTTTCAGTATTGTGAAACTCAAATTAATGCTTTACAACACTGAAAAAATAATTCCTATTCGTTCAGTACTGACTGAAATAATTAGATATTAAATTGCTTTCGAATCGAGAAAGTACTCAATCACGACTGCCATTATAAGGCCCCGGTTTAAATGGGAATTTCTATCGATATCGAATGCCGTAACTTCGTCCCAGATCTTGCAATATTTTATGATCTGGTAAAGTGCTGGCAATTGGCTGATAATAAAAATTGCCAACACAAAGTAGATTGTCAGGTCACACCAGTGTTGCCAAAACTTGATGACCAAAAATGGCTAAATTTACGGGAAAAAATGGCTAAAAAATGGCTAAAAATGGGCTAAAAAATGGCTAAAAGCTTTTTTAAATAAAAACACATTAAAATTCAATAACAAAACAGAAATAATTCATTTAAATTTCTTTACGATGAAATTGTAAGTCAAGATCAATTTCTTAAATAAGAATAAACGTAAATTAATCAGAGTAGGTAAATGAATTTCTTTTTTCTTTCTTTCTCGCGAAGGTTTTTTTGTACAAAACTTTTCGATTATCATTATCGCGAGAAAGAAGAAAATATTGTTGTTGTTTCCTTCTTTTGTGTTTGCCGAAGCAAACACAAATGCTTCTCTTCGTTTAGCAGAACGAAGAGGAATGATATAGAAGGAAACAAACTGAAGGAGAATAAAATTAGAAAAGAAAAATGAAATCGAAATATCGAATGGAAGGAAGGAAAAAATAAAGAATTCTTTTTCTGTTTTTTATTGAAATTATATTGTTATGAAGTAAAATTAAAAGCAAAGACTTGGTTTAGTAAATACAGAAATAAGAAAAAATACCAAAACGAAATCAATTTATTACATAGACATTCATTAAAACAAATTTCAATGAACAAAGTTTTTTCCTTCTTTTATTTCACTCTATTTTTTTTCCTTCGATTTAGAAAGAAGAAACAATTTTGTTTGCTTCTTCTCTCCATTTCGTTTCCTTCTTTTTCAGCCAAACGAATGGTTTTTTATTTCAGCACAAATATCAACGAAAGAAAACACAGCAGTTTCTCGCCTTCGTTTATAGAAACGAAACAAAAACAACAAATCTCTTCTTTTCGCGAAACGAAGAGGGAAAGATAAAAAAAAAGAATTCTTTGCGAGGAAATACCTACCCTGAAATTAATATTTTGATAAATATTAAAAAAATTAAATCGTCGATAAAATCGATGTCGTTATTGTTCATCTCATAGGAATCACTCGTGCCTATTAGTTTTAAATAATTTGAGGGCAAATCATAATCACGACAACAGTAACCCTACCTTTTGAGTCCAGATCTACAATAAAAAACAATTAAAAAAGTATAGTCGGTCAACCCCGACTAGGTGATACCCTACACCACATTATAACCAATGTACCAAATTTTGTTAAATTAAATTAGACCATGGAAGTGAGAGCAACTTTATAGTGAATTTTCAAATTCCTAAAAAAAATTTTGTTGCCGACTGTATCTCTTTATTGAAATACTTGCAACCAGAAAGAAACACCGATGTTTGTGTTGATCCATTTTATAAATTAAATATTGGAATACTGTTACTTTACTTTGAAAGATGTTTCATCCTCGTTTATAGCGATTTTCAGCATTTGTAAAAGTTGTGATTTAAATTAAATGCGTTTTAACTGTTTAAAATGTTTATTTAACTTTTATAAATTTTTAAAATAAAAAAAAAATTATTTTTTTAAAAGTAAAACGGCAAATAAAATTTTATGGCTAAACAATTTGACAAATGGCTAAAAAAATGGCTAATGGCTAAAGTCATTTTTTAATGGCTAAACAGGGTGAAAAATGGCTAAATCTAGCCACTAAATGGCTAAATTGGCAACACTGGGTCACACGGTTGTATCAAGTTGAACAGAAAAGCCTGACAATAAATTTATCTGACAACATTTTTCTCGTCAGATTGTTGGATAGCGAAAATTGTCAGATCTGTTTTTAGACATTTCCACACCCAAATCATTTGACATGAATTGCCAATTGTCAATTGTGTGTGTTTGTGTTATATTGAAAAAGTGAAAATATAAATAGTTATGGAACATAAAGTAGCAACTGCAACGATTCGAACTTATTCCCAACTGGTGAGCACATATGTGACCATAGTCTTCGATTCGCTGAGATATGCAATCGCTTATGCAGTCCTCATGGTAAATATCTCCATCACGCGAATTCCGGTCAATATCCATTTTATGTGCATAGATTTTTTTATTTTTTATTATACATATTTTTTGTTGCAAATAGAAAAAAGTTTCTGACAATAATGCCATTGTCAGTTGCATTAACGACGCACATCTAACAATAAAAATTACATTACAAAAATTACATTGTCTGGCAATGACCTGACAATGATAACGGAGGCTGTTTACACGATTGTCAGATGTCTGACAATATGTGGGTAGCTGGAAGTCTTACAATAAGCTTACAGTGCGTTTTCTGACAACGTTGTCAGACAAAAATTGCCAGTTCACAATTATAGTTAGTATAAAGGCTTGCGAATGGAGCTAATCAGGAACAATCAAAAGAGCTAAACTTGTAACTATACAGTAGAGACCTGCACAATTTCATAATAAATACCCATTCAAATCATTGAAATATTTCAAACTCTATACTGTGTAGTGTCACTTTCGCAAGCAAATACTGGATGAACGTGTAAAAGAAAAAAAACAAATATGTCAAATGAGAAGCGGTTGGAAAAAATAGCCGCAAAAAATTACAAGGGTATGAATAATAGTCGCAGTAATGAGAGTGGGAATAAAAAATACACACACATTCTTCTTTTTCAATGTGAGGTTACGATTTTTGTGTACAAAATATTTTGTACGTAAATTTCTTTAATAATATTGCAACAATAATTCTTTGCAAAAACAAAAACACAAGTAAACATCACAAATTCTCGCAGATTGCATATTTTATTTGCACATTTTCATATACTACACTGAAAGAATTTTCTTCGCAATACCAATGAATTTTGACATTAATCCCATGAAAAATTGCATTAAAAAGGAACCTATGCAGCGCTTCGTTGGATCAATGAAACCTGTTTCATTAAAATGTATTTAATGAAACATTACATTAGATCTATGAATATTATTCATTGGATGAATACTTTCAATAAAGTAAAAAATTTTTTTCTTATTTTTTTTTTATTTATTTTTTTTTTTTTATTTATTTTTGTTTTTTTATTTAATTTTTTTTATTTTATTTTATTTTTTTCTGTCTCTGGCGGGAATCGATCGCGCAACCTCGGTGTTGATAGACTAGCTTACTACCAGCTAGCCTACCGGGGCAGTGTAGTTTTTGGACAAAAAAACTACGTTTTTTACTCAATTAAGAGCGTAAATATGAGATTAAATTGTCCATAACAACAATAACATAGTTGATTGAAAGTGGATTGAAAGTTTTTGTTTCATTACTATAATGACATTTTTATTGTCATAATGAAAATTTAAATTTATGATGGCAATTATTGAAATATGTTGCTTTTATAAAAATTTTTTGATTTCATAAATTTAATGGCATATTACATTAGATGTATGAAATAATTAAATCTTACATTTTTTAATTAACAATTAAACATTTTTTAAGGAAACTATAATTTTGTATTAATTTCTGGATATAGTTATGTTTGTATATTGTTTTTTTATGTTCCCAATTAAAATTGTTTGTTTAACTTGAACAAACTTATGTTTTCATATATCAAATGAAAATTTTTAACGTAATTACGAAATCCAATGAAGCGGTGTTAACGAAAAGACTTCATTATTACTATGAAATTCCATTTACATAGACAATGAAAATTTTCATTTAACCAATGAAAATTTTTTTATGAAAATGATTCGTTAAATATATGAAGCATTTTTCTTTTAGTGTAGGAATATAGACAAAAAATGTTTACTGTATTAAAAGTACTGTCTGGAGAGTTTTTCTTTAAATTTTCGTACTATTTAAATTGTGCAACGAACAGTAGCGCATAGCATTTGTCATTGTGGTTTTACACAACTGTTTTGTACACACATTTGATTTTTGTTGTGTGTTTAACTTTCAAATACATTTTCTATTCAGGTACTAAAGTAGACCTCTGGAACTGATAAAGGTTAATGTTAAGAGATAAGATTTAAATTAATCAGAGAAAATATGTTTAAAGAGCTTAGATTGTAACTAAACAGGGACTTTATTGGCCCCTACATTTGGCTCTAATCAGAAACGAAAAAGGCCATATGATTGGTGTTAAAATTATCTTTGAATGATTTGAAGGAAAATTTAAAAATAAATAATAAATCTTTCATTACATTTGAAAACTGTGTGATATTTTATTAAATTATAAAGATTGCACATTGCTAAAGATTTTTTATTTAATTTATTAACGTTAATGTTTAAATGTTCACCCACCAATTTTGCATGCAAACGTTGTTGTGTAATTTGCAGCCTCGTTAAACTCTGGCGGACAGGCAACTCAATTTGTTATTCAAATTTATGATTTTGTTTACCTCAAATATTCATTTAATAATTTAATAATTATTATGGCTTCTTCTTTCTATTTAAAACGAAACTTAGTAGTAAAACACAAATAAATATTTTAATCTTAATTTATATGAATTTCCTGTAAATTTAAAGTTTTTAAAATTAATATTCCCACAACAAACGAGAAGTTGCTTATCTGAAGACGATTTTGTTGCATAGGGTATTTTTTTTAACACGATAGCACTTGAAAAAATTAAATTCTAATCAAAAAAATATTTTTATTATGAAGGATCAATACATCGTCTGCTCATTATTGGTTTGGCGCATATGCCCCAAAGTCGTAGTGGAGAAAAAAGGCAATAAAGGTTTACATAATTTTTTTTTGAAAATATACGCGATAGAATTTTTTTCTACTTTCACCACTTTCCGGCATATGTTTTTTTAAAGAAAAATTTAAATTTTTGTGAACGTTTATGAACGATCTTAGAAATTAGAAAAATTTTATTTAAAGTTGAACTTATTGTTTTGTGCCGCATACGCCACTATTATAAACTTTATTTTTAGAAAGTAGCTATTTATGCTGCAACGTATACTTACTGCTGTGTATTGAGTTGTTGACATTTTATTTTGCAAAGCAAGAGTGAAATTTTGTACATTTTTGTATGAGGAATTTGCTACATTTGCCAAACAGTGGCGTGTAGAGCAAAACAAAACTTAATTTACTTTGAAGTAATTGATATGTAGCAAACTTATTGCTTAATGCCTCAGAAACCATAACAAATATATGGGGTATAACTAAATTTTTTTTTAACAATGGTCGGTAGGTCAAACCAATAATAAGCTGACGACATGGAATTAACATTTGCAATGTAACACGAGCAATGTTGACCTCTAAGGGTTCTATTATTGCTGGCTTATCAGCATCAACCAGTCCCCCACAGGAAATAATCAAGAAATGCCGAACCGCAAGCTCTTAGAGGCCAGTTGACGACAGGTCCATTTCCATTTTGATTTGAATAAATCAATGGTTGCGTTCGCCGAATGGCACGCAGGGCCATCATGTTGAAACCACAGAAAGATTGAATCAATGTCGTTCATATTTTGAAATCAAAAAGCACTGATCATGGTGCGCCTAACGGTCTCCATTGACCGTGACGCGAGCATAGGCGTCATTTTTTAAGAAATAAGACCCAAACGATGCTTTTTTCTGGATGAAACGAAGTTTGAAGGGGGGGGGGGGGGTCTGTTGTGGATTGATTTCACCCCATATGCGGCAATTTTGTTAGTGAGTAAACCCGTTAAGACATATATAAGCCTCATCAATACGTGCGGAATAAGCTGTGCGAATCGATGACTGATTCAAGCGTGAATCTATTTAAAATGATTTTCCAGGGTCTACTGATCATAAATGTCAAAAAGTGAGCGCAGTATGACAAATATTTTGCCCGCTTATCCTTTCGTAAATTCTAACGGGCTTAAAAAAACACCCTTTTTTGCTTATTTCAGAACTGTCTAAATAAATCATTTTTGCTGTTAACTGAATGATCTCATATTTAAACAATTTTTTAAACATTTCTATTTAGTATCTATATCTACTACCTATTAATAAATGTTTGTAGTTCTTTTATAATTTTCTATTAAAAACAACACCTGCCTGTAGAACCAAACGCATGAGTATTTTGAATTTTTAATCTAACAACACAAGCAAAACAATAAAAAAAAAAAATTGAGATCACTGAGAACACAATTTTCTTATGGCAGCGTTTGTTCTCAATATTTTTTTTATTTTTATAAAAAGCTTAAAATTTTCTAAAGAAAAATAATAGAAAAAAAAAAGATTTTTTTCTTCAGACTTTTGTCTGACAAAATATAAAGAAACAAATGATACACTTGAACTAAAACTAAATCAAAATTAACGAGACACATATATTTTTTAAATTTTTTTAGTTTTTTCAGAGCTGCACGGGCTTTTTTTAGTTTTAAGATTTAAAAAAAAAAAGAAAAAAATATGGGATTGTTTTAAATTTTGTTCGAATTTTATTGAATTTATTATATAAACAATTAAGAAAGTATAGTTGCTTAAAACTGCCACAGTAAAAACAAAAAAAAAAAAAAAAAAAAAAATTTGGACCCATGCGCAATTATGAACCCGGTAAAACAATTATGTTATAAGGTTAAGATTCATATAAGAGTTCTTTGTGCCCAATATTATCTAGATATCTTTATCTATATGAGATTTTTTTAGTCCTTAACTAATTAAAGAGAGAGGGTTAAAATGAGATCTCTAGTCAATTTTATATCTATCAACAGCTGTGAAATGTACCTACTCTATGGTGAATCTTAACCTCTGGATGGCAAACAATGCAAGCGCCCTCCGAGGGTGAGTGCAACTAATACACCCAGGCAGGATTATACACTAGCCCCTTGTATACGAGCTGGAGCTATCTAACCTCCAAAGCTTTTGAAAAAATTCTAGCAGCATCTACAAAGTAGCAACTGCACTTATTGATGATCCTCCCTCAGGCAAAACTCTCCCACAAGTGGTGAAAAATCAGCCCCTAAGTGCGATTTTCAGGTTTCCCTTTTTACAACTTTGGTTAGAATACCACAACCACCTCGTCTTCGCTAAAAGTATCTTCTCCACGGAAAAACGAAATTTCCGGAAGACAATCTTCCTGGAAGACAGAAAGCATTTCCCGCAAGAATCATACTAACGGAGGCTTCAAGCAATAGTCAGTCTGACACCTGTGGTACCAGTCAGCCGCGATCGCTGGAGATCGTGATGATCTTCTGAGATCTTTCAATTTTTGATTTCCCCGAAATAGCCTTAAACGCTCTGGGGGAAATACCAACATAAAATTTTGCTTTGACATAATATCTATTATAAAAGTAATCGCCGCCAACATACGCACATTAATAAAGAAGTTTAGTCATTAAAGCTATTTCTGGGCTAAATGTCAAATATAAACCGATTCAAATCAAATAAAGAATTTAAGATTGAAATAAGATAATTCTATTTCTATTCAATCTAAATACAGACATAATAAGATAGTTAACGAGCACAAAGCATCTATTCGGGAAAGAAGGTTGTATGGGCTCTTAGTACAATAATGGACCAATTTTCATCATTTTCAATAGACTTTGTCTTTAAGACAACGTATGTCCCAAATTGTATTAAATTATCTACAAAACTGCGATCTGTACCTTACGGACTAGGTTTACATGCCAGCCGGGTAGAAGGTCGGAAGAACGGACGGACATCGTTTTAATTCATGAGGTTCTGAGTCGATCGGTATACAATAGGCCATTATTACAACATAGTGGTAAAGTTCCTTAAAATTAACGTGAACAATGGTTATCGTGAACGATAAAGTGCCTATTCATTATAACAACCGTCTTATAAAATAAACAATGTAATTTATTTACTGTGACACATTGCAGTAGTAAGTGCCGGTTCACACACGTCAAGTTTGACTCGTCAAGTCTTGATCTTTTAGGCGAGAAGGGAAAAGAGAATGCCATTTCTGTTCCCCTCTCTCCTAAAAACTCAAGACATGACGAGTCAAACTTGACGTGTGTGAACCAACACTTACCGACTACATTTTGTTGTTTAAAAAACGTAATGGCAACCAACGACTTTTGTTAATTTTTTTAATTGAATAATTTAATTTTTGTGTTAAATTGTGTATTTTTTTTTTAAGTTTTTATAATTTAATTTGACAGAAAACTGTCATTGAGGTTACCATATCTTCAACAGAAAGTTTGCTGTTAGCTTGTCAGTCACTTTCTAAGGTAAATGTAAACTTGTAATAACCAAAAACCATTTAATTGTCAGAAAGCATCCTAAAAATAACTTTTTGTAAATTGTAATAATGACCCTAAAAAATTAAGATCGAATATTTTTATGTGATACATACATCAGCACAAACGCATAATAATATCCTCTCCACTATTGTGGTGTGGGTATAAAAACTTTAGCTATTGCCCCTACTATGAGTTGCCGCTACTATGAGTTGCGTTCGGCGAACAATTTTCGCTGGATATCGAACATCGAATGTGAAATTTGTGTTATGACTGACAGTACTTTCGAAAATTTCGTTTTGCTTCCGATGCTGCAAATAAATTTAAAAATATTGTTGAAAATGTAAAGATTTGTAATTTTTGTTGTTGTCGTAGACAAAATACCATTTTCTTGATTTTTTTTTTTTTTTTTGTTATACTACATTTACATTAGGCCGAAATCTTGTAGATTTGATTTAAAATCTTCTTCGAAATCTAGTGCGTTTACATTGTACTTTTTTGACATTAGCGAGATTTTGTTTTTATAACACAACAGCTGACTTAAAGTTTTTTCGTTACACACACAAACACAAAAAGAAATATACATTAAAAAATTTGCATTACCTTTTTTTTAATAATCAACGATATTTATTTTATCAATATTATTCGTGTTTTTAATTTTTTTACAATTTTTATAAAAATTTTTAACATTTTTTTTAACAATTTTTGGTTTGTTTTTTTTTTTAAATGTCATTTTTTCTTGTGCAGGGAAATATTTTTTAGTGCTATATTGTAAAAACCATAGTTGCATCATTAAGTACTACTAGATTTTGAGTAGATTTCGTCGAAATCTTGTCACGAAGTAGATTTTGTTTTGTATGGGAAATCTAGTCAAAAACAACTAGATTTGGCTCGAAATCTCGTAAGTACTAGATTTTGCGTATGTGTAAATGTAGTATTAATTTTATACAGGCCTTAGGTCGTAAACAGCTATTGGAAAAGCTCGTTATTCTTATGGAACAAAATTGTTTTTAGACAACAGAAATTAGCATAAAAGCTTAGGCTGTAAAACAATTGGATGAAATCTCGCCGGAGCTAAATTGATTCATTTTATAGACGTAGGCCCCTATTACGGTTGAGTTGTGATAAGAACAACTGGTTGTGATCAGTTGTAACTTTTGTTGTGTTTTTGTTCACCGCAATAAAACAAAGTTGTAAACCATAATACAAAAATTAAGAAATTACCGACTACTCAGTTGAGTTGTAAACCGTAATAGAGGCCTTAGTTGCTATGATTTCTTTTCTGAGCGTAAAACTGTTGTCAATTAAAATATGATTGGGATAAAATTACAAAGTGGTATCCTTGTCCAATATGTTGGAAGTATCCCCAAAATTTTTTCTGCTTCTGATGAGTTCCAGTAAGTAAATTTGCACGCGTTCTAAGAACAGGCAGTTCCGAACAATATTTTTGTTCGGAGAATAATTTTTTACAGAGCGTGTTCTGCAGATTGATTCAATTTGTCCGGACAAACAAAGCTACCATATGGCTTACAGATGTAAACGATTATAAAAAGTGGCAGCACAGTTAGTAAACTATTAATTTTTTTTTATAAGAGTGTGTTAAAGAAAATGGACGAAAGAAGAAAATTAATTTTATTATTTTTAATTGCATTGCATAAAACCCACTTACTAGCAAAACAAATTTATCAAAAAATAAAATGCATTCTCTTCCTGGTTTTTTTAATTCCTCAAAAAGTTTCATCAGTATGGTGATTAAGTAGAAAATTTACTACTTAACGACAAATTTTTGTCGTTAAAAAGTAACAGAATATTTTTTTTACATCCATTTTTGGTTAATTTTTTTTTTATTTAATTATTAAAACGAAAAATGTAATAACACTAAATATGTGGCAGCTCAATTCAACTTTTATGTACAAACCGAAAAAAGTGGCATCTCAGTTCATTTTGTTCGGAACAAGAATTAAGATTAAACCAATTCAAGAAAAAACTTGCCGACCAAAATCAATGCTCTCTATCTCTTAAAAGGAAGAAGTCAAACTCAATGCAAAAAAATTTTGTCCGGACAAAAATATTGTTCGGAACACATGGGTGAATCGAGCTTAAGTCTTCATCAGACGAGTCATGTGAGATTTTTTTTTATTTATTAAAATTGTTAACAAAATTTGATAATATAAAGTGACAGTTAATAGAAATGCACTACTGTGTAAAAATTACAGTAGAGCATGTTTCCATCGAATATTCGCCATAAAACCAAATGAAAATTTGTTCGCTAAGCTATTTCGACTGAAGTCGAAAATCGAATTTAGTTCATAATGTGCACCTTTTTGTTTATAAACAAATTTAAAAAAATTCGTTAGTTGTTTGTTAAACGTCTGACTATTTTCTTTAAATCGTTTTGTCTTTGCCATTTACTCTTTTTTTTAGTTGAATTTTTGTTTGGCGTGTGTTTTATGTTTTTTCAAATAATTACCATGGCCAAACCTTTGAGTAGCTCGATACCATAAATTACCTTTTTAGTAAACAAAAGAAAAAATTTCTCTTCAGTATTGAGTTTTGTAAAGTTGTTTTTGGTTTTCTTGTTTTAATTTTAAAATTTATTATTGCGCTAAATACGTAAAAAACAAACTGAAAATCCACATTGCCTTTTTGCATATCGATGGTCTAATGTAAAGGGTGTTTTTTTAAGCCCGAAAGAACTTGAAATTGTAAAAAATAACACAAAAAATTAAATTGTAATCAAAATTTTTTTTTTATTCGAAAGATCAATACGTGACATTAACATTTGAAAATGATTTCGGGCATATGGGCACCGCGGCTGTTCTTGACGAAGCGCATTCTGGACGTCCTATTTTGGGCCACTTTTTCGAGCACTGCTGGCCGTATGTCACGAATAACACGAACAATGCTGGCCTCCAAGGCGTCAATTGTTGCTGGTTTATCAGCATAAACCAGTGACTTCACGTAGACCCACAGGAAATAATCGAGAGGTGTCAAAT
This sequence comes from Pollenia griseotomentosa, assembly GCA_963931875.1. Taxonomy (NCBI): domain Eukaryota; kingdom Metazoa; phylum Arthropoda; class Insecta; order Diptera; family Polleniidae; genus Pollenia; species Pollenia griseotomentosa. Next base: position 29,749,375 of record OZ007560.1, read on the forward strand.
CGCACGGCCTTGGAGGCCAATTGACAGGTCCATTTCTCGAAATCAACTTATCGCCAAATTTTGATTTCAATAAGTCGATGGTTGCGTTCGCCGTATGGCACGTAGCGCCATCCTGTTGAAACCACATCTCCTCCGGATCAATGTCATCCATATTTTCAAACAAAAAATCATTGATCATGGTGCGGTAACGATCTCCATTGACCGTAACGCGAGCTCCGGCCTCATTTTTGAAGAAATAAGGTCCGAAGATGCCACCAGCGTGAAAACCGCACCAAACGGTGCATTTTTCTGGATGTAATGGAGTCTGTAGGGTCTCTTGTGGATTGGTCTCGCTCCATATACGGCAATTTTGCTTATTAACAAACCCGTTAAGCCAAAAATGCGCCTCATCGCTGAACACAATTTTGCGATTTAAATTTGGATTAAATTTTTAAATTTTTCAAAGTAAGTTTGGATAATTTCGTAGCGTTGTTCAAGCGTGAGTCTATTCATGATGATTTGTCAGAGTATACTGAAACGATAAAAAAAAATATTTCATCAAAATTTAATTTTTTTGTGTTACTTTTTACAATTTAAAGTTCTTTCTAGCTTAAAAAAACACCCTTTAGAAAGGCCCTAACTCTCATTATTGCAACTTTACAGGAGAATGTACCCCCTTAATAGCAACTGTATTGTATTAAAATGTAAAATTGCTTGTCAAACCATTACTTTTGATACTATTGTATATGGGCTAATCCTGCGTGACGAACGCTACATTCGTACGCGTTCTCTGATTGATATATAAACATTTTTTGGTCTTTCAAAAGAGATAGATTCAACTTATGTATAGTATTTAGTGGCATTAATATGTACTTACGAATAGCATATATCATAATTTCTTAGCAAGTATTTGTTGCGAAATAATCTATCACAAAGTTTTGTGACGCACGCAACAAAAAGTGGAAGTAACTTCAAAGTTTGAAGTGTGTTTTCCTATTTTTTGGCGAATTTTGCATAATAAGGAATACAAAATCTAATTCCTAAAACAAAGATGACTATAAGAGAATTCTAAATGCACTTATTCGCAGCCAAAAAATGTTGTGATTTTCTCACAAAAGCCGTGAACCCTTTGTGACGCACGCTACAGTTTTTCCAGTAGTATTTTATTGTTATATTTTATTTATTTTAACAAAACAAATTATATTTTTATGAATTGCATTTTTTAAACTTATTTCTTAACTAATGAATATCAACTTTTATTTTAACGAAATTTATATTTTGATGAGTCTGCTGTAAGTGCTATTTTAAGCACAAAAATCACCTAAAATAATGCTAAATTCACGTATAACATTAATAAATCAGGGGTGGGGTAGTATTTGGTAAAAATTATTGTATTAATGATCATCAAAATAGATATTTTTTAATATAAAAATGAAATTAAACATCTAGTTTTATATTCCATAAAAAAAATTCATTTGAAAAATTTTTGGTTGGTGGACTGTTTCTGGGATTTGCCCATATGTTTAAAATGTATTGGAATCACTAAAAAAACTTAATTTCGAAAAAAATAGAGTTAAGGCCTTTCTATTAAAAAACTAAATTTTTAAAAAAATCGAGTTAAGGCCTTTCTGCATGACACCAACGATATACATATTATAATGAATTCGGTTTAGCAAACACACAAAAAAAAAAGAAAAAGTGCACCACTAACGAAAAGGTTAAATTTAATACCAGGTCTTTGAAAATAGAAGAAAATACTCAGCCTGCCACACGCCAAACAGGAAATGTTAGTTTGGTGTGCTTTAAATTATTTTACATTTGCTTTAAAGGAAAATTCAGTTGCTCAAAACAACAACAACAACAATTTATATAAAACTTTGAAAAATTCTCATAAATTTTCTTGACTTGAAGGCAAAACCAAATATAAAAGCCATAAATTTTCCACAAAATTAAAATTTTTCAAAATAAAATTAACTTCATTTTTTTTAAACATTATAATTAGAGTAAATGATTTAATGAGACTTAATGTTTTACGTTTTTAAGTGTTTGGCTTATAAATTACAAGTATTTTACAAAAAAAAAAGAAAAAAAAATTCGTTAATTGAAAAATATCATAGAGGAAAACGGGTATATGAAATAAGGAAAATATTGTTAGGATAATGAAGACTTATGTCAGTTATAATAGAAATATTTTTATTTTAATAAAGCCTTACAAAATAAATTTTGTATGAAAACTTTAGTTAAGCCTCTCATACAAGACATGCTTTTTATGTCTGACTTGTCAACTTTTCAACTCACATGTAATTCTGCATGCCAGTCAAAATGGTTGTTTTTCAGTTTCAGTGTTTCATATTCATACGTGTTTATAGCTTCTGACATAGTCTGCAAAGTTTTTGAATACCAGAGCCGTTCTCGGTTTTAAAATGCGGTGCTGGCCCAACACAAATGTTCGTTTGCACCGTAAAAGAGCTCAGTTCTCAGATAAAAATAAAAAAATAAAAATGGCGCCAACCGTAGAAGCGCAAAAAATATTGATGATGGGAATGTGGTTATTCTCGAAACACGTAAATTCGACCCGAGTTCAATCCCGTTTTCAGTCAAGAATAAAAATATCAAACAATTTTAATTCATTTCATGTTGTTAATTCCTTCCTTCACCAAAAAAAAAAAAATCTTTAATGAAAATTAAATGAACTTATTAAAATATCAAAAACTTCAATTAAAGGCCAACAGTTCAATGAATAATCGCAAATGTTATAAAAATAAAAATTTATAAAAATTTATTAACAATTTATACAACCTATATTCGGGCGAAAATGGAATACAACTCTCATGTTTTTTTTCCACTTTAAAGTTTCTCGACCGCGTGCAAATGAGGGCAAAGAGTCTCATTGATGATAGTAGGGAATCCAATTCTATTGACTCCCTTGATCATCGTCGCAATGTGGGCTGTATTTCCCTGATTTATCGTTACTACAATGGGATATGTTCCGATCAAATTACGAATCTGGTTCCCGAGACTTGTATGTTTGTTTGTAATACGCGTTTTTCCTCAAGAGCCCGTTCTTTTGTGGTCGATTGGCCGGTGCTCTGCACAACGCATTACAAGGGAAATTCGTTCTTTGACCGGACTGTTGGTATGTGAAAACCCCTTCCTGCGAAAGTCTTTCCTCCAACTTTCAACATGAATAAGTTCAAAACAAATGTCCACAAGCACTACTCCCTCTATCCTTCTTCCCATAAGCTATTTTCTTAGTTCCAACGCAATGCAATGCATTGGTAGAGTTCATCCCCTGAGTGGTGGTTTACAAAAAAAAAAAAAAATCGATGATACCAATCTACGTCAGGGCTGTCAGATGTGGCGATTTCTCTCCAAACGTGGCGTGAAGTTTGCGTCTGGCATAATATTTGTGTTTGATATCCAAAATATTCAAGTAAACATAAATATTAGTTCGAAGGACCATTTAAAATGTATTTCTTTATTATTAACATAAGTATTTTGCTGTTCTCTTACTGACACTAGTTTAGCAGAAATTCAGATTCAAAGGTTCATCTAATTGTAATCTTTAAGTGATTTAAAAAAAAAAAAATACGATATTATAAAACTTAACTGACATGAGTTGAAATCTCTAAGCAAATCATGCCCTTTGACTACTAAAAATTCAAACACTTATGTCTGTTCTCCAAGCAAGAAATCAAAACAAATAATTCAAGTCTAACAAACATACATAGTTCAATTCTCAATTATTAAAAAAAATAAATTATTAAAAAAAAAACAAAATGGATCTAGAACAAAACTTTATTTAGAAAAAGCCATTAAGTAAAGTGTGTTATATTAAATATATTGAAATAAATTTTAGTCAAACTTAAAAAAGCTTTTTTTTTTAATTTTTTCAATATAAAGAGATTAAAGAAAACTCAAAAGTATCATTTGGCATGCTTTTCTTTTAACTCGGTTGTGGTAACAAATATTTATGCTCTTATTTTATTTCCACTAATGCAGAATTTTTAAGAAACAACATACAAAAGTGTTTCGAACACTCAATAATAAAACATAAAATTAAAGAAAGACTGAAATAAAAAACATTAAATGAAAATCTATAAAAATAAAGCATAAATCCTAAAAATACAAAAAAAAAACCATAGCAACAAAATAATTTTAAAAAAAGTCTTCCCGCATACAAACCAACCAAACAAATAAAAATAAGATAAAAGCAGAACTTTGCATTGGTCTACAAAATTTTAAAAATAATAATATCGATGTTTAAAAAAAAACAACAAAAAAGAACTAAAAATAAAAATTTAAAAGAACTCGGCAACATTGCTGCCAAACATTTCAAAAAATGCAAGCAACAACTTTAAAACAACATGTCGCTTGTTAATAAAAAAGTTTAGTAAAAATCAAATTTGTATTAAACTATAAAAAAAACTATTTTGGCTTAAATAATATTTAGCTAAACACTAAATGTTTTTAATAATCTTAGCATTTTTAATGAAATTCGCTGACATTTCCAAAATGCAGAGTAAACGCTGTATAAATAACAACAATAATAATAATAATAAGAACAATAATACCATTATGTCGCAAAAACGATGGCAACAGCAGCAGAATAATGCTAAAACAAATTCAAATTCTAGCAGCACTAGTTCAGGCTGTGATAGTTCAGCCTCCTCGTCCTCCAAGGAAAACAACTATCAACTTCAGCAGCAACAACAACAACAGCAACAACATCATTCGTTAACTCCACAACAGTTGCAACAATTGCGTCACTATCAGAAATTACAGCAACAACAGCTTCAACTGCTACAACAACAATTGTTGCAAAGAAAACGTTTGCAACAACAATTACGTGAACAGGGAGTGGATATAAAACGACCTCCCGCTAGCACCACATTAACCTGCAACCAACAATATTTGAAACAACTCAGATTGCAGCAACAGCAACAACAGCAACTGCCACAACATTTATTTAATATGCAGTTGGCTCAGCAACATCCCCAACAACAACAACAACAACAATCGCACAATATTGATAATTTTATGTTTCAAAATCAAAATGTTAATCGCAATCTAAATGATATTTTAAATAATAATAACAACAATAATAATAATCATTTCAATCCTGAATTACAACTAAGTAATGGTGGTGGTCGTTTGATATATAAAGGTGGGAAATTAATTTAGACTTAAATTTCAATTTAATAATAACCTTAACATTCTTAGCAAGGTACATTTACACAAGGTAGACGACCTTTTAGCAGACAGACATAAGCCCCAGTTGTCAAATTTCGTATAAGGTGCATGTGTGTTTTGAATTGTTCTTCTTTTATATGGAGACAATTTTGACAAGTGGGGTATTTTTGTAATGCGCTCCCAAATGAGTCTACCTTGTGTAAATAATGTAGCTTGATTCTTAGCAACATGTTGCTAACTGTTATTTTTTTATTTATTTTTTTTTTATAATTTACCTTTTAAATATTTTTTGTGTAAATGCATATTCTTTGAGTTCCGGCCAAATTGTGTTCTCTTGTATGTATTCATTTTTGTTTTAATACTTTTTTTAATCTTCATGAAACAGTTTTTCTATTTATATTTAAAATAAACATTTTTTCGTTTATTAACCTCCACATTTGTTCGGCGTTTTTTTTTTTAAGAAATGTTTTTAAAAACAAACAAATTGATTTTTAACAAAATGAAAATATTTTCGGTCTTTGTTTTGCGCTCTTGAGAGAAAATAAGAAATTAATTGTATAAAAATTAAAAACAATTTATAACTTGTATAATTAAAAATATTAAAAATTTGGATTAAAAACCATAAATAGTTCAACAAAATAACCCCAATACTAATTATTGTTAAAGCTAAGGCACGAGCTCTATGTGTTCATGTGTCCTTCAAGTTGTGCTGAAAAAGGTCAACAAGAAAAAGAAAGACAAAAATGAAAAAACAAAAAATGTACTTTGGACTTCAAGAAAAATTCTTGACAAAAGTACGAAAAAACAGAAGTAAGGAAAAACATGTAAAATCAATTAAAATGGATAATCATTCAAAAAAGCAAACTTCGATCCACCAAAGGTTAAAATACAATGTGGTTCAGGATTGATGTTTGACTATTGACGTCAGCAGTCGTCGAAATCCCTCTGAGGAGATCGACTGGTTGCGATCGAAACATGTCAGGGTAACCTGCCGGCCAGGGTTCGAGCCCGGCTACAGTCAAGAATGAAAAATTATCAATAACAATTTTAATTAATTTTCATGTTGTAAAATTCCTTTCTTCATAAAAACAATTTAATGAAAATTAAATTTGATGAACTTAAGCCTAATTAAAAATTTGGATTAAAAACCATAAGTAGTTCAACAAAATAACCACAATACTAATTATTGTATAAATATATCTAATTAAATAATATAAATACGTATATATAAAAAATCCAGGGTATTTTGTGAAAACCCATAATGGCGAGTTATCCATTTCTTGGTTTCAAAATTAAAGTGAAATTAAACACGCATAAAGGCTATGACTTCGATGAAACGTTTATTTATTCTAATGCTTAGACCTTACGTACGAAATGCAATGCCATTTCAATGGCCACCTCTAGATTGGTTGCAGCAGTCGATCCTTTTGAGGTAGTTTTTGTCTTTTTTGTCGCATATTTCGAGTGGTATCTCGGCGATTACTTGACGGAAGTTCAGTTTCAAATGCTCCAACGTTAGGGGATCCTCCGCGTAGACACAATCTCATGATCTTGGCGGCCAATTGACGTCGCCAAAACGTGAAATTACGCGTTCTCGCTCGTGGCACCATCATGTTGAAATCACATATCGTCCAGTTCATAGACTTCAAGTACAGGTCAACAAAGTCGGTTATTATACGGCCATAGCCGGAACCGACAAATTCGGACTATTCGCCACACTTTTATTGACAGAAGCGATATTTTCGGCAGTGCGCACATTGCGATGATTCACATGCCTGCTCACACCTATAACGCTTCTAGTTTCTTTATTTTTTTTTAATCTTGCAAACTCCTTGCACAGTATGTTGATTGTGACTGCCATTATCACCCCGTAATTCTCCAAAAGTGGTGGCCATGTTGAACCACCACTTTTTTGTAGTAAGCTTTAATTAACCTTTTACTAAAAGAATAATACTTCAGATGATAGATATTTAACAGCGGACAGCAGTTCCAGAGTTGCGGATTTTAAACCACTAAATGGGTAACCCTGTATCTTTAAATAACTTTTGAGAGTGTTTAAAGGTACTGTAAAAAACATATATTTTTGTCAAAAGCCGTGGCCACACTTAACAAATATTTAACGCCCTACACGTACCCACTAGCTTTTTAACATTTGTGCATTAAGTTTTCTAACAATTTATTTGTTACGTTCTACTACTTGTTTTGTAGCCTCCACTGCTAGTGGTGAATGAGAGTATTTTAAAATTGTCATTGCGTGTGAAACTCTTTTCTAAGTAGATTTAGCCATGTCGTTTTTTATCAACCAAAAATTTGTAACTTTTGAACCGATAGAGATAAATTTACCAATTTTGGTGGAGAAAAGACTGCTTAAACTTTCCTACAGGGTTAATTTTAATAAAATCGGTTAAGAAGTTATTGAGAAATTCAAGGTCAAAGTTGAACTTTTGATGTTTTTTTAGCATTTAGAAAGAAATGCTTTTGATTGTGATTGAGCATTGTGGTGTTTTTTTTATTCAAAAGGGGGATGTTTTTTTAATTGCGCTGTTTTAAGAACATTTTAATCTACATAACAAATTTTTTTGTGATATCTTTATGCATATCATATTTATAGAATGTCAAACCTTAAAACTACTATTTTTACTCATATTGAAAGCCCTTTCATGCGTTTACACTATCGAAATAATAATTTTAATGTTTGACATTCCAGAAATCTAACATAGATAGAGATATCACAATGAAATTTTGAAGTTATGTAGACCGAAGAGATCTTAAAACAGTGGACTTAAAAGTATCTACATTTTTGATTAAAAAAATACCCCAAATTTCTAATCCCTGAAAAACGCGTTAAAACAAAAATGGCAAAACTATTATTATTTACCACTCGATATTGATCAGAATTTTCCAGAAAATCATTATATTAGGTCAATCATTTAGAAAACATTGCTGTTTAATTTAATAAAAATCGGTGAGTTTGTTGTGTTACTAGAATTTTTTACTTCAATAAATGTCAAATTGACTATAAATTGCTTCTAAAAGCATACTCATAACGTTTTCTTTCGAAAAATATAAACATTTTTATTTATTCCTGAGAAAATATTGGTTTATCAGCGAAAGGACATAGCCATCTTTTGGTGAAATAGTAAAAATGAGTATTCATATTAAATACCTTTATACGCATATAAATACATTCGCCTCGAACTTTAGCACTGCACTTATAGAAAAATGCATAAGCATTTAAAAATACAACAAACCATTGCATAAATTCTGCTTTCCTACCAATATAAAAAAATGTTTAACCCACTATTGATAGCAGTTTGATATTAAACATAATTCACCCGTTAAAAAATTAGAAAAATCGTTAAAAAAATTAGCCCAAAACATTCTTTTTACACGAATATCTTAAAAGGCAAAGTAGATAACTAAACATTTAAGCATATTTTTAGTAGTTCAGCTTAAGTCTGATTTTTTTGCAAACTATAAATACATATATGTATGTATTCTTGGCGAATTTTTTTAAAAACTTGAATATCCAAGGCTACCAACTTTAGAGGACCATAAGTCAGTCTCACGACCCTCTATGGACCCGTGTTCTTTCAACTCAGCTCAAAAGCTGTCCGGCCTTGACAGTTTCAAGAATTGCACCTATTGCAGAACTATTTTTTAAAACAAAGCCAATGTGTTATATTTCAGAAAAATAAAAAGAGCAAAAAATGTTGCGTTTAATTCCATTAAAATGAAAAAAGTGTTCAGCAGACAGTTCCAAACAGTTGCAAAAGTATATATGGGGTTAAAGAGGACACTTTCAGCTTTCTAATGGTACCATAATCTTTTTAACCGCTTTTGAACCTATCAAGTTCTATTCCCCTGAATTTCGGATTTAACTAAAACATAAAACCTGGGGAAACTTTTAATAACACATTAGGTATAAATGATATAGAAATGTATCGAACCATTTCTTAAAGACTATTATTTAACTAATATAACAAAAAAAATTTCGACCCATTATTGTTAACAGTTTGCGAGAAATCATAATTTAGTTCTGATCAAATTTACAAAAATTTAATTTTTTCTAAAACAACATAAAATATTTGTTTCCAGCTGCATGCCACACTTATAATTACCAATATTTTGATGCAGTTTTTTGGATACCTTAGTTATAGTATCGTCGCAAGAATTAAAGAACGCTGTAACTGACAAAACATAAAATGTTCACCAGAGCCAAAAAACCTGTATGAAAGAAAGTAGAAAAAAATTCATATCACAAAAACTATACAACTTAGGAACATGATATTAAAAACGTATTTTTTTTTGTTCTTTTTTCCTCTCAAGCCTATTATTCCCGGTGATTCTGCGGCTTACAGCAAACAATTTTTTTTTTTGCGTAAATGAATTTTTTTTCATTATAAAAATAGGGACCGGGACGAATCGACGCAGTATTTTTTTCTGGTAAAAAATTATGCAAAAAAACGTATGTATTTTCGATTTTTTGTCAGTTACAGCGTTCTTTAATTCTTGCGACGATATGTTTGCTATCGAATGGCTTAAAAATTTTTAAAATCGGCGATAACAAAAAATTGGACTTTTGGCCGATGAAATTTAATTTTCAGCCACAGTGCGTCGGTTAAAAACACGCTCACTTTTGAAAAACTCAACAAAAAAGAACAATATTGGTTTTGCTAAACAGTTTGGGATTGCAATCCAGCATAATCGATAACTCTAATATGGAACAACCTCCCTTAAAATTTGATAAATTTGACGGTGTTTTACATTCTCTGACAATGCCCCGGTCTCGGAGCTATTAGGATGAAACATTTTGGGAGACTAGAATTGTCGTGTTTAGATGATATATCTAATGTGGGACTAATGACGATCTCTTTGATTTGCAGCGAGTCGAAATTTTCTCGAGACTGCAGTGATGTCTGGAGAATAGTCTGGTGGATACTGGCTGACTCTAGTCCCTGGCTTATGGTATAACAAAGGTACCGCTTTAAGGACCTAAGTTAGCCGTCCTCGTTTCGTCTGCTCATTAAACCTAATCTTACCTTATTTTATATACTGTGGGATTCAATTTTAAAATTACAACCATATTTTTGAAAACAGTTTTTTCTTGTCTTTCCGGAGCATTTGTGAATTTTAAGTTGTGATTGCTTAAGATTCAGTGTGCAGGTTATTTCATATCCGGTTTTACTTTGATATTTCTAAATGGTTTAAAATATCAACATCTGATTTCCTTTATATTTGTCTAAATATTAAAGACTTATTAAATTACTTCCTTGTCTTCCCTTATTACTACAAACACTTACTAACCATACATCCGTCCGGTCATTGAAAGCCACTGTAATAAAAAAAGCACGCACACCCCTTTCAGGTCGCTTATAGTTTAATGTCGTTTTTAAAGAATTTCTAAAAAATACATATTAAAATATTCTGTAAGAGCGAGTTAAAAAAAATAAAAACACACATTTTTTCAAATAAAATTAATTTGACTTAAATGCAACCCCAAGTTCTCCGTTTCTATTTCATTCTCTTCTTTATCGTAGCATTTAGATTTTTATTATTAAAGCTTGACATTCTGTTGATACGTTCTTTCTTAAAAAATTTCTATGATGACTGAACACTTCTGCTGCTCTTATCTTTAATTTTTATTATTGTTGTACAAGTGGAACTGTATGAATTAATGTGCAATTCAGTAGTTGGTATGAATATGAAGAGAGTTATGACATCTTATACTGTATAAGTTATACAATACAAATTTAATTGTAAGCAATTTATATAAAGATTTGTCTTATTCTTCTTTAAGTATATTTTTTTTTTGTGAATTAATTAATTCTCTTTTTAAAGTACTTTTCTCTTGAGTTGTTTTTTTTTTGAGCATTTAATTTAAATTTTTCGAGTGTGTTTTTTTTTTCAAATAAACAATGAAATAACTATAATAACGAAATGTTCTTGAGATTTTCAATATGTAGCAGAAATTACTTTGTTTGCCTATTTTTGTTGTTGGGGAAATAGTAAATTATTTTTTTTTTATAATTTTAAGTATATTGCAGGTAGTTTCATCTATAATAGGCTTAATAGGCTTGAAAGCTGGCTTAAGCAACTGTGCGAATACAAGTTAATCACTTGTGTCAAACCATATTATAATTAAGGAAACTTTTTGTTAAGTTTAAGGAATCTGTCGTTTTCTTAAGTAAAGTGCGAAACAGATCGCACTTTCCTTACGGAATCGAATGTTTTTTTGATTTTGTTTTTTTTTTTTAAATGCATTTGAGAGAATTTTGTTAATTTTTGACAGAAACTTAAGCAAGCTTATGTATATTATAGTTGGACCTTAGTTACACTTAAAATTCGACTTTTAACACTTTGGCTTGCCTGAAGAGGCCTAAACAATTGTAATTTTAATGAATTTCATTAAGAGGAACTTATTTAATTAATCTTTTAAAATATTGCTTTTAACAAACTTGTTTTCTTAACATATTGTTTAACCCATTAATGCCTGCCCATAGATCCGCTCGTACGAATTTAACTAAAAAATGTTTGGAATAAAAAAAATTTACTTCCTTCCACACCTGTACCCATGTTCTCTAACTTTGGTGAGAACTTCTCGCATCGAAAAGAGATGAAACAAAATATTCTATCGTTTCTCGAAAAGTGAGAAAAAAATGTGTCAGTAACTTTTGTCGAAAACTATCAAAAAAAGATTACGTCGTTACGTAAAAACTTTCATAATATTCCACTCGAAGTCGATGTAAAATTGCAGATGTAAAGATAATGTAAAGTACGACTTTAATGTTTGTTGTTTACAAAATAGCATTGAAAACATTCGTAAATCAAAAATTTTTAAATAAAAAAATAAACAATGCAAAAAACCAGCCATGAACAAAATAAAAAAAAAGAAAAAATATCTCATTACCTGGCTTGGTCAGACTCATGAGTACGACGAAGGGTTAAGTACCCGACAGGCTTTGGTGTGATATTTTTTTTTTATATAATTTTTTTTCTCTTGAGTATAGATAATATCGCACATTAAGTCATAAACAGTCATAATTTAAAATCGATAATTTTTAAAAAATGTAATAAGAAATCAAATCTTCTTTAACTTTTTTTCTTTAACATTTGGATGATGAGACAATTGAAAAATGCTCACAAGTCATCATTGTCCACAGTGCGGTGTTAATAACGAATACAAATGCTAAAAGTGCCATGCGATTTTGCTTTCAAGACTAGCAAAATGATGTTGTGCCCAAACGATTTTAAAATAGGCTAAAAACCTGTAATTTTCTTTTAATAATCTTTAAAAATATAGTTTCCCTATTTTTTTTGCGATATGTAAAAAATAGTCATATGCAACGTGTTTCGGCCAGGTAATTTACAAAAAAAAAAAAAAAATTACTGTTTGGTGCGGTTTATCGGCTGGCGGCGTCATCGGGCCATACTTCTTCGAAATTTACGTCGGCCAAGTAGTTACCGTGATTGATGTTCGCTCTCGCGAACTTCTTGTGGCCTCAAAAATTTATTAGTTTTTTCTACTGTCGTTCCTAAAAATATTTTTTAGAAATACATACATATACATTTTTACCACTAACACATTTGTCAACAAAGTTGTTTAAGTATTTTATCATTTTGTGAAATATTTCTTTTATCTTTGTTTTTCAAATACATAATGATACTTCTAATATTTGTAATTTTTTAAAAAAGTTCATGAACAACATGTGTGTCATATCAAATAAAGCCTACAGACCCTGATAACAAGCACCCCTCCCTTGGCTCTATTCAAATGGCTTTTTTCTATTTAACAGACTTCATATTTGCTCTACTTAAAAGCAACACTTGATAATTAACACTTGTCAACTAAAAACATATTTAATACATTAAAAACAAATCTACATTTTTCCCAAAAAAAAAAAAAAAAAAAATTAAATAAAATTATTTTAGAAAAGACTTTTCTACCACACACTTGTTTTCTTTTGTTAAGAATAATTTCAAAAAATTGGAGTATATTAAACAAATGATCTAAAAAAAAACTTTCAAAGTTAATTATTAAAACACTTGCTCCGAAATGTCTGAAAAACACACACACAATGAATCCCCAACTGATTAAGATTAGTAGATGTTAGAAAAAAGGGGGAGAGATAAACAGATTAAAATAAAGGTTTTTTTTTAAGGGAAAAATATAAATTCATTTGGGGCTAAGATCAACAAAAACTTATCCGTTTATTTCCTCATGCGGTTTAGAAATATTTAAAACTAATACATATTTAAGAAATATTATGATATTCATTAGAAAAACATTTTGAAATTTATTTTTTTTCAAAATTTTTCTAAAATTTTAAATTAACGGGGACAATAAACTTTTATTTTATTAAAATATAACGCATTCTCAATCATAAACAGTCACAACTCAAAATTTACAAATGTTCAGGAGAGGCAAAAACAGTTTTAAAGAGATGAATTTCATTTTATAATCAAATATGTAATCAAATTTGTGTTCCACAGTAAAGAAAAAGCTCTTAGAAGAAAGTTTATCTAATAATGAGTACTTTACACTAGTGGTCTGAAACAATCGATAGTCGAATCTGTCGATAGTATGCGATAGTTTTTTAAAAACCATCGATAACTGTCAATAGTTTGTATAACTTACAATATTTCCTGCAAAATACAAGACATTTATAACAAATAAAACTTTATACAATAGAATACGTAGATTCCCAAGTAAATCGTCAGAAACCTCAGTCTATTATATAAAGTTATGCTTATTTTAGTGATTGTCATTTTCTAGTCATCGTCCAGACTTGCAATTTCGATTGCTTGAATTTTTTTAAATTCTGCTTTGGAATTGCATTAGTGTCCAGCTTATGAAATCCTAATCTTGCAAGTATTTTGTATAGTCGTGCGTATGCATGTGTGCTTTTATGATATTGAAAAGAAAAACAAAATTAAACAACGAATGAAAAAGCAAAGCGTACTGACAGTACATGCATCTGTGTACTCATTTCTTTTCCCCTCGTCCCTCTCGCCTATAAAGTAGCAATCATGTCATTAAAACATGAGCCATTTGAACACAGACTACATATATAATAAAAGTGAAATGTTGTGTGTTGCTAATCGCATAACTTGAGAACCGCATGACCGATTTGGACGATTTTTTCTTTAAAATGATCGCCATGGTCCAACTTAGGCTTGTACGAAAATAACATTTTGCCTCGCCCACATTTTTCGATTTACCTAAACTCAGAAAACGGCTCCATCGGTTTGACTAATTTTTCTTTCAAATGTTCGTATTAATCCATTTTAAGTTTTAATCGAAAGAAAAATTTACCACGCCTACTTTTACTCCCACTTTTTCTATTAAGCGCATAACTTGAGAACGGCTATACCGATTTGGACGATTTTTTCTTTCTAATGATCGCCATGGTCCAACTTAGGTTTTTTCTAAAAGAAAATTTTGCACCGCCCACATTTACGCCCACTTTTTCGATTTACTTAAAATCAGAAAACGGCTCCATCGATCATTAGTAATCAGCCACCGAGCGAAGCCGGGGCGGCCAGCTAGGTATTTAAATAAAAAAAATTGATTTCTATTTTAAGAATTTTTATTTAACAAAATCGTAGAAAATATTACTATTTACTTGTTTAACAATAGTGTATTTAATAGACTGGAATTACCAACAAAAAAAATTAGAGGATTTTGTATTTGAAAAAATAAAAAAATTTACGATATTTTGTAAAAGAAAAGTCTAGTTACTAGCCTAACACAAGGCTCTTTGTCACTGTATTAAAGCATAAGTTCAGCGGAATAAGAACTGCCCAAAAAATAAAACCAATGTTTGATTTCTTAAATTGAAGTAAAGTTCAATTCAGTGAGGTTGTTTTGAGGTTGGATCGTTCGAAGCAACTATATGAAGAACATAGTCAAAGCTCTACACAATGTGTCGTAAAACTTCCTTGCCGTTGTTTTCCATATAGCAACACATGCAGCCATGTCCTGGAAATCGAAATCGAATTCGAGTGAAATTAATATGGCACAAATTCTGAAAATGATCCAATTTTAAATGTTCATAAAAATGTTTCCTTTATACTTTCCGTACTACTTATCTCATTAAAAACAAAATTTTAATTTATTCAATAAAAGGTTTTAAAATATGTTATTCGAGAAGTTTGGAACGTGTGTTTTAATAACATTTTTAATATAAAATTTAAAAGAATAAAAAAAAAGATCAATTTGTATAAGAAACCCATTTTTGGAGATACTGGAAATGGCAGTATCGATTTTAAATCATTTTGTTTTCAAAATCATTTGTAATCACATACCTGAGTATTAATTTGAATAATATAAATTCAAAAAAGTGCATTTGGCTTGCAAGAAAAAACACGGAATAATAAAAATTGTGGTAAATGGACGCTTCATTAAAAGACGCTGCCAAGTTATGTTACTGTCAAACGTTGTTAAACCATAAAAATTTATCATAAAACAATAACTTAATAAAAACTAAAACTATCGATAGTTTCAGACCACTACTTTACACTAATAAACTAGTCTTACGTATATTGACGACACTGCTTCTCTGATCTAATAATTGTTTGACATTTTTCAAAATGCAATAACAATTTATCATGACGTTGTATTTTCCATAAAATACGTAAGACTTGTATTATAGTGTAAAGTACCCTTAAGTATTCTTCGGCTTGGCGTATGTATATATGTATGTATGCATGCATTTATGCGTGTAATCATAAAATGAATATATTTTTCTGAATTTTTCAAATATTTCTAATTAAAAAACATGTTTCTAAATTTGGTTTTTTGAAATTGTTTTATTCGTCATTTTCCTTCTCCTCAAATTAAATATCATCACCTCAAGTGTGTCGTTTGCTCAAATTCTTTGATTTTTTTAAGATAATAAAATTTATTGCTGCCGATCTTCATAATGCTGACAGTGTGATTTCCATTGTTTACTTGAACTATTAAATATTTTACGATTTCTTTAAAGTAAAAGTAATAAAATTTAATTATATTTTCATAGTGGTTCATGACAAAAACTACTTTAAATCGTTGTTGAAATAGATTTTTTATAATTGCTTATGAAAAAATCCTTAGAATTGTTAATACAACATAATAAATCTTAAGTTAACTGAAGACTTTAATGTTTTTTTTTTTTTCAAAAGATTTTACATAGAAAAAATACATCAAAAATTTATTGAAATGTTTGAAAAATATAAAATTTTAAATAAAATTTAGTTCATAAAATTTGTTACAATAAAAATTTCAAGTTCTTAAATTGTTACTTGAAAATTTAACAAATAAAGAACAAGAGTTTTTCTGAAATCTATACAGCCACATTTTTATAGAAAATATTTACACGAACGCAACGCAACATAAACAACTTGTTATCCTGCAGATAAGCCTCATGGCTTTGCGGTATTTGCTGTTAAGTTAAATGTAAATAATTTCAAAATGTAAATAAATGAATGAAAATAATTATTACTTAAATTTTAACTAAATATAATATTAGGTTTGTTCCAATACTCAAAATTGGGATTTTAGTGTTACCGTACTCAAAGTTTTGGTAACATTGAGATTCCGCAGGATTCCAATTTTAAGTAAACAAACAAACATGTTTTGAAAATAATTTCTATAAAACCCGATTTCGTTTGGTGTCGGTAATAACGGGTCCGCCATCTAACGTTTTTTTCAACTAGTGCTTATTTCGTGAATGGTAACACTTAGCTCATGTCTGATTTGACAGATAATTAGTTTAATCCTTCCGCTGAACGAATATGGTTGTGTATACGCTTGAACAACGCTCGGAAATATTGCGGCATTACTTTGAAAATCATGGTAATGTTGCAGAATGTGTGCCATCTTTTCAGATGAAGCTCATTTTGATCTTGGCGGGTATGTAAACAAGCAAAATTGTCGCATTTGGGGCACAGAAAACCCGCACGCATACATTGAAAAGCCGATGCACCCAAAACGAGTCACTTTTTGATGCGGATTTTGGTCCAGAGGCATAATTGGGCCATTTTTCTTCGAAAATGAGCAAGGAGTGGCCGTTACAGTCAATGGCGATCGTTATCAGGCCATGTTGAACGAATTTATGTTCACAAAAATTTCAGAGGAGGATATTGGCAACATTTGGTTTCAACAGGACGGCGCTACGTGCCACACAGCCGAAGCTACACTCGATGTTTTGCGCCCTGTTTTTGAAGATCGCATTATCAGCCGCAGAGCTGATGTCGTTTGGCCACCTCGGCGCTGCGATTTGAACCCGTTGGACTATTATTTGTGGGGTGCCGTCAAAGATAAGTGCTCGCGGCCGCATTGAAAGAAAAACGCAAGCGAAAACCAAAAATGCTCACATTGGCCAAGGTATATCAATCGACCGTCTTGGAACCCATTGTTAAGCCTCTCAGCCAATCAATATTCAACAACAAGCCATGGACCTTCCAGCAAGACTCTGCTCCAGGTCACAAAGCAAAAACGACTCAACAGTGGCTTAAAAATAACGTTCCGGATTTCATATCACCTATTGATTGGCCAGTTGGTAGTCCAGACCTCAATCCGTTGGATTACAAGTTGTGATCCGTATTAGAGGGCATGGCTTGCTCTACTCGACACCCAAATATTGAGTCACTGAAGCGAGCCCTTGTCCGTGAAGTGGAAAATTTTCCCATGCATGAAGTGCGTCTTGCGATCGATGAGTGGCCAAATCGTCTTAGGTCGTGCTGGAAGTCAAATGGAGGCCATTTCGAATAAGTTGTTCGAGGATTTGTAGCCATTAAATAACTCAATAAAAACAAAAATAAAATTTTTTTAAATATTAATTCGTTTTCATTTCGGGTCGATTTTTCTGTGTACCAGGTATATGTATATAAAAAAACTATACAAATTCGAATAAAATATACAACTTAACACAATATAATGCGTGCTTTCAATTGGCCTATAAAAATTTTATTTATAATTCTGTGATATTTTCTGGATTTTTGTAATTGTTATTTGTTCAATAGTTCAAAACAAGATCTTTATTGTGGCGCAATATTAAAACTATAATTACTGTTCAACAAAAAATAAAATAAATTACATTTTACTGCTAAGCTAATAGATATTATTATACAACTCTTCAGATAAAAAACACGTTTTTTAATGCAAATATTTTTTTTTCTTATTGCAGGACAAAAATCCTGTCGTGGCATGACAGAATTCTCCACAAACAACGACATCAACAATAAAACTCATATATCATCTCAACCGCTTCAGAATTCACCACGCCATCATTTCACACCATATCCCACATCTAATCCATCATCAAACACAAAACATCATCTTACATCCTTAACCAATAATTATCCCATTCATTGCACAACAACAAATACGAACACAAATACACATTCATCTAATGCACAATTTAATAAGCAACAATTTACACAAACATTAAAACAACAACTCATTAACAATAACAAAAATAATCAACAAACGCTTCCCTATAATAATTCTTCTGCAAATGCACGAACCCCATCGTCGAATGGCTCGTCAGTAACACATTCCCCAACGCATCATCATCACTATCGTAAGCCCTTTAATTCGCCAAATAATTCACCATTCGCGTATTGCGGCAGTGGAAATCAAACGCAGCAGCAGCATCAACAACAACTGCTGCAGCAACAACGCCGCAATAGCGGGAAATTACCATTTTTAACTCATACTCAATATCAGCAACATTTGAATGATTTGCTCTTGCAACAGCAGCAATTACAACAGCAGCAACATCAATTGCTACAAAGCAAAGACGCTTCGGATGAGAGTGAAATCAGCGAAGAAAGTTTGAAGCAAAATGTTGCGATTGTTCTAAATAATTTAGATCGTTACAATAACGCTCTGCGCAGTATTATTTTGAATGAGCAGGTCAACACTAACAGCAGTGTTCTTTACGACGAAAGTGATTTGAGTTTTTTGAGTGGCGGCGGAGGCAACAACAATAGTATTAATTTGCAACATCATCAACATAAATTAACAACAATGGCTACAGCTATAACACCAGAGTCCGATTACAACAGTAATGCTACAACGCCCGGTTCACGCAGCAACATGTTGCCGTACGAGTCCAGCGGCAATATGTTATTACATAATCAACAGCAGCCACATCAACATTTGGTAGGTTTTTCAAACACAACTACGGGTGGTGGTGGTGGTGTTAATAGTGGTGGTGGTGTATTGAATAATGCTTGTGGTGTTGGTTATATGGGCAACAACTTAAATTGTTCTCTCGCTTCATCTCACGATTTTACTCATGACAATTCTGATTATCAGTGGTTCTTGGACTATGGCTATCGAGATGGTTGCGGCGGTATGCAACGCAGTGTTTTATCCTCATTATCGGCCTCTTACAATGGTTTGGGCGATTTAATCTATGAGGATTTAGCTAAAAATCTTGATGCCAATTTGGCCGAAGTCGACATGGAAAGTTTTCGGGCCGAAGATATTCATTCGTTACTCTCACAATTACCGTCGTATTGTAAAAGCCTGGGAGGTAACCGCCTGCAACAATCATTGATGTTGCAACAGCACATGCTACCCTCGAACAATTGTCAACATCAAATGGCTCACAACATGTCTCAAACATCTACTACATCAACAAATGATCTAATAGACAATTCATTCTGTAAATCCGAGTTACTGTTTTCTCCTGTCAAAGAATCGCACATATCGGTGGATTCTTTAGATATGGAAGCTTACCCCGATGACGGTGATATAATATTGACATGTAAAGCCAACAAGGATAATTATACAATTGCATTTGAAGGTAGTATTTTGTACTCAGATGAAAGTTTTTATGGTGAGTTTGATTTAACTTAGTTGCATAATTCTTTATTTTTTAAAATTTATTTTGGCTTTCTCTAGAACCAAATGAAATTGCCATGAAGAACAAACAGAATTTTATTAATCTACACAGCAATTTGGATGATATTGTTAAACGTAAATCCTTAGAAGTTTCAATGTCACGTTCTGAACAACCACAGCCATGCAATTTGCGTAATAAATTGCAAAAGAGTCATACCACACAACTTCAAAGGTAATTTTTTATTAAAATAAAAGTTCATTATTAAACTGTTTTTGTTTCTCTTTTTTTATTTTTTTCTTTTTTTTTTGTGTTCCACTTAATTTAAAGAAATAAACAAAGAAATAAGTTTTAGATATGCATACAAAGTATTTTTCATATTTATTAGTTAATTTTCATTTTATTTGGTCTTTACAAATATGATCCAGTTTCGTGCTGTGCTTGTGTGACTGTCAGTCCGCTTTTAGTTACGTATTCCAGTCAATTTCCGTTTAACGTTTTATCGTTTATACGTTTTAGATGATAAAACATAAGTATTGTTTTAATTTGATATACATACATACATATTTTTTTCTGCAATTTCTATGAGGTCATTTCAATTGTCTTCAATTTAAATTTACTAAGTTGTATGTGAGTGACGTTGAGGATCAACTATAAACGAGCGTTTATTTAGTTGTTATACATTTTTAATGGATTTATCCATTTGATAATTTCGTTTTAGTTATATATTTATTTATTTTTACAATTAAAACGTATGTACATTAGGGTGGTCGTTATATGTATGGAGCATATTTCCAGGCTCTCACCCCCAAATTCGGTGGGTATTGATAAAAAATTACACCAAAAAAAGTTTTAGGACAATCAGCGAAGGCTAAACCGTCCCTCACGTCTGCCAAAGTCTGAGAAAAATCGTTAATTCCGACTTGTATGCCTCATAACTTCGAAAATATTAATTTTACATAAAAATCGTTTACAAAGAAGTTGTTATTAAAGAAGATTCCATCAACTTTTGTCTTAATAAGTTTTCTCGAAATCGCATATTTAACAAAAAGTAACCAAAAAAAGATCAAATAGCAGCATTGATGCGAATTTTTTCTTTAGAATTATTATTTCTTATACACGTCATTTCAGCTTTAATATTTGCGTTTGTGTGCGTTTGCTTAAAAAAAATAGTCAAACGCATATCATTTGTTTCTACCATACCTACCCGCTTTCGCCATTTCTTAAAGGGGCTCCCATACAAAATTGTTAATACAGACTAGAAATATATTGAAGAAAAAGGCCCATAACTGCCAAGGAATCGCCCCTAGGGACATAAAATGTATGAGGGAACTTAATTAGTTTTTTGTGCTTAACATTTTCTTAAAACATACTTGCCACATATCTCCACCCCTTAGGAGGGCTCCTATACAAATATGGCGGCTTAATAAAAATCTTAAATTTGGCCGCTGCAGCGCCTATGATGCCCCTTTTATCGCCATCATTTGTTTTTAATATACCTTCCCGCTATCTCTATTCCTTAAGGTGGCTCCAATACAATTTTTTAAATTTCCTATGCAAAATCTCTTCAATTTGCATAGGAGTAAATTCAAAAAATCCCTACGTGTCTAAGAAAAAAATCCCTTTTTTTCCCTACACTATTCCCTACGTTGAAAAATAATTGTTTTTAGCAACAGGCTAACAAATATGTACTTATTTTATTAACAGTTTGTAAATATTGAAATAAAAGCGTTAATTAACAACAAGAAAAACCCAAAATAAATATGTAAATGCCATACAAGCAAATATAAAAATTCAATTTCAAAATAATATATATAAATTTTTTTTCTTTTTGCCAGAAATGCCACTATATATCCTTTAGTCTAAAGACGAAATATAGTCAAACTTCGTCTTTGATTTTTTATTTCCTCGTCTTTTGTCCGTTTTGAGGAGCTTAATCTTTTTCAAAAATAATTATTTTTTAAAAATTTTTAGTAAACTTGGTACCAAATAAATAAAAATTGTAAAATTTGTAAAATGTTTATAAAATATTTTCTTCAGTTCCCCTGAACTAAAATATAATAAAAATGTTTTTTTTAATATATCCTTCCTTATCCTCAAAAGTTTTTATTAGACATTATTTGAAAATTCAAAATGTTGTTGTTATATTTCCAGGGTAGGTATTTCCTCGCAAAGAATTCTTTTTTTTTTATCTTTCCCTCTTCGTTTCGCGAAAAGAAGAGATTTGTTGTTTTTGTTTCGTTTCTATTAACGAAGGCGAGAAACTGCTGTGTTTTCTTTCGTTGATATTTGTGCTGAAATAAAAAACCATTCGTTTGGCTGAAAAAGAAGGAAACGAAATGGAGAGAAGAAGCAAACAAAATTGTTTCTTCTTTCTAAATCGAAGGAAAAAAATAGAGGGAAATAAAAGAAGGAAAAAACTTTGTTCATTGAAATTTGTTTTAATGAATAAATAAACAATAAAATAAATAATATTTAAATATTTTTTCTTATTTCTGTATTTACTAAACCAAGTCTTTGCTTTTAATTTTACTTCATAACAATATAATTTCAATAAAAAACAGAAAAAGAATTCTTTATTTTTTCCTTCCTTCCATTCGATATTTCGATTTCATTTTTCTTTTCTAATTTTATTCTCCTTCAGTTTGTTTCCTTCTATATCATTCCTCTTCGTTCTGCTAAACGAAGAGAAGCATTTGTGTTTGCTTCGGCAAACACAAAAGAAGGAAACAACAACAATATTTTCTTCTTTCTCGCGATAATGATAATCGAAAAGTTTTGTACAAAAAAACCTTCGCGAGAAAGAAAGAAAAAAGAAATTCATTTACCTACTCTGTATATTTCGCTTAGTTTAGAAGGTGTTATTGTTTTTTTTACAAATTAATATCTATGTAGAAATTTCATTCATTAGATATTCGCTTTTAATATTCGCATACGTTTTAGAGATTGTAAGTGCGAATGCAAATAGCAAAAATAAGAGAATAGTTCGCAAATGCGAACAAAAATATTCGTCGCCCCCCAATTTATGTTTTAGGGGGCGAACAATATTTGGGTACATTATTTTGGCAATTGTTGAAGATTGCCAGGCTGTTATGACTCATAGCATAGGGTTTCTGTTAAAAAATACTACATTTGTACTTTAGTGCTATTATACATGAAAAATTTTAATTTCTAAATGGAAATAAGACAAATATTTACGTACTTTTAGTCAATATGTATATTGAAAATGAGATTATATTTTCAAAATTCCCTATATTTGCCTTAAAATAAAAAATCTGTCCTTTTTTCCCCACGCTTGAAATTTTCCGAAAAAATCCCTTCAAAAAGGGAAAATTCCCTACTATTGGCATCACTGCCCATAACTGTCAAGGAGGCGCCCCTAGAGGGGGGGAAAAAATTACCAACCTCCATTAGTTTTTTGTTTTTAACATTGTCCTGAAACCTACTTGCCCATACAAATATTACGTTTTAAGAAATTCGTAAATTTAATGGAAATTTTTGTGAACAGATTTTAATCAATTAAGGCTTTTTTTGTTTGCAAATTCAATTTTTATATGTCTAAAAAAAATTATAAGCACAGCTGCATATTCCAATTTTTTATGATTTTTTAAAGAACAAAAAGTTTTAAATTTTGCTAAAAAATTATTTATATTTTGCTAAAAAAAATCATGTTTCTAAAATGACTGCGCATATAAGAAAAACTTTTAGGCTTAAAGGTAATTTTATTGCGGAATTTCGGTTTTTTTTAGTTTATTCAATAAACTAAATCGTTTTTGAGTAACGCGAATATATGTTGTGCAACCTCCTCCATTTTCGAAATAACGGTATATCTCGAAAACAAAAGCTAACCTATAAAAACGGTTAACACCACTGGATTCAGCGTACACGAATTAGGTTTTTTTTTTTTTCAAATAAATAATAAAAATGTTTTTCAACAAAATTAAAGATACGTGATTTATAGAAAATGCGTTTTTTAATAAATTGAAAATTTGATTTTTTTTAGTAGCTTATTCGATATTTTTCAGTTTATTTTGTTTAATAAGAGATTAAGGAAAAACTTGTTAAGGACTATTCTACAAAATTAATATTTTATAAGTTATGAAACATAAAAGTCAGATTTCATGTAAAAATATAAATTTTCAAAAGATGTTGTCAATTAAGTGTTTTTTTAGGTCGTGCACTTGCCTGTTTATTATCAAAAAATTTTTCTTAAACTTTGGTGGGCGCGAGGGACGGCTTAGCCCTCGCCGATCGTCCTAAATTTTTTTATCAATACTTACAAAATTGGCGGGTGAGACCTAAAGAAACCAACTTTTGATTTTAACGGTCATCCTAATGTACATACTTTTAAATAGTTTTGGACACAGTTGTCCTTTAACAATGACTTTTAATTGCATATATTTGTTTAATTTTGAAAAGACTTTTTGGGTTGTAAATTAAAGGTAGGGCTTACAACATTTTGTAAATTCCGAAAATCCAAGGAATTTTATCTAAAGAAAAATGTATATAAGATTATTGATTCGAATTTAATTATTTCAAAGAGGATTGATTGTATAGAATGTTTTTTAAGAATCATTCATTGGGCAGTATTTTCCCATAAGGTTTTCTTCTAAGTCTATCTGATTTTATTCACATTGAATGAAATAACTTTAATGAGAACCCGTTAAAGCGCACGATTGATGGCGTAGTTTTTTGTTTCTTAATATCAGTTTCAATCATTAGAGGAATGAAGTCATGGTCAAGATTTCGTTTCAAAATCACTGCAAGTCGCTTAAGATTTTAAGAAAAGTTTTGAGAAGTCTTTTAAAATAATATTAAATAAATAAAACCAAGTTTGAAAACCAATATCTTGTTTTCACTTTAGTTGAATTTTTCTCCATTATTAAAATTTTTAATTAAGCAAAAATAACTTGCTTATTTAATATATTCTAATCAAATTTTCCAACTTTATACATAAATCTGTGGCATCTTAAGTCAAATTAAAAAAAGTTGAAAAAAAAAACGTTGTTAATCATACGGTTTATTTCATTATTTGATAAAAATGATTTTTTCACCGAGTTTTTATAAAAAACTTTTTTGCTATGTTATCTCTACTTAAGATGTTTCGTCAAAATGCCACAGATATACATAGATTTGTGGGTGCTAAATTTTTTTTTTCAATTTCAAAAGGAATAACACAATTATCAAAAAACTTCTGAAAACTCCCAAAAATTAGTTTTTTTTTTTTAATTTTTGAGAAGAACAGAACGATTATTAGGAAAATATTGGGTCATACAAAAGTGCTTTGCGATTGTAGAAAATATGGAATAAGGTAGAAATTGATCAAACAAATAGGTCTATTTCGGAAGGGCCTGGAGCCCGTAGGTATTTAAAATTTCGAACTTTTTTTGCATAGCAATGTTATACATGAATTAACAAAAAAGGGTAAATAATTTTTTACAAATTAAAAAAGGAAAAATTCATTTTAGCTAAAAAATGGAAAAAAAGACTTTCAGAATTTTAAGTTCTAATGCATATAACTGTTAAATTAGAAAAGATTTTTTCACATTTTTTTCCGTAGAATATTTATCGATTTGTTAGTAATTTACAAAATTTCAAAAAATCGGGACAACAAATTAATCTTATGTTTGCAAAACACCAGACCAAGGTAGACCAATAATAAGTTTAATTTTCAAAGTCGTATATTTCGTAAACTAAAAAAGACAATCTATGCATGTCGCTGACATTTTGAGTAGAACCTTACTAGTACATTGCATTGATAAAAAAGTTTTTGTAATCGAGTCAAAATTAAGAACTCTGAATAGTTTTTAATATTTGCAATAGCCCAGGTGCCCTACTTTGGAAGCCTCTGGCGACTCACCTGATGTTTATTTGTCTAGTGATGTGGTGCTAAAGTGTTGCCGTTTTTTTTGAAATAATTGCTTTGGCCTAGAAAAAAACAACGATAAGTGATTCTTAAAGGAGATCGTTAAAAAAAATCATTTTATTTAACCATAATTAGCCTAGGACGTCCTTAAAAAGTTTAAGAATGGGATCTTCATAAGTTTAAGAGTTATGCAAATTTCTTAACACGCGTAACCCACTGCAAACCCGGAAGTGAATGATTAATTTGAATTAAAAATGTTCTAACATAGATCAAATTTTTTTTTTAAATGCGAAATTAGCCTTGAATATACTCAAAATTCGGTAAACTTTTTGAAGCGGGTATGCATTAGCTTAGAATATACGTAAATAATTGTCCATGGTTGCCGCACAACGAAACCGGAAGTGACCATTTCAATAAAATTTTTCCAAACCAATATTTTTGTTTTTAACGAAATTAGATAACGGTGTCCTTAATTATATTGTAAAAGTTTTAAAATAAGATATTTTTTTTTTATTATTTAATATAATTTTACAAAGTATTTAATTCTTACCCCGCTAAGCCAGTGGCTTGTCAGCATAAGATTAAAAGTTATACAAATTTATGTACACTAGCTATGTGATAGTTATGTATGGAGTTTCTTAGTATCAGGATTTAAATGCGCTAGACCCCTATTTTTTTAAGGCTCGAAACATACATGCATGTGCCAAAAATGGGGTAGCGGAACGAGAATAAAAGGACGTTCATTGGACTCAAAGTGGAGACAAAAAGGAAAAATTTACAAAGAACTCCATAACTTCCACTGAATCACTCCTAGGGGGATAAAATCTAGGACCGATTCCCCTGAGATATCCTTTCCGACATTTTTCCCGAACATATTTACCCCCTATCTTAATTCCTTAAGGGGCTCCCATACAAGGTTAAAATTTTTTAAAAATTGGCCTCCACAGCTCCTATGATGTCCTCCGAGGGCTCAAATATATGACCAACCCCACTTTATTTTTCATCACCCACATTTGTTTCTAACGTTCCTAAAAAAAAAAAAACTTTTAAAAACGACAAAACTTTAGCACCCAATAACTCGACAAATAAACATCTTAAAAAAATAATTGGCACACAATATTTTTTTTGTATGTCCGCTTCACGAATAATGCCTAGTATGTATTTTTTTTACTTTATTATGCTTCTTTAAGTACTTCAAGTTAAATAAAAGATTGTTAGAATAAAACCATATTAATATTAGAATTTCGCTAATGTAAGTTTATATTGTCTTATCGAGTGTATCTTAATTTAGAACATCAACCCTGTACATATACTGATTTTCTTTTTTTTTATTACATCCAAATACATATACCATACATATCGTTGGTCTCATTTAAAAAGGCCCTTACCCGATTTTTTTTTTTCGAAATTGACTTTTTTTGTGATTCCAATACATTTTACAAAAATGCACCTTGTCACAAATGCAATATTTAATATAAAAAATAACGGTTTTGCAAGCAATTTTACATTTTGGTACATAGTTTCTGTTATGTATCTACATTTTCCTGTACAGTTACAACTATCTGAGTAAAGGTATTTTTACATGAGACCAAAATTTTAATTTTCCCAAATATTTAATTAAATTTTCTGTTTTCTTTTTTTCCATCCAACCTTTAAACCATCCCACTTTTTAAACATTTCTATATGTTTATGTTTATATTTATCTGTGTATGTTTGTGGACTTGATGAATGCATAAACAGTCTATATGCTTTACTTTCTTCTCCTGCGCGTAGATATCCATCAGGTAATAACAACAATACTCCAGAAACTATCACCATTATACGTCCACCAATACATATAAGCACAGGTTGTGTACGTAAATGCAGTAGTTTGCCAAATTTGCAAGACAGTTCACAAGAGCAAATGATATTGAGTCAAACTCAGCTACATACTCAGCAACAGACACCACAAAAGCAGCAGCAACAGCATCAGCAGCAATTGAATGTATCAACAGCAATAACAACTTCACATATTGAACAAAATTTACAACAAACAAAATCGCGCAATTTATTGCCCATGTGCCAGATACCAATATCGTGTAATTCCACAGCCGCTTCGATAGAGGAAAGATTGAACGTTTTAAGCTTACAACAACAGCAACAACAGCAGAGTCATACTAGACAGCCAAAACATAGATGCTGCTGTAATGGTGGTGTAGGTGGTGTGGGAGTACAAGGTAGCCATTTAAGTAATCATTCAAATGCTTCGATGGGAAGTAATAATGGCACAGCTACAATAACTTCTCATCATTCAAATAAGGGTCATCATTTTACGGGTTCCACTTCTTCGGGTTCCTCGAATCCGCCAGCTTTTAATCTAGTCAAATTATTTATCAAGCAAAAGAGCACGAATTGTTCTCTTGAGGATCAGCCAAGCGCTCACACCTGTATGGATATTTCCTCTGGCTGTTGGCCTTCCAGTGATGCCAATAATTCTAGTTCAAGTTCGTCGTTAGAGCAACGTTTGAGAAAGAAAAGTATGAATGATTCTGGCAAAGGATCAGCTTTAAGTAGACATGACGAAGAAGCTGATACAACAACATCCACATTCCATATGGATGCTTCGGCCTCTACACCTAAAAAACAACATCCAGTACGATCTTTAGTTTTCTATGAGGATGATCAAAGTTCTAGTTCGACGGGTTCATTAACTGCTACAAACTCTCCAGCCCATAGACGTAGAAGTATGCCTTTGCGTAATCCTGCTTTAAATCAATTGGTTCTGCAGCTAAACGGCAACAACAATTCATCAGCTAGTCTGTTATCTTCGGATAATACCTCAGAGCAATTAACCCAGGTGCAGCTATCCGCCGGACAAGACTCTTCTTCCACCTCGACCAAGGCGGCTGAACGTAATAAGCAAAGAAGATCTCGTGATGCATCCAGACCCATTTCAAATGCTTCATCATCCGAGATGATCACCAGGTCCATGCAAACTTCCTGTGGTTCCTTAAGTACCCGTAGTAGTTTAAGTGATCGATTCCGTTTTGTGCCACCCTCATTTCTGGAAAAACTCAATAATTTAGGTGAAGAAAATCAAGCACCCATCTATGTTATCTATCCTAACTATGCATTACCCGACTTAGGGTTTGTAAAGACCTCAGCCACGCCAGATGTTATATTTTCACCTTTCAACTACAAAATGAATATGGGTGGCAACACCTCGGCAGCTTCATCTTGTGCTTCTTTTAAGAAACGTTTCAGTTTAATGTCGGGCAGCGATGAAGATGAGATTCTTAAGACTATGGACTATAAGCATGTTGTAGATTGGCACTCGCTTGCTACTTTATTGCCCGGTGACTACAGACGTAGACTAAAACACATTCCAGAAGTAAATGGCATTTTAAGCCATTTGGAAAGCGAACTGTCGCAAAAACCTCTTTTCTGCTTAACGCCTCCAGTTAGACGTCATCGCACACATATTTGTGATTGTAATCAATATTTCCAACGCGGTGAACAGCAAACAGAAGCCGCCGGTGGATCATCAAGTTCAGGGTCCAGTCAACAACCTTCATCTGGCTACAGAGGCTCTTCTACGTTGCTTACCGATTCGGAATTTGAAACTGCTAACAATACCGCCAATCCGGGCGGCGATAATCTTAAGCAGATGTATGTTTACCAATACGAACAACAACGTATGGATTCGGGTGTTGAAATGAGTCCCAAGGTGCAATCTAAGCCCATACCCATGCCCCGTGGTATACTGCGAAAAAGTTCTTCGGCTGTGAGGTGCAAACGCAGTTCAATGATCGAACAAGACTCTAAATTAACAAAATTAGAAAAACGACGATCTCTTCAAGAGCCACCCCACATTTACAACGTTGGTTCGACCGAAGAATTGGCTGAGGTATTTGAGGAGGATTCATCGGCTGCGGAAATAAATTTTACACAACAACCCAGAACTGAGAGATTATCACGAAAAGATGTGGACGCTAGAGCTAGAGCCGAGAACTTCTTGTCTTCTTTGCCTCGCAATGAATTGAAATATTATGCCGAAATAGCTTCAATCCTTGAGTCTTCCGAACAACAAGTCCAATATGATGCGGCTGCTTTGAAGAAGGAAGTATCACGAGCATTAAGCCAACAGAAAAAGGTTTCGTTTAACGATAAAGAAGAGGCCGAGAGCACACAAAACAATTTGGTCCATTTGCCCACTGAGACTCGGCAAAGATTTTCAACACCACCAAATTCACCCAACATTTCAATGGCTACAACCGCCACGACACTCAGACAACCAGCTGGTGGTGTTACACCTCCTGTTGCTACCAGACGTTGTTCGAAACGTGATGAATTGGAAAAACAAAAATTGGAAAGTAATCGATTTAAGCGTTTGCAAATTCAATGGGAATTGATGAGTAAAGATTCGAGTATGCTTAAGGAACTGGCACAAGCGGAACAAACAAAGAGCGGAGGTTCGACACCCACATCAGCTGTAGCTGCTGCAAATGCTGCTGCTGCCGCTGCGGCCCAGAAGTCACGTATACCACGTCCAGTTAGCTATCCAGCTGGAAAGTAAGTAGCAACTTTATTTAAAAATGTAGAATCAATTAAAAGTAGCTTAACCTTAAATATGTACTTAGTATATACCGGGGTTTTGTTGTACACAATGTCAAGACACAGTGAATATTAAGTTAATTATTGATGTTCATACATACAAACATACTACTATGTTTTTTGTAATAATATTTGTAAAATTCTTTGTTTGTTTTGTTTATATTCTCATTAAAATTATTTGTTTTTTCTATTTCTTTATATATTTTATCTGCACACCCTCCTACTCCTGCTTTACAACATCAAAATTTTATTTTGGATTTTAATTTTATTTTTCCCTTCCATTATTTTTTTATTTTATTCATGGTTCTGTTTCTGCATGATTTTATTTATCCAATCAAATTACACACACAAACAAACAAATCAAACAACACTTTTGTAGTAAATCCGATAAATGTAAAATTCCCAGATCAACAACAACTACAACAATGACTGAACTCCCTCATAAAAATAATACTCATTTAAATAATACAAAAATACCTAAACCTTCATGTGCTATTTCTCCACAATTTGCTAGAATAACAAATCAAGCAGATTCCACAAAGACAAGATCACCAAGTCGTTTACAGCCACCGAAACGTTATAGTATGACAACAGCCGCTGCTGGCGCAACACCGTCACCAACAACAACACCAACATCATCGGCCGGTACTACAACACGAGCTCGAACACCAAACAGCAGGGCGGCAGTAACAGCGCCAAATACTCCAAAGAAGCGAGTGCAATCGCCAAGGTAAGTTAAGACATTTATATTTTTTGTTAACTTTGTTGCAAAGTCCACCATACACTATCAAAGTTTCACATCAAGCGTTACATTCTCATTAAACAGGGAAGTAAAAAAAAAAAATATATAACGGTGAATTTTAACACAATATAAAGAACAACAACGCAAACACTTAATTTGTGAATTATGACGACGTTGCAGCAACTAAGCGCTATACGTATGTACATAAGTAATTATAACCCCCAATTGCACCAAGCTCAGCTATAATTAACTACCAGTTAAAGCTGTCAAAACACATTGTTAACTAAAGTTAAAGTAATAGTAATAATAGTTTTAACTGAACTTGGTAAACTTGGGCGTAGGTCTGTAAAATTAAAAATTTTTAAAATTTTGGGTAACAAAAGTAGCTTGTTGACATTTGTAATAGTTGAGATAATTTATTGGGAAACTGTCTTTTTCAAGATTGCTTCCTGATAGTCAATCTCAAACAAAACATTCAGTAAATATAATAAAATTAATTTTGCAAAACTAATTTTGATTGTTTGAACCACACTGTTAAATATTTTTTGCCCTTAAAAAATAATTTAAAAACTTTTTATTGCGGAATTTCGATTATTTTAGTTTTTTTCAATAAGCTAAAGGGTTTTTGAGTTATGCGAACATATGTTGCGCAACTCCTCCATTTTCGAAATTTTTGTATGGGGACCACCCTAATGATTAAAGATGGAGACTAGGAATGTTCTGAAAAAATGCTTGGGTAGCAAAAATATTGGGGGTCCGTCATATATTTGACTCCTTTAGGGGCACTCTGAGGCTAGTTAGGGCGGTGGCGGGTAATTTTATAAAAAATAATATTTGGTATGGGAGCCCCCTTAAGGAGCACAGATAAGGGGTTAGTATGTTTATAAAAATTGTAGAGGGGGGGGGGGAAATATTAGTGGGATTCAGTCTTACATTTTACCCCTCTAGGAGCTACTCAGGGACAGTTGTGAAGCTTTTTTTGGCTTTTGTATCGTTTTCCCCCTATCTGTGACCTCGATGAGGAGCCATTTACCCCCATCCCACCCCCCTAATACTTTGGCTCATGCGTTTTTTTTTACAAATTTCACAAAATGGGGGGATCTAGCGCATCTAAATTAAAAAGTCGTGCACTATTCCACCCCTAATGTACACATCGTTACTTAAACGCAAAAGGCCCTAACTAACAAGAAATAAAAAAAATCGCCTTTTTCATGAAATCTGATGAATTGCATCAACACTAATGTCCACAATAAATTTTGGAGTCTTTCAACCAAAATTAGCGCTTTTATTAACAAAAAACAAACAGCCCTATCTACAAAAGATTATATGGATACACGCTAAAAGACCTTACTAACAGTTTGCATAATATGCAACATTGTCAATTGTCAAAACAACTGGTAGGTTTTACAAGAAAAATAGAAGGAAAATAAATTATAAGCAGTTTTAGGCAATTTACCAATTAACATTTTGAATAGTAATTTGCTTCTCCTGTAAAATTTTCAAAATGTTAGATAGGGCGTTTTGCGTTTTACGTAATGATATGTACTTAGATGTACTATGTTTTCTTCATATGTAGATACAAATTTATGGTTGAATTTTGACCATTAGGCGAACACTAGTATTATTAAAAGTGTGTTTAACAATAATTTTTTGTTTAAATAATTTCAAATTTGTATATTGTGGAAAATTTCTTTTGTTTTAAATTTTAAATCGATCTTTTAAGATTTTAGCAACTTTGAATCTCAACAAAATTTTTTGCTGTCAAAGCAGTGTTCGTTTACTCGAAATTCTTACTACTTTTACTACAATTGGAAAATTTGTTTAATTTTTGTATTGAAAACTTTCAACTGCAATAAAAATAGTAAATTTTAGTAATTCCCCATAGATCTGCTCTTGAATTTGATTGATTGCAACTCATTTTTGATTTCATGCATTTGAATTGCAATTTATTGTTCTAATTCATTTGAATGAATTCAAAATCAATTCAATTCAAATGAATTGCAATTCACTTAAACTAATTAATTAATTTAAATTGGAAACGAATTGCAATTAATTTTACGGATTAATTTTAATTGGAAAACGAATTGAAATTCATTTTAATTGGAAAACGAATTAAAATTCATTTCTGCCTAATTCGTTTGAATTGATTCATTCAATTTTTTTTTGTTGTGAAAAGAATTAATTCAAAATTTAGCTTATTCGTAACGTATTAAAATCAAAAAAGAATGATTATTTTACAGCTCTGATAGTTACCAAAGAATTATATTAGGTGTGTTCCACAAGATCTTGGGCAAGTTCGGAATAATGAGAGTAAAATAAAAATTTTGCACTTCTTCAAATTAAGATATATTTAAGTGATTTTAGACGCTTAAAAGTCATAACATTATAAAACGAAATCATTTGCATCATTGTAATTTTTTATATTTTGTTTTTTTTTTATATTAAAGATTAAGGGAAATATGTATGCAATAACGTTTTTACCACTTTATTTTTTCACAAAAACCTTACATTTTGTTGTTTTTTAATTAAAACTAAGCTTTTTCTTTTGCTTGTAAGTTTCCTAAATTATTTATCAGTTTCATATGTAACCAAAACCAGCTGATTGTTTTTTCTTGTCCGTTCTACCCAAAGAAAATGAAAAAAATTACTCTCTCAATTACTCTCTTAATTCGACAAAAATTGTTATGTGGAACGCTTTTGGGTAACTTTGTGCAAGTCCGGACTGTTTCGTTATGCATGTGGAACAGAGCTATTAAGAAATGAGTTGTATGTTTTGAAATGTTAGCTATAATCTGTCATTATAAATTTTTTATTGAAATTAAAAAAAAAATCCTTTTTGGCTGGAACTGGTGCAAATAAAAACAGCTAAGAATTAAAAGAAACAATGTCATTAATCTCTTTTGATTTTATTCCCGCCTTTTTTATATGTTGTTTCTTATCTTAAGGTATTCTCAGACCACACTGAAAAAATTATGCTTCATAAATCTAATGAATCAATTTCATTAAATTTTTTTCTTAAATCCAATAAAAAATTTCATTACGGCAATGAAATTTTACAAACATAAAGAAGCAATTTCATTAGCACTACGAAATTGAGTTTCGTAATTTCGTTAAAATTGTTCATTAAATTAATGACAACTTAATATCTCTTTCCAAACCCTACGTCTATACGCGCAACTTGTATTTGTTAACATAAGCAATAACGTCGGCAAAATGACGTCACAGAAATGTTCTATGTTTAATATTTTTTTCAGAGTGGAGAAAACGTATGTTTAAACACAAAACATGAATTTGTATGTTAATAAATACTTACATTTTCTTTGGCAACCCATTTTTTTTTTAATTATTTTTTTATTATTAATTTGTAAATCTTGTATTAAAATTTTATGTTTTAAGTTTAAAATTTTTCCTTTTTTGTAACTGATAATTGATTTTGACAGCTTGTGTTAAAATATAATTGC
Organism: Pollenia griseotomentosa; assembly: GCA_963931875.1. Taxonomy (NCBI): domain Eukaryota; kingdom Metazoa; phylum Arthropoda; class Insecta; order Diptera; family Polleniidae; genus Pollenia; species Pollenia griseotomentosa. The sequence goes on from OZ007560.1 coordinate 29,784,043, forward strand.
TCAGCAATATATTATAACATTTGTTGCTGAAGGTGTGTTCAAAAACATATTTATACAGTCCACACGTTAATATATAGTGTTGGCAATAGAATTTGATAGTTGCTACGGTAATAATTGCTAAACAAATTGCTCGTCTAGACTTAGGGAAAGAAAAATTCAACTAACTGTTATACATAGGTTTTTTAAGATTAAAATGAACTATTAATTAATGTATTCAAATATTTTTCAGTTAATGAAAAAAAGTGTAACTTCATATTTTCCATGAAAAACGTCACTAAATAAATGAAAACAAGATAAAGTTCTCTAACTTCAAAATATTTATAGCTAGAAAATATTTTCTTCCTATAACTGCTGTAAAAACGTATTTTTAATTCCATTTTAAGCGATAGAAATGAAAATATATGAACAAAATTGTAATTTTCAATGTTTCATAACATCAATGAAAAAATTCATAACGATAACGAAACATTGAATTTAGCTTAATGTTAGTAATTGGTTCAAATACAAACAACGAAAAAGAAACAACAAGAGCAAACAATTCTCACATTTTGTTTAATTGTTAATTTAAATACACAAAATTTACGTAGTGTAGTACAAGCCAGCAAAATGGAAAGAAGCAAGATGAAGGTCGTCCAGGGCGGGGAAATGAATTAAATACATTTTACTAAAGAGTAAACTTATACACGTAGAACATACTATGATGTAACAGAAATATACAAACGAATTAAAACTAATTTAACTTAATGATTTGAAACAGGAATAAAAAAAATAAAATTCACAAGAACTTAAAACGCACGTTAAAAAAATGGCTGAAATAAATAAACATAAATATATAACCATAACAATCATTAAACTATTAAAAGACTGTTAAAAAATGACCAAATTTAATCAGTAATTTAATGAATTTATGTCATTGAACATTGAATTTTTATCGTTTTTATGAAACATTTTATTAACTGGGGGCGAATGTAACATTCTTCATAAATCTAATGGATGGTTACATAGGTTGAATTTAAATGTAACTTTTCATTGGATTAATGTCAAAATCCATTGGATCTGTGAAGAAAATTCTTTCAGTGCATTTGACGAAAAAACCAAAAAAAAGCATGTTACTGGTCATTGATCAAATTTAGCTGTGTTATTAACAATTTTGATTGATTGCCTAAACTTTATTTGAAAGAAGATAATTGAAAGATGTAAAAAAGAAACTGTTAACTGATGTTTGATCTAGCAAAAATTTTGCAAAAGCAAACCTGTAAGACGTCAAATATATGATAGGTGTAAACATAGCTTTAGTTGTTTCGCAAAAAATAAGCATTAAAAATTAAATTTTTTGTTCAAAAAAATTAAGAAATATCTGTTTATCGTCAGTAAAATATCGCCGATACCGATATATCGTCCCTAATATATATTATGTATAAAACTATATTACTTACATGTCTACTTTTTTTTCTATCTATCTCTCTCTCTCTCTTTATCTTTACAGAACAATTCCCCGAGTGCGATAAATTAAAAAAAAAAAAATATATACATATATATATATAAAAGCAAACAGTAAGAAAAAAAGAACGCATTCCCCTCCTGTGTTTCTTTTTTTCTTTTAACATGGATTCCTCCTCATCATGCACTAGAGTTTATAAATTAGTTAAGCAATTCTTTATATATATATTTACTCACAAAAAGTATAAAAACCAACATGCTTATTGAATTTAATTTATAAGTTTATATTAACAGAAACAAGAAAAATAACAAATTGTAAACTATTAATTAATTATTTTTATAGGCTGCAAGAAGACATTCAATCAGAGAACTCCCCTCCCTTATTTAAGATAAAACAAAATATTTTGCTATTTGTAAATTAGTTCAAAAACCCTGCCCTCAACATGAAACCCCTAATGCAAAATATTACAAAAAGAAAAGAATGTATACCCTAGTTAGGTCCAGATGAGTGTGTTTTCTGAAACATCGTAAGTTCTCTCCAGTGATATTATAGAAAATCAGAAGTTTATTTAAGTTGATTTTTTTTTTTATTCATTTTAATGTTTTTGAACTGAACTGGGGCTCAGAGAAACAAAAAATATTAAACAAAACAAGACTTCTTCTGATTTATTTTTAACAAAAGAAAAAGGTTATTTTTTTTTTTAATTTTTTGAAGAACTTCTATTAAAAGTGAATATAAAAAGATGAAAATTAAAAGCTTTGTAAATGTTTTTTGTTGCAATATACTTATACATATACATACTATATATACTAAAGAAAAATAAAACATTATTTAAATGATTTAATATTTGTAAAGTAATAATCTAAATATTTTCTATATATTATATATGAAATAAAAAACAAAATGAATGCATCTAATTAAATGCTAAAATACAATACAAATTTAGTATTTTCCAAACAAGCTCAAGTCATATTGAAATAATTCAATTCCTCCCCAAATTTGCTTAAAATTAAACACAACAATAGAAAAACTTAACAAACAAAAAAATAAATGAATTTATTACAAATTACACTGAAATTTGTACTAAAAAATGGTTACAAGAAGAGTCATTATTATGATTTTTATTAAGAAAGGAATTACTGATCTTCTTTTTTCTCGCCCTACCTTCCCCTCTCCCCTCAAATAAAAGAAACATGTTTTGTTTTTCTTAGTTTCTTGAAACAATTATCGTTTAAACGATATGATTGATTTTTAAATATACTAGAACCAAGAAAATTAAATTCATAAAAAATTTATAGCGGAAATGCCTTTTTTAACACAAAAAGAAAAACATCTTAAACAAAAAAAAAAAAAAAAAAAAAAAAAAAATAGGAAAATATGAAAAACAATATAGAAATCATTATTTTAATCGATTTTACAGTAAATTTATTATCAGCTTATAAAATATTTATACATTTTATTTTTTTTATTAATTTTCTTTGTTATTATTTTATTTTTTTTTTATGTCAAATTGGAAAATGTGATTTTCTTAAATTTATTTTTTTAATGTATTACAGTTTTTATTTTTAACACAAAGTGATTAATTTTCTTTTTTTTTATTATTACTTTATTTTATATAAATATATTTTCATTTCTAATTATATTAACCGTTCTTCCGTTTATATACATAATTTTAGTTTTAATAAAATATTAATTATTTCTCTAAATATATTTAAATGTAATTGTTGTATTTTGTATTTTTTGTTCTTTAATTTTTTAGTTATAAACAAATTTTTCCTAATTACTAATTTATGCTCTTCTTCGCTATTCTTAACATTACAAAGAAATCATTGTATTACTACAAAAAAAAAAAAAAAAAAAAAAAAAATATACAAAAAAATACAAGAGGAAGCAAACAGCAATTCTTTATAATTATTATTATTACATAAATAATATTAATAATAATGTGTATTTAAAAACTTAACAAAAAGAATCGCAAAAGAATTAATTATATTTGCAGAAGAATTTATCATCAACCAACAAAAAATACATGTATTTTCCTTTACTCTATCTAAACAACAAAAATTGAAACTTAAAATAAAATTAAATCATTAAAAATGTATAAAAACCCAACAATTTTAATTTAGAACAAACAAACAAAATAAAAAAAAAAAAAACAAAAATATTATACATATTAAAATATTAATAAAATAAAAAGTATTAAGAAAAACAGTTCTTATAACTACTTATTTAAAAATTGGTAAAGGTTTGTAGAAATAACCCACTGTACTTAATTTGTATACCCTCCACTACTAGTGGTGAAGTAGGGTATACTAAGTTTGTCATTTCGTGGGAAACTGTTTTAATATTTATCGAAGACCAAATAAAGTAAAGGGTGGTCCAACCAAAACGCACGATGTTTTTGTTAGTAAAACAAAAAGTTTTCAGAGAATTATCTTAATATTTTTTTTATTATTATAGAAGAATCTATGTGTGAAACAAAATAACGGCCAAATGCTCGCCACGGCTTCGGTGGCATACCTTTATCCGATGGTCCATATTTTCAATGACTCTGAGACATAATTGAGGTTTGACCCTTTAGCTCTTAAATTGTTCTTGGCTTATTGAAGTACATTTTTTCTTTTTAATATCTTCAAAGAAAGAAGTCTAACGGTGTCAAATCACATGATTACGGCCATTGAATTTTTCTCGCAATTGTTTCGTTGGCTCTGTGGCAAGTACCACCATTAGGGAGATCGATTATTCGACTTTTTTCAAAACCGGTTATCGAATATTCCGAATAGTTGCTAATTTAAAAAAAACCGGTTTTCGGTTAAGCATTTAAAAAACTGGTTAACCGGTTTTAATTCGAATACATAAAAAATCAAATTAGTTTTTATACGAAAAAGTTAATTTGAATAAAAACAAAACATTTCACGATGGTAAGGAACCAACAAAATACATAGATATGACTTAAGGTATGTTCAGACCTAACAAATATTTGACGATAAAATCCAAAAAAAGCGTGACCTGTAAATTGATTAAACTTAAGCTTTATTTTTGACAACTCTATTTATTTACTAAACATTATGTCTTAGATAATAATTTTATAATGTAATTTAGAAACTATTAAATAATGTTTGCTCTAGCCAAACGTTTTGCAAAAGCAAACCATTCTTTTAGAAAACTAGTGGTTACGTGTAGGACATCAAATATTTAATAGTTATTTGAAAAACTTTGGCTTTAAAAAATTATAGGAATTTAAGAAATTTGTTATTTGAGATATTCTCCCAAATTTATTTTAAATGAGTTTTAATTTGTTGGTGGTTAAGCATGTCTATATGAATCAGTAGACTTAAACTATCAGGCCTGTCACAGAAATCCATTCCGATCGAAAGTGATTTCGTTTTATGTGCAGCAAAATACGAAATCACTTCCACTTTCGATCGGAATTGATTTCTGTGACAGGCCTATATATTTTGTTTCAGCATTATAGAAACGAATAGTAGCATGAACGTGATTTGTGTATGAAATATCTGTCAATTCGTCGATCATAATTTAAGACTATCCATGACATTGTTTGATTCCTTCAATTTTGATTTAAGTTCTTGGTGTTTTTGTAAATAAAACTGATGAATTTTCCCCTTTCGTTAATTCCGCCGCTATGTTGTAGTTTTAAGCGGACAAACCGTCCTCGGTAACACGACAGGCTAATATTTCACCCAATCATTTTTGGCAGCATATTTTAGTTAAGTATTATTTGCAGTTTCTTAAGAACTACTTGGAACAGAGTCAGGTTGTACTTGGCGTATATTTATGTCAAGCTTTTATACTAATTAAAGGTGATTAATAAGTCGTGACGTTAAAGAACCTTTGCAACTTATCATTTTATGACCCTTTAAGCTCCTTTGTCTTTTATATCAGTATAAATTTTACCAGAGATGACATCTTTATACAAATATATATATAGGTATATAATATTTAGAATACTGTCAAATTGCTAATTACTTTTTAAGCTAAACTTTTTTTGTATGAAGTGTTTTGAAATGTTTTTGGGTTTTGTTACAAGAATTGCTTATACAAGCGATTTGTATTTACATTGCTCATAAAGTTTTTTGTCTTTTGTTACATTTTGTTTTGACGTTCTTCATAAAAAGTTTGCCAATATTCAATTAAAAACTCCTTCAATTACGGGTACATTTATAACAAAACTAAGGCAAACGTATATAAATTACACATTACAAAAATAACCGGTTTATTTTACCAAAATAACCGGCTTATTCGATATTCGAAAAATGGACATTTTAAGATATTCGACTTGGGCAAAACTAAAATAATCGGTTTAAACCGGTCGAATACTATTCGATCGATCTCCCTAAGTGCTTGGCCGACCTAATTTTGGAAGAAGTATGACCCAATGACGCCGCCAACCCATAACCCGCACCAAACAATCACTCTTTGCGGATGCATCGGCTTTTCAACAATCACTTGTGGATTCTCATGTGCCCAAATGCAGCAATTTTTCTTGCTAACGAAACCACTTATGCTGACCAAAAAATCACGAATAACGAAACCACTTATGCTGACCAAAAAATCACGAACGCCCATTTTCATAAAAGGCTTCAATTGTGTACCTCTCCGTGGTTGAATTTGTCAAACTCTGAAACCAAGTAATTTCAAATTAACGGGCCTGTTCTGAAAATCACGTGATTTCAAATCACGTTTTTTTGGAATCACGAGCGTGATTTTGTGGTGTGTTTCTCGGTGTGCTTTCGGTAATTGAAGATCACACAAAAACGGCACACTAAAATATCACACGTGTGATTTTAGTATGCACATGTGAGTTGAAATCGCGTGATTTGAGTAAAAAATTTGCAGAACAGGCCTGTATATAGGTCAAACAAGTGACGTTAAGGTGTGACTCACAATTAACATCGTGCATTATGGTTGGACCACCCTTTAGATATATATTCTGGGTTCTTGAGTTTTTCTATGCTGATTTATTTATTTATTTATCCATATTGTAATTCAAAGCCATTTGGGCCAAAAAACGTATTACACAGCAATATAATCCCGAGTATAGTACTTAACCTAATCTATAAAAATAACTTACATTTACTAATGTAACTACACCCATTAATACAACTTATTGGCTCCCCAGCCGTAACAAATTATAATTATACTATAAAAAAAAGATTCAGTTTAGCAATTTGTATCCGGTATTTGTCACAACTCATATCAGACGTATGAATCATAAAGAAGTGAAAAAACAATTTGAAAGCTACCCTACAGACAACATAAAAAACTATCGAAAGAAACTTGAGAAAGGCTTCAAAAGCTTAAGGCGAAACACATTATTAGATTGCGAAAAAATACGCAATTCATGAGGTAAACTATTCCAGCAGCGAGCAACCCTTACAATAAAAGACCTCTCAAACAAAGAACACCTGATTCTAGGTATTAGAATTTGCTTGTTCCTATTTGACCGCGAAAAAGTAAATTCGTTACATAACTGGACAGGTATGCCACTTTCAATAATGCGATGAAATAAAAGAATATTACGGTACTTTACGAATTTATCAAAGTAACACCGTAAAAATTTCTTTACAAATTCGTATATGTATATGCTCACGTCTACGGATATTAAAAACATAACGAGTCACAGTATTAACAACCCGCTCCAATATCTTTAAGTTCATGGCAAAAGTCCCTGACACCAACTCAAGTCTATATAAGATCTGCGGCATGAGCTAGTCTACATTTAACCCGAAAAGGCAGGAATATATTTGTGAATATATTTGTGGAATATATTCTACGTAAAGTACAAGAAATCTTGCGATGCACATATACGAAATGAGACTCATAACTAAGCCTATTATCAATGATGATACCCAAACATCTATGTTGACTTACAAAATCGATTTTAGAATCCCGAATAAAAATCTCAAAAGCTGTCACAAAGTTCACAGACGATCCAAACAAAATCGCCTTAGATTTAGACGGGTTTACAGCCAGTGAATTTCTGGAAGACCACAGGTCGATTTTATTAAGGCAGTAGTTAATATTAGACTCCAATACATCAGCAAAATCTCGACCAGTACTAAATAAAAGCAAAATATCATCTGCAAATAAAAACGGCTTACACATACTAGAACTTAGAACTTCAGGCAAATCATTAATATAAAGTATAAAATAAGAGGGGGCCCAAAACCGACCCCTGGGGAACACCAGATTTAGTTGAAAGAATACTAGAAAGCCTACCATCTAAATCCACAAACTGTGTCCTATCACATAAATAAGACAAGATAAGCTTACAAGCCGATTTTGAAAAGTTAGCTGTGCCCTTTTCTTGTATTTCCGAACGATTCAAAAGAAGACAACAGTGTTGGTGTAAAATTATTTCTAGTTCTCCTACGCAGTTTGGGATTGAAATCCAGCAAAATCAGTTCTTAACAAAAAGGTGAACACTAGGGTGGGACGATTTCGCAATCGATATTGTGCCAACGATTTTCCGATAGCTTTTAGCATGAGTTCGAAAGTTCAACTACGACATATCAAAAAAATAATTTTCGAGGCACCCAATTTCATTTAATTTTTGACTTTTTCTCAACTTTTATTTTTAAGGTTTTTTAGTAGGTAATAAAAAAAATCGCCTGATTAAATCGATGGCACAATATCGATTAATTATTTTCCTTGCAGATCGACCCACTCCAATTAACTTAAATGCCGAACAACCTACCTAAATATTAATATATTTAATACAAAAAATTACATAAATTAGTGGCGGAACGCACCGATTCTCATTTAATTTTTCAAAAATTCATCTTATATGACTGGATATCATTATCCAGAATTTCCTAAAGAGCAGTTTATATCTATTTTAGTAAAATTTTGTATGTCAGTTTCAGAAGATAATAAATCACACTGCCAAATTTCGTTTAATATGCATTTAATGCTAAAATAACATTGAAATTGTATATTTTTATTTTTTCGTTTAGGTTTATAGGCGACATTGTCGTGTAAGCTGTAACTCCTATAATTTCACCGACATTGTCTTATACGCAGTCGTTGACGATAAAGTAGAATCCTTTGTCGTCAATATAGTCGTCAAAGACATGTGAACGACAATGTCGTTCATGTGTTCATCAAAGACAATATGAACGACAATGTCGTTCATGTGGTCATCAACGACTATATGGACGACAATGTCGTGCATGTAGTCATCAACGACAGGCTGAGCGACATTGTCTCTCTTTGTGTCGTGCACGATTTACGCGACACTTGTTTGAAAATGTCGTCGACGATTTGCATTAGTTGTCCCTTACGTGTCGTGCAGGAATTAACATTGTCGTGCACGAATCATCAATGATTCGTGCACGACATGGCCAACTGGGGTATTTTATGTTTAAAATAGCATACATACATACAAAGAATATTCATATGTAAATGTATGAACAAAAACAAAATCCTAAATTTAAAATTTACAAAAAAAAAAAAAGCAAATTAAGAACAAAAACAAAATTCTAAATGTTAAGTTCACAAAAAAATATAAAAACCACAAATTAAACCTTCGTCTTACTCATGAGTCTGGCCAGACCTTTTTCAATGCATTTTGAATAAAAAACGTGTAACACGGTAGGTTAATACCAATTTCATTTGTTTTTATTTTATTCTCTTTTGTGCTTTTCGTTTTTTTTTTTTTTAACATTTTGTAGACAGAGATGTTACAAAAAAACAGCTGTAAACAATCGTTAAAAATAAGTTACTGAATCACACTATCGTTACTGCAAGCGAATATTTATGTCGACAAATATAAAGGCCCAAATACACTGGTCAAAGGCTTGACATCAAGCTCGTGTACGTGTGCTTGACATTAGAACATACATTTGCTGGATCAGCTGTCAAACATTCATTTTGCATTTTATTTTGAAGTGACAACAGCAGGAGCAACCAAATATTAAAATATAGATAAAAAGTGTTTAATTGTTGCTTTTTAATAAATTAAAACAAAAATTAAAGAGAAGAAGAAAATTATTAATTAAAGAGTTTTCCATAATTACATCATTTTTTTTTTCCTCCAAAGCATTTTTTGTTTTCATCCGACATTTTTAGCGACTGTTCGGTTTGAAATCACGTTTAAACTTAACTATGATTGAATGCATCCCTTTTTATAAATTTTTTTGCCACTTGTAAGAAAAAATATCCCATTCTGGAAAGCAAAATATGAATCCTGGCGTCCCCGCTTTGCATTTCAATATTAACGTCGTTAATTATTTTTAAAATACAACAACATAAATATTGCAACAAACACATGATGACCAAAGCCTGCTAAAGAAATGATCATATCACGGTTAAAAAGCGCAAAGGATAAAAAAGTACTAAAACAACGCGGGGGTACAGCGGTATTTTTAATATGAAAAAGTACCAAAGTACTGAATTTTTCAACACTACTATAGCGACTGTTTTTTGTTTTCTCAAATTTATCTTAAAAAAAGCATACTTTTGGGATGTACATTTTATTTGAATCACCTTGTTAATCGAAAACTGTGGATGTACATTAGGGATATAACTGCTCGTCTTTACCAGAGATAAGTATTGCGACATCTTGTTGCAATAATTGTTAGTCCATTTTCGTTGACAATTATTGCTATCATAAAACGTCAAATTTGATTGTCAATTGAAAATAGAAGCAACAAAAAAAAAAATAGAAAGCAAATTGTGTGAGAAAGAAATTAAATTTGTGAAATGGTAGCAAATTATAATTGTAGTAAAAGAATTTAATAAAAACGAAAATAAAATAACCATTAATACGATTTCTCTATGACGTGCTAAATTCCCAATTTTTCATACACTGAAATTTATTGTTGAGGAAAAGCTAGCTTCTATTCGCATTTCACTGGCCACCTCATCAAAAATTACAAAAATTATTTTTATTAATATAAGTTTTTTCTTATTCGATCTTTATTATTTAAATTTATATTAATTTGTTCATGTTTGCGTTCTTTTTTATACAAAAATATTAATTATACTTTAACAAAAAGAAAAAAGTTAATAAAATTCATTTTAAAAATTAGTATTGTGGTTAATTTAATGAACTATTTATGGTTTTTAATCCAAATTTTGAATTTTTTATATAATTTAAAATTAAATTTGATGAACTTTAGCCTAGTTAAAATATCAAAATTTAGATTAAAAATAATATTTTTTTATAAAAAAATCCTCAAGCTTAAACAAATTAATATACATTTAAATAATAAAGTCGAATATGAAAGAATTTAAACTAATAAAAATAATTTTTGCAAGATAGCGCTGGTTTTTTACACTGCACCTTCTTCCTAGATTTTTTTTAAATAATGAGTTAACATAAATACGTACATAAATACGCTGAGCAGTAAGAAATATTGCTCTTGTTATTCTGCCGACGTTATTGCCAACTTGCTGAGATATTGATCTTTAGTGTAGACCTGGCGTAACTTTGCAATTTTTGCAAATATCAAAAATACCACCAAATATTTTGACAAAACATCTTAAGTCAAATTTAAACTGCCGTATTCATAAAAAATTAAAATGGATTTGAAATGCATTTTAAGAAAAATTTGTATGAATATTTTGCCTTAAAACACATTTTAAACTTATTTTATTTTTTATGAATACGACAGAAAAAGTTTAAAAAAAGGTTGTTAATCACACTGAACCAAAAATCCAATGAAAATGTACGTAAAGCAAACGAATAACGTTTATTAAAATATTTTCTTTGGCTCAACATATTATTCGTTAATATAATGAAAATTAAGGCATTATTATTCGTTAATATAATGAAAATTTAGGTATTATTTTCATTATATTAACGAATAATTCGTTGAGCCAACGAAAATATTTTAATAAACGTAATTTCGTTTGCTTAACGTACATTTTCATTGGATTTTTGGTTCGGTGCATATAAATTTTCATTCAAAAAACATTTTTGCTTACGTTATTTTTCATTAGGTATTAGTGAAGCGAGGGGTCTATTTCTAAGCTTTTAGCCTATTTTATATATTTTTTCCCCGTTAAATAAAACTTTAGCTGTTTCTGAGGCGTTTTAATAGCGATTTAGCAGTAATGGCCTGAAAAAAGTTGCCAACAGTGGTCTTAGATTACACCATACGACAAAAAAAAAAGACTTTTGGAAAAACATACGGATTGGACAGTATAGACTCGATTGTATTACCAATGGTTAGTAATACCCTTAACTCAGTTTGGTGATTTTGGTGACCAAATTTTGTATGAGCCTCCGCAAATTCTAAAACCGGCCGCAAAAGAAGATGTCATCCGTTTTTGAACAAAAGCTTATTCAGACCTTGTGCACGGAAAGAATTATTTACTAAATCACCAGAAAATATGGCTTGAACCAAGAACATTTTGCACCATTCTTGTTTTTGATCATATGGGTAATTCCATAGTGACGGGTGTGACCACGATACTAATATTTTATAATTATAATTAAAAATTTTTTTTAATATTTTTAGTAAGGCTTGAGTTCATCAAATTTAATTTTCATTAAATTATTTTTACTGAAGGCAGGAATTTTACAACATGGAATTTTTATTCAAATTTTTTGATAATTTTCTTGGCTGAGCTGGCGCTCGAACCTGGGTTGAATTTACATGTTTCAAGAATCACCACATTCTTTCATCAGAATTCTTTGTGGATGTGATTCACCAGAATGTCAAGCTTTAAAGCTTTTAATAACAGGCACACATTGAAAGAACAGGATATCTGCTCAAAATGGCCATCAGAAGGCTGTGACGGGTGTGACCTTAAAAAGCTTAGTTTTTAAAGAATTATGAATTTAAGGATAAATTCTGTAACATTTCCGCAGATTGCGCACAAAAACTTTAGTGCAGTGGAAAATTGCCTGGAAAATAAATTTTTTACTAAAAAAAAACTTTTTCCAATTGTGACGGGTGTGACTGCCTTATGTGACGGGTGTGCCCTAGTAAGAAAACTCGAAAAAATTGAAGAAAAAAAAAACACATTAGGTCTGTCTGCGTACTTTTCCAGTAGCAAATACTCAGTAAATTTTTTTGGGAGAGTAAGACCAATTTTACTCTGTCGGCTGAAAATATCTCAAAAAGTACGCAGACAGAATCCAGTGAAATCTTGCAAGAAAACAGCAGATCGGTTCAATTTTTATTTTCATTTCACAAAAATTATTTACGTGTGCCAAGATAGCGTCGACGAAATAGCGACTTTTGGGAATTTAAAAACCGGGAAACAAAAATACCCAAATAATGGGATTTACCGAATGAAATCAAAAAGTTAGCGTCGAATTTAGGAATTTAAAAGGGGAAGTATAAATATTTAATATTTTTAACAAAAATACAAAAAATAGTTTAAAAAAAAATAACTTTTTGGAACAAAATGAGCGATGCGTGCAAAAAATCGTTCGTTCCGTTCCCGAGATTTCTGGGTTCGATTTTTTGCAGAATATATACAGTTTGGCTGAGTTCCAAAACATCAATACACTTTGCAGCACAAGTCAAAAATGTATATTCAAGTTTAATAATGCACAGATTTTGTATTATGTTCTCATTAAATACTTTTTTGGTGCACATTGGGACAAATAGAATTGTAATAACCTACACGGTTGCATTGTAGCATGCATTTAAAAAAGATAGTTGCTTTGCAACCGACGTTTTGGAACTCAGCCTTTATACCGTGCAAAAGCTTGTGTTCCAAAGGATAAATCAGTAAAGCTTTGTACTGACCATTTTGGATGCACCCAAATATATCGGGAACTAACCGAACGATTTTTTGCACGCATTGCTTATTTTGTTCCTAAATGTGTATTTTTTTTATTTGTGCTAACTATTTTTTGTATTTTTATTAAAAATACTAGTTATTTTTACTTCCCCATTTTAAATTCCCAAATTCGACGCTAACTTTTTGTTGTTATTCTGCAAAAGACCATAATTTGGGTATTTTGTTTTCCCGGTTTTTATATTCCCAAATTCGACGCTATTTCGTCGACGCTATCTTGGCACACGTAATAAAAACAGCTGTTCAAACTAGTTGCAAAATCTTGCAAGAGGAAATTTCTCCAGTAACATTTTGTAAGTTCTCTAACTTCCAACTGTCAAAAAATTCTCTTTTTGGCTCTCTCGCTGCAAGAGATTTGGAGTACACAGACAACATTTTGTAATATTTTGCAACATTTTTCACAAAATGATGCAAAATATGTGTACGCAGACAGACCTATTTTATTTAATTCGTTAATGTAACAAACGTAAAATAAACCCATAAGAAAATAATATGACAAATTTATTCGCTATCCGTACTATCATAGACAGCTAAATATTCTAGGCGATTATTTTTTAAAGTAATTTTTTAAATTCAGACAAATATGTACCGCAAACATATGTACACATACGTTGCATCTGCTCTTTTAAAGTTCTGCATTTGTTTAATATTGGGTGTTTTTTTTGACTAATCTTCACTACTTTATCTTGAGAGTGCGGCGCATGACAAATGTTAAAAATATTGTACTGATTTTTGAATTAGGATGCAAAACCATCCGAAAATATGTAAACAACCTTTAAGTCAGGCTTTGTTTTGAGGTCGTTAATAATAATTTTTAAGAAAACCCAAACACTGTGATTTCTTATCCATCATATTCTTCTTAGCATCTCTTTCTTTCCTTTCTCTTTCTAAATCCAAAAGCAGTTCATATTTTATTTATTTAATCTAAGTTTCTTCCTTTGCAACCGTTTTCTATTTTTGGCATCCATTGATGTGACTGGTGTGCCCAAATATTTCCTTTAACTAATTTCTCTACTGTTAAAAAGGTGGTGCACAAAATATAATTATATTATTAATTACACTTGCTTTGTTATTGTTGGAAAGTATCATGCATATATTTTGTAAATTAACAATTTTATTGAACTTTTTCAACTTTTGTTGTGACGGATGTGACCGAAAATTTTAATTTACAAATTAATCCATTAAACTCTTATTATAAAACCTACAAACTAGAAACTTCAACAAAAAGTAAGCAAGATTATTAGGGGTGTCATGGTAATCGAAAACGTAAAACGAAAGATTTTGGCAGTTCTTTTTATTTAACTTTTAATATAATTTTTACAATTTTTGTTAAAAAATTCTGTTTAATGCCATGTTCATACGACGATATAAGCCACTCGTTTCGCTCTCTGAAACTAGTTTGCCAAACATGCTGTTCATACGATTCATTCTTGTTTTATTTTGAAATTTCTTTTGTGTTGTTAGTGTGATTTTTTTTTAAATGGAAAAAAAAGTAAATAAAACTCAAAAATATATTTTTAAACACTTTGATTAATATTATTATGTTATAATTATCACTTTATTTTATAAAACATCAATTTTTATTTGGTTTTTTTCTTTGTTTTGGTTTTTTTTTTGAGAGCTAGTTCAGATAAACTAACGATAAATGTTATCAAAATTGGAGATGATAGTACATTTTTCCTGCTTCGCGGCCTGTTTCAAAATTAAACGACCTGTTTCGCTCTCAAAATTTTGTATGGGGAAACAAGTCGTTTCAATCATGTTTGGGGCGCGAACAGCTGAACAGTTTTGACATGACTAAACTCTCTAGTTGCAAGTTCTGCTAGAACAGTAAATGAACACACCTAATTATACAAAATGTATATCGTCAGCTGAAATGCAAAACCACGTAACTAACAAAAAATACGAAATCGTGTTTTCGATTATGATGCATATCAACCTCATCCGTGTCTTCTTAAATTTTTATTCTCAAACAATGAAAATTAGACATTTTTTAAGCGAAATTCGAAAGCACGTATCTCAAGTGCAATACTATTTATTTAAACTAAAAGCACGTAACTTCATACTTGTTGCTTGAAAATAGTCTTTAACACATTTTTATTTCCATTGAGTCTTAAAAATTCATAGGAGGTTTCGAACTTTTATAATGTAATTCTTACCATTATCACCCATATCATTTTTTTTCTGATGTGGGTGATATTATCGTACATTTGGATGGGTTTTTCCACAACGTTCTTGCTCAAAACTACCTGG
Source organism: Pollenia griseotomentosa (assembly GCA_963931875.1). Classification (NCBI taxonomy): domain Eukaryota; kingdom Metazoa; phylum Arthropoda; class Insecta; order Diptera; family Polleniidae; genus Pollenia; species Pollenia griseotomentosa. Next base: position 29,799,518 of record OZ007560.1, read on the forward strand.
CGATGATCAAAACTACAGGAAATGCATTTCCTTCAACACCATCAGAGAGCTTTTAGATATAGTCTCACGTCGACCAAGATGAATACAATTATATGCGGTCAATGTCATATAGAGGCAGTTCGTAATCATATAACGACGAGCAAGGCAATATATATTTCTTATCATTGAACTTTGTAAAACAATCCACCATTCCCTTTTTAACTTGTGTACCAATTAAGGTTATATTTATATTGTTGCTTATAAGCAGTCAGATTAGTAAAATGAACTTCCGCCAAGAATTAGAAATAAACCTTTTTGTCAAGATGGTTTTAGGCTATAGGTATAGTTCCTTTTTCAAAACTAGAACCACGAGGGGAGGTGGGTGAAAAATTCTGCCTTACCGAAGCTACCCAACAGATTTTAAAAAATAGATAGATCCCTATTTATATTAGATATTGGGGGATTCACAAGGTATCATAAAGTCATATGTCTTAAAATAATAACATGAACAAATACGACTGTTGTGAACAACCCCTCATAATTCAGTGTGCTATTTTGAATTTAAATCAGCCGATGTAAAACAAATATAAAAAATAATTGTTCACCAAAAATACAAATATTTTTTAATTCTAATCCATGAATTAATAAATTTAATTAAATCTTACCTGACTATTTTCCATTTTTCAGACGCAAATCAGAAATAAATTTTATTTTGTTTGTTTACCAAACAGCAGAGTCCTAAGCCGATCTAATTTGACGCCGCAAGTGATTTGTTGCAAAAATTGCTAGCCGCAGGTTAAATTCGGATGTTAGCCGGTTAAAATTTTACCATCAATGGAGACGGCTTACAAAAACTAATGCGGCTCGTCTCAGCCTTTTAGCGCAGGTCTTTTCGGATTAATTACCACAGCACAATAAACATATCAAGCAAAGTTCTATTTATTTAAGACACTTTTTGTTTACAAAGCAACAACAATATTTTTAAACGGTGGCATGTCGTAGTGTCAACGTACATAATGTCCATGGACATTTTTTTGGTGCGACATAATGTCCATAAAAATTGTAAAGCCAATGTTTACTTAGCGAAACCGGTACTTGCTATACCATAAAGGAGAAAATCCTTGCTATGCTATTCAGAGAAGCTTTAGTTAGCGAAGCCGGTGTTTGTTATACCATTGAGGAGAAAATCCTTGCGCCCAAAAGTATTTTCGTTATATATTTAATATATTTTCGTATTTTCGTTATATATTTAATATATGTACACCCAGAGAAAAAGCAGGAAAACCATTTTTAAAAAAATTTTAAACAAATTATGTTAAATTTAACCAAATCATTGTCACCGACAACCATATTATGGTTAAATTAGTTTCTTTAAAAATAGCTTTGTTGGTTGTGACCATAATAAAACATGTTTTTCTCTGCGTGTATGTAGATATTTTTTTGCATTTAACTTCTTTAGTAATACATATATAAGAAAAAATATATGCACTTACATTTTTCTTTTTGTTATATGTGGACATTATGACGCCTTCATATTTGACATAATGTCCATATTAAAAACGACTTAATGTCCGCGAGCATTATGACGTTTTCCAAAACGACATAATGTACATGGGCTTTATGTCGCATCGAAGGGCGTCATATTGTCCATGGACATTATGTCCGTGGACACTATGACATGCCACATTTTTAAACCATTGTGAAATGTTAGAACATTATGACAATATAACGTGATACCATGTTGGGGTAATGAATACCTCATATGCAATTTTTCAAAAATAGGACTATGCCGGGTATCCGCTAGTTTTTAATTAAAACAGAAAAACGTTCTTAATTATTCTACATTTTACGAATGCAAATCAAACTCTCTGTAGTAAGAACTTAAAGAAATTTCATTGTAGTTACGTGTTTTTGTTTAAGAAAATATGAGTTTATTAGAACGTAACTAACATATCTCTTTAAAAGATTCATAAATTATTATTTTTATACCAAAAATAAATTCATCCTTCTATATTAAGTAAATCTGGGACATCTGGTTGCCAAAATTGCATTTATTTTTGTCAATACAAAACATATTTTGTTCCTACCCAGCAAATAATAGGGCTAGTCCAAACACGCGTGTAAAGTGTAGCACATAAGGGACTAGGACTAGTCCAAAAGTAACCCAAACGTATGGAAAAAACATGGTCTATTTAACATTACGATGCCCTAGGGCAGGACCATATAACCTATCTTTGGATTACAAAGGAGTAGTCTTAAAACTACTCCGTTGTATACACAAGAGGATTAGTTTTAACTTCGTTTAAAAACGAAAACATGTCGTTAAAAAACGAAGACATGTCGTCTCACTACAAACACTTTTCAACAATGACATGGTCCATGCATGCTTGCATTATATCGGACCAGTCCATGGAGCAGTGCATATAATTAAAATGGATCAGGTGCTCCAACATTATTTGCAGGGTAGCGTACAATATTACAAATGTTAGTTTGCATTTCATCTAACGATATTTACTTCCTGTTTTTAGAAAACTTAAACAAGTGAGTGAGTGGTAAATTATATTGAAAACAAAAACAAATTTTCGTTTTTTATTGTTAATTTCTCACTCACTCAATAGTTTACGTTTTCTAAAAACAGGCAGTTAGTGTTGTTTTTTTATTAAAGTTCAGAGTTTTTAATAAAAGCTGCAATATAAATAATTTCTACAACTTGAAAACTAAAAAAAAACTAAAGCATTAATGCACTTAAAAACTTTATGTATCTAAACTACTGTGACTGATCATGAATCAAGTTTTTTATTTCGACCACCGTCAATGAAATTCCAAATTAATCCATTTCTATAAAAAGAACAATTAATTTAAAACAGAGTTCTGTATTTATTAAAAAAAAATATTGCTTTGCCAGTATTATGAGTAGAATATTTGAAATTTATTGACATATTAAAAACAATCAAGTGGTTATGAAATCGATTAAATGAACTGAAAATGCCACACAAAACAGATCAAATAAAAAAATTATTGTTACGAGTTTTAATTTATTTATCCACTTTAATAAAAAAAAAAAATAGTTTCTATATTGAGTTACATTAAAAGCATTTATAACAACACTGAAAAGGGGGAGCTCGCTAAGTATATAAAAAAAAATTTTAATGTAAGAAGTCCCAACCAAGATTTTCTTTTTAATGGAGTTTCTTATTTATATAACAATTTTTCAATTATTAAAATTTATTAATGTTGCCACGAGGTCAAAAAACAAATTAAAAAATAGTTTTGAATAGTCAAGTCAGGGCTTAGATTTGATTTTTTAATTTTAAACTAATCGATTCCTCAGGGCGATAATAATCTCTTTTATCTGCAGAGATGCCAATTAGCCTTTTTTATGTACCTGCAACGCGAAAAACGCACATCGGGATTATAATGGCAGATAGGTAAAGCCCTAAAATAATACATATGGGGCATTCTATGTCAAATTGGATAGTTTAACAAAAATTATTTTTTGATCTACACAATTTTGTGATAGTTTTAAATACACTTCAAAAGAATTTTATATTGTGAATGTGAATTTTGGCATTTTTTTTAATAAAAACTCCTTTAATTTTTTAAATTTTATACCCTCCACCTCAATTAGTTGTAAAGCTTGTCATTCCGTGTGAAATTTTTTATTATTATTCATCTCAAACCCCATCAAGTATATATATTCTGGATCCTTGAGTAATTCTAAGTCGGTTTTGCCATGTCCGTCTGTCTGTCCGTTCGTCTGTCCGTCTGTTGAAAACACGCTCACTTTCGAAAAACTTAAAAGAAATGAACAAACTTGGTGTCAAATTGCTTGTTGTTATCCTAAGCAGTTTGGGATTGAAATCCAGCAAAATCCGTTCAATGGGATAAGAGCTATGAATCAAAATTTGGAACCACCACCCTAAAAAATTGATAATTTTGTTACAAAAACTAACATAAATGGTGGAACAATACACGGAATGATATAAGATTTTGCAAAAGTTCGTTTTATTCGACTGGAAATCGTACTGTTAAATTTGGTAAAGATCGGTCCATAACTTAGCCTTGGCCCCATATAAACTCTACTCACGGAAAACAGTTTAGTGGGCCTTAAACCGAAATAAATATTGCTATCAGAATAAAATTGAATATTTTTCAGTTTTATAGGGCTAGAAATCACACTAATAAATTTCGTGATGATCGGTCCATAATTTACTAAAGGCCCCATATAAAGCCCACTCTGGTAAATTAATTAAATACGCCTAAAGCCGTAGAAGATATAGATTTTGCGGTAAAACTTATTCCAACTTAGCTTCATACGACCGGAAGAAACGTCATGCAATTTTGTGATAAACGGTCCAATATAAATTCCTCTCCTGGAAATCATTTAAGTTCGGCTTAAACTGTTACGAATCATTATATTTTACTCAAGCTAGTTAAAATTGCTAAAAGAAAAGCATAAAACTTTCTGACTGTCGGTCAATAATTTGAAATATGCCCAAACCGCAACCAATTTTAATGATAACAAATAGATATCATATAGATATCACTTCTGAAATAATTGAACTGTCGGTGGAGGCGCAGCCGAATATAGCCCTCTAACTTGTTTTAATTTTAATAGCGATTTTTGATTTTTAAAATTTTCAAAAATCGAAAAAAAGAAAATAGTAAATATGGAAGGCCCACTACCGGATCGGGCTTCAAAGTTGTTGGGTGGATAGAAGTTTAAAATTACACATTTTCAAAAAATATTAGGATACAATCATTTTCAAAAAAATTTACAATTATGTTAACAAAAACAGGCATAAATAGTGGCGGAATGCATATATTGATATTAGATTTTGCACAATTTCGTTCTATAGGAGTAGAACCCTGCAGATAACGAGACTAGTCCATACATGCATGTAAAGAGTAGTCCTTAAAGAAGTAGGAGTACTCCAAAACTACTCCAAATATATGGGTAAAAGGTGGTCCATTTAACATTACGATGTCCTAGGAGGGGACTATATAACCCACCGAAGCAGTCCCTAAACTACTCCATGGAGTACTAAAGTGGGTTAGTTTTTAAAGTACTCCATACCACTACAGTATGGAGTACACTAAAGGGGTAGTTTAAGTATTTTTCATTTTTTACTAATCGCCTTTTATGGCGTGCCCTGTAGTCTATTATTAAATATATTTACTTGGTATTTTTTATTTGTTAACCTTTTTTTGACAAACTTTCACTTTTAAATAAGCAATTAATAATGGACACCATCAGGGCTACCAATGTGTAATACTGTAAACTATAGAAAAGCATGTTATGTTAATTTCTTATTACATGGTCCATATTACAGTAGATTGGACCATGTTGTAAGCAGTCCATTTAAGCCACAATGGATCACGTAGTCCAATATTATCTGTAGGGAAATCATACTACAAAATTTTATGAAGATCGGTCCATAACACTGGTTTACAGCCAAAAAATACCAAGAACGCCACATGCCTAGATAAGTTAATTAGATAACGTTTTTTAGATAACGGTACTTTTGTGTTTTTCTGTGTATGGTCCCACTTTAACTCTTGTGGAGCCCAACCGATCGAGATAAATAACATATCGTTGGTGAGGTAATTGAATGCCTTTTCAAAATTCAAAAATTTGCCTATTTTTTACGTTTTTTTTTTCTTCAAAATTTTTCATTTTTATTTCGTTTTTTTTTTACGTTATAGTAAAGATCTGGAATGTTTTATTTTTTTACCAAATAGTTTATTTAATTACCAACATTTTAAGCGTAATTTGAATCGGATGAAAAATAAAGTTTTTATTAAGGATTTTGTGGAACGACAATATTTTCGCGAATGAGGAACCAACAATAGTCCGCCATCATTTGTTCATCCCACCAGCCTTTGTAACGTCTCTCGATTTTTTCCATTTCCTGGTGAAAACTTGAGGTGCTCAGCCACTTCTTATCAGATAGAAATTTGCATCATATCGACTGAAAAGGCATTCAATTACCTTTCCAACGATATGCTATTTATCTCGATCGGACTTTTCGGTTGGGATCCACAAGGGTTTAAGTGGGACCATACACTGAAAAACACAAACTTAGAAAAAAAATTACAGCGTTTTTCGTGTTCATGAGGTCCCAATTAACTTATCTAGGCATGTGGCGTTCTTGGTATTTTTCCAAATTAAAAATTTGTAAAGCAGTGTAATTTACCATAGTGCGCGTAAAACCGTTACGAATAAAGCAATTGTAATAAATTATAATCTGTCACAGTTTTATATGAGTAGAAATCACACTAACAAATTTCGTGAAGATCGGCCCATAATTTACGATAGGCACCATATAAACCTTACTCTCGGAAATCCTTTAAGTACGCGAAAAGCCGTAAAAAAATAATGCTGCTTTTATAAAACTCGGTCTGTTGCAGTTATATAAGACTAGAAACCACACCGGTAAATTTCGTAAATATTGGTTCATAATTTTCCATAGCCCCCATATAAAGCCTGCTATCGGACAACACTTTAGTACGCGTAAAGCCGAAACGAATAATACTATTGTGATAAATTTTAGTCTGTCCTAGTTTTATATGACTAGAAATCACACTGTCAAATTTCGTTGAGATCGGACCATAATTTAGCATAGACCGCATACAAAACACACTCCTGAATTTTTGTAACTATCGCTGGAAGGTATAAATGTTCGTCACAGCCGAATGTAGCACTCTTACTTGTTTTTATAAATATTATCATTAATCTGGAATTTAGATTTAATATATTTTATCTCTTTTTATTTTACAAAATTAATATGCAAAATGCATAGAACGGAATGCAAAAAAGTACTAGTTTGATACACGTAGTTTCTTTATTTTACACTCTTATGAACATGATGATGATTGATCTTCACATGTAGTCTTCACATTTACAAACACAAGTACATACTTCGATTACAATGAATATTTAACAATAGATTTGTTGTTTTTTTCCACTTGTATTCGTATGAATATTGAAGATTTACAATCTACAACATTTTTTGCTTTCAACACCAAGAAATTTCTCAGAAAAAAGTTCTAATAAAATCAATAAACTGATGGAAAAGCTAAGACTTGGGCTTTTGCTGCTCTCACCCAAGATCAATGGTATTCAATACATTTACATATCTACTAACAATATTATATGCAGTATGTGTATATTTACGTTTTACGAATAAGATATGTATGTATGTATATAAAATGTTTATAAGTTCATGTTATTCAATGATCCATGCACACTGTACAAACAGTAGTACATAATTAAAAACAAATTGAGTGCATCGCCGTTTTATTAAGTTTTACTATTTCGTAGTGGGCAAATAGTTTTTTTTTTTTTTACAAAAAGAGAATTCAAATTTCTTTGAAAAGTAAAACCAACACTTAAAAAGTACTTAGCAGAGCCTTAATTGTTAAAAATAATTAAATAGATTTAAATTTTTGTTGAGATTATTAAGTGAACATTCAGTCATATGAAATTATAATAAGGTTGAATATCGTTTTGAAAGCAGACATATCAAAGAAACTAATCTTTAAGAGCCAGTTTTTTGACATAAAGATCAGCGATTAAATTAGAACTAATCTTTGAAAATCGTTTTTGGGTAGTCGATTATTTCATTTTGTTTCCAAGTTTAAACGCCCAAAGTTGGCGGTTTAAACTTGCGACAGAACTTTCAAAAGTGCGAACAGCTTATAAAAGGAAATATTACTTATGAAAATAACACTTTTGTATAAAATTAATAAAATTAACTTTTTAAATTAAAAAAGACTTAAAAATATTTGAAAATTTAAACAACACAAATATTAATAGACCAAGGGCAAAAAGAATAGGGCCAAATCTTTTTTATTTATTAAATGGCAATTTTTTTTTTATTTAGAGTTTTATTAAATATTCCACCTCGTAATATAAAATATTGCTTGATAGTTTTGCTTCTTTTTCGATTTCATTTATTCAAAAATATATAATATTATATAACACAATACAAAATTCTCGCCTTTTCTTCTTCTTTTTCACGTAAAGAACAGTAATTGGATGACAATTTTTGGCATTGATTTTAAACTGCCATACTTTTACATAAAAGTATTGTAAATTCATATGGCAATGCAAAAAGCTTTAATCTTTCACTCAAAAACGCTAAAGAGGATTAAGGCTAATTTACTTTTATTATAAAATTAACAAATCTTAATATTGATCCTGGCTTAAACTCTTAGTAAAAAACCCGCTCTAAAGAGAATTAGTATTTAATCCAAATTTAATTTTCACGGTCAAGAATGAAAGATTATCAATAACAATTTTAATTAATTTTCATGTTGTAAAATTCCTTTCTTCATAAATATAATTAAATGAAAATTAAATTTGATGAAGTTAAGCCTAATTAAAAAAAAAAATATTAAAAATTTGGATTAAAAACCATAAATAGTTGAACAAAATAACCACAACACTAATTAGAATTAGAATGTATTTTTAAATTGTTCATACATTTGAGTTAACCTATCTTCACAACAATTCTCGAATTTAGTTTATTTTTATTATTCTCATTTGGTAACTTTGTTTGAAAGTTCCCAAAAAAATTGAGCTTCCAACGAAGCAGGTTTGTAAGGGAGAAAGGTAAAAGAAGGCATGAATTTTATGCGATTTTCCACTTTGAAGCAATAAATTTTTGACACATAAAGCGCTTTATTCAGCGCGTATAAAAATTGTTGGATGTAACGATCAAGTTTAAGCATGGAATGTTTTTTTACAGTTATTTTTTAGTATTCTCCCTAACAAACCCGCTTCGTAGTAAGGGAATGCCGAGGCACTTGAAATTTAATTTTTTTTTTTTATAAAAGTTGTATAGAATTCTTTCACTTACTTTACCGAATATCTGTATGTCTTTTTGCGTAGCGCATAATGTAGCGCTTATTTCCATTAGTGCTTCACAAAATGATAAAATTTTTATTGGGTTATCTTTTACAGTACATATCTCTGGTCATAAAAAGAGTGGCTTAAGTCGATATAAAACCAAATGGAGTTCTTACACGTAGAAAAGGTGTAATATATTTTATATTTACAAATGTTTTTTTAAGATTTACTTTTAACATCTTTTGAAGTTCTTACTAATACGATAATATGCAGACTTAAAGCAAAAAACTTCAACAAAACTTAGGATATCTTCAAACTACAATATACGACCTAATCTACATTTCCATATTGGTACAATTTTAGAACATTTTGTTTGACGTACTTTTCCAAGTATCTTATCATCTACCAATAATCTTGTATACATGTAAATTCGGGAATCATTCTTAAGTGTATTTATTGTCTTCGACCAATATTGAAATGGTAAAAAGCATTTTAAATCTTCGTGAAAAGCAATAACAAAATGCAATATATGTGTATTCTTTGATGCTTTGTACGTGCAAAAACACTTGTTCACTGGCTGTGGGCTATAAAGGTATGCAGTTTCTTGGTAACTGGTTTTGGATGCGCTGGACATTTTTATGAGATCAGAAAATGCAACAGGTAAAAATGGGGGGAGTAGGACGAGGGGATGCGTACGCTAATCGAGCTCAAACTGTGTACAAAAATGAGAACATTGACAAATACTCCATAACTCCGCAAGAGTCACTCCTAGAGGGGTAAACAGTAGGATCGACCGCGTTTTGCTTTTCATCACAGGCATTTGTTTCTAGCATACTAAATTTTCAATACAAGCTTGAAATATATAGAATAATAAGTCCCATAACTGCCTAGGAGTCCTAGGGGTGTAAAATTAATGACGACCTCCGTTTGCTTACACATACTTGCCTCTTATCTCCACCCTTTAGGGTGTTTCCATATAAATATGGTGGTTTAATGAAATTTTTAAATTTAGAATGTTCCTAAATGCGTCAAATAGATGACCGTCGCCACATTATTTTACATCCCTTACATTTGTTTCTGACATACCCACCCGCTATCTCAATTCATTCATGCATCCTAGGAGCTGCAGGGGCAAAATTCAAGAATTTCATTAAGCCGCCCGTTTAGAAGCAACATAGGAGCTGTGGGGGCCAAATTTTTTAGAATTTCATAAAACTTTAAATTTTGTATGGAAGCCTCTTAAGGAATGGTGCTAGGGTGTAAGTAATATCGGAAAGGAAAAATTATGGAGTCAGTTCTACATTTTACCCATCGAGAAGTAACTTGTGGTCGTTATGGAGTTTTTTTTTTGTAAATTCTTTACTTTTGTTCCCACTTTGACCTCGAAAAGCGTCCACCTTCTTTCGTCCTACTCACTAAATGTTTTGTCTTATACAATTTTTTCAAACCTCAATGTACATTGTACATACGTACATAAGTATATCCGGCTACACAGAAGAAAAAAAACACTCGGGATAAATCAAGTTTTTTATGATTACTTTAAGTACGAGTCGTACTCCAAAATTCAAGTACGAATAACACTAAAACGTACTCAAAACAATCCTAAATGGGATTACTTTCAAAAATCAATCCCAGAATTTCTTGAAATAAGTATGAAATTCTTAAATCAAGTAAAAAAAAAGATTAAATTTTTGTTGTGTTTAACCCTCCGGCCTACGCATGTTTTAATTTTCTATACACATTGATAAAAGGTCTGGCGAGACTCATGTGCACCACTAAGGGTTAAAAAGTGAATTTGAACTCTTGATTCTCATTTAGTTTATATTTTTAGTTAAATATGAACATAAGATTTCTAAAATAAAAACCATATCGGGCATGATATTGGTGTTTTATCATTCTGTAAGGTGTAATACGGGTAAGTAAATCAATCGTCATAACTTTTTCTTTATAATTTCTAATTTCTTGATAAAATCAACTTTATAATACTTGAATAAATCGCATTTTGAGATTGATTCAATCGTAGTTTTACATAAATCAATCTCATTTTCGGATTATTTTAAGAACGAATTCAGATTAAAACAATTTTATAATTCTTGAATCAAGCTAATTTTGAGATTGATTCAATCTTATGCTAAGTTCACACTTAGGTTTTTAAACGCGTTTAAGCAAAATGTTGATTTAGCTAAATAAAGCCGTTCACATTACATTTGAGATGATTAAGATGACAGATGATTAAGAAAAAAACACAACAACAAATTTTTTTTTTCTTTAAAGTATTAAAAATGGATAAGAACACTTTTATAAAATTATCAGAAGATTGTTTTAATAATTTTAATGATGAAATTGTGAAAATTCATGAATTATTTAAGGAAAAAAATAAAAACATTGAGCAGAAATCTTGGCCGGTTGTACACGATCATGTTGGCGATTCTACATTTGAGGTATGTTCAGTGGATTCTATGTGATTTATGAAGTGATTTAGTTGTAATCATGTCAATTTGAAGTGATTAACAAATCACTTCAATGTATGGGTAATCATCTCGATTTTGAAGTGATTAGAGCTTAGTCACGTTCGAACTGTTTAAACGCGTTTAAGAAGCCAAATGTGAACATACTATTAGTTTTACTTAAGTCAATATCATTTTTTTATTATTTCAAGTACGAAATCGGGATTGAATATGGATAATTTAAGTATTTTGTGATTGAAAATCCGTACTTGAATCAATCTTTCTGTACTTGATTCAAGAAAACCACTCACAGTACTATTAATACCGCTTCGGATTGATTTGAGTACGGATAGATTGATTTTTTTTGAGTGTTTCTATGTTAAATGTAAAATGAATTTTAAAGATAATTTCAAATAATAGATTATTGTTTAAGCTTTTTGCTCTGCTTTTATTATTTTCAATTGGGCTATGCGTACGACTTTCGGATTTGACTTTTATTTCATGTCCATAATGAAATCTCGAATTCAGTATACATTTGTCAAATTAAACACATGCAAGATTGCTAGAAATACATGGTCTAGTTTAAAAAAAGGTCTTGTCATAATTTCTTAACTAAAACCGAATGGATATTTTGAGTCTGATATCGGTATTCACCGGTCACTGACATTGCGGAGAGCATGCAAGTAGACTGGGATTTCCGTTCAATAGATATTACTGTAGTTGCCATGATCCAGAAAGTGTCCGGCACTTCCCTTGGCAAGGTATAAATGTCTTGGCAAACATACTACACAACCTTTCAGAACTATTAGGTATTAGTCTTAATGATCTTATCGTATACTTGAACGTGATACATTAGATCTAGTGAGCTACATACATACGCTATAACTAAAGTCTAGTCAAAATTTTTCCAACTCATATCCTAATGAGTCGTGAGGTCTTGTCAAAACGGGGCCTAGTTTCTCTACTAAACTAATTGTTTGTTTGTTATTTCAGACTGTTGTCTTTCAAAATCTGGTCGTTTCAAAAGCAAAAACAAATACACTCTTTTACATTCTTTAAATATTTCACATTTAAATATTTTAAAATTGTGTTAATGGATGTGTGCAACTGATGTGCGTTTTGTCGTAGCGACTTTTGTTTACATTTCTATTTGATTAATAAAACTAACAAAAATAAAGAATTGAAAAAAAAAAAATGTTTATAAACATTAAAGACAAAAAATTGTGCAATATCTAAATATTTCCATGCTTCTTAACAATTAGGGAAAAAAGATGAACGAACTTAATTAATTTATTAAAAAATAATAACAAAAATGAGGGTATTGAAAATTGCTTATAGTGCACAGTGTTCGATTTTGATATTTAGGTGGCCAAAATCCCAAAAATGTACCTTAAACAAAGAAGAAGAAAAAAAGATATCCGTGTTTTAAAACAACCATCCTTTGGCTTGACTAATATTTCTCCCGAAATAAGGCGGTAATGCTATAAGTCTCTTCAATTATTCGTTAATAAACAAATCAAGTTGAATTTAATATTTTTATTACAAAAAAGCTTTATAAAATACATAACTGAAATTTAGCTCATAGAATAAATTCGAAAAAATAAAAAATGTTGAATATTTTTTATTTCTTTTTTTAAAATGAAATAAAATTGTAAAAAAAAAATTATTTCAAATTTTGATTTCTTTTCCATAATTAGGTAATACAAAGTAGGCGTGCCTGTGGGCGGATTTGTTTTATTTTAAGCACAACTCTTTTTTATTTTTTAAAAAAATACTATTCTAAAATTCAGCTTGTTACGTTTTTTAGGACTCATAAAATAGAGCAAGTTAAACTCTCTTTTTGGTTTAAAATGTGTTTTAACCAACAAATCAATAAATCAGTAAACAAATAAACCATCTTTAAACGCATTAAATTAGGCGTTTAAACTACCAATATAGACTATATGAATTTGGAAGGATTTATTGTAGTGCTGCCATATAATACATGGGACACTGATTTATAGTTGTTGAGTTTAAACAACATATAAATTTAAGTTTAGTTTAACTAAACCATCGCACAGTAGAGCAAACGAGGTTGCAAAAATCAAAATTTTCATGACCGCCGACGAAGTTTTGAATAAACCCATGTTATAGGAAACTTTTCAACGATTTCAAATCTGCCACTCTTAATAATATCACATTTTTAGTTTAGAAGATATAGCCGTTCAAAGTTGACCGACTTTCGGTTTTCAAAAACACACACAATTTTTAGTAAATTTGTTGCGATTTCAGGTGTAATATCACGAAAAATAGTTAACGAATCGCCTTTTTTTTTGTTTGTATTGATTGATGTATTTATTAAATGTATAATGATAAAAAAAATTAACTGTTTGCTTTGTGTTCCTCCTGGTAAATCACTATTTAAAAACTATCCGTTTTTTCACTATTTTTCAACTTTGACGGAAAATAAAAAAAATCTATATTTTTCTATATTTGCCATATTTGCAAAACCTGTTCATTGATTATTTCTTTACATAATTCAAAAATTTTATCTGCCCGTTTGGCTTCTAGAGGTAAAAAAGGTTAAAAAGACATGGTTGCAGAAATTGTATGGCGTCCATCCCTTATATGTTTTGACTGACAGTAGTTTGATCTAATAGTTTGAAAAAAACTACTCATTGAAATTAGCAGGTACGTACCTCTTACCACTTAAACAATACTTTGGCGTACAAATGGTCAAGAACAATATTGACTTATAGTCCCTACAGGTAGGCACAAATCTTATTTGGACACGTGCATAATATCAAAATTGCATTATTCAGCCTAAATCCATATGTATGCAGGGAACAGGTAAGTTTTTAGGCATGGTAGCATAAGCCTATATATTGCAAAATAAGCATAATACCTGGATAAGTCTATGACTGAAAGTTGGCGCAACAATTACTGAAACCATTAAACAATTTAAGTACTGAAAACATGGCGTTGAACAATTTTAAATTATTTGAACTGTTTAGAAAGTCAACCACACCAAATTTTTTCACGGAAGCTGCTTTAGAAGTACTTGATAGTTTATACGGAAATATTGAGTGAAGCGAAATTATAAAAAATAATTTTTGTCTGATATATGCAAATATTATGGCAAAATGGGTGAAATCTAATCGAACCATTCAGAACTTCAACTCCAAATACGAGGACTGGCTTAATGAAGACACCATCCTGGATATATTGGCAGTAGATAAACCCACCACATCAACCAGAGGAGCAAAAGGAAGGCCAAAAAAAAGTATTGAGGAGTGTTCAATTTTCACAAGGAAGAGGAAACTTGCCGATGCCACCAATGACTTGACCACGAAGCAAGTATCGGACGCGCTGTCTATTAAATTTTCAAAGGATAGTGAAAGAGTTAGGTCGCAGATAACCAAATCTGTTGCTGATGCAAGCCCACTGCGACTAAAAAGGATTAAGGAAAGCATTCCCACGCCCCCACGGCCTTGTTTATGGACTTAGAACTTTCCAAAGAGAAATATGAGAAACTACGGGCATCTTTAACGCGACACGGCGCTGACGTTTCACCCGGGTACAAGCATATTACGCAAGCCAAAATAAATTCACGACCACTGCATACGGAGTTTACGGAAGTCTCTGCGAAAGCAGAAAATTGAAAAAATTAATTTAAAAAAAAAAATAATTTTATATGGTCAATGAAAAAAAAATTATTTTTTTTTTAATTTGTTGGGTAATAATTTAAAACATAAAACCCTAAAGAAAAAAAATAAAAACAATCTAAAAATGTAAAAATAATTTTTTTTAGTTACCATAAAATTGATTTTTCTACTAATTTTAACTTTGATAACCCATAAGTAGGCCCCTACAAAGCGTAGAACCCTTTCCAAACGCTCATTTCATAGGCTGAACAGATATCTATCATATGAAGTTTAAACTGTTCAATTATCTTATTCGGTTCAAAAGATATGATTTTTGCAACGAAAAAACTCAAATGGCGCCACTGTGCATCGTTTGCACATTCACTAACTTATTAGCCATTAGTTTTTCGGTAATTAATTTGGCAATCTAAACTTAAACAAGTTAGAGTGCTATATTCGGCTGTGCCGAATCTTTGATACCCTCTACGGACAGTGCGAATATTTCAGGAGTGATATCTTTATGATATATATTTATTATTAAATTACCTTTATACAATCTGACATCAGCATTAAAATTGGTTGCAGCTTAGACATATGTATATTAAATTATTGTCCGACAGTCAGAAAGTTTTATGCTTTTTTTTAGCAATTTTAACTAGCTTGAGTAAAATATTATGATTTGTAACAGTTTAAGCCGAACTTAAATGATTTTCAGGAGGACAGTTTATATTAAAGCACTGGTAAGCTATGAACCACACATCTCAAAATTTCGCAGAGTGATTTCTGGTATTAAAAAACATTAATTTCAATACAGCGGTGAAATAAGTTTTAGCGTTTACAGTGAATTTCAGAAGGCTGCTAAAGATGGGATCTTAGGTAAATTATTGACCGTATATCATGACACTGAATGACATTTTCTGTAGCCATATGAAGCTAAGTTGGAAGAAATTTAACCGCAATGTCTATATCTGCTACGGCTTTAGGCGTGTTTAATTAATTTACCAGAGTTGGCTATAGGTCTGGGTCTATAGAAAATTATGGACCGATTATCACGAAATTTATTAGTGTGAATTCTAGTCATACGAAACTGTGACGTATTAAATTTTATTCTGATAGCATTATTAATTACGGCTTGAGGCGAACGAAACTGTTTTCCTGGAGTACGGTTTATATGGGGCCTAGAGTAAATTATGGACCGATCTTCACGAAATTTCACAGTGTCATTTCTAGACCTATACAACTGTAAAGTATTTAATTTTATTCTGCTACCATTATTAACTACGGTTGAAGGCGTACTAAACTGTTTTCCGGCTGTAGGGTTTATGTGGGGCCTAGGGTACCGATCTTCACCAAATTTGACAGTGCGATTTCCAATCGTATAAAACGAACTTTTGCAAAATCTCATATCAATCCGTGCATTTATGTTAGTTTTTGTAACAAAACTATAATTTTTTAGAGTGGTGGTTCCACATTTCGATTCATAGCTCTAATCCTACTGAACGGATTTTGCTGGATTTCAATCCCAAACTGCTTAGCATAACTACAAGCAATTTAACACCAAGTTTGTTCATTTCTTTTGAAAGTTTTTCTAAAGCGAGCGTGTTTTCAGCAGATGGACAGACATATATACTTATGGGGTCTGAGATGGATAATAAAAAAGTTTCACACGGAATGCCAAACTTAGTATACCCTCTTCACAACTAATTTTGGTGGAGGGTATAAAACTCGAACACTGTGCAGTGATACGAAACAAAAGATAATTATAAATATTACTTTTATGTTTATTTAAGACTATTGATTAGGGTTCTAGAGAAATATTGGGGACAAAAAAAATAATGGAGGTTGGCCATACATTTCACCTTCCTGTAGGCGACACTTGAGTAGTTACGAGCTTTTTTCAATCCACTTTACCCTAATTTGGTTTTCATCAACTTTAACCCTCGTCCGGCACGGCAATTTTTAGCCGATCGAGCTAAAATTTTAAATAAGGGTCACCCTTGATTTAATAAAATCCAAAGCTATTAAAAACCTTCACTTAAAAAAATTTCAAACTTGCTAAGAGAAACTGACAGTTAAAACCAAAAAGTATCAATTTCAAATTGTTTTAAGAATTTTTTAAATTTAAAAACCAATACCTATAACCTTAAATCTAACGTATCTCTATGAATGTAAAAAAAAAACTAGTGACAGCTTTACAGAGTTGTCATGGTTTTAATGATGAATGTACTTCAACAAAAAGTAATTCAATTCCTATTGTAAATAATACATGTCACCTATAATTCTCTACTCTTAGGCAATAAGAAAAAAACCTCAAAAATGTATATTGTACACGTAAAATAACTAACATACACAAATTTATGTTTGCTTATTTCTGTGGTTTTTGAATATTTTCCAATGTACAACATTACACTATTACACATTTCACCACACTGTGGCACTCCATTGTATACAGAGTATTGAGTTAATACATGTATAATATTTACTCTTGTGCTCGTACTTCATCAATACAGCTCCGTACAAGACTGATGAAGAGAGAAAGAGCCAACTTGTAATTTTTAAATTCTATTAGAATTTAATAAAAATAAAGGAGTGTATAAGTACTTGGCATTAATTGGTAGTAGAATGTTTCGACACATTATTTTAACCTATTTTTGGAAAATTGATTGCTTTTTTTGTATGCGTATATGGTTATAGTGAAAATGTATAGTGTTCAGTTTGTTTATTGTTTTTTTTTTGCGCACACTAAACTTAGCCCATATTGATGTGTAAATGATCAATTTAATTATGGTACATTAAATTTTTTAAATCTATTTTTTAATTTTGTTGAAACTACAAACAGTACCATACACATGGGATCCCTCCTTAAAAAGCAATTTAACAAGTATATATCTCAAACTTCTCTAATCATAGATCGTTTCTAGATTTAATTTTAAAAATTTATTATCATATTTTATGGCAGGGTTTGATTAAATACAGTTTCGTCTTTAATCTACCGTCCTTCAATCTTCAATGTCCGTCCGTCCGACAATCGCAATTTTGCAAATAACTTGACGAAGTTTTATACATAGATTCGCATTATAAAAGGGACCTAGCCTATTGAAAATGTTGACAATTGACCCAAAACATTACATATCCCACATACAAGCTTCTTTCCCGCATAGAGTATTTGCGATCATAAACCATCTTATTAGGTTGGTATTTAGATCATAATTGGTCCAAACTTATTTTAAAGCAATCCAAATCACCTTACCAAATTTTAGAGGAATCGGTCCAAAAAAAGCTTTAGATGCCACAACTTTCCTTTAAATGTTTTTATTGATTTGGCTACCAGCGAAATTTTGTGCTGGTAGGTCCAGAATTTAAGTCGAAAAAAAATGTTCATGTATCTAGTTCACACTATGAAAGTTTCTTTCAGAAATATTATTCTTCTCGCCCCTCTCACCAATAAACTCAGACTGTCTCAACAGTCGTCAAGAAATAGTAAAAACTCCGACTTCGACTCCATCCACCGAAAATTTTTAAGTACGACTCCAACTCCGACTCCTACTCTAACCTTGATGCTTAATGTAGGGCATGTTCGTAAATGCATCACTGCGCTGCATCAGAAAAGCAAACTTTTTTTAATGCCGATAAAAAAAATTATTAATATAATCTGTTTTATTGTGTATTATTTTTGTGGAGTATTTGAGAATTTTTTGGTCCACATCTACTTCACTGATATTTATATAAACATTTGAAATCACTAATGCAGCGCAGTGATGCATTTACGAACATGCCCGTATATGAGACTGGTCCTTATTTACCTTAAACCTTTTGTTAATGCAGTACTTTTTAAACGGTTAAATATAGCAAGAAAATTATTCCGTAAGAATTTCAAAATGATATTTCAATTCTAAAACGTGCCGCATTGTGCTTTAATATAGTTATTTACATATGAGTAGGTGAAATGCAAAACTCGTTAGTAACACTTTATTCAAATTTTAAGAAAATGCAAAAAAAATATAGCGCCCGATTTAAGGCTGCAAATGAGTTGAACTTTTTTATTCTGAAGTGTTATGCCATTCTCGATTAATAACTCAAGATTTGAAAAATTGAAACCAACTGATATAAAGAAAAAAAATTAGATTTAATTTCTGAACGAACGAGTTTTGCTACGAATTTTCGAAAGAAACGAGTTTTGCTACAATCCATTTGGGATCGAATTAGTTTTGCAACACCTTATAGCCCACCAGTAAAATAAATCATTGAAATTAAGTATATTTTAAAAGTTATACTAATTTATTAAAATTGTGCAAACAGTACTAAAAAATGTAACAATAGTACAGTAGGGGAGAGATAAACTACACCAATTCACATCTCTTTCAAAATACGTTTTTTATACTGTTGGAATCAGAATTTTTCCTCCATCGATGTGTAAAAGTCCATAATTATTATCCAATGTAGTTTTCGAAATAGAAAAGTTGAAAACAACACCAAGTCCAACTTGCTAAGAGGTAGAGACAACAAGTAACACTAAGTATGGTTTACCACTGAATTTGTAGAAGCAAATTACATCAGGAGTCCTTTTTGTAAATTGTGAAGTGAGGTCTTTTGTTTTTAACATAGATAAATTAAAACACTGCCAAGGTTGGATTTTGAAATGTTATTCACTTAGTGCTTTCACCACAGGAGCTACAGCAGATTTCCCGTCTTATATGAACATCGCTACAAAAGGATTTTTCAATTTACGATTTATAAAAAACAAATATGTCAAAGCGAACTTGTTTACAGATTTGCATTTTTCAATTCCCTAATTCGACGATATCTTGGCGCACTTCAAATAATAGTGAACCAGCGAGTTTTTTTTATAGAAGATGCAAAGAGAGAGTTTTGAAAATGTCTAGTGAGTAAAACGGTTCAGTTTTGTTACCAACTGCAATTTTAGGTAACATAAAACCATAAAAAAGAACATGGTTCAATACAATCTTTATGTATGTTTATTCTCATAAAGTGCTAAAAGATCTGTCAAAATGTATTGTTATCTCAATTTTTAAATTTTTGAAACAAACGAGTTTTGCAACTTACCTACTAATCAGTAAAGTAGACTGGACCTTATTTTCTGACTTTAAAATTTTTTAAGCAAACTCCTATTTCTTCACAATAAATCTTCAAGCTAAAGGGCACTTTTATATAAAAAATATTTATTATTGATCAAAATTACATACAATAACACTGTGTGTAATTTTTCAAGTCATGGAAAAATAACCATATACGGACAACTCTACGTGATAAAAGACAAAAAAAAAAAAAAAAAAAGACCCGTGTCTCCCAGTTTTTCCCAAAGTCATGCACTTTTTTTTATGAGCCCCCAAAGATTTTGGGCCGCGGAGTCATTTTTGCAAAAAAGTAATCATTTTCTCAGGCTCATGTCTTGCAAACCGTTCGGAATTTTGATTACACCTCTGAGACAAAGTTGTAGCTCTTGCCATAAAGAACAAAAATTGTGAACATATAAAATCAAAAAAACTTCAATTCGATTTTTTTTACTATTTTCCCCTGTTCAGGTCGATAGTTTGCATAACGGGGGGGTGCTTTAAAGTCATGCGAAATAAGGCCATGATGGCTTTATTGCTCAATTGAATGGGAGATAAAGCCATAATAGCATTATTGGACAATCATTGAGAGATAAGGTCATATTTAAAATTTTGCGAAATGAGAGATATAGCCACATTTTTTTTTCACAAATGTGAGATAAAGTCATATTTTTCCAGAATATTGTTACTTTACTTTAGTGTTTCCGGGAAAAGTCATTTTTTTATTCTTGTGACGCACGCAGGAAAACTTTATTCAGCGAAGCCACCTGCCGTGTCCTACTGGAGGAGAAAACCCTTAAGCGCGGCCGCAGGCCGCCACGCAGAAAAACTTTAGTATGCGAAGCCAGATTTCAATACTTAACTTTTGTGTCTCCGGGAAGACTCTTAATTATAAAAATAAGATAAGTAAAATTTTGTTTAAAATTGAAAAAACCCAAAATCCCGGAAAAAGTCATCCATTGAGATAAAGAATAATAAATATTTTTTATATAAAAGTGACCTTTGGCTTGAAGTTTTATTGTAAAAAAATAATATTAAAAAGGTCGAAGAAATTAAACTAAATAATTTTTTTTATTTTCAAAAATATTAGAAAAATTTTTATGCTGAAATACCACCGATGCAAATAAACGAGTTTTTCTATAAGCATTGTTGATGCATATAACCTAGTTTGTAAGCACTAAAAGTCGTGCAAATTTAGAAATGCATAAAAGCGATAATAACTGTATTGTAGTTTTCAAAATCGCATGGTACTAAAAATGTAAAATTGTACCATTTGTGGTAACCAACATCATTTTCAATTTTAATTTTTTTTTAATAAATGACTTAATTGGCAACACTTGCATTATCTCCTAAAATGTCATGGTCCTATAAGCTACCGTTACGATTTTATAGCAAACACAATTTTATCGCAAGCCACAACCTTCATACACAATGTTTATGAAATAATATGTAAATATAAGGAAACCTTCTCCTGTAAAATTTTGTTTTTGTCGCTTAAGCTTTTTTTAAGGTAATGCCTTGATTATATACATATATATGAAGCCCTATTTTTAATCTTATAATAAAAACGCTTTAGTTCTAAATCTCGCCTGTATGATAACTGTCTAGTAAATAAATTTAATAGATTTTTTACTCAAACGTAGAACCTAATTATGCCACCATGCGTAACAAGACTTTAAATAAAGCGCTAAATTGATAATGGCTGTTTTTGTGTTTGTTAATGTTTTGTGGCCCACATTGATATAGTGTAAAAAAATCGCTTGGAAAAAAGCTAAATTGTCAGTGGCTGTTTGATGTTGTTCATATTTCGCTCACAGAAACGTAAACATATGTCGATTGTTGATTGCTGGTTGTGTTGGATTTGTTTTATTTGTAGGGCTGGCTGGTTTGTTGATTTTTCTCTCGTTTGGTATCTAACGAGTTGTTTAGAAGCTCAAATACCGCCACCGCTAATACCAAACAAAGCTAAAAACAAATACATGCATAGAAAAACCATCCATACTTATGCATTGAAATATGTATTTTCTCGTAGGAAAAGTATTGTACCACTACTCTAATATACAATATAATCTAATGAGCAGAATGCCGCCTCATTTGAAACGATTCGATTTGAAAATGAATTAGAAAATTTAAAAAATATAAAAAAAATCAAGAAAAAATAAAAACAATGTGGCGAGAAAAGAAAAATAGCAAAACAATTTTTTAGTTGTTTGGGTGCTATGTTCGTGAACACAACGAAAGTACAAAAAAAAAATAATAATTTTACAATACAAAATTTTTTTAAATAAATTTTAATAAAACGAAATTAAAAATTTTTAAAACTTTATTAAATGAGATTTTATTAGAAATTACATCCAAAACAAAAAAAAAAAAACGGTCTGTTTAAGTTTGAATTTAAAACAATCAATCCCTAAATATAAAAAGTGATCTGGATAAAGTTTATAAAAAAAGTGCAAATAAATAAAAAATTTAAATATAAAACAAAAAAATAATATCTGTTAACGGCTTTAAATCTTATCAAAAATAATTTATATATAGATATTTTTTTAAATTTGGCACAGTGGGTCGAAACAGAAAACGCAATCATATGACTCATGAATTATAAGCATCATTATCGTCATTCATGCCAAATGAATTTTTTTTGCATCTATGACTGTGATTGTTTTGAAAATTGTATTTTAATTTTCAGAGAACTTTTATGGATGTAACATTTTCATTACAGCGAAATGTAAATAATGTCCGCGAAATATCAACAAAACTCGCATAAACAAACCTTAAAGTTCATGAAAAATAAAATCTTATAAAACAGCATTTTAACATTATTTGATTCAGAAAACATGCCTATACATGTGTATAAGTGTGTTTATCTGATCTACAAAATAAATTTAAAAAATTTTCTTAATTTTGTTTGTTGTTTATATACATATATATATATACATAAGCCGTGTGTAAACATTTTATTTTTGGCATCCTATGAAATTGAAAATTTTGATTTTATCTTTTAATTTAATTTTTTTCATTTTGTATTTATTCCAAAAACACAAAACAAAAGTTCTAATATAAACGATTGTGTTAATGTTTTGTTAGAAGCAAAAAAGTATTTTAGCAATAATTTATTTTTTTTTTAAGTGTAATTTATTATAAACCCACTGCAAGTATTTTTTTTGGTATCTTTTTTGCATAAAGATTGGCCAACAGAATCTTATCTGTTAAATTTATTATAAAACATGTTATTTATTTAACTCAAATATTTTTTAAAGGTATTTTTTTTGGAAATTTTTTATCTTAACTAAAAATAAATATGATAAAAAGTGTAAAAAAAGACAGTTCTATATCTTGTACTCCATTAAAATAAGCAAAGACATATCAAGCGTTTAAGCAATTAACTAAAGTTTTGGTCCTATTCGGGTAGACTCTTTACATGAGGATTAGGTGAATTAGTTGACCGATTCTCAGCAATTTTATTTGGAAGCTTTAACCCTTTAATGCAGAGCAAAGAATTTGGGGCAGCTTAATTTTTTTCAAAAGTTAGATAAGAAACACAAAAAGCATTTAAGCTGGAGTTCCACACTGCGCGTTTTATGCGTTTGATAATTTTTTGACTTTTTTTCAAAACGCCTGCAAGAGTAAAAAGAAATCCTACTTCATGCGTACAATGCGTATGTGCATTTTACGCATGTTTTTTGTAACTAGTCAATATAGTTTTTCAATGATTCTACTTTGACAGATGCATAAACGCATCAACGTATTGAACGTGTGGCTTGGACCTCCAACTTTACTTTTGTGCAAGTTGAAAGCAACGCTGCAGTAGGGCAACAGAATATTTTTTTTTGTAATATTTTATTTTGCAAAAATTTACCGTAAGAAAGGAGAAACTTGCTCTAAAAAATATTTTTTTACACAAACAACAAGTGCATGAATTTTTGTTTTTAGTTTAATAGGAATTCTTACAAGGGAACAAGGGTTAATTAAGTGCTATAAAAAATTAGTTTAACCAATAATTTTTTTTGCAGAATTGAGGCAAAATGCCGTTAAATCGGCAAATATGGCAGGCCTGGTCATATGGCCCTTAATTACCTCTCTCAATTCAAAAGCAAAACTTTAAGGTCCTAATATAAAACGCAACGCAATGCCAAAGAAAGCAAAAACAAAGTCATAAATATTTTGTTTTTTGCTTGCAATGTAATTCATTGGCGTTACGTTGCGATTTACATAATTAGGGCCTAAATTCAAAGTAGCTCAAATTTCATTTGCATTACAGGAGGGCATTCACATTATTATTTTACTGTAAATTCTAACAGCCGTACCTAAACAAGAGCTGAAGGCGGAACGTTTTCTTTCGCTTAGCTTTTACGCTGATATGCCATACCTAAACAAGAGCGTCAACGTTGTATCACAAACAGTAGTGTTAACTTTTTTGTTTAATAAAATCCACATAATAGAAATAAAAAGAAGAGAAAAAACCGCTAGATTGAATAAAAAAAGCTAAATTGCCGCTATGTATTAACAATAGCGGCCAACTTCACTATTAAACGCGCTGTCAAAATCGGATTTTCCAACTGTAAAGCGCTGACGTCGCGCTATAGGGATGCTTCATACAAATTGTATGGGCATGAGAATTTTTGACAGCTAGAAAACGCTTTCCGCTCTTGTTTAGGTACGGCTGTAATACATACACATAATTGATATTGCCACATCAATATCATGATAGAATCATGATAAAAAAGTATCATGTTTAAATTTTAACCATAGAAGAGAGAAGAGAGAGAAAAACTTTACTCGTCTTACAACAAAATTAACTCTATGATTAGGTTAGTACTACTTATTCTAGTATTATCTTCGATTAGATTGAAGTTTTGCTATTTAACAAATTTTCATTACACACATTTTTCTAGTTTTCAAAAATGTTTAGTTTATTTAATCGAAACTGAACATTTCCTTTAATTCTGGTCGTTTTCTGTATTGTAATCAAGCAAAGTGTGTTACTTTAACAGGATTTTTCTTAACAACTTTGTATTTTTTATAGTCAAATATAGAAATAGATAAATGTTATGTGATTTTTTTAAAAAAAAAAAAAGATAAACAAATAAAATATAAAAAGATAAGCAAAAAAAGTACAAAAACAGTACATTTGCGTACTGTTTTAAGTGTTGTGCATAAAACAGTACAATTGGAAAAGACAGTACTTGTACTGCTAACAGTACGTCTGGCACCTCTAACTTTAAATGTATTTTTAACCGACTCACCTTATATGGGAAAAAAGCTTAAGTTGTACCTCCTTATGTTGGGCATTTTTTATGATGATTCCTAAAATATTTTGGCTCTAGCTATAAGGTCCCGTGAGCTAAACCGCGTCAAAAAAGGGTCCAAAAACGGTATTTTTCATGAATAAAAAGCTTGGTAAATTTGTTTTTGTCTAATGAGTGGACAAATATAATAGATATTTAAAAATTCTTCCATTCTGCATTAAACATTTTAAAAATCTAACCACAGACTCGAGATAGCGAGACGTCTATGTCAGTTTTTTGATGCTTTTCAATTCAATTTTAAAGAAAATTAAAATAACTTAACCATTTTTAGTTCGATTTGTATTTCCAATACGTCGTTGACCACCGCTTGAGATTTTAGTAAAAAATGAACCCTTAACTGCTTATCTTACTTTTTTATAACATTCATTTAGACATCAATAAAACCTGTTTTATAACCACAAAAAGCATACTTTTTTTTTTTAAATTTGTTTATTTAATCAAAATTGTATGTTATATATAATCAACTATAAATTAACAATAGTACATACTTATAAATGTAATATATAAATACACTGTCCCTTAAAAAGGGCACTCAAGTACAGCCAGTATTAGAATATGAATATTATTTTTTTTTGGTAATATTGATTTTTTAATTTACAAATTTTATGTACTGAATAAACTTATTCGGTGAGCCACCAATATTTTTTATTATATAAGTTTGATTTGTTTTTATCTGTTACGTATAAGCTAGTATCAAATCTACTGTTCTCCGTTGTTAATTGTTTACTTGTAATTGATTTTATGTTAGCTTGTCTATAGATGTGATAAACTATAGGTATGCCTGCTTCGTTTTGAATAAAACCATTTCTATCAAGAAAAATTAATGCTTCAGGTGGAACAAAAAGCGCATGAAACATATTTTATTAATTTATTTAGCTACCATTAAATTTACCCGAACATGACCAGAATTCTTAAGTATCTATTATATTTGGCCACTCTTTGGACAAAATAAAATTTACTGAACTTTTTATTTTTGAAAAATACCATTTTGAACCCTTTTTTTGACGCGGTTTAACTCACGGGATATTATTGCTAGAACCAAAATATTTTTAGAATCTTCATAAAACATGCCAAAGTTAGTTTCGTACATCGACAACTTTTTTTTTGAGTCGGTCTAATGTATAAACAATTTTTATTTTTTTTTTTTATGTGAATGAAAAACATTAAAAAATTTTTACTTTATTTTGCTTCTAAATAGTTATTTCTATTCTCATTAAGGATCAAATTAAATTTAAGTTCGATACTGTACCATCAGCATTTGAATAAAATTGAAATGTAAAATTGGGTCATATTGACGCAAGAAATGCAGAAGGGTTAAAACATTTTCAGCAAGAATTTAGTAGTGTAAGTAATTGTCACGTCATTAGTATCTTGTTAAATATTCCAGAGGTTTTGGCAGAGAGCTACTTTATATTATCAGCTGTATATTCTGTTCCATATTCCACGCATGTAATTTTTTATCTCTATATGACAAAATATATTGTTTTTAAGAATCACTAATAATTCGTTTCTATTATAATATATTTCCCCTTTTTTTTAAATAATTGTTAATAAATGTTTACCTTTAACGGTTATATTAGTAATTAAAAGCAGATTTATAATAATTTTATTTTCTTGTTTTAATAAATTCAAATTGTATTCTTCAGTAGCCATTTTTGGACGGTTGATTAACTAATTAAAAAAATACGCTACAAATAATTATTTCATTTATTTATATTACATTTTTATGTTAATTTACGTGCCAAATAAACGAAAAATATATAAATATGTTTATGTGTACTCATACGATGCTTATGGACATCGTCATAGATCAGATATTTTACACAGAACATGTTGCAAGATTGGCTGTTTTCTATTGTAAAAAAATATTTAACGGAAGTTAAAATACATACGTTTTTCCGCTTCAAAAACGATTTTTCGGTTAAATGATTTTTTTATACTCACAGTACAATAGTGGAGAGGGTATTATGTGTTTTTGCTGTCGTTTGTAGCAGCTTAAAATATTAGACCCACTTTGTTGTATAAAAATCGATTTAGAATTACATTTTAAATAGATCTAATGATGTCCGTCCGTCCTGCTATCAGGCTGTCCATATAAACCTTGCACGCTAAATACCGATCAATATTTTGGAGATAATTTGATGAAATTTGGTATAAAGGCTCTAATTCTAATCGGTCCATAATTGCACAAGCTTCCATACAAGTTATTTTCGGAATAGAGTCTTTATGCCCATAAATCATCTTATTAGGTTGAATTTGGTCCAAGCTTATTTTTTTGCAGTCTTAATTATTTAACCAAATTTTTTGGAATCGGTCAATATTTGACTATAGCTCGCGTGCAAATACTACTCTCGACAATAACTACTACTACACGCAGAGAAAAAATATGGTTAGGCATGGTTACGGCAACTACTTTGTATACTCTGTATATATTATATATACATATTGTTGTCGTACACAAAAAATTGTTATTTTTATTAACTATCAGCAATATTATAGTTACTGAAACATTTCAATGTTTTTCGCAATTATAAATTTGAGTTTTGTTGACTGAAAAAAATAATCATTTTTATAACAACTAAATAATGATAACTTTGAAAACATATTATATTACTCACAACCATTTCATGATATTTAATAGTCAAAACAAGATAACTTTCTATAAGTTATCATAATATGTTTAAGATGCAGACAAAATATCTTTACTCCAATAATATTTTGTTATCGTCATTTGTAAAATAATTTTGTATCAGTTGTGTCGTTTGTTTTAAATATGTCTATCGAATTATTTGTTAGTGAGTGGTTCAACAATTAAAAAAAAAAAATACAAATTAAAAAAACAAGTTTAATGTGTGGTTTATAGAACACGAGCGCCTTACATATCCGTTCAGCTTACATTTAAAACAAAAACAAAATTTCGAAATTTTTTTTTGTTTTTAATGTAAATTGAACGTGAAAATATCTAAATTATATTCGGCGCAAAGAACTTTTTTCCCCCCTGAGCTTTTACGTGAATGTTAAGCTCATAACATTATTTTTTTTCCGGATGCATGATTGTCCATGGCTCCCAAAGGGTACAATATTAAAAATTTGTTTTTAATTACTGTGGTGTAGGGTATCAAAAGGTCTGGTCCTAGCGACTATCTACTTTTTTTTTGTTTTTATTTAGATGCATTTTTTTTAATATCAAAATTTAATACCCCTTAACTTTTGATTCACATTTGGCTTTTGATGATGTTAATTACTTGTATCGAAGATGAGCAGTTGTTGGCGGAAAAGAAGCATTACAGTCATACATTGACAAGAACGGAAAATGGAACGTTTTCTTCCGCTTAGCTTTTACGCTGATATGCCATACCTTAACAACAGCGTCAACGTTGTATCACTGACAATTGTGTTAACTTACTTGTTTAATAAACCTACATAATAGACATTAAAAATAGAGATAAAACCGCTGGATTCACCTGAAAAGGCTAAATTGCCATTATTTATTAACAAAAGCAACCAACTTCACTAGTCAAAATCGGATTTTCCAATTGCAAAATGTTACCGCCACGCATGAGAATTTTTGACAGCTAACAAACGCTTTCCGCTCTTGTTAAGTTATGACTGCTAGTTTCGGAGGAACAAATGGAAGATGTTGCAATCCATTCACAATTGCAACATCTGACATCTACCATCAAATAAAAATGTCAGCATTTCCAAAAAAAAAATTTCTTTATTTTTAAAACTTTATTTTACAAAAGTTCCAAAATTTTAAAAGAGAACACCAAAATGTATTTGGAATTCATTTTATTTAAAAATAAAAAAAAAAATTCAACAAAAATAAACTTGCAAAAAAGTAAAACTTGACAAATGGTACCTGCTTTCAAAACAAATGCCATTTTAATTTATTGTCCCTCTCTTATGTTGACACTAATAGCCTTTTCACACTTGTCAACATTTAACATCAACTTGCGAAGATGTTGGAATTTCCCCATAATAAATAGGCTAAAAATCTAAATTTTTCAACATCTTTACAGAATGTTACTATGTATCTCATTTTGTTCCCTTTTACATTTTTCGATTCTTTTAGTGTCATCACTAGAAAAGTGGCAATACATTCTATTATTATTGTGGCATCACTGACAAAATGGAAGTTGCTTTGAAAGCAGCATTACCATTTCTCAAGCTTTTCCTTTTTTGCAAGCCTTATTTTGCTAAAATTATTAAACAAAATGAATGAGAAATTCATTTTGGTGTTACCTTTTTTTTACACTTTTGTAGAAAAAAAGTATTTAAAAAAAATAAAAGTTTTTTTTTTCAGAAATGGTGACATTTTTTATTAATGGTAGATGTTAGATGTTTCAAGTGTAAACGCGTATTTCACATTTTCAACATCTTCCATGCGTTCCTCCGAAATGTATGCAAGTGTACAAAGGGTATAAACTAGTCGAAAGATGTGAAATGGAATACAATGAGATAGGAACATCTCATTGAAGATTTTGATTTCTGATTTAACCATCTTCGCAAATTGTTTGGTATATGTTAGATGTTGACAAGTGTGAAAAGGCTTTTAGTTCATATTGTTTGTCTTCAGTGGTTGCCATATATCTGATTATATATATCTGATGCATAAGTTTGTCTTTCCGTTTGTAATTTCTACAATATTCAGATGACCTATATTGATTAACCCGATAAAGTAGCAAAGTTGATTAAACTATGTCTGCCTGTCTGTGTGTATGTTGAAATGGGTTTTCCGAAGACCTCAGAAATTATGTGGACTAGGTTGTTATACATTTATGTCAGGTATACTCCGTTATAGTTTGCTATTGAAATTCTGCCAGATCGGTTCATAAATGACTGAGATATGAGCAAAAAACCTTGACTGCCTATAAGTTCACCCATGAAATCTTTGTTGTTGTTTTTTTTTATTCCTATCCGGAGAGCGGCAAGAGCCCAAGTTTCCAAATTAGGTACAACCATTTTGGTTATCAAACCACAACCTTTTTAAAACGTAGGGGGAATTTGTGAAGTAAGCGAGGAACTTCTCATAAAAAAACGGCAAGAGCAAAGCAAGTACAAGAATTTTAGTTTTTAATACAAAACATACAACAAAATCAGGCCGTGGAAAAAAATAGATTTATTGATATCTTAAGAACGCTAATTATATAACTTTCTGTTCCTATCGCACCATGGTGCTATACTCTTACTTTTTGGTATTTTTTTTTTCAAAATTATTTAGTTAAATGTATAAAGCGATCAACCACCTAAAATTAGATCCCAGATTCTTGGAATTTTTATTTATTTATAACACAAACAAATTGAATTTGTTATTTATTTTTAATTTATTTGCCATAAAAACTGTTTGAGTTAATCAATCTAAAACAAGATTATTAAATAATTAAATTGCAAAAAAAAAAACATTAAACAAAATTCATTGATCTTTTCGCTCTCTCAATTAAAATCATTCATATTGCGATGAAAATCAATTAGTGTAGGCTTTATTTCGCTAGCAGCAACAAATTGTATTAAATACATTAATTCGCCTCTAGGAAATTTGCAATTAAATGATTTTTTTTTTTACTGAAAAAGAAAAACCTCGATTAAAATAAATTACAGTTTCCAAAAACCTTAAACAGATAATGCCAATGTCAAGTTGTATAAAAAAAAATTTATGAATTTATTTTTTCTACTTGTAACCAAAAGAAATATTACAAAATGTATGAATTTTCAAGTGGTGGGCGCCCAGTCACTTATTTATTAAGCAAATACGTAATTATTTATAGACAAAATGTTGGTTGGTGGGACTGTCTTTGACTTGAATTCAAATAGAATTTTTTTGTTTTATCGTTCTAACTTGTTTTCACAGCCATTTAAGGGCGTTTATTTATGTTATAATTGCAATAAATATTGCATGAATATCATTGCACTTGTCATTATCATTCACCCAACACACTCGAACTTGTATT
This sequence comes from Pollenia griseotomentosa, assembly GCA_963931875.1. Classification (NCBI taxonomy): domain Eukaryota; kingdom Metazoa; phylum Arthropoda; class Insecta; order Diptera; family Polleniidae; genus Pollenia; species Pollenia griseotomentosa. The sequence goes on from OZ007560.1 coordinate 29,830,753, forward strand.
GGCAGTTAATTTTAGAAATATATTTGCATGTAGCAGCTAAAAAAACCCTATGGTGTTTAATATTCAAAAACAAGATTTATTTATGAAATGAGGGTGTTGGTCTGCATGTGATTTGAATGTAGAAAATTATGAAAATATAAAGGCGGTTTTGAAAGTTTAGAAAATATGTATAAATATTTTTAAACTTTTAACTAAGCCCTCGCACTTACTCACGAGCTGCATATTTGGTTTTTGTTACTTAAATGCAATTCGAGTACATTTGGATATCGAATTCAAATTATTGACGACGATGACACGCGACAAGCATTCAACGATTGAATTTAACGTTCTTAGGCACGAAATTATGGATAAATTTAAATGGCTTTTTTCCTAGAGAAAAAATACTTAATGAAAATACATATTGCCATATTTAAAATATTCATATATGGAGATTTGCCAATTTTATTATTCAAATAATACATTTTGACACATGCTTGATATGTTAATTATAAATTTATATAAAATTCTTAAATTTTCTATTTATTCATAATTAAAGTGTTGAACTCATTCTGTAACAATAAACGTAATCTGTTGTATGTACAGTGTAATCTCATTTAACGGACACCTTCCTTAAGCGTACACCCCCTTTCGACGAACACTGTTTCCTGGTACCTTGTATTTTAAGAGGATATCCCACTTCTACAAACACATGATTTTATATCATCCATTTTCAAAAGTATTAGCTTTAATTGTTTTAAGTTTAAAATTATCATATCAAAATTAATCGGAGTTGGCTTTTCAAAATTTAGTAAGTATAAAAATTAGCCGAATAATTAAATAGCAAAGTATTCCAGGCATTTATAGTCACACCAATATAACCCAAACCAACAGCTCCCTCGTTCACAACACAATTTACACTTGCCGACGAAACTGAATAAATAATCTCAACATATGAAAGAGTCAACCCAGAACCACTCTTTGGACAACGTAATTTTAATTGAACATTATGAGGGCTACTCCATGACGTGCTATCACGGGCAGTGCAAGCCAAACGATCTAAAGTTTTAAAAAATAATTTATTTATTTAAGGAAAATTTACAACTAAATTAAACTTACTTGAGCGATAAGTACCCACGGAACATTTATAGGTGTAAATAGCATCACCGGAATCAGACTTGGTAGATTTTAATTGAGTTAAGACTGCAATCTCTGCTGGATTTGAGTCCACAACAATCGCTTCGACATCTGTTACCTCGATGACATCACTTTTGCAAGAAACAATTGCCAGTAAAGCAACTAAAGTAGCCAAAAACAGTTTGTTAAAAGTAGACATTTTTCCTTAGTTAAAATTATTTTTTTTTTTAAGATATAAACGGTTGAAAATTCCGTAAAAGACTGCTGTTGACCAACTCAGCTCGATATGTATTTATAGGTCCGTTTTCTTTGTAAATATTTACAATAAACAATATCGCTTTGTTATCAACAACTACTGTTCCAGTGTAAGTTAAATTTTATTGTTTGTTTACTTGTTTTTCATCAAAACTGTATTATTAATTGATAAAGGAAATCCAATATTTTTTTACATTGAAAAGCAGTCTTGAGATAACAGTTTTCGTAGAAGAAAGTTGAAGTTATAATGGAATTGATTGATTTTAGAGGCTTAAGAACTAATAAAAATACACTTCTGTTTTTACAAATAATTTTAATTGATAAAGCCAATGTAATACTTATTGTTATTTTTTTAATATCTGCTATAATCTTTTAATTAGGAAATGAAAGATTTTGTAAATTTATAATGATTTGTAACGGCGATAACATGTGTGTAACAGTTTGAATACCTTTGCTTTAGATTGTTTCTCCAATTTTTTTTACCATGAAATTTTTCTTAGAGTAGGATTCGCTATATTGAAGCCATCGAACGCGCTTGTTTGCTTAAATTGTTTAACAATTATTTCAATTTAATTAATGTGAAAATTTAATCAATTATTTTTTTTTTTTTGCTGAAAGAAAATTAAAAATATAATTTTTATTTAATTAACATTTTATTTGTTTTGAAATAAATTTTTAATTAAAAATTTTAATCAACAAACAAAAAATCTTATTCGATTTTTTCGTTTAAAGTTTAATAATTTAATGTTGTAGAATTGTTGTTGGGAATTGCCAAAATCTGAGCTATATTTAATTGAATCAATTAAAACATTGTTTTTAACGGCAAAGTATTTTGAACATTTTTGTGATTAAAATTAAAAATATCATTTATTTAAAAAAAAATATTAACAATTTAAAATGAAAACAATTTTTATTATTGTTTCTTGATTTTATGAATTTGGTTATTAGACACAACTTTTAATTTTATCTATGTACAAATAGCTTGTTTGTTAATATAGAACATCGGTCAAAAAGTGTAATGGATTAGTGGGTGTGGCACCTCCTATATAAAGATAATATAGCTTTCTTTATAACGGTAGAAGCATCCAAATTGTTAACAATACACAACATTTGCCAAAAAGTGGGCTGAATTTGAGAAGTAGTTGTGGGCACCTTCTAAACAAAGACAATCTAAGTCAACACCACAAAAGTAGAGGGGAAATTATGCTCCTGTGATGATGTGCGTAACGCTGAAAAATATGTACATTTTCGTATACCGATCGATTTAGAATCACTTTCTGATTTGATCTAACTATGTCCGTCCGACCGTCCATGTCACCTTATGCACAAAGTACAGGTCGCAATTTTGAAGATAATTTGATTAAATTTGATCAAAACATTTACTATGGAAAATGGTAGAAATCAGTCCATAATTTCACATGGTCCCTATACAAACTTCTTCCCGGAATAAAGTGTCTGTGACCATAAATGATCTTATAAGGTTGGTTTTTGTATTGAATTTGGTCCAAACTCATTTAATTGCAATCAAAGTTATCTTACCAAATTTTATTGGAATCGGTCCATATTTCACCATAACTGCCATGCTATCAAAAACTGGTCTCGAAAATAGCTTTTACCGCTATAACTTCCTTACAAATTGGCGACAATAACTTTTACAAATCGTCACCTAAAATGCAAAAGGGCGTAACAACAAAAAAATTCAAAATCGAGTTTTTGATTGATTACACTGGTTCACAAATTTTAATCTTTTTGCCATAACCTCAAAAATAAGATGTTTTCTAAGATAAATTAATTCCTAAAATCACTTAAAGGCAAACAAACCCCATACAGATTAAGATCTCTAAATAATAATTAGCACACTTTTAAATGAATCTAAACCTCATAACATAATTTTGTTCTGGTCAGCCCATAATTGCCCATAGGTCCCAAATAGGGTACACTCTCGAAAATGTTTCTTTGTATACTGTGGTGAAGGGTATCAAATGGTAACTTACCAGACTTTGTGCTTTTTTATTGATGCAATATTATTTAAGAAAATTTTATATATTTGGCAGAAATTTTATATGAACGTTACAGTCAAATTATCAAAAATAATGTGGTAGTTTTAGTCTGTGTTGAGTTGGTTCATGTCTTGTTGACATGAGGGAAAAAGACGCGAGTACAGTGTCATGTACTGTCAGTAGGTTTTGCTTTCTCATTCGGTATTTTTTGTTTTGCTTTCTTATTTGTATTTAAAGGCTTTAAAAAAACCTCGTTAGTAACACATGAATTGTTTGAACGTTAATGAATGTTTAAAAAAGAAAAAGTAAGAATCATGTCAAGACATGAGTCGTCTGAACACAGACTTCGAAGATTGTCAGTTTTTAAAGACTGAAGCACTTCTGAGGCTAAGGCTGTACATTGCAATCGAAAGTAGTAAAAACATCTTTTCAATGTTAACTCTTAACCGCCTATTAGACGATCATACTTGGTATCTGAGAATGGTGTGCCATCAAAAGCGTGTAATAGCGAAAAATTCGTGTATGTCAGTTTGGTATGTTGAAAATCGAAAAAAATTTGATTTTGTGTATGCCATCACACTTAGTACAAATTGAATTTGAATTTTTGCAGCCAAATGGTAACGATGGCTTGGTATGAGCGCGCATCTTAAACAGGTTTTATTGAGGAGAATGAAACTCTGATAGAGTGAATATATATCATAATAGACATTTAAATCAAAAAGGTTATGAAAAGCTTTTAAAAAAATTAAAAACAATTGAGTCGGAAACAACAACTGAAGTAGTAAAAAAACATGTATACATTGTGTTGGTGTCCTGCCAATAACTCATCAGTGATCAAAGCAGCAACTAATTCACGCTCCATCATATAGACAACCTGCACTTTTCCATGTTTGTTTTGTAATGATGTATGTCATACTTGGTATGGTAGTCTAGTAGCAAAGTTCTCTCTCTCTCTCAACGTGACATACCTCACCAAGTGTGTCATACCTAATAGGCGCTTTATACTGCATCAACATTTTTTTAAAAATCCAAAAATACATTTTTAAGATTTTGGCCGAAAAAAACACTGTGCACTGGTATAATCTACACTGAAAAGAAGAATAAATTTATCCGTACTAAAATCGAGCCGAAGCGGTGTAAATTGTACGGTGAGTAAGGATTTCCTTAAATCCAGTACAAAATGCTTGATACAAGTACGGATTATTTAATTGTCTCGTACTTAAAAGAATCCGTAAACGGGATTCATTTAATTTAAATTGAGATACAAATTTATATCAAACTGCGCTTGATACATGAATTTCTAAGTTTATTTTATTTTCAAACTCTTTATTAAAATATATAATCCTAAACACTTACCCCAGAGAACCAAAGAGCAAAAAGAATATTATATTATTTAGTTACCCGTTTACACATGTGTTGTTTCACTTTTATTGTATTGCCACCCACAGAAGAACTCTCAATTTTAAGACACCAGCAGCATGACCGATATGGTGTTGATAATTACTCTACTTTAAAAATTTGATGTATTCAACTAAATTATTTTAGCAAGTAGAATTCGGGAATTTTTTGGTTTTTATTTTACTTCTTAAACATTGAAATTATTTTTAGTTTTCTTCTAGTGGCTTTTTGTTGTTTCTACACAAAACAAACAAATCGCTTTATACCTACTTTTGTAATGTTGTTGTTGTTTCTAAAAAAAACTTAAAAAGCTTAAATTTAGTATGAGTCAATCAAATCAAATCAAATTTAAATTTTTTGTGTTTATACCCTTCACCGAGCCTATATACATATAAACCCTTTATATTACTTTGTCATTCCGTTTGTAATTTCTACAATATTGATCTTAGACCCTATAAACTATATATATTCTGGATCCTTATGAGAAGAGAAGTTCAAATCCGCTTGTCCGTCTGTCTATCTGTCCGTCTGTCCATTGGTCCGTCTGTCTGTTGAAATAGGTTTTCCGAAGCCCTCAGATACGATAGAGGCTTGGTTGGTATATATTTCTGTCAGGTATTCTTATTATAATTTTGCTATTGAAATTTAGCCAGATCGGTCCAAAACTGGCTGAGATATGAGCAAAAAAACACGACTACCTCTAACTTTTTTCAAAAATCCCTTGTTTTTGTTGTATTTTTATTACTTTTTTCTGTATATCTGGAGAACGGCAAATGCCAAAGTTTCCAAATAAGGTACAAGCATTTAGGTTATCAACACACAGCATCCCACAAAATGTGGGTGGGATTGGAGAAGTGGGCGTGGTACCTCCCATACAAAAAACATCAAAGTTTTTATAATTTTTATTTTAGGGCTATCATATGACCTATGAATACGTCTTCTATTTAAAAAGATCAGAAAGCTTTAGTAAAACATATTTTCTGAAAAACTCAAAAAAATCGGTTCAGATACCAAAAATTTATGTCCAAAATATAATTTTTGTTTTTTTAAATACTTATTTTCGGGAACCATAGATCCATAGATAGTAAATCGTAAATTTCTTCTTAAACACGTCGGTATATAAATCTGTCAAATCGGTTAAAAAATGGCTGAGCTATAACCAAAATACTGAAATCCCAAAAACTACTCTTTTTTTTATAATTAAGTTTGTTTCTTCATGTATTTAATACCACGCAAGCATGTGCAAATAATAAAATGCATTTAAGCGATTAATACAACATATATAATTATACATATATTTAGATACACGTATATATCATAGTTGGGACTAGTGCACTAAATATTGATTTAAATCAGCATTACACTATCACTAAATAAAACTGCAAAGAAATTAGTGTGCACTCTTTTTTACCAGCTTTAGTGATGATTGTTATTTTTTAACTACCACTTAAAATGTTGAGTGATATTGCAAATTTTTTCACTATCACTAAACGCAGATTTGAATGCAAAAATCTGCACTCAAATCAAATAGTGCAAAATTTGGACATGCAATCAAAAAAGCTGCATACAAATATTTTCTCACTAAAATTTAAAAAATGTAACTTTGTATGTGCATGGTTTTTGATTTCTTTCGAGGATATGCATAAGTAAAAAACATTAAACAAAATGAAATATTGTCAATAACGGTATAATTATTGGCTTTAATCATGAAAATACAAGTTTTTAATTTTAAATTTAGTGCAACAATTTAAGTTGCACTCAAATGAGTGCAGAAGAAAAAAGTTGCAATAAGCTGATGATTGCATTTTTTTTGAATCAAACTATTTTTTTTTTTTTTAGTGCAAAATTGTTTAACATCACTATCACTCATGTTTAGTGAGGCTGTAAATTTTCAATTCATCACTCAACATCAACAAAATGATTGCAATATTTTTGCACTATCACTAAGTGTGAATTGAAACTGCAAAATGAGTGTACTACCCCCATCTATGGTATGTATAAACTACTGTTTTTTCCCAACCATGTTAAAGGGTATAGCCGAATATAGCACTCTTACTTGTTTTATCTGCTGATGATGGGCGTCATATCTTTTTCCCCTCCAAATCTAGTTTAAAAGATAAAGTGATATTTATTCTTTGCACAGGCGCCTAATTCTGGCAGTCGTGATCGAGTACATTCTCGATTCGAAAGCAATTTTATTTCAGTCGATACTGAACGAATCGATATTATTTTTTCAGTATTGTGAAACTCAAATTAATGCTTTACAACACTGAAAAAATAATTCCGATTCGTTCAGTATTGACTGAAATAATTAGATTTTAAATTTCTTTCGAATCGAGAAAGTTCTCGATCACGAATGCCAGAATTAGGCCCCTGATCTTTTTGTATTTTGTCCGCTGATAACGAATGTAACATTAGTTTTTTCAACCAGTTTAAGTAAACGTTTCATTCACTTGATTTATTTTTTAATTGCTTTTAATTTTAATTCAATTGAAAAAAATGTTTTCTGTGTTTGTATTCATTATATCCTTGCACAGTATCAAAAACCTTTAGACTTCGTGAAAGCTGCATATATCAAATATTTAGATTGGATTTTCAATGATTTAAGGACTAGCGTAAATTAATACAGTTTTGAATATCCTTGCTAGTCAACACAAGTATACTCACCAATGTGACTCTACTGAATGAAAGTGTAGAATATCAATCCGGAAAATATTTTAAGCTTCAACCACCCGTTGCCACATGCAAGTGCAAGTTCGAAAAACTCAATACACTCACACTTTTTCACTAACATTCACACAAGTTTTGTACTTTCAGCCAATCGGCTGTTTCCTCGATTTTTCGTTGGTAATACGTATACAAATGTCTGTATGATTTTGGTGTGTTGCCCTGCGTAGTTTATTAAAAATATTACTTTTTTCCTCTGGCCAAATTTTTCTTCTGTCTTTTTATTTTATTATTTCACTAAGTTATTAAGTTCAAAAAAACTCTTTTTAAAATTTTAAATAAACAGTTTTTAGTTCACTCCGCTTTCCATTATCACTCAACATTGTATATAGGGTATTCATTTAAACGTGCTTTTGCTTTAATCGGTTAATCGCTCGATTAATTAACCGAGGTTTTGGTTTAATCGGTTTATAATCGGTTAATTTTGTTATTGATCGGTTAACCGATAAATAAAGTTTTGGTATAAATTAAGTAATTTCAATAAATAAAAATGCAAAAATTATTTATTATTTGGAATTTAAATGTTAAAATGTTTAGGATTTAAGCGATTCTTCTCTTTAGCTTCGATAAAACTTGGCTTGGAAAAAATTCTTTCACTTATCGAAGATGTTGGAGATCTCAGTTCTTTTCCTGTATTTCTCTAAACATATAAAATCCTCCATTATAACATTAGAGTAAAGTTTTAATTTTTAAAATCTTAAACACTTTTAATTGCTTTGGTTAATTCTGTTAAACGATTGCTTCGATTGCACCGAACATTCTGCAAAAAATTTATTTCCGAATTTCTGATTTTGTACTGTATTTATCAAATTGCTAGAAGGAAAAAATATTTTTCTAAACACATTCCTTTTGTATATGAGACAAAACAAAAATTATTAAAAACACAAAAAATATGTTATAGTGCTACAATAAATTTAAAATTTTGTTATTTCGGTTAATCGGTTAATCGACTGAAATTAACCGGTTTAATCTTTAATCGAAAAAAAGCCAATCTTAAATTAACCGATCAGTTAATCGGGTAGTAATTAATCGGTTAACCGAATGAATACCCTAATTGTATACAAATACAGACGTTTATATTAAATGCATTAAGATCATTAACGATTTTTGAATTTGTTTATAGAGCAAAAGTATTAATAAATAAAAAAACACACGAAAATAAAAGAATCAAATGCAATTGCGGAAGTGTTAAAAACAGATCAGTGCAGCAGCAGCAGCAAAAAACAACAAAACAAAAGGCGGCAGCAAATGTGCGAAAGTGCAAATAGAATTTAGAAAAAAAACCAACTAGAAGCTGTGAAAAATTAAAAAAAAGAAATTAAGTTGTGAAAAAGTCACGAATTGAAAAAAGAAATTGCATTGAAAAGAAAAGAAACATACGAATTCTTTACAGGGAGAAAGATATTGACTGTTAGCAACAAAATTGCAGGCCATGACGACAGCTAAATGGATTGGCTATTTAGCATTAACAATATTCGGTAAGTATCAACAGTATTCATAAAAAACAAAAAAAAAATAGAAAAGCAAACTGTAATAAAAAAAATTTGTTTTTCAAAATTAAACTACATGCGTTAATTTTTATTATAAAAAATTAAATAAATAATCACAATTAGTAAATTTGGCATAAATTAAAAAAAAAAAACAAATAAAAATTGGTAGTAAAATATACAATAAAATAAATTAAAAAACAAGAGCATTAAAATTTTTTGTTAAAAACTTTTCTACACATGTGTTAATAAAAATTCAATACGTCATACTTGGCGTATGAGTGTTTTTATTATTTTAAATAAATTTTTCTTCTGTATGACGATATTTTCTAAATTTAAAATTTCATCTATAAATTCCATGCCTTTTTTCTATGTCATAATTTGTCTTAAAGTAAACATTTGATTGAACGTAAATCAATTAAATAGAATTTGGTTTTTTTTTTAGTCTGATTAAAATGTTGCCAAATAATTTGTCTATTTTTGTGCGTGAGTTTATTTGTCTTTGGCAATGAACGTCAAAAAAAAAAAAAAAAAAAAAATACACAAACGATAAAGATTCTCTCTCCTTAAGGGAGCCTATTGTAATGATTATGTTGTCTGGGATGCTGCGTGTGCCATTGAATTTAAATTAATTTTAAAACTATTTTTTTTTTTGTTGCTGAAATTATGAAATTTTCAAATGAAATAGTTAAAAATTGAAAATTAAATTTAAAAAACATTATTAATTTATTTCAATTCATGAAAATTAGAAAAAATCATTGTTTTTTATAAAAAAAACATTTGTAATACTTAATTGGCCAATTACTTATTCCACAAACAATAGTGTTGCATTATAATTCACGGTATCTCACGTAGAATAATAAAAACATATTTTTTTATATGAAATAAAATGTTTGTTTTGAAAATATTTTTAATGAATGTTGCTGAAAAAAGCCACTTAAAGTCGGTGCAGCCTGACCATATGATACCCTACGCCACCGTATTTACAGACAAATTATGTTATAAGGCAATGAATCATTTAAAAGTTCTTTGTGCCAAATAATATCTAGATATGTATCTACATCTACACTCAGCGAAAAAACATTTTTCAATATGGTCGGTCACCTCTAACAAAAAAGTTTTGAACGAAAATGTTTAAACATATTCAGCCATGTTCTGGAAATCGAATTCGAGTGAAAATGAAATCGGACAATTTCTCAAAACGATCCTATTTTAAAGGTCCAAAAAATATTCCGTACTTCCTTACTTTGAATACCACTTAAAAAGGGGTTTTTAACAAAAACTTTGTTTTCTAAAACAAAATAAAACAAAAAATTTAAATTTTTATTGTATTACGAAGAGAAAAGTTCGGCAATTATGAATGAAACATGAAATCTGGCAAATGTCCACCACGAGCACGCTGACAGATGTCATTCTTTCATCAAAGTTTTTAATCACTTTTCAATTGGCTCCGTATAGACTCTGTCCTTAACATAGCCCCACAAAAAATAATGCAGTGGTGTTAAATCTCTGATGTTCGTTAAATTATGCCATCGGGAAATTTGCTTTGCAATAAATTGATCGTTTCTTTGGCTGTGTGACATGTGGCACCGTCCTGTTGATGTTGGCACATTTTGTATCGAGCCTGTCGACTCAAATTTAACGACCAAATTCTTGAAAGCGGTTTCTGAAGGACGATTATGTTGTTCGAAAATACCACAAATTTTACGAAATGTAACTTTAACAGAACTACAATTTTCATAGTGGATTTTCATTATTTTAATGCGATTTTCAAGCGAAATTGAATTCATTGTAACAAATACTATTTCAGATGTCTTCAGTAGAATTGTATGACGATTCTTTTCTAAGAATGTATTAACCCTCTAACACTAATTTTAAGCGGTACTTTTTGTCCTTTTTTTAAGCTTCCACACAAAAGTATACTAAAACGGTACTTTAGAGGGTTAAAGTGTTCGACGAATATTTTCTGCATTAAATTTAACTAGGGGTCTTCTAAGACCAAACAATCATGCAGTGTATGTAAAACACGTTTTCGAAGAATTCATAAATTTCAAGGAACGGAATTTCGAAAATCCGTTTTTTTGTTCTTAGAAGACCCCTAGTTAAATTTAATGCAGAAAATATTTGTCGAACATTGATTTTGTTCTGTACTAAACCGTAAATAAGCCGAGCATTATTTAGCTCACCCAGAAACAATATCTGTTTGTGTGTTAGTACGCAACCCGTAATACCGTTCATAGCTATTTTCATGAAAGTAAGAAACATTATGTAATGAAATGTTCTCATCCTAATGAAATGTTATCATCTTTTTGTTGTGTTAGATTAGTATTTTTTTTTGTGTACTAAGATCACATACAGAAAAAGGTTTTAAAGGTATTTACTGTACAAACAATATTAGCGCTTATGTTTTCCATATGTCTACCGTACAGAACACTAACGTACAGTATATATGTTCGTATTGGGAGCAAAGGGCTTCAAAAAAAGTACAGTATATAATGTTTATTTTTGAACTCTGGTAAAAAACGATTAAAAAAACTTTAAAAGTATTGTAGATTTTGAAAACGTTTTCGGTATCTTTTGTTTGTTTTGATACACTGCATTTAAATAAAACATTAAATGCCTTTTTTTAAATTAAATAAAATTCTTTTTTTTTATTCTTTCAAATGTATCAACATAAGTTATGTTCACACTCAACAAATATTTGACGAAAAAAGCAGAAAACAGCGTGACCACTAGTTTCATTAATTATTAACATTCTCTTCAATTTTAAATTTGTCATAAATTTTTATATTTTGTCAATAATGAAGAAAAAACACTTAAGAACACACAAAGAAGTGCCGAAATATTGGAATAAATACATTAAATATTTTTTTATATAAAAAAGAAAAGAGACCTCAAGCTAAATAAGAAAATTAATATAAGTTTACCTTTATCTTAAGGCAAAATCGCAATATAATATAATTAATAATCAAACAAATGTTTAATAAAAAATACGTGTGGGATGTCAAATATTTGCAAAGTGTGACTATAGCTTCGGAACGAAAATTTGCCTGCTTTCATGAATTTTGCCAAAAATATTTCATTTAATATTTTTACTAAAATGATTCAATATAGTTGCTGGAAAGAAGTTCATAGACACCCAGCGATGTATTCAACGAATATAATGAATAACTTTTGTTTATTTTTGTACAACATAATTCACAAATTCTCATGAAAAATTTGACATAATTTTTAATTCTTAAAATAATTAATATAAATTCGCCATTTCCAAATAAACAAAAAAAAAAAAATATACATATGTATATATAAAAAAATATTTTTAAAGCACGAACCGATTTAAAGCGTTTTGACACGTCTAAAACTAGTATAAGTATTTAGTGTAAATTGTATTCATGACCATCAAAATATCTATGCCATTTGGTTTCCTATGAGACTGTCATAATATTTAATTCTTTTGTTTAAATGAACATGACTGATCTGTAGTTCTTTAACGCAACATGTGAAATTATCTTAAATTAAAAGATGACACTTTTCTTGCGAATTGTTTTTCTTTTTTGTTTCAAAATTTTAAAAATGTTTTTCATGTATGTTTAAAAAAAAATGTATGGTTAAAGTTTTAATTTATTATTTGTTGGACTAAATGAAAAACATATATATAATTACTCGTGCAAACAATACAACCCATACAAGCAATATTTTTTTTAAATACAGTAAGGCCTCGATTATTCGTAATGGACGGAATTGGGATCATTCTGGATAATCAATTTTCTTCGGTTAACTGGGTAACAAATTTGTTTTTCTGTTTTTAATTATCCAATTTTTTTTTTAGTTGTTCAAACGTGTATGAAAAAATATTTGTTCATTATTTCGGGATTACCTCTGTTAAATCTCGAAAAATGGAGGCGGCCGATGCAAAAAAGTTTAAATTCAAACAAAAACAAATCTTTTCATTTCCCGCATAATTGATGTTGCGGATTTACCGAATCATCTTTAATCGAGGCCCCACTGTATATGCTTAAACTCTTTAGAAAGTTTTTATAGCTTCATAACTTAATTGTTATAACCATGGAAAAACATTTCTATTTAAAAATTAAATGCAATTTTTATCATTAAAACGTCACTATTTAATTAATAACTAAAAAAGCTAATTTAAGGCGTTTATTGTGAAAAATTGGTACACTGGTAAATCTATTTTGTGCGACGACCACTTCTCCAATCCCGTTCCACACTTTGTTGGATATAGTGTATTTATAACCAAAAGGCTGGTACCTTATTTGGAAACTTTGGCTCTTGCCGTTCTCAAGATTTACAGTAATCTTTAATGTCTTTATATAGGAAGTACCACGCCCACTTCCTTAATCCCGCCCACATGTTGTCGCATGCTGTGTATTTGAAACCAAAATGCTTGTATTTTATTCGGAAACTTTGTCTCTTGCCGTAATCCAGACAAAATTCAAATTGCATTACTTTGGGCCATAGACATTTTCTGGTTGGCCGGGCTTTATAGATGATATATTTCACCTTGAGTATCGTAATGTTATGTCACTATTGAAGTTAATGAGCGATTTGATTACTTGTTTTAATTCCGATTAAAATGGTTATCTCAACAGTTTTAAAAGTTTGCTAAATAGTCCTAATGTAGGGTAATTATAGAGATTATATGCTCTTAAGCAATTTTAATTCTCTAAAAAAAAATAAAAAAAAAAACGTGTTTTACATTTGTGACGCGTTTTATCTATTTATGTTTAACATTTTTTTTAAAGTTTTTTCTCTGAAATAAACAAAGCGAAAATGTTTGTTTTTTTTTCTTCTTATTAAATAGATGATTTAAGAAATTTCGTAATTAGATATTTAGTTAGCTGAAGAAATAAAATTTTATAAATAAAATAATTTATTGTTTAACCTATTTCACATTCATGTTTCTTTAATCCTGCAGCTTTACTGGCGTTTAGGGCAAACGCTGAAACACCCAGGGGATTTGTTAGAGAAGTTTGCAAGTACAGAAAATTGGTATAAGATTTAAATTATTTTGTTTATAAAAAAAAAAATAAAAATCAAAAATTTTTTTGTTGCATTTTCAGCTACAACAAACAAGTGACCACCGTCGTCGTTTATTTGCTGTACGTGAGCAGATGCAAATAAGAGCCTCTCTGCAGGGACCTGAAATTGATGCCTATATTTTACCCTCTTACGATGAACACTTAAATCAAGAAGTTGCTTTCAGAGATCAACGGCTAAAATATTTAACTGGTTTTACGGGCACTAATGCTTTTGCTGTTATTACCAATAAAGGTGCTGCGCTATGGGTGGAAAATCGGTATGTACAACAGGCCGATGGGGAATTGGATTGTGATTGGGAGATATATCGTTTAAATGATACTGCCACAATAGCAGATTGGCTAGATGTGAGTGTTTTTTTTTCGTTTTCTAAAATAATATTTAAGAAAATGTTATATTAATATTTAAACTAATTTCAGTCCCAACTTTATCCTAATCAACGGATTGGAGCAGATCCCCATTTGGTACCCCATCATTTATGGATGAAATGGGAGAATCAAATTACGGATAAATTATTAGAATTAACAAAAATCAATAACAATTTAATTGATTTAATTTGGAAAGCTGATAGACCCGAACCAAATTTGGTTACCATACAAGTACAAGAGACAACTTTTGCTGGTGAAAAATGGGAAGACAAAGTCAAAGAGTTAAGAAAGCGTTTACATCATCACAATTGTGATGCCATGATTGTAACGTCATTGACTGAAATTGCATATTTGTTGAATATACGAGGAATGGATATACCATTTACACCAGTGGTTAAGGTAATTTAAAAATGATTTTATTTTAATTTGTATTTGGGAATTTAATAGACTATTTTCTTTTATATTAGTCCTATTTGATCGTCAGCCATCAGGATATATTCTTTTATGTTGACCGTTTCAAAATTAATTTGGGTATTGATTTGCATCTACATACCGACTGTTTTAATGAAATGTGTGTTAAGTAAGTATGAACATTTTATATGCAGTTTACGTTAATGAATGCTTCTTAGAAGCAGTTTAAGCAGAGCGCTATTGGCTTGTTTTCAAATCACTGTACAGATCAGGGTTGGCAATGTGGTACTTTTATATTTGAAAGGTATAATGATCGGCCAATCAATTATTTAGTACAATTAGGGCAACAATAACTGAAATAAATTGTTTATTATTCAATGGCTATAAACATTTTGTCATTTAGTGCTGTTTATCTTTATCTTAAGAGATTTTTATTTTGAATAGTAGAAATTCGGCATCCCTCAAGTACTTTGACTTTAAAATTTCGAAAAATTTAAAAAGTGGAGGTAATCAATTTGGCATTTAAGCCATTCAATTGGCCCATTTTGTGCTAATATATTGGGGTATATGTACTATAAGTTAAATAAATAATATATAAAAATGTACTTTGAAAAAAAGTACAAGTTTTAAGAAGCAAGTACAAGAACTTTCTTGTCATCCCTGACACAGATACATATTTAAAAAAGCAGATTATAGGTATTCTCTTAAATAATATAATTAAATTTAAGAGAACAAAAGATAAATAAGGGGTGATTTTAGAGGCATAACACTCTTTTTGAAAATAAAACACATCAAATTTAATAGAATAATCAAAATGCTCACAAATTTCATGGCATTTAATGTTTAAAAATATTTTCTGGCATCTGGCCTCTGCAACTGCGCGTTAAAAATGCCTATGCACCACTTTTTCGAGCATACCCGGTCTTTTTTCGTCAATAGTGCGTTGAATGTTGCCTTCTTAATGATAAATTGTTGCTGGTTTATCACCATAGACCTGAGATTTGACGTACCCTCACAAAAAGTAGTCCAATGGTCTAAAATCACCCGAACGAGGTGGCCTATTCACAGGTCCATTTTTTGAGATAATTCGGTCCCAAAATGGTTGACTCAACAAAATGATGGCTTCACGCGCTGTATGGCATGTTGCGCTGACTTGTTGGAACCATTTTTCCTCCAACTGATTTGCTAGAACATAAGAAATAAAAAAAAATCGCAAATCGTTTGACTGTAGCGTGCGCTATTCACGTAATGTTAGCAAAGGTTTCGGACTTAAAGACAAATAGGCCGCCCTCGGCATGTAAGCCGCACCAAACAGTGAATATTCTGGGATGTAATGAAGTCTCATGAGCTTGTTTACATACCCGTTAAGTCAGAGATAAACCTCATCGCTAAAGATGATTTGATGGTAAGAATCTGGTTCAATTTCCAGTCGATTCTTAGCCCACTCGCCGAACACACGACGAAATTGATGGTGTGCTGGCTTTAATTCATGCACCAATTGGATAGCATATTTTCCAAGTAGTGGACAGGCAGAGCCCGAGTTAATGAGAACGTCGTCAGATCGATAAATTTAAGTCCACTGCTCACACTCCCGTCTACACTTCGATGGTTTCTTCTGAACGGACGGTATTTGCTAGATTTAAATGAGTATTTTCCGAAAGAGTGATAGAGTAACGGTGTCGGATCGATAAATTCAAGTCCTCTGTTCACACTGACCTCTACAGCGTTGATTGTTTCTTCAGTACGATTGGTACGGGCTCGATTCAAACATATATTTTCCAAAAAAACAAATGTGGATTAATAGTATTACGTATAAGCGCACCGTAAACTTGACGAAGTGCTCTATAAGTTTGGCGAACAGAGCGCAAGTTTTGAAGATAAATTTCCAAGATTTGCAGTCGTTGTTTTTTTGTAAGTCTTTGCTTAATAATTGACCAAAGCATACTGCAAAAAAAGTCAAACTCACTTCATTAATATGACAGCTAGTTTTACAGTTAAAAAATAACCTGAAGCTCTACACATGTAAAAAAACACCCTTTATTTTAACCTCGGATAACTTGTTTCATTATTAAATAATTTTGTTTGTTTTTTAGAATAAAAGAATATCATCAAGTTTGGAACGATATACGTACTTATTCTCAAGTCTGGAAGCGAGTACTGGTACCAGCACCCTGTGTGCAAGAGCCTGGAGCTTCGGAGGCTGTATTCTCTTCATTTCCATTAAAAATAGTTTTCGAACACATATCACCCCTAATAATGATGAGAGCCCAAAAGAATTCAGTAGAGCAGAAAGGCATGCGCACGGCTCATATAAGAGATGGGGCTGCTCTGTGTGAAGCTATGAGTAATTTAGAATCAAGAGTAAGTTTTAGACCTCTAACATCATAATCAAGGCGAATTCATGCACACGGTGGTGGTAATACTACAACAAGTAAAACAATAGAAAAACATTTGGGGGATTCACAAGGTAGTCGTAAAGTTGTAAAGTCAGTTATGACGAATCAATGAAAACAGCATTAACATTTTTATTTTGTTTGAAACACAACAATGTTTTTTTTAAGCAATTGTTAAATATTATTTAGGACATTATGACGATATGACTTGATAGCACACCTTGTGAATTCCCCAATTGTATTTTTATTGTTGCTTAAAATGGTCGATACTTTAAAATTACAAACACCAAAAATGACATTTCTCTTTCTAAGGAAAAAGTAGCTTGGGTTTGTTTTCAACACCACCTTTTAAGTGAATTCGTCTTGATCGTTATCATTAAAAACTCTAATAATGTTTTCCCTTCATTTTAGTTTTTTACCGAACAATGGACCGAGGAAAAAATCAAATACGAAATAGAACGTTCTCGTTTATCTCAGAAATCTGTTAAAGGTTTATCTTTGCGCACGGTGGTAGCATTTGGTGAACATTCATCTTATCCCTATTATATTTCAAGTAATGTTACCGATATCGAGGTGACCGATCAAAATCTTTTGGTTATTGAATCAGGCAGCCAATATTATGATGGCACTACAGACGTTTCGCGAACATTTATATTTGGCGAACCAACAGCGGATATGAAGCAGGCCTATACGAATGTTTTGGCTGGTATTTTAAGACTTGCCCATTTAAAAATTCCCTCCGATTTGAAATTATCGGAAATTGATGCTTTGGTTAGAGGACCCGTGTGGTCGTCCATGAATGATTATCCCCAGGCTACGGGTCATGGTATAGGTGCATATGGTGCTGTACAAGAACGTAAATAGTAGAGGAAAAAGTTAAAAGTAAAGACTTTTTAAATCTTTTTATATTTTTTGTAGCTCCCATAGCTGTAGCCTACGGACATGAGAGTCGTTTTCATTTTCGAGAAGGTTACTTCTTTTCAAGTGGTAAGTGAAAAAGCTTAAAGAAAAAAATTATAAGAGTTTATTTCGGTATTTATTGAAATAGAATTTGTAGTACGTGTTTAAAGTTGAAAATTATAGACAATAGTTAAGACAAGGCGAATTCATTAAAAGGTGGCCGTGAAAGTCCAGCTGATTAGTTTTCTCTGTCAGTGATGTTTATTTATTTATATTTTGTACTTGTTTTTGACCGTGTCGCAGCATGCCGGGCCGATTGATTTTACTTTTTTCTATGAATTCGCCATCGAGGTCACCTTAGTTCGCCTGGAGTAAATCTTCACTTTTCTACTTTTTAGGCAATCATGGAACTTGATTTTTTTAATAGATATTTCTAACTTAATCTTATGTTTTGCCCCTCAGATTTACGATTTGTTACTTAAGTTTTTATGTATTTTCTAGAATCCGGTAACTATAAAAACGGAGAATATGGCGTTCGCTTAAAAAATGTCTTAGAAGTTATAGATACTGGCCGCAAGCATCCTTCTGGAGCGGAATTTTTAGCATTCCATGATGTAACATTAGTGCCTTATGAACCTAAGCTGATAGACAGTACATTATTAAGTGCCTTAGAGGTGAGTTTCAGAACAAAATATTTCTTTCTACCTTAAAACAAAAAACATAACGTAACGTTAAATTTTACAGAAACGCTGGCTTAATGAGTACAATGCAAAAATTCGTCAATATGTGGGCGATGAACTGAAACGGCAGGGTAATATGCAAGCCTTTTACTGGATGATGAATAAAACTCGTCATATACGTGAATATTTACCCGAAGAAGAATATCGAGCTGCCACTGCTTCTGGCACACGCACTCGGGCCTTCTTAACCATTACAGTACCAGCTATATTATTAGGTCTAACTGTGTTTGGTAGCTTCTTACGTTGGCTACTTTAAAATAGGTTTCAATTATTTAGTTTATTTTTTTTATATTATTTTAAAATAATAGTTTTAATATTTAGTATATTAAAAATTTCTTCCGATATTACATTGTTAAATAAGAGATAAAAACTTTAAACTTAAGTTAGCCTAATTTAGGTTCGAAGATTATACTTAAATAATATAAAATATTGGGACCAAGCAAGTTGGAATATATAATGAAACTAAAATTTTTTTATATTAGATTATAATGTGTATATGTATTGATAAAATGTTATAAGTGACAGTTTTAATTTTTGAGATTTTTATTCGTATTCTTTTACCGATAAAATATTTTTACACGTAAAGGCTGGTCCAAACAAAACGCACGAGAACTATCTAAATATTTTAAACTTGATAGAAGGATCTATGACAACTATGTGTGAAACAAAATATCGGTGGCATAACTCTATCCGATGGTCCATAGTTTCAATGCCTCTGAGACAAAATTGAGGTTCAATGTCGTTAATGTGCCGAATTATTTTACCCTTTAGCGCTTCAATTCTGCTTGTTAACGAATCCACTGAGGCGAAAGAAAAAAATCACGAAGTGCACAATATGCATTTTGATTTGATCGCCCATTTAACGCGCTGCTCAATTGTGAACCTTTCCATGGTTGAATTTGTCAAAGAAATGTTGGGCAAAAAACTTGACGTTAAGGTGTGACTCACAATTGCATTATGATTGGACCACTTTTTACTATATTTTATCTGTGGTTAGGATTTGAATACGAAAGAAATTCAAATAATAAATCAGCTGTTTTATTTTTAACATTTAATTTTAAATAATTTGTAAATAAACGAAGCAATTTATAGATAAACGAGCATAAGTTTTAAATAAAAATTCATATAATTAAATGTAAATTATTTTATTAAGTTATGCGTTTTTATTTTTAGCAAACAAAAAAAATATTATAATGTTTTTTTTTAAAGAAAATTAATAACTTTCTAATAAATATAAAATATGAAACACCAAATAAGAATAAACCAGGGGCCAAATTTGAGAATTTCAACCATACAAATATGGCGGTTTAATAAAATTCTAAAATTTTGCCCCTGAAACGCCTGGGATGCCCCAAGCTGTCAAATGTATGACCAACCCCACTTTATTTTTCATCTTCATAATTTATTTCTTACATACCTGCTATCTGCATTCCTTAAGGGGGCTCACCTGACTAGAAATCAAAAGTTGTTTACTAAAAAGTGGTTAAATTTCAAGGGCCGATGTTGATTTTGAATAAAACACAAACTATTTAGGAAATTATTGTAATTTTATTTTATATGATATATTGGTATTACTCAATTATGTATGGAACAAAATATCGGCCAAATGGGCGCCGCGACCACGGCGGCACACCTCCATCCGATGGTCCAAATTTTCGATGACCCTGAGGCATAATGGAGGTTCTATGCCGTTAATGTGCCGAATTATCTCATCCTTTAGCTCTTGAATTGTTGCTGGCTTATCGACGTACACCTTTTCTTTCAAATAACCCCAAAGAAAAAAGTCCAACGGTGTCAAATCACATGATCTTGGCGGCCAATTGACATCGCCATTACGTGAGATAACACGGCCATTGAATTTGTTGCGCAAAAGAGCCATTGTTTCGTTAGCTGTGTGGCAAGTGGCACCGTCCTGCTGAAACCACATATCGTCCACATCCATATCTTCCAATTCGGGCCATAAAAAGTTCGTTATCATCTCACGATAGCGAACACCATTCACAGTAACTGCCTGAACGGCCTCATTTTGGAAAAAATACGGCCCGATGATGCCGCCAGCCCATAAACCGCACCAAACAGTCACTCTTTGTGGGTGCATTGGTTTTTCGACAATCACTCTTGGATTATTATTCGCCCAAATGCGGAAATTCTGCTTATCGACAAATCCACTGAGGTGAAAATGTGCCTCATCACTGAAGATGATTTTCTTCGAAATTTATCATCCGTTTTCATAATAAGTCTGGATAACTTTAACACGTTGTTGGATTGTGTATCTCTCCATGGTTCAAATTGAGTAAGTCTGAAATAGAGAAATGTCAAATAAAATTCGGAAAAAAACTTGGCGTTTAGGTGTGGTTCACATTCAACATCGGCCCTTACAATTTAACCACCCTTTATTTATGACTTTTTTTGTTTGCAACTTCGTTTTTATATGTCCGGAAAAAATTTCCAGTTTTTTATGAATTTTTAACAAACAAAAATTTCGAAATGTTGCTAAAAAATTATTTTTTTCCAAAAAAAAAAACAAAAATTATGTGTCTAAAACGACTGTTTTTTTTAGTAATTTGAATAAACTAAACCGTTTTTGAGTTACGCGAATATATTTTGTGCAATCTCCTCCATTTTCGTAATAACGGTATATCTAGAAAGCAAGAGCTAACCTAAAAAACGGTTACCATTGGATTCAGCGCACCCGAATTAGGTTAAAACGCCAGGTGCCCGGCTTGTCTCAAAAAAGTGTCAAATTCTAGCACAGCGTAATTATTTATGATTTAAATTAGAAGACTTTTTTTGAATCGAATTTCTACCGATTTAAAATTGCAATTAAAAGCCAATACAGTTTATTGTAAAGGGGGGTTTTTTTATAGAGTGACACAACCCAGCAAGCATTTTCAATCGTCTAGGAATCTCGCAAGAGAGTTTTTGATCGTCGACGAGCTGATTTTTTAATTGTAGACGATTCCTCGCACGGGAGAAACTGTTACACGTGCTGATTCGTATGAGAGATTCTTCCACAACGCTGCGAAAGACGCTTATAATGATCGTAAAGGGAATCGTTTATGATGTATGTATAGATTATCTAGCGAGTCTTTCAAAAAACATGCGAAGAGTCGTATGAGACTCATGTCTCATACCTAAAAAGGGGCATCAAGCGTCTTTTTCATCTTAAAACTTCTAATTTTCATACAATTCATATAAAACAAACCTAAAGGTCACGAAACCAACACTATCCTGTCGGAAAATCCCTTTTCACAGATCCTTAGGTCGGTTTGTTGTATTGAAATTGTATTGACAATTGAATTTTTATTGTTTAAAACGCTCTTGTTCTGTAATTGTTATGTGGCTCTTACAGAGAGTCGCAAAAGGTTCATTCCAAGATTAAAAGACCAGCGGGTCAAAACGTTTATAAAAAAGTAATCAATAAAAAAATTTAGCTGGGAAGTTTAAATCATAATAAAACAAGGAAATATATTTTTAATATCAATGAAACGGACTGTAAATGTTTAAGTTTGATTTTTGTCATGTGGCCGCCACTGCTGGCGCGTAGAAGGCGCAATCTGGAACACCAATTTTCAACAACTTTTTGCAGTGTTTGCGGCCGTATTTCGCCGATACTTCTTCGAATGTTGATTTCCAGGTGTTGAATTGTTTGTGGTTTATCGACGTAGAATTAACATAACCCAAAGGAAAATAATCCCATGGGGTTAAATCACACGATCTTGGCGGCCAATCAATTGGGCCATTACGTGAAATTATTTCTTCATCAAAAAAATCTTTGAGTAAATCAATTGTATCAATTGGAACCATATATCAGCACGATAAATTCCACGTAATTGAGGTATGAACAAATTTCGAATCATGTTCCCATTCCGTTCACCATTGGCAATAACATTCTGACCATCATCGTTTTTGAAGACATATGGGTCAATGACTCTGCCAGCCCAGAAAGCGCACCAAACAGTAATTTTCAGTGGATGTAATGGTGCTTCGACAAAAGCTTGTGGATTCTACTCACTCCAAATGGTTCTGGGTTGACTCTTTCATTTGTTGAGATTATTTATTCAGTTTCGTCAGCAAGTGTAAATTGTTTTGTGAATGAGGGAGCTGTCGGTTTAGGTCAAAGTATATTTATACCAAGTACATGCAAGTGATCAGCTGTCCAGTTGTTTATATTTTCGATAGTGTCAAAATTTGTTTACATTTTTATTTTATTTTTTTTTTCTAAATATCGTCACCTAAAATGCAAACTACGAAACTGCACAAGAATTCGAAATCGAGTTTCTGATTGATCATGGATTGTTTTATTAACCTTCGCGTTACCAATACCCACCCGAGTGACCATTTCTGTTTTATTTGTAAAATAATTTCTTTAAATTTGCTTCGGTTAAAAATAATTTTTTAGGAACAAATCTAGCTTAGCGACGCACACCCAAATAAAAAAAGTACCTTGGGTGATAGAAAATTGGAAAATAAGAAGAAAAACTTAAATAAAAAAATTGTCGCAAACGCTTAGTTTTCGAGTTATAGACGGTTTTAGTTTTCATAGAAATATGTAATTTTTCCACTACATTTCTAAAAGTATATGGCCAATATTGGTATCATTTTGAAGGTTTGGCTAAATCTTTCTAGATATATAGTATATATTTAAAAATTTTGAACTCTTAAGCTCACATTACAGTTTTTGTGTACTAAGTGTATAAATTTAAATTTTTTTTTATTTATTATTTTTTTTTTTTTTTTTAAAGATGTTTTATTTTTTATGGAAATATTTAAATAAAAATTAGTACATATGTACTATATACAAAACTAATAAAAAAAATTAATAAATTTTTTAATTTTTTGTAACTAATAGACTCTTTCCAGCGTTTTTTTTCTTTTTTTTTATTCTGAATCGGGTGGCATATTTTTTATATTTTTTCGTAGCCCCTTAAATTCGCCAAATTAAATATTTCTATGAAAACTAAAAACGTCCATAACTCGAAAACTAAGCGTTTGCGCCAATGTTTTTATTTAATTTTTTCTTCTTAGTTTTCAATTTTCTATTACCCTTGGTACTTTCTTTATTTGGGTGTGTGTCGCCAGACTAGATTTAAGCCAATTTTTTTTCACTGAACAAATTGTAAAGTTCTTTAACAAAACATGAAAAAAATTCGTTTGACCACCAGTTTTTTTTATCACATGCGGAGTACCACCCGGTTGGTAATTGGATAACGATGTAAAAATATGTAAAAGTCTCCGGTAAAAATGGCAGCATTATAAAAGAAATTTAAACGAACGTAACTACAAGTGCATATATTTTTTAATGCAAAAAGACTTTACTCTTTAAAAAAACATACTGTTGGAAACACTGACAAATCTACTTCAGCTTTTTTAACCTAAACCGCAAACAAACCCTCTCCATGTTATTATGCATTATTGCTTATTTGTGTAACATTTAAAAATATTTGAAATACCGGTCATCAAACAATAAATTTTTGACTGGATCTAAAAATATCTGCCCAGCTCATGTAAACTTAAATTTTTTATTTATAAAATTTATTAATTTTATTTTCATTTACAATTCCGTCTGTATTTAAAAACATTTGTTTTTTTAGTTAAAAAATTAATAACATAAATTCTTTTCCTTTTTTTGTCAAAGTATAAATAACAAAATGAATTATTATTTGTGGCATTATTGATTGCACATTTAAAAATGACTTATGTAAGTGTTGGTGCGCCCTCTTGTTTCAGAAAAAATCAAGCCAAAGTACGAAACTAACATAAAAACTAAATATAAAGAAAGTGAAAAAACTTAAGTTTTTTGTAAAAAAATTAAAAGTGTAGGTACAGCCGTTTGCATTGAAGGTGACGATATGTTTGTTTACATTTTTAAACACATATATATACATATTTATGTGTATCAGGAATGATATATTACTTTTTTAAAATTGTACGTAATTCAGTAAAAAATTTTGTCTTTTCGACCCAAAATTGTACTAAAAATCAAAAAATATTTTTTACTATATTTGTTATTTGAATAACAAAAAATCGTCGTATATATATAACTAATTAATTGTACTATAATTTCATACATAATTTAACTATACATTTGGCAATTAACAAAAAAATAAGTAAATACATACATATGTAAAAAGGAACTTAGACGAAAACTTTTTAACTTGTTATCTTAGAGTTGGTAGTGAAATAGGAAAAAATGCATTCAACCGAGTAGCAAGTCAAAACCTTTTGAATTTGGTATATCGCTAAACGCCATTTTACAATAAATCAGTTTAGTCTGGAGCTTCTCTTAAATTAACATTTTTTTAGTTTACGGTACGATTTGGCTGAAATTCACAAAATATTATTAATAAACAAAAATAAGTTTCCTGATAAAATGTTGACCCGGTAGATAGCGCTGGGGTCAAGTTATTAACAAAATTCTCCAGTATTTATTTTTTTTTTTTATTTAGAAAATCCCGAGCAGCGCCGGGACCAAACAGCTAACATTGGTATGAAAATATCAGATCCTTGGCGAATGTGGTATAGACAATATACCTTTGGCGATTCTCTGATATCTGCAAACATTAGTTCATTAATTTCATGTTTTAAATTTCCAACCCTTCCTGAATTTTAAAATAGTACTTAACTTGTAGTTTTAAGTACTTTTGTAATGCTAACAGAACTGAAAAATGTACAATTGTACTGACTTTATCATCCCTGATGTGTATGTATTAATTTATTTTTGACAAGCTCGGAAGTTTTTACACAAACAAAATGCCTGTTGTTTTTTGTATTGTAGTTTTGTTGTAGAGTTGCATGTACTTGGTATAAATATACTTTGGTTTAGGTTATATTGGTGTGAGCATAAATGCCTGGAATACTTTGATATTTAATTATTCGGCTTATTTTTATACTAACTAAATATTGAAAAGTTTTGATATGCTTAATTAAAACTAAAAAAAAGTTAATACTACTGAAAATAAACGATATTAAATTTTTAATTATTGTACGAAATTGTAAACTTTTAAAAAATGTTACCGATTGAACTTTAATGTGTCATAGTTCGTTAATGTGTCATATTTTCCCCGTTGCTTCTAGGGCGGAAATAACCATCCTAAAAATATAACCCCCTAACAAAATAATAAAATAACCCCCCAAAGTGTGAAGCCTTATTTCAAATGCAATAAAACACCAATTTGGAAATGAAATAAGCCCCCAACGAAATTAAATAACGCCCCAAAAAGAAATGAAATAATCCCCTCTATATTGGGGGCTTATTTCATTCGAACGACTTTCTCCTCTGTGGTACAACAAACGCCGGCTTCGCTAAATAAAGCTTTTCTGGATAGCCGGCTTTCGGCCGGGCGCACGAATTTTCTCCTCTGTGGTACAACAAATACCAACTTGCTAATTAAAGATCCTAAAATCGGCCTTGTGCCCGACCGAAGCCTGGTTACTCAGAGAAGCTTTAGTTAGCCAAACTGGTTTTTGTTATACCACAGAAGAGAAAATCCTTGCGTCCAAAAACGTTTTCGTTATAAATTTTAAAAATGAAATGAAAATATATTGGGGCTTTGTTTCGCAACGGGTTTTGGCTTATTATTTTATATGAAATAAACTCCCAATTAAAAAAATTAAATAACACCCAAAAATCGTTGTGGTTTTTCATGCTGCCTATTTCTGGCATATGTTTAGAAGAAATATGTAAATTTTTGTGAACGTTCATGAACGAACTTGGAAGTCTGCCGCATACACCACTTTTCCGAATATAAAAATAGCTTTTTTTGCTGCATACGCATACTTACTCTTGTTTATTAAATTTATTTGGCTTACGTCAATAAAACGAAGCATGAGTGTAATTTATTTTCTTTCTGTCATTTTATTTTGATTTCTCTATAACTACACTAGAGCCTCGATTTCGTTAATGGGGACCGGGGAAAAAGGACGCAAATCGGACCACTGCCTTCTTTATAAATGCGATGTAAATCGAAACGGCGCAAATAGAACCGACGCAAAACGGGCCTCTAGTGTAGTTGTTTTTCTTCTGGCAAAAAAGTAAGGAAAGAGTGAAATTTATTTTGTAGGTTTTTGTATAAGGAACTTGCTGCATTCGCCAAACAGTAGCGTTAAAGCAAAACAATACTCAATAAACTTTAAAATAGTTGATATGGAGCAAAATTAATGCTTGATATCTAATAATATTCAGAAAGAGGATATTCAAAATATATACACCATACCTAACAAATTTTTTTTTAAAAATAGTCGGTAGGTCAAACCAATAATGAGCTGACGATATTTTAGAAATAAGTTAGGAAGGCGTACGCAGTAGAACGCCTTTTTGTATTTCGAGGTTAATTGAAGTATTTTTGAGCCGATGATTTCGGCGATAAAGAAAGTTTTGGAAAAGCTTATATTAAGGGATGTTTGTTTATTGTACAAACAAAAGGGCTGTATTTGGGAGCGTTTCCTGTTTCAGAAACTTAATTGACATATCTTTCGTTATAGGCGAGACTGGCACAACTTGTAAGGGGTGTTTTTTTTTTTGGAATAATATAACATTGAGTTGGCATCACTGCTTTATTTGACCACCCATTTAATGCATTAAACACATTCACCACAGCAGGCTACATGAACACAATACTACAAATGCTGCTGGCTGAAATTTTAGTCGTGTAGTCAGCTACTGAATTATGTTGAAGACGGCAGCTACAATTGAAAAAACACAAACAGCTGTTTTTGTTTACTATATCTTTATATTTCAGTGGTGCCACTATCATTTTTTTTTTCTTTTATAAATGGAAAAACATGCATAATTGCAGACTCTTATTCAAACTTAATTTAAGATTATCAACAAATGAATTTATTAAAAAAAAATTAAAATATTTTAATTTTGTTGTTTTTGTAACTAATAAACAATATAACTTTAACGGCAGATTAAACAAAAAATACATATAAAATGCTTTTAAAATAAGAAAATTTGTTCCTTCAACGCACGTGTAATAGTTCGTAAATGTTTCAGAACACTTTGGATGCGTACGTAAATGCATAAAAACTATGTATCACTGCTGCAGTGATGCAAAATGTTATTGCTGATGCGTGATTACCAGATTCAGTTGTGTTGCTGATACTTTGCACAACAGCTGTGCAATATTTGAATTTTTGAAATTTCAAAAGTTTAATAAGCAAACATTAAGTAATAATAAAAATGCTTTTTACAATAAAGATGACAAATTTAATTGAAAATATTGAACCAAAAAGTAACAGTTTTCTTATAAATGACGATTAAACGATTTCTTTTTTGTCAAAAGTTATTGCTTCAGAAAATTAACTGAAGCAATAATTGCCAAAGTTTGCTGCAGAGTGGCGGCATTACTGCATAAAAACTTTTGACATATGAGAGTGATGCCAAGTTTCTTACAAGTGATGCTTTTAGGAACATTAAACTTTACTTCTGCGCAAGTGATACCCAACAACTGCATTTACGAACGTACCCTTTATCAATAACTTTTTAGGTAAAAACTGGATCTAAGAAGTAGTGGTATTATTAGAAACTACTTCGAAATGGCTTTCACTTCATCTTTAAAAAATTCCGATTTATTAGCCCGTTAAGGGTCAATTTCAAAAATAAATATTTCTTGAAAGATTTTTCTACAAAACTTAAAATTTTACCAATATACATATTTATTAAAACATAATATCTTTAGGGGAGAACAATTAATCTTTTATATACCATATTATTAGTAACTTCATCATATAAAATTTTAAATTTATTAAGCTTTAAAAAATTTTATTTTGGAAAATCAATTTATTTAAAAGTTTGATTAAAAATATATATCTGGTAATAATTAATGTACTTCTTACATATTCATCCCAAAACCGCAATTCAGAAAAACTTTATTAAGCAAATATCTTAGGGTTAAATACTTATTGTTATATCGACATGATTTAAAGATAAAGCCAATTTTTATATATAAAATTGGCTCTTAATTGGTTAATCGGTGTGCCATAAACGCCATGTGGAACACACTTTAAAGAATTTTCCAATGATTCCCATATTTTATAGATTCATTTTATACCTAAAGAGATATGGATAAAGTATTTTGAAACTTTTACGACCTATAACTCCTGAACTAGAAGCGTTGGCGCGAAAAACATCTTCCTATAGAACTTCTTTCAAGGATATAAAAAAATTATATAAATAACAATTTGGTGTTGAGCCGAGTTAATATTCTTGTTTCATGCCCATTCTTTTCTGTTAAACAAAAAAAAAAAAAATTAAGCACTTATATTTTAAATATTTTTTTATATTAGCAGCACTTTTTCTGCTTTGTAGTGGACAAAAATAGAAATTAGTTTAATTTGACTACAACGACAAAATAAGCACAGACAACAACCTGCAGCCATGTATCCGTGTCGTCGTGAAAATAATCAATTCCATATGCACACATGTATTCTAGTTTGGACATATTGAAGTCGGTAGCTTGCTGTCTCGAATGTGTTTAAAGCATAACAGCTGATAGCTGCTTTTTGTTTAGTTTGTTTTGACATTTCATTATGGATTGACTTACACCAAAGCAACGCGTGCAAATTGTGGAAATTTTGAATCAAAATAAATCGGCGAATGGGCTGAAGCACAAATTGATTTTGAATTTTCATTGAAAATCTTATTTACCGATTAAGCCCATTTCTGGTTGAAAAGATACGAAAATAAGCAGAATTGTCGCATTTGGAGTGAGGAGAATCCACAAGCTTTTGTCGAAACACCATTACATCCATAGAAAATAACTGTTTAGTGCGCTTTATGGGCGGGCGGAGTCATTGGCCCATATGTCTTCAAAAACGATGATGGTCAGAAGGCGTAAAGTTGTTGAAAATTGGTGGTTCAGATTGCGCCTTCTAAGCGCGATGGCCGAAATCATATTTAAACATTAATGTTATAAAATTTTCTATCCAATAAAGACCGTTTCATTGATATCAAAAATATATTACCATGTTGTATGTAAACTTGTATCACTCTAAAAAAAAAACACCCTTTAAAAGCTCTAATTATATCACAAAACTTATTAAACTGTGTTTTGGTGTAACAATACTTACAAAATTATATTTTTCGCGAAAATGATATGAAAAATAATGGACATGAAGGACATGAAAAATAATTTAAAGCTTTGTTGGATTGTGCTTCAGTAGAATCATCACGGCATTAGTTAAAAATTATTCACAAAGACGATTCCATATAATTTTAAAGAATCGAAAACCTACTTTTTTTTTAATTCCCTAAGCTAATCTCGCGAAGCTATAAGCTTGTCTGCAGGAAACCAGAGTCTCTGGCGGGAATCGAACCCGCACCCCAGCGCTGATAGACTAGCTCACTACCCGCTAGCTTACCGGGGCACTCTTAAGTATTTAACTTGAGCTATAAATTATAAGAAGATACAAAAAAATGTGCAAATTGATTGTTTGAGACAAAATATGCGTTTTTATTTAAAAAAAAATTAATGCTTTAAAAAATCTATGTTTTTTTATTATAATATTTTTGTTGCAGGTAGTTGATAATTAAAAAATTTTTAGTTTTATTTCAACTAGAGAAAACAAAAAAAAAAAAAAAATTCCCTTCTGACGAAACTTTTTGTATAAACCATTATTTAGTAATAATGATGTTCTGTTTTCAAATTTACAGATAAAATTGAATTTACATTGCGTGTTGAAATTAATTATATATATAAATATATATATGTTAATGAATCTACTTACAGACATTTATATATAGTATACATTATACTACATGGCATAACCTAGTGCTATTGAAGCGCGCTAGGTAATGCTATGTAGTTTAACTACAATAACTATTTTTTTTTTATAGAGATCTCTTGCATGCATAAGGACCCGATTTTTACCATTATGGACTGATTCTCACCATTTACTATAGATTTCGTCTTTGTAACAACTTAAATGTATGAACCAAATTTGATCAAATTATCTTCAAAATTGCGACTTGTACTTTGTGCACAATGTCAAACGGACAGACAACAAGCCAGCCAACCAGCTGGACGGAAGTACGGACGGATATCTTAGATTAACTTAAGCTGGGATCACACGATTGCCGCAATGCACCAATTTTCATACTTTTTAATACCCCAATCGTGTGACTGCACAACCAATTGGCTCATGTACAAATCAAGGACAATATTGTGCTTACTTTTACCAATCAAATGCAACCCTGGTGCGGCAATCGTGTGACTGTTTGCT
This sequence comes from Pollenia griseotomentosa, assembly GCA_963931875.1. Classification (NCBI taxonomy): domain Eukaryota; kingdom Metazoa; phylum Arthropoda; class Insecta; order Diptera; family Polleniidae; genus Pollenia; species Pollenia griseotomentosa. The sequence continues at coordinate 29,861,828 of OZ007560.1, forward strand.
ACGCAACCGCGCGTCAATAAAAATAACAAAAATGCACCAATATTTATTGTGTTCTTGTGCGGCAATCAAACAACACAATACGCACCAATATTTGCCTTTTTTTAATAAATTTACTTGTTGTGTTTCTTTAAGTAGGTAATGAAGATAAATATTTATTTATTTATTATGCATTTAAATTTTTTTTTAATTATTGCTATTAACAAAATATGTATGTTCATAGGCATATTTAGCTGTTCAGTGCGAATATTTTTATTTAAGTTATTTCTAGCGAACCCTAAGATACGAAATTGTTGAACAGACTTAATTTTTGGAATTTCTTAAAAAATTTAAATAAAACTATTCAACAAAAATTTGTTTAAGTACATACATATATGATACATATTTGATTTTATTTAATGAACAAACCAACAAGAACTTTCAAACAAATAAAAAAGCTACCACAACAGCTGTTTTCGCAGTTGTCAAGTAAGAACAATCGTGTGACTGTGCTGCGGCATTTGTTGTAACCATTTCGCTTTGTACCAACTAGCGGCAATTTAATTTTCTTAAAACAGGGCAATCGTGTGATTTCAGAATCTTTTATTGGTGCAATTTCATTATTGTGCGTCAATAACGCACAATAAAAATGGTGTCATATTGGTGCATTTGCGGCAATCGTGTGATCCCAGCTTTAGAAAGTAATTCTGAATCGGTCGGTATACTAAAATGTATGAAATGTATCAAATGCATAGTACTCTCTCGCTCCACTATTGTGGTATTGGTATAAAAACTATTACTGTTGCCGTTTTTCCAGGTGTACAAAAATTTAGATTGTCTTTGTACAGGAGGTGCCAGAACCACATCTTAAATCTAGCCCACCTCTACCGTTATATAGAAATCTATATTGTTCTTATATAGTTGTGCCATGCCCATCTTCTTCTTATCTCCTTTAGCTCCCTGTGGAGCAAAGCGCCTTAACATAACTTCACCATTCTGCTCTATCTCGAGCGGTTTCCTACTACCTTGCGGGTTCCAATTGAGAGCTTGTCCGTATATTTCTGTTGGTGATTTCCGTAGGTTGTGACCAATCCAATTCCATCGTCTCTTTTTAATTTCGTTTTGTATTGCAATTTTGGCTGCATTTCTCAAAAAGTAGTTCATCAAATATAGATTTGGCTACCAGATTTTCAAAATTTGTTTAAAAATTATACTTTTTACCGATATTCTATATTAACAACCGCGCTATTTGTCCCAATTTTGGATACTTTGGATACTAGAAAAAGTGCTCAAATTTCTATGGTGAAAAGAGATATAAAGATTGAACATTTTTCTACATTTGATCAATTTTGAGGCACTGTATCAGTTTTTTTCGGGTAGGTTTCTTTTGCACTTTCTTTTCTTCTAGCCTATAGCTACAATTGTGCTTAAGACAGGGAAACAAGATTCCAATTGGCTTCCAGTTTAAGAAAAAAAGTAAGAGTTTTAAATTCGGCTAAGCCGAATCTTTTATATAACCTTCACCATTGAGCGATAGGAACATAAATTACTTTAAATACCGTTCTTAAGGTATAAATAAATCTATTTTATGCCACGCCTACTCCTTGATGCTCTTACCTAATTTGAAAGCTTTCGCTCTTGCCGTTCTCCAGATATACAGAAAAAAAAAAACAACAAGGAATCTTTGAATGAAATAAGAAGTAGTAGCCATTTATGGACCAATCTGGCTGAATTTCAAACGCAAACTTTAATATACACAGAAAAAATTCTCCAAAATTGTTCATCAATTAAAGCATTAATCAAAAATATAATCAGTTTTAATTAAAAATTTAATCAAGTGACTTAAACTTTTAATCAAGTGATTTAAACGTTTAATTAATACTATTAACTGGTTTAATTGATACTATTAATTTGTTTACTGGTGCAAATTTAATTAATTTTTTAATAAATATCACAAATTTTTTAATTGAAATCAATTTTTATTTTTTTCTGTGTAGTATATATGTGAGATAAAAGTATAACAACCTGGGTGCTCCGGAAAACCCATTTCAACATTCACACAGACAGACGGACATACAGACATCGTTCAATTAACTTGGCTTCTGATAAGAACCCAGAATATATATACTTTATAGGTCTTAAATCAAAATTGAAAAAACTACAGACGGAATGACAAACTTATGGGGTGTATATTTGTGGTGAAGGGTATATTGAATTCCACAGCCAAATGGTTCTTAAAATTTGTGGGAAAAATCATAGTTTAATAAATACACAAAAAAATTCAAGAAAATCAGAAGTTTTTATTGGATAGTAGACAAAAAAAGAATAAATAAAACCAAAAATTATTCCATTTGGACTAATTTGAAAAACTTAACGCGATTTTTTTAATATTCGATATCTCTGTACCCATAAGCCAAAAAAATCTAAAAATTTGCTAAAATGTGCTGTTGAGAAGGAACATCAACACAGTTAAAAATAAAGGAAATCAAAAAAAATATTTTTCTCCAAACTGTCTGATAAGATTTACTTTTTTTTTAAAAAAGAAGTGTGTTTTTAGTTTTTAAGCTACCAAAATAATTCAATTTCATTATTACTTTAAATTTCAAGCAAATAACAAAATTAAATTAACATTGTAACACTAGTTGTAAATCAGAATTAAATAGTTACCGATTTAAAATTGCGATAATAAAGCAACACCGTTTGTAGTATTAACAAGAAAAATGGACCTATAAATACATATCAAGTTGAGTAAGTCAACAGCAGTTTTTAACAGAACCTACATCCGTTTGTAGCTAAAAAATAAAAATAAATTTTATTAAATTAATTTAAATAAATGTTTTCTTTCAATAAACTTTTTGTGGCTACTTTAGTTGCTTCCTTGTCAATTGTTTCTTGCAAAATTGATATTATCGAGGTGACAGATGTAGAAGCGAATCTTGTTGACTCAAATCCAGCAGATATTGCAGTCTTAACTCAATTAAAATCTACCAAGTCTGATTCCGGTGACCCCATTTACACCTTTAAATGTACGGTGGGAAATTATGGCTCGAGTAGGTTTAATTTTATTGCTAATTTTCCTTTAATCAAATGACTATTTTTAAAAACTTTAGATCGTTTGGCCTGCAATGCCCGTAATTGCACATCATGGAAAACCGCTCACAATATTCAATCAAAATTACGTTGTCCAAATAGTGGTTCTGGTATGACACTGTCGTATGTTGAGATTTTTTATTCAGCTTCTTCGACAAGTGTGAATTGTTATGTGAATGAGGGAGCTATTGGTTTGGGTTATATTGGTCTGACCATAAATGCCTGGAATACTTTGATATTTAATTATTCTGCTAATTTTTATACTTATTAAGTTTAAAAAATAAACGATATTAAATCTTAAAAAGTTTAATCTGATTGGAAAAATTTGTAGACTTTTACTGAGTTGTTAGCAGCGTTGTAAACTTTTTATAACCAAAACGCGCTTAACTATATACTTGACAAATATTTGTAACCAAAATGCGCTATTTATATAATTTGAATAAAAGTCGATGCCAGACATTATAAAATATATAATTGGGGTATTCACAAGGTGTGCTATCATGTTGTATTGTCATAATGTGCTAACATTTTACAATGTTTTAAAAATATTGTTGTTGCTTTGTAAGCAAAAAGTATCTTAAATTAATAAAACTTTGCTTGCTATGTTTATTGTTCTGTCGTAATTAATCAGAAGAGACCTGCGCCGAGCAACTGAGGCGAGCGGCTATGATTTTGTAGCCGTTGCCGTTGATGGTATAGTTTTATTCGGCTGACATCCGAATTTAACGTGCGGCTAGCATTTTTTGCAACAAAACACTTGCGGCGTCAAATTGGATCGGCCTAAGACTCTAATGTTTGGTAAACAAACAAAATAAAATATTTGTGGTTTGCGTCTGAAAAATGGAAAATAGTCAGGGAAGATCTAATTTAATTTGTTAATTCATGGATTAGTATTAAGAAACATTTTGATTTTAGGTAAATATTTATTTTTTTATATTTGTTTTAAAACAGCTGACTTAAATTCAAAATAGTACACTAAATTATGAGGGGTTGTTCACAACAGTCGTATTTTTACCTGTTATTATTTTAAGACATATGATTTTATGACACCTTGTGAATCCCCCAAATATTTATTAAAGCGAAATAAATAACACTCTACATACAGTGGGACCTCGATTATTCGTAATTCGATTAACCGGCAGCATCAATTATTCGGCAACATCATATCTTTTGCAACGACCACCTCTATAATCTCTTATCCGCAATTATAAGCAAACACTTTTTTCAACAATCAATGACAATGTTAATAAAATAAAACAAAGAATGGAAATTTGGGTCCTAATTATATAAAGTGCAACGCAACGCTAAAGAATTACATTGAAAGCAAAAACAAAATAATAAATATTTTGTAATTTTGCTGTTGCTTTCTACAGAAATTCATGTACCGTTTTCAAACTTTTAACGCCACAAGTTGCAAGGCGTTTGAAATGTTACAAGGCAATGTGAATTTCTGTAGAAAGCAACAACAAAATTACAAAATATTTATGATTTTGTTTTTGCTTTCAATGTAATTCTTTGGCGTTGCGTTTTTAATAATTAGGGCTTTAATAATGCCGGAACAGCTCGGATTCTTCGCAAAGCCCAGCAAGGTATTAAATGTCTGTTTTGTTTTTTGTTTCCTACAAAATTTTTTTTTTAATATTTTACAAAAATATCAAATATCAACTCAGTTGAGTTGTAATTTCTAAATTTTTGTATTATGGTTTACAACTTTGCTACATTGCGGCGAACAAAAACATAGCAAAAATTACAACTGATCACAACCAGTTGTCTTAGTCTGAGTTCATACGGCTCTTTCTTTATTGAAAATATTGCTACTTTATAGGCGAGAGGGGCGAGGGGAAAAGAAACGAGTACACACATGCCTGTACTGTCTTTACGTTTTGCTTTCTTATTCGTTGTTTAATTATGTTTTTGTTTTCATACGCACGACTATACAAAATAAAAAACATGGCGTCGACATGACATGAATCATTTGAACACCAATTCTGGTTCAAAGAAGAAAAAGGAAGAATATTTTCAATAAAGAAGGAGCCGTATGAACTCAGACTTAATTACAACTCAACTGAGTTAAGTACACGGCCACATGCATATTAGTAAACAAAGTTTTTCTCGGGATTCAAAAAAATTATTAACAAGGTCTCGTTTAAATGTGCTAAATTCCCATTTCATACAATTGATAAACTGAAATTTATTGTTGATTCCTATGCGCATTTCACTGGCTGCTGAGGCCAGACGTTAGGAAACTTCATCCAAAGATTTAAAAAAAACTAAAGATATAATACAAATAAAACTGTTAAGCGAATAAGAATTATAAGCCCCAGTCTTACCTGTAACAATATCAAAGCTTAAACAAAAACCAGGGTTTAAAAAACTACAGTCAAAATGAAAAAATTGCTTTTTCTTCCACTTTTTGATTTTTCATTGAACAAAAATAAACCGTTGCTTTTACTTCTGATTCAATTAATGAAAACAGTCGCAGTGAAGGCAAAAGCAAAAAACGAAATGTTGTACACAACAAAGAACATTGGCAGTCGTCATGTTAGAAAGTGTTTGGTTTGACAGATTTAAACTTTTAATAAATCCCGAAGTTAACGAAGATGGGACGTTGTGTTCATTGTATATAGTATATGAAAGCGATGATGTTATTTACAGTTTTATTTAATTTCAAAAAATTAAAAAGATTTGTTAAGCTTAAAAATAATAAATATGTACTTATGTACATATTTATGTTCACTAAAACTGCAAAAGTAAGTAAAACCATGAACATTAACTAGAAGTTATTAGACAGAAAAACAAAATAATATGAAAAAGTATAAAATCTGTCTGTATATTTAAAATTTAAGAAAGGTTTTTATAGCGAAAATGAGCCGTTGAGAGATGTTTGAAAATCTCTAGATTTCCCGCTTACCGCTAAAACCTATTTTTTCCCGCGATTGAGGTTTCAAAAACGCTAGATTTAGCGGGAAAATCTCTAAATTGGCAACAGTGGCCTTCACTGCGACTGTGTTCATTTACTTGAGGGTTACACGATCAAGTTTTGACTATCAAGTTTTAATACACTCACACTTTTTTACCAATACACTCATACTTTTAAAAATTGATGCGAACTTGCCTTTAAAATTCTCATGCCAGTGAGTGTTTCAATTTACGTTCAAGAAAACAGCTGATTTGAAGGTTAGTGAGCAAATTTTTCGTTTCTCTTTATAAATTTTTTTCTTGATGGCATCTTGAAAGTAAATTGCTCAAAAATTGAATGCAGCCTACGTCACAACTATCAATTTTTGGAAATTTTGACAAACAGTATATGTAAAAGACTATCAAGAACAACTTGACCGTGTGGCTGCACTGTTAATGAATCAGAAGTAAAGCCAACTGTTTATTTTTGTCCAATGACAAATGAAGATGTCGAAGTTACAGCATAATCTTATGACTTTTACTATCTCAACTGCAGCTTTTTAAACGCTGACAAAAACAACAACTATAAATAGTGAGTTTATAAGTCTTTTTTTTAATTTTAAACTTTGAATACTACCCCCGTATTCTTAAGCCATTATTAAATTTAACAAATGTTTATTAAGGAACATTTTGATACAAAATTTGTTTTGTAAACCTTTTTTTAATTTAAATACTTTATAGAATTGAAAAAAGGTACTTTCAAATTTCATTTTAATAAATTTAAAAAATAGAAATAAAAAGATTGATTTTTTTTTTGTTTAAAAATAATTCAAAACACGGAAATTTCTCTTAACTTCTGCATTTGAAAATGGAAATTTTAAAAAGTTTATAGAAAATAAAGACAGCTTCATAAAAGCATTTATATGATATTTTTAACTGTGGTCCTGAACTGTGTTGCCAGTGGATTTTTCGAAAAAATACCTTAACATGCTAAAAAAATCCGATTTGTCCCTACATGTTGAAAAAATTTCCCCTAAAAAAAATCCCTACGCATTATTATCATTAAAATAGAAGAAAAAACATAAGTTATAAAAAGTGAATTTTAAGTCTTTCAACATTGATGTGATCCCGTACTCAACGTTGGGAGCCTGCGGGATCCCAATCTTACCGAAAACTGCTCCCATACTTAAAGTTTGGTAAAGTGGGACAGCTTGTAAGAAAATAATATTCTTCGTTTTGCACGAAGTAGCCCGTACTTTTTCTTTGGGCAAATTGATAAAATTGTTAAATAATCAGCTGTAACAAAAATAAATAAAAAACTGCAAGCAAGTTAACAAAAAAAAAAAAAAAAAAAAATTAATATAAGAAATATTTATAAAATAAACAATAGAAAATGTTGAAAAATTTAAGTAAATGCTTGAATTTTAATTTTATGCACGTTAATGTGTCATTTATGTATTTATTAAAACATATTTCATATTAACGTTTTCTTTTGGATCAGAAATTTGTTTTTTATTGTTTACTCTCATTTTGCCAAACTTTACCCAAAAAGTACGGGATCACACCTATTAAATGATAACTTTGAAAAAACATATACATACATATTTGTGTCGCCAACTTTTTAAACCACAAACAACTCCGGAAATATATTTTGAAGCTATTTTAGGGGAAAAATTTTTTTCAACCGTTTTGGACAATAAAATATCAATTAAAAAAACGTTTTTTCAGCATTTATTTTATAAATAATACAATATGACGAAAAATCCCTACATTTTGGAGATTATGAAAAATCTGTCCGATTTTTCCTACGCTTCTATTTTAGTATCAAAAATACCTACATATAGGGATTTTCTCCTGCTTCTGGCAGCACTGGTCCTGAATCAAAATGAGTTTCATCGATATTTTTCGCACTGACTTATTAAGAGAATTTTTGTGTTCAAAAAGTAAGAAAATGTGGAATTAAATCGTTTTTATTGTCTTAACAAAACACGCCGATAAAGCGCGTTTTTTTTAAAACTCGCTAACACGATAAAAGCGAGTTTTGGATTTTTAAAATGTGGTATATCTTGCACGAAACGCGTTAAATTGACATCGCTGGTTGTAAGAATGCACAAAATTGTAATCTGCCTAAAAGTATGCAAAAGTAATAACATAGCTAAACGTTTTTATTAACTCTTAAGTAGACACTTATCTGTGTGGCACAAACTTGTTTCCTAGCGGTAAATATTGAAATGACCGCAAGTGGCAGGCCTTTTTGAAAGCCTCTATATATCCTGCCTTCAGAAGTATGCCTTTTAGAAGGTATTCACTTCTTTTTAAAAGACCTTCTAAATTATTCAGTACACATTCGCTACACCCTTCTTTAAGAAGGGAGAAAGACAGATATTGACTTTTATTTATTTTTTATTTTTAGTGACTTTCCAAGCTCCCTTCTTTGGGAAGGGATCGAAGTTGTTATTAAAGGAAGTGTGTGCGCCCAATGACAACCTGTGTAAAAAATAAATAAGTATGGAATGCGGCGAGAAGGGCTTGTGACTGCTAAATTAGGCCTTATATTAGGCCTCTTTACTCATTCTAGTTACCGCTGGGTTGGGACTACTTTTATTTTTATGGAGTTTTATGGCTATAGCAAGAATATTTCGTTGTCAACTAGATTTTTTTTTCAAAATAAAAGTAAAGAAGAAATTCATATGTGTTGCGTATGCTTTTTGATATGTTTTATTTGGATTTTATACACTACAGTACATAAACCAAAGGGTTGGATATGCACAAAATTTTCATTAGGCCAATTGCAACGCTGTTAAGATTTACACATTTTTCTCGTTTTCTTGTATAAACACTTTGATTAAGGAATACATAATGTTTCGTTCTAATATATTTAATAATTATCTATTTGAAAAAAACTGGAAAAAAGTCAAAAATGCCTGGTCAGGCGCAGGTATACACGTAAGGGTTAAAAAAAGTAAGTCCAAAAATAAAACTTCTCTTTCAAAATTCCGTACGTGGTCGGTTGCCAACGATTTAACGAATAAATCGTCATTTAGACAATTTTTGAGTAAAATCAGTTAGAGTGCTACATTCGAATCTTTGATACCCTCCACCTACAGTTAGAATATTTACGGAGTGAGCTTTATATGGTACCTATGGTAAATTATTGGCCGATCTTTACGAAATTTGGCAAAGTGATCCATAATCTTATAAAACTATGACTGACCATTATTAGAATTCGTTGCGGTTTTAGACGTAGTAAAGTGTTTTACGAAAGTGGGGTCTAGGTTTAATTATGGACCGATCTTCATGAAATTTTGTGGTATGATTTCTAATTACAAAAATTACAAAATTATTCAAAGCACTTCATTAATCTTTAGTTTTGCATAAAGGACAAAGCACTGTGCGGCGCACATTGGCTTAAGTTCATAGAACGAGCGGCAAAAAATTGAAGAAGTTGTCGAAGAATAGTGAAACTTGGCACATAAGCATTTTTTGTTTGAATTAAGAAAAAAATGGAAAAATCAAAATGATCCGCCCACTTTTACGCCCACCTCCCATACAAAGTAAAAATTAAATTTTGACCTACGTCATTGTTTTTTGGCACATAGCATTTCTAATCACTCATAATCATTTATGTAAATTTTAAAAAATATCCGCCCACTTTTACGCCCACTTCTTATACAACTTGTATTGAAAAAGTGGCATAACTCCCTTGATTTTTAGTGCATCAACTCAATTTTCACAAAAAATAAATTATATATTTATAGAATGGGCTCCTGAAAAAATATACCTGATCCGCCCGCTTTCACGCCCACCTTCCATAGAAAAAACATGAATAAGTAATTTAAGCACTCTTTTAATAATTTTTAACATCATTATTGTACTCCAATTTTTTGATTTGCAGCTGTGAGCGAAATCTATTTATAAATGGGTCTGAAGACAATAAAAGTTTATGCATTACGTCTTCATTAGTGGATACACGTCTCGCGAATGATGTAATCTATAGGTTCTATAGTCTTTATTCCTCGCTTCCTGAGCCTGCTCGGACAGCATACCTGATACAAATAAATTAAAATTTAATTAAAACTGATGCATTTTTCAACAATGAAATATATAACAATTAACACCATTGACCAGTATGTATATTACATTATGTAATAATTTTAAGCAGTAAAGAATTATGGCAACAAATACAAGCATGAACGAAAATTCATGTTTTGTTACACTTCAAGCTGTAATTTAACATCTTTCACAGCGCTAAAAAGATGCAGTCCACTGAAGTTGATGAACATTGAAATTTTGATGTTGCTTATATTTTGTTCTACGAAATTTTTTATATGACACTTTTTCCAACTTTTTTTAATGCAAGTCTCATCTATAACAATTGTTATTTACGAAAATATACAACAAAGTCAAATGATAAGTTTACTGTGATTGTACCAAAAGATTGAATATACTGTAAATTTGCATGCCATTTTAAACAAGCGAACATATATGAACTTTTTGCGTGTCTGTCCAAACAAATAATAAATATATCAGGCTTATATTAAGGAATCATAATATTCAGATATCTGACAACAAAATATCAAAAATATCATCCAAATCGGCGAACATGAAAAAAATGAATTAATGCCGCTCTTGAACCAATGTGCGGCGCGCGCCTACATACGTAGTAAGTAAAATGAAAGCGCTAAAATTATTTTATTTTATTTTTATACCCACAGTGGAGAGGGTATTATGCATTTGTGCTGATGTGTGTAACGCCTTAAAAATTGGTCCTAGACCCACCACGATCGACTCAGAATCACTTTCTGAGTCGAACTAACGATGTCCGTCCGGCTGGCTGGCAGGCTGGCTGTCCATGTAACTTTGTGCGCAAAGTACAGGTCGCAATTTTAGAGATAATTTGATAAAATTTGGGACATAGGTTCTTATTGGTACAAGGACCAAGCCTACTGAAAATGGGTCTAATCGTAGGACAACGATAGAAGATAGGGGGAAATTTCTTCCTCTCAGAAACTATCAAACCGATTTTAATGAAATTTAAAACTTAGATAGAACCATATCCATATGGACACACAAGGTATGCATCTTTTAAAGAATATGACCACAAGGGGAGATAGGGGCAATTTATGCCTCTCAAACCGATTTTAATGAAATTTAAAACATGGATAGATCAATATCTATATGGACGCATAATCTATACAGTTATTCAAAAATAGGACCACAAGGGGAAGTATGGGGCAATTTCTGCCTCTCACAAGCTTTCAAACCGATTTTAATGAAGTTTATAAACATAGATAAATCCATATTCATATGGACACATAAGCATGATGTGTTTTAAATACTGTGGTGTAGGGTATCATATGGTCGGCCTTGACCGACTTTACTTTCTTACTTGTTTTAATTGAATACAAAAATTTTTTAAAACCAAACAAACTCTTGTAAATAGTTCGACTCATGGGTCGTTTAGCACATATACCAAAACAAGGTTATTGGAGTGGTTCACATTGGCTTTTATGCAAGAACTCATCGTTAATACAGTCTTGTGCAATCAAGATAAAAAAATATATTTTAAGGAAAGTCGTCAATGAAACTTTAGTCAAGATTGCGACATTATTGTAAAATTACTACGTTATTCTTTGATTACCAAAGAAAAATTTCAACATTATACTTGTATGTTGACACATTTAATGTAAAATTTCATTATTATATCAGTAATTTTAATGAAATAATTTTGTAGATAAAACACAAAGGACTTTTCTACTAAAAGATAAATTCTGTGTAATTTTCAAATTCTTATCTCTGCAATACAAAATTATAAAAACCCATATTAACTTTAATACAAATGACTAAAAGTCTTTTTGCGAGAAGAGAGCGAAAACCATTAAAATGGCCCAGGGAAGTGCAAGAATTCAGTCAAAGCCTTCTAAAGGTGATTTAGAGAAAGAACTTGGAGCCGAACTGCAAGCGGTTGTACAAAAATCTAGAGAAGGGCAATTTGATTATAACTACATTTATGGGTTTAGAAAACTCGGTAAGGAATAAACCAATTTTTTTCCCAACTTTACGTCTTTAGTCATATATTATTTTTAATGTTAAGGTGATTCGTTAATTGATTTTCACGAGGAATCTAAACAATGGAATTATCCTCAAGATGTGGAGTTAGTAGTGGTTTGTCATGCTGAAAATGGCCAATGTGTGGCTAATGCCGATATTAAAGTTGATCAAAGTTCTACGGAGCACGATGCTCAAATAATAGCAGGAGGTATAGGACAAAATCATACACGAATTTTGGTAAGGGCTAAAAATACTTATTGGTATAAATACGAAGTACGTATGTATGGAAGAGCTTTTCTGCCAGAAACTAATGAGTAAAATCAATAACAAACAGGAATGTCAAAGGAAATATTTTACCGATCTTAATACAACAATATTGCGAGCGATTTATGAAGCTACGTAAATATATTAGTACATCATTATAGAAATCTTAACACCCTGTTTCAATTGTAATTATTAGAGTTAAAAACACTAAAAATCAGTTTCTTTACTGATAAGTTTAATAACATAATTAAAAACCATTCAATTGAGAGAAAGTTACTGTCGAAATGTCGTTCATTTGCTGCAACAACGTCATAATTAAAACATCTCAAATTTTGACTTAGTGATATTAAGTGAATGCGTAGTAAATGAGGTGCTTTATTAAGGTTTTTTTCATAACTTACCGATAGCCAAAGGTAGGATTTTATCGGCCGTATAAAAAATGTGTTCGACTATTACAACTTTACTTTAACCCAAATTGAGCCATAAGTAAAAGGAAGGTTCACCCTACCTGGTAGGTTAAAATTAAGTTATAATAAAGAAACACTTTTTATACGGCCGATAAAATCCAACTTTGGCTATCGGTACGTTTTGAAAACGGGGTTAAGTGGTAATTATTTCATATTAACTCTTGGAGAAGCAGGTCAAAATATTCTTTGCCATTATGCTATGCGTAGATTTTAACTTTTAAGTTGTTTTCTGTAAAACTTTTATTTTTGAGTTATGTCGATGTTGCAGCAAATGAACGATATATACATTTAATGTTGGCCTAAATATATTTCAGTCCAAACAGTTTTTGATAAACTTTTGAAACGAACACATCGTCGACGTTTCCATTTTTGCTTTCGAAATACTATTATCAGTCACGGGTACACCTGTCGAGGAAATATTTTCGTGCAAGAGAACAAGCACTTGTGATAAGGGAGAAAAAAAAACTTGAAATATTTTTAAACGTTAAAAAAAAATAATAATAGAAATAATAAAAAAAAATCTAAAATAATATGAATTTATACTCAAAATCATAATGAATTTTGTTAAAAACTTGTTCATTTTTATAATTCTGTGTCAAATAACTCATATAATTAGTTGTGATAAAGTAAAAGTAATAAATTTAAGCACCTGGAATTTATCAAATGAAAATGGAAGTGAGTTTTTTAAATATAAAACCAAAAAGTTATAAATCAAAGTTAAAATATATTTATAATAATTTATTAATTAATCGTTAATAAGACATCGTTTTAAAAGAATTATTTACAATTGTCAAAGTTAAATATGATATATAAAACATATTGAACAAATAATATATTTATCAATGTCAACTGACACTTCAATTAACGGAAAGAGAGAAGAATAGAGTATGAGAGAAAAATTTGGGAAAACTTAGTTCTGTACAAGGTATATTTACACAAGGTAAACTCGTTGGCCCATATTTTTGTCAGCTGTTTACCCATAGTTGGAACCACAACGTCAAATTGCGTGTATATGAGCCAAAATTTGTACATGTGTGCGTTAAATTGTTTTTGTTTTATATGAAGACAATTTTGACAACATGGTTCCTTTTATAGAGCAAATTGTCTACACTCCCAAATGAGTCTACCTTGTGTAAATATACCTTGGTTCTGTATTTTATCAATTAACCCTTTTTAAACGGCAACAATTCGTTAAGCAAACTCGCTAAATCCACTTTTTATTAAAGATAGAATTTTAGTGCTGTAATATACTGCCATGCTTAGGAAAAAGGCAGTAAAATTCACTCACTGCTTTATTTTAAATTTTAAAATTAATTTAATTAAAATAAATTAATTTAATAATTTTCTACTCATTAATAACAAAATACAAGGAACAATCTTTAAAGTTTGTCCAATTTCCCAGTAGAAACTTCGCCTACAAAATAATGTGTTAAGTACACAGAAAAAATTATTGCCGAATTATTTTCAAACAAACGCTTGTTTGAAAATTTTTTTAATTTCTATAAATTTTTTTACTGATTCAATCAATATTTTTGTTTGATTTTTATTTAACCAACAAAAATGTGGACAACTCTTCAAAAATATAATAAAAGCGTTATTGGTGTCAAGTTTGCATAATTTTGTATGAAATATTTAACGCTCTTTAATGTTGTCGTCTTTTTGCATTTTTTTATTTGATCGTAAGCAACACTTCTTTATGTGAAATATAAGAACAACAACAAAAAACACACACAGTCTATGTTTGGACGCTTTAAAAAAGTGCAACTATAAGAAAAACAATAGCAGAAACGACATTATAAGAAACAAAATCCCGTATTCAATTTTTTAAAACTGTTTGGTTAAATACATCAAATACAAAAATAGAATGATGACGAAAAACATATCGAGTCGGTCTGCTGCCGTTTTTGGTTACATTTCTTCTTTAGCAAAGGACAGGATACAGCAACAGAGAGTGATAAAGAAAAACATTGTGTTGTGTGCAGCGTTGCCGTTTTGGTTACTTTTAACCAAAACTGGTTAATTTTTTTCTCAATGTGTACTTGTGTACTTTTTTTCCATTTTGGTTACTTTTTTTCAACACGAAAATAACCAATTTTTTGACCTTTAAAAATTGTGTGTGGTATTTGTGCATCTTAAACCAATACTTTTTTCATCTAGTTAAAAATAATTTTTTTAGAAGCTTAAGCTTTAACAGACTATCAAGTGTAAATGGCCTTTATCTGCTACTCTTCAGGCTTCATATGGCTAACTGAAACACTTTTCTAGATAAACGATAAGGTCAAAGGCCCTTCCGATCCGATCCCGTTTAATATGAGTATATTCCACTGGGCTAAAATCATCTATAAGTTAAAGATCTACCGCAAAATTTAGCTCAATTTTGCACTTTGATAATATAACACAAAGTAAGAGCTCCTCATATAAAAAGAATGAAAGCTATAGCTCATAAAATTTTTAAAAATGACGAAAATAAGTTTAAACTTTGTATAGGAAGTGCCACTTCCACTAAAAATTTCGACAAATTGTATATCCTATTGTTCTTTCCCGAAATCGGTCCGGCGGCTAATGAGCCTACAAGATACAAACAAACACAATTTCTTCTTAAGACATATTTTTAAACTGAAGTGCGAACAAAATAGTACTTTTGATACAAAATAATTTTGGTTACTTTTTTTCGCTTTTGGTTACTTTATTTTTACATTTTGGTTACAAAATTTTTTTGGTTGTGGCAACGCTGGTTGTGTGTATAAATAAGACTTCGTTCAAAAATTATTCCAACAAAAAAAATGTGTCTCAAAGCCAGTCGGCGGCTCTGCTTTGCCGTCACCTTCTCATACAGTGCTTACTTGTGTGCGCGTCATTGCTTGTGCAAAAACTTTTTTTTTTTTTTTTTTGATTTTAAAATTTAGTATATGAATTTCAGTAAACTTTTTGTTTGATTCAGTTAAATTATTTGTTTGAAAAAATCAGTGTTTTTTTTCAGTAAACAAAATGCAAATAAATTGTTTGAATATGCAAATTTGTTTATAGGACCGATTTCAGACAAAAAATTGTTTGATTCTACAAATTTTTTGTTTGAATTGGAAAAATAATTTTTTCTGTGTAATCAGAAAAACTTAAAAGCACTACTTACAATTCTACTGAAAGAACCAATTAATTTTACAAGGGATGTCCTAAAATGAACTCATTAAAAAGCAAGTCATTATTTTGTTACCTACAACAAGTAGTTTGAGAAGTTGTTATAAAAGCAGTTATAGAATAAAGCTACTAAATAATGAGTGAGAGAAGCTATTCATAATATTTGACAAACTTTAACAAAATACAAAATTGTAATTTCAGTATTCTCTGATATTAATTTGTATACCTTACTGCCTTTGCCTAAGCAAGGCATTATAACTTAATTTTCTTATTATTTCAGTCGATATTGAACGAATCGAAATTATTTTTCAGTGTTGTGAAAATTCAAATAAATGCTTTACAACACTGGAAAAATAATTTCGATGCGTTCAGTGCCGACTGAAAGAATTAGATATAAAATAGCTTTTATGTCAAAAAAGTATTAGATCACGACTGCCAGAATTTACCCACAAAATCCAACAAAACGATTTGTTTAGCGATCTTTTTGGGATTGGTCCTTCAACACGACATTACAGTATGCAGTGTTTATAGCACTAAACTATAAGTAGCAGTAGCAACGAAAATTTACCAAAAAGTCTTAATTAAAATCAGTTTGTTAGCAATAGTTGAAGTGGTTACATTAAAAACAAATGTTAAGAGTAGCGGATTTTTAAAAATTTAAGTTATGTAACTTAAAGAAAGTGGAGATAGTATGTGTTGTAGCAGAAGATAGCACTCAAGCATAATTAAATGTAGCAATAACGGACATTTGACCTAGCTATAAACTAGCATATGCACAATAAAGAAACCGTAGTGGTGATAACAAAAGATGCAGCAATAAAGTAGCTGCTGATGTAGCAGTAGAAGTAACATTCAATTAGCTTAAATGTAGCAATAACGACCATTTGACTAAGCAATAAAGTAGCATATGCTCAATAAAGAAATCGTCGTGGTGATAACAAAAGATGTAGCAATAATGTAGCTGCTGATGTAGCAGTAGAAGTAACATTCAATTAGCTTAAATGTAGCAATAAACGACATTTAATTTGACAACAAAGTAGCATATGAACAAATTAAACAAGTAAGAAGGAATAGTAGGTCGGTCCGACCATATGAAACCCTACACAACAGTATATAAGAACATTTTTTGTTGGTATATCCTATTTGGGACCCATGGGCAATCATGGACCCGCCTAAACTAAATTATGTAATGAGGTTAAGATTCATGTAAAAGTTCTTTGTTCCGAATATTATTAAAATATCATCATCTATGTGAGATTTTAGGATGGAGCTTAATATGGGACCTATGGTTAATTATGGACCTACCAAAATTTTGTCATGACATAGTAGCTATCGTTATTAAAGTTATTATCGCCAATTTGTTTGTTAATACCAACCTTTGTAAGAAAGCCATTTTGGGAGTAGTATTTGTATGGGAGCTATGGGTAAATATGGACCGGTTAAAATAAAATTTGGTAAGATGATTTTGATTGCAATAAAATATCTTAAGATGTTTTGTCAAAATGCCACAGATATAAATGCTTTAACGTTAGGAAAAACGGTATTAATTCAAACATTTTTTTGATTAGGTTTTGGTAAATTTTTTCTCTCTTAAGTTTTGTATTAATAACTGAAATCTAGCACATAAATAATTTGCTCTTTTTAGAAAAAAAATCACTTAAATAATTTTCAATAAAACATTACGAAAACCAAAGTTTCTGACTTAAGGTCTTAACTTTAAAGAATTATTCTTCGAGAAACAACTTAAAATAACGTTGCAAAAAATAAACTTTCCTGTGGAAATGCCCTTCTTAAACATAGAAGTTTTAACTGTTGGAAATGGATTTTTTTTAAATTACGTTCTCATAATTTTACAAAAATGGGTTAATTTATTAATTGAAAAATCATCTCATTTCCTGGACTCTCTTTTAATATTTTTTTTTTATATTTTAACTCTTTTATAAAGAGAACGAACTGCTGCAGACGATTTGTAATCAATAACAATAGAAAATGTTTATGTATATTAACTCATTACGATGTACACAACACTGCTTCTGGCGATAAGATAAAAAAATATTAACAATAAACATTATCAATTAATTTCAACGTGCAAAATCTGTTGTTGCTGTTTTATTGTCTTCATTGTTTATCAATTAAAAACTTAAAGAGGTGCAGTAGCAACTTCCACTAAGCTCTTTAGTATCTAAAGAGTAAACAGTGAGATTGCTATTGGGGAAAAAATTCGGAAAAAAATATTTTTTTCAGAAAGTTTTAAAAGGAATATTTCAGCATTATTTCCAATGTCTTACGAAATTAAATATGTAGTTCTAATTTCTAGTTAAACAAATATGAATAAAATAAAAGAAAATCATTTTTTGCACCAGAGTAAATAAAAATGCATCTTAGCGCAATTTGAGAAGCAAGACTTTAGATTCAGGATCAAGTTTTCAACATTATTTGAAGCATTCTTAGAATTGCAGAAACTTATGAGCTATATAAGAGTGAATAATAGATAGATAGATATGTAAGTTGAAGGCAGGACTGCCAGATAAATTTGTGAGGAAATCGTCAATTTCCTGAGAAAATATAAAAAAATAGTCTTTTAAGTTTCGAAAAATCGTCATTATCACTACTGTTCGTGAAACAACGTTAACGCTCTTGCTTAGGTAAGGCATATCAGCATTAAATCTAAGCGAAAGAAAACATTTCGTCTTCCGCTCTTGTTAAGGTACGGCTGTTAAACATTTCAAGATTTAAAAACGAACGTGTCGGAAAATGTAATGTTTTATTCAGACTTTGGAGACTGAAAAAAATCGTCACTTTTTAGAAAAACATCAGCTAATCGCCAATTTGCCAATTTCGTCAAAATGACGATAAATCGTCAAATCTGGCAGCCCTGGTTGAAGGCCATATGCAACGCGAACTCGAGGATCTTTTGTGCAGCCCATGTATGATACAATGTAAGGTTCAGGCTACGTATAAAGGCCATCACCCTGCCCGGTGAAATATTATAGATTTCAGTTGGGCCCCCCGAAAAATCTCCGCCAGGAAGTCTCCAAGGCGGGACAGCAGCAGAGGAGATGTTCCGGCGTTTTGTCATCTACCTCACAGAATCTGCATATCTTGGCACAAATATTACCCATTATAAACTGATGGTATCTGAGACCACAGTTCCCCTTAAATAGGTCAACCAGTAGCCTAAGTGCCCCATTCTTAAGCAGTAAATAGGTCAACCAGTAGCCTAAGTGCCCCTTTCTCAAGCAGAAGTAGCCTACTCGCCCTGCTACGTGACAGAATCACAAATATCTTGGACTGCCTTTATCCACTAACAGACGCCCATATGTGAAGGAATTCACGTTCAGACCAGGAAGAAAGAAAAACATCCAATTTTGCTAGAGCTCTTCAACCTATTAAAGACTTTTGATGAGAACTTGTGATTTGTCTTATTGTCTGAAAGAGTCCTTTTTATTTAACATTATAAAACAAGAACGTTTGGGCATAAGATTTGAAGAAACGGCTTAAAGATATCAGCTAAAAATTTTTTAAGAAATTATTCCGCTTATTTCTAAAACGATTGGCTTTTAAAATGTGATGCGGAGATTTGACGGCGATGGCAAGCATTTCAGAAAATACGATAGCTGTCACTACTTTAGTGTCTGAATTTCGAAAAGGACTTAGGTTCAAAAATACAAAGGAGACACAAAAAACTGAATATCTCTTAAACATTTTGACTTTTTGAAGCAAATTTCGAATATTCTAAATAAATATGAAGATGAAATGCATTTTGAAAACTCATCTGTTTTTCATCGCTACGGAAAGTATATATAAGCCCTCCATTCTCACAGTAAATCGTTTCATAAATGTACCTCTAAAAAGAAGAAAAAACTCAATTTCTAAAAATTTTACCAGCGCACTTTTCGAAATTCATGTTTTAATTTTATTTCTGAGAAATAAGTAAAACTAAGTTAATAACGAAAAATAAAGTTCAAGAAATAACACAAGGGAATAAGGTTTTTGTTGATTAAAAATATAATTTGGGACGCTGAATCTAAATCTGCACTTGGTTTCTGCTCGATATAAACCGTTTTGTCCAAAATTAAGGCACTTCCGCTATATATATATTGGAGTAACTTGAAAACGGTTCACCATATTCAGTAAAAAAAAATTCAAAATTCGTTAACGTTATTATCTTTAAGCCGTGCTTACATTGGTTTTTAATTTTCCCAGTGGTTTAGGGATATCATTGAAGTTTTGTAAAAAAATAACAATTTAAAAAAAAATAAAATTTTTTTTCTTTAAAAACTCATAAAAAATAAAAATGAGACAAAAATCACAGTTTTGTTTAAAAAAGATTTAGTTCAACATATTTCGAATGAAATGAGCTTTATTTCATTGTAATCCGCTCACAACTTTTGATTTTATACACAATTTACTGAGAAAACTGAATCTTTAACATGAGGGTAAAAACATATGAAATGAACCGAAAATATTAACATTTCTGACCTCAGCACCTCCAAATTTGATAAGATTTTGTACACATGATCTATGGATCGGCACAATAATATATATATACATATAGCCTTCTAACTTTCAGAATTATGGCCATTCCAAGTTGGCAAAAATCAATAAAAATGCACTCAGATGCCTTAACACAATTTTTAATATCTCGAAAAGTATTCATTGTACGTTAATAATAAAGGGCTCATTTTACAGACAAAAACATGCGCCATTCCAAAAATTTTTTTTTTTTATTTTCCATCAAGGATAATGTAAATAAAAAGAGGACTAAAATTTCCAAAGGATATATCTCAAAAATCAATATTTTTAAAAATTTCAAAAAAATATATGTTGATTCTTATTATGTTTTGTACAAGTCTGCCAAATTTCAATGTGGAGTCTTTATTACAACATGAGTTATTAAGAAAAAAGCAGGCGAAGGTTTATGTATTTCATGAAATGTACCAAAATACAAAAAGGTGACAAATTACAAAAAGAAGGACAAATCAAATGTAACGGAACTTTTTCGACTTTTCTTTGCTTAAACTCTTTTTCTCCATTGCTAAACCTTTAATAAAAAGTACAACATAATGTATTAACTTTTTATTAAAGGTTATTAAACACTTTATTACAGCATATTTATTTATTTCTGAAGGATTCCTATTAAAAAATCTGCATCTGCCGAGTAAAGCTTGACTTTAATTTTTTTTTTATCTACAGGTTCAATAGAATGCAGCTTTTGAGTTCCAGGAATAGTACGCAAATCTTTAAAACGAATTTGAAGGAACCGTGTTTCTTTTTCGTGGTCTTTTAGAGTTAAAAACTCGAAATTACAGTTCAAAAGATTTTGCAGGCACCATTCATATAATTGTTTTGGAGTAGTTATTTGACCTTGTAATGGACGCTGTAAACTAGCTCGACGTGCCTCTCTCTTTACGGTACCTCCAAGACCGTCACTTGGGCCTTTTCCATGGCTTGTTGCAAAAAAATGCCACTCAGCATTACATCCAAAATCTTCCAAATGATAACATAAATTGATAAAGTTTTTTTTATTTTTAAACTGGGCAGCACTACCGTCTGAAAAATTCGTGATTTTCTTCGGGGTTGTTTTAAACTTTTTTCTCAAAAATACATTCAGGTGGCGATGGAACAGGTGAACAGCTACAGAATCGTGTACAAGACAATCAGATATTAATATGAAGTTTAATGTTGTGTTTTTCCATCTGATTTAAAATAAATAGCAATTGGGTATAAAGTGGCCTGAGAGTTGTTCCAGTGAAATCCCTGGACTGCATCCTGAATAGTAAAAGAAGCATTTTCTGAAAAATCGCAAACTGCTATATACTCATTTTCTTCCAAATTTGATTTTTTTTCGCTCATATATGCTGCTTGCTGTTTTGCAATAAATGAATGAGGTAATAGAATTTGAAGCTTTTCACACAGGGAATCCACAAAAACGTCGGCTTGGCCAATCATGGTCTCCAAATTATCCCTATCTACACTAACCCATTGTTTATATGTTATTTCATCTATATCATATTGCTCTAGTAATTGATTTAGTTTTGCTTTTAAATTTTCAATTCCTGGACACTTGTTACATTTACGTAATAATTCGGAACACCAGCAGTTAATTTTTTTAAATTTATAGCATCAATCATCAGCTTCACATTTTGATGCTTTGTACAAACACACACGTTATGAGATCCACTCGCATTTGCTAGAATTATATTCCTCGGACGAAGTTGGCAAAACTTGGAAATACCTATTTTTATTCCATCATGTCGTTCCTTGAATAAGGCGTACATTTCTCTTAAGTTTCCAAGCAAAAGTCTTTTATTTTTCCTGACTTTTGTACCATTTTCAAAAACAGACACGAAATCTTTCTGTCCGGGCATACACCTGCTGACGTCATCGGATTCATAAAATGATTTTACTAAACTGCTTGTCACTGGTGAAATTTGACTTCCCAGTTTTGCGTTAGGCGTACTCATCACACCCTTTGTTTCAACCAAATGCTTAACTTTTCGCATGATATAGTTTGTAACCAGGAATTCTTCCTCAATTTTATGTATTGTCCAGCTTTTTGGTAAAATTGTAAGCAGTTGGATTTTCTCACTATTTTTTGTTAATGTTTTAAACTTTTCTTTTAATTGTTCTATTATTTCGGATTGTGGGCACATATGCGAAGTTGATTGTGCTGAACCGTGGAAAATTTTGTCTTGAATCGAATCACTTATTTTCCTGAATTTTGCATCTCTGTACCGTTTTTCATGTAACTTCTTCTTCTTTATCGGAGATTGTTCCAGATACGGTAAAGATTGGTTTGATTTTGAAATAGCAACTTCTTCCGTGCCTGACGCAATGTCATCTTTTTCCGTGCCTGACGCAATGTCATCGAAAGTATCTACATTTTCGTTTATGTGTGAACCTTCTTCCAAATTAGATTTCTTCACATGCGAAAATTTTATTCTACATGTCCCACAAATTTTATTTGAGATCGAAATGTTTTTATCCTAAGTATACTGTAGCATCCATTCTTGGACTTGTCTTAAACTTTTATTGCACCCAGTGTGACCGGATTTTTTAAAAGGATTACGGCAAAATGTTGAATTGAATGGCATATTTTTTATTTAAATACCACAACCGAATGAATTGTGCACGACTTTTTTGTATTGACAATAATTTTAATTTATTTAAATATTTAGTCTCTTTATTTTGCCTTTTCAAACGATCAAGTCACTTTAACACTATAACACTTTGACGTTTAGCACTTATGAAATCTAGTATTCAACTGAAGTTTGACTTAGAGTCTCTGAACTATTTATACTGTTTTTTTTTTGGTACAAAAAAACAGATTTCAAGTAAAAAAATAAACGCCTTGCTTTTCTTCAATTGGAAAATTTGCGTGAACTACGGGTCATAAAATGTTTTTTAAATAGGGACTGAATTTGCTACTGCCAATAAGCCGCCCGCAGGTCATAAAATATTTGTACATTTTTTGTGTGAACAGGCAATAAATATTTCGCCTAGGTTATAAAGTCGAAAAAGTTCCGTTACTTTTGATTTGTCCTTCTTTTTGTAATATGTCACCTTTTTGTATTTTGGTACATTTCATGAAATACATAAACCTTCGCCTGCTTTTTTCTTAATAACTCATGTTGTAATAAAGACTCCACATTGAAATTTGGCAGACTTGTACAAAACATAATAAGAATCAACATATATTTTTTTTAAATTTTTAAAAATATTGATTTTTGAGATATATCCTTTGGAAATTTTAGTCCTTTTTTTATTTACATTATCCTTGATCGAAAATAAAAAAAAAAATTTTTTGGAATGGCGCATGTTTTTGTCTGTAAAATGAGCCCTTTATTATTAACGTACAATGAATACTTTTCGAGATATTAAAAATTGTGTTAAGTCTGCTTTCACACGTTTCATCTTTTGATGCTCAACTCTTATGTTTTTAGGTGAGGGAATAAAGAAGAAAGGGGGTTAGTACGGAGATGCCTGTACTCGGTCAGTACGCTTTGTGTTTTTGTTCGTTGGCATATGCACAAGGATGGCTGCATGTAATTTTTTTCTTTTCTTTTTCTCTTTGATTCGCTGTTAATAAAATTATTGTTGTTTTGAACCTAAAAAAGTTGAAACCGGTTGCTGCGTGTGATTATATTGGCATCTTTAAAAGGGAATTTAAAAGAAGTTGAGCATCAAAAGATGAAACGTGTAAATTCAGACTAAGGCATCTGAGTGCATTTTTATTGATTTTTGCCAACTTGGAATGGCCATAATTCTGAAAGTAGGAGAGCTAAGACACTGAAAGTTGGCAAACGCTATTATTATGTTTAACTTTCCCTTCGTACCAAATTTCATCCAATTCGAAATCGGTGCGGTCAACTCATTGGTTGATTTCATATGTTTTTACCCATGAGTGTGTATTTACTGCTGTTCTCTTTATTGACTCTTTTTCGCTCACTCAAAAATGAGGTACCTTCACTCAATTATAAAAATAAATAATAAAAGCGAAACGCGTTCATCTATTTTTATGAACTATTTCTCATTTTGTGCATAGGTTACGTGACTTTACTTGAAAGTAATAAGACTTTAACTTTTTCCGTTTTGGATTTTTCATGATTTTATAATACGAAATTTTTAATTATTTTTTACGTAAACAACCGTTACTCAGCTATTTTTTTTTTTGATTTTAAAAAATTTGATTCTTTTTCAAAGCTTACAATTACATCTTAAAAAAAAAATTTAAAAATCGCTTAATGAAGAGTACAGTTATAATTTGTTTGAACTTTTAATTTTTGGAAAAAAGTCAAAATTGCGATTAGTACCTGTAACTTAAAAATGCGAGCTGATAAAGAAAAACGAAGATTAAATTTAAAATCAACGACATTAAAAAAGTAAAAAATGCATCGAACTTCATCATCATCACAGAAACAGTTGAATTTTGCTCCCTTGTGTTATCGTTCAATTAACAAGCTCGTAGCAACGTCTTACTCGTTATATAATCGTATAATTTTACAAAATTGTATATTTATTTTTGGTAATTTTCATATAAAAGTGATGTCTCATTATACGATAGATTTTTATGTGTTTTAAAAATAATTTTATCCACACCAGGCATGTACTAAAATCAATCCGAAGAGGTATTACGGATTTTCTTGAATCAAGTACAATCGCAAAATTCTTAAAATACCGATTACGTAATTGAAATAATCCGAAAATAAGATTGATTTAAGTAAAACTAAGATTGAATCAATCTCAAAGTGCGCTTGATTCAAGAATTATAAAATTGTTTTATTCCGAATTCGTACTTAAAATAATCCGAAAATCAGATTGATTTAAGAAAAACTAAGATTGAATCAATCTCAAAATGCGCTTGATTCAAGTGTTATAAAATTGATTTTATCCCGAATTAGAAAGAAAAAATTATTATAATTGATTTACTTACTCGTATTACACCTTACGAAATGATTAAACATCAACATTATGCCCGATATGGTTTTCACTTTATTAATTTTATGTAAATATTTAACCAAAAATATAAACAAAATGAGAAGCAAGAGTTCAAATTTACTTTTTAACTCTTCGTGGTACACATGAGTCTGGCCAGACCTTTTTTCATTGTGTATAGAAAATCAAAACATGCGTAAGCCGTTTTTATAGTTACTTCAAGAAATTCCGGGATTGATTTTGGAAAATAATCCCATTTAGGATAGTTTTGAGTACGTTTTAGTGTTATTCGTACTGGAATTTCTGAGTACGACTCGTGCTTAAAGTAATCATAAAAAACTTGATTTATCCCGAGAGTTTTTCTTTCTGTGTGGAAATGTTCGATTTGTTTGGTTAATTTGTTATTTGTTTGTTCTTTTAGAATGTGAAAATTATACCACAAATTTAATTTTTCTTCTTGATTAATATATGTTTTATTCACTTCAGATTATTTTTTTTTTAACGAATTTAAATTAAATTAAAACTCCCATGCCTGGCTTAATTTCATAAATAGAACCGAATAATAGGTGCAATTGAGTACTTTCACAGTAAAATGCAGTAAATGAGCAAACTGAAATATTTGCTCTCACTGAAAGCTGTTGTTCAAAAAAGTATGCGAACGCAAAATTTGTGAAAATTCGTAAAATAAATAAATGCTGATGGCAAATAACTTAAGTATTGAAAAATGTTTACACTTTTGACTACTTAACTCGTTTTATGTAAACTTTCATCATTAATTTTTTTAATGTTGCTAACTTTTGTCTGGGTTAATTTATTCGAAAGAACATAAATAATTTTCTTGCTATCCCAAATATTTCACACTTTTACAACTCTAAAAAATTAACATAGCAAAAAAGTTTCAAGAGTTGGTATTAAGCTCCACAAGCAAGTTAAATAAATTAATTTTTTGTTTTTGTTTCTTTTTATTTCAACTTTTTTTTTTAACAATTTTTTCACAATTTGTATGCTCTTGGTTTGTTTACCTTTTTTAAACATATGTTGCAAAAATTTCTGCAGTAAAAATTTGTAAATACTCAGACAAGAACTGTCAGTTTTCGCTCTCAATTTGTGTTCTCATTTACTGTATTTTGTGTACGCAATTTAGTAAAATGCAGTAAAATTATGTAAAAAATAGTAAAAACTTTTGTGTTCTCAAACGCAACTAATGTTAATGTCAATTTTTATTAAAGAAGAAGAAAACAAAAATCGTATTTTTCAAACGACAGAGCTTGTGAATTGGTCAAATAATTAAAAAGAACTTTTTAAAATAAAACTTATGCCCGTTACGGTCCCTGAAAATCAATAATAGCTAGATGTTATAAAGACTTTTTAAAGGCTCATTAAAAACCTTATTAAATAAAATATTTTCTAAAATTTGTAAAAATTCCTGATTCGAATGTTATACTCTTTATAAAAACTTTCTTAAGATTGAACAGAGTCTTAATCATCCAATCAATTTTATCAAAATGCAGAAATTGTCCGCATTTAAACTTCAAGCTTTTAAGATTTAATTAAAAGTATTAAAATAAATAAAAGTAAATCTTTCCATTCAATCCCTGTAAAGTATTTGTAACATTAAGCTATTCCAAACCAAATGTTCTCTATTAGGAAACAGTTAAGAAAGAACCTTTAAAACAAAACTAAGTAAAAATTTACACAATAATTTTTAAGCAATTCATATCAGCAACCTTAGAAGTCCTATTGGAGTTTACACTGCTTTGAAAGATTCATATGGCTGGATTTTGGAATCGAAAAATGATGATGACTTGAGATGGATTGCCTACGACAATTGGACCTTTTCAACGATTTTCACTGGTACGTACTCAAACTAAATTTACAAACGCATGACAAATAATAAATTATTTTGGGTAATATTTTACATTTTAGCTGACTTCGATAAAGAGCAACGAATTAATCTCACCCTACATGGCGTAGATACCGTTTCTACTGTGTATTTAAATACTTATGAAATTGGTAAAACTGAAAATATGTTTATACGCTATTCCCTCGATATTATGCCATATTTAAAGTCCGAAAATATTTTGGAAATCAAAATCATGTCACCCATATTGGCTGCAAAAGAGCGTGCCGCAAAACTTAAAGAAAATGGTATTCATGCACCACCTGATTGTCCCCAAAGCCGAGCGAATGGCGAGTGTCATCGTAATATGTTAAGAAAAATGCAAGCAAGTTTTGGGGGAGATTCAAATTTGGCAGCGCCATCGATGGGTATATGGAAAGCAGTAGACTTGGAGTACTATGAAATAGCCATAATGAGAGATGTTGATGTGGCTATGCGACACAATGATACACATTGGACTTTGGATATGCGTGTGTTTCTTAGTACGGATATACGCGAAAAGTTTTACTGTGAAGTGACATTTATAGCAGTGTAAGTGTGGAAGTCAATACAATTTTTTTTTTAACGAAATATTTTGGTTTTCAGAGAACTTCTTAACAAGCCCTTGGTTTTTAGGCGCGATGTTTCCTATAACTTGCTTACAATTGAATTTAAAGTAGATATACCCAGGGTAAAATAAAATCTCCTTTCCCAAAACCTTGAATGACTTTCCTAATAATTATTTAATTTTCTAGGAGAGAATCAAATTATGGTGGCCTAATGGTTATGGTGAACAGAAATTGTATCCTTTGTATTTCGAAAGTAATTGTTGGTTAAGTCCAAATGGACCCAGATTAAAATCAAGAACTAAGTCTCAGAAAACCATCGATATTGGTTTTCGTACTATTGAATTGGAAGAAGATTTAGATGGTATATTTTATATATGATTTGAAATATTATTTTTTAATATTTTCCATCCTTTCAGATTTTGGTCGCACTTTTTATTTTAAAGTCAACAATCAACCGATTTTTATTAAAGGGGCCAATTATGTGCCTTCTCATATTGTACCCGAATATTCTTATAGGGAAAATAAATTATTGCACATATTGAAATCGGCCAAGGAGACTCATTTGAATATGATACGTGTTTGGGGTGGAGGTTATTATGAATCTGATACGTTTTATAATTTAACGGATTTCTATGGCCTTTTGGTTTGGCAGGATTTGGCTTTTACGGCTTCTACTTATCCTCTAATTGATTCGTATGTAGAGTAAGTATTTGTTTGTATATTATGTTTTTGTATATGTAGTTTATGTCCCCCCGGGGGCTGGTTGAGATCTTCATAAGGATAGTTCATCTTCTGGTTTAGCAGACTCCGGGGATATCAGGTGCATGCATTTAAAACCTGCGATTCGGAAAGAACCCAAAGTTGATTGATCTCAAAAGATCTTTACAATCGCTTGAGATCGCGTCTGACCAAATATCCTTTCTGCAACCAGTAGAGTTAGTAGTCCCTGGCGGCACGGCACTAGACTTAATATTTGTTGAGGCCTTCGAAATTGTTCTTCTTACGGGAAATGCTTTCTGTCCTTCAGGAAGATGGTCTTTGGGGGAGTTTTACTTTTTCGTTGAAAAGATTATTTGGGGGATCACGTGGAGGTTGTAGTTAAAGCCCCAAGTAGCGGCAAAGGAGATACGGAAAACCGACAAAAGTGCTTGTTTTTTAACACTTGTGGGATAGTTCGGCCTAAGGCACGTATTGCCCCTAGGTGATGTTGTTACTCAACAGATGCTGCTAACATATTTCCAAAAGCAGCAGAGGTTAGATAGCTTCAGCTCCTAAAAAAGATGCGAGTTTATAATCTTGCTGGATTATGTACTACCTGTATTTGCTGGTTGCTCTCATACTCAGGGGCGGTTGGTTTGTCACCCAGTTGTTATGTTCCTCTACGAGATAGGCCCATATGGCGTGTGCTGTTGTAAATCTTTTTCACATCTGTAGTTTATTATTTGTTTTCTTTTAGATCTGTTCGTAAAGAGATTTCTCAAAATGCCAGACGTTTAGCTTTTCATCCCAGTTTGTGTATGTTGGTTACCAATAACGAAATTGAACTGTATTTGACAAAGAATAAAACAGAACTGGGCGTGGATGCGGCACGTTTGGAGAAAGAATATAAGCAAATGTTTATGGGCACTATACGCCATGAACTGAATACCATATCTCGTAATGATTTCAATCCCCGAGCTGGACCTATGATTTCTACGCCGTCTATGGGCGTGGCAGAGAGTAAAAAGGACATGTCAACAGATCCACAAAATGCAAATTATGGAGATGGTAGGTTGGAAACTTGGAGCTTAAAAAAAAACAAATGCGGAACAAATTCGACTGATTCTCTTTCTAAACACGTTGTTTCGTGCTAGGCAAAAATACTTATGCTGGAAGAAATTGCAAACGTTTCAATTTCAAGTTCAGTCGAAATTGAACCACTCGGTTTAAGTTTAGAGTTATAAGCAAGAAAATCAATTTATCATTTCATTTTAGTTCATTTTCGGGAAGACGAAAGGGACGCTTGGGATCCAGATATCTATCCACGTGCCCGTTTTATAACAGAATATGGTTTTCAAAGTTTACCCGCTTTAGCTTCGTGGAATCGTACTCTGTATCCAGGCGATAGTTTGTCCAACATAATTCAACATCGTCAACATAACCCTAAAGCTTTTATACCAATTCTACAATTAATATCTAGACATTTTGCCCTACCAATCATGGACTGGGAGAATAATGTAGAGGGGTTCATCTATTTATCACAATTGTCACAGGCCATGTCCGTGAAAGCCGCTACAGATGTGTTTAGATCTCATAGAACTAACAAGAGAACCATGGGTGCCATATATTGGCAACTCAATGATAATTGGGTGGCACCCACTTGGTCCAGTATGGATTATTTTGGTAACTTTAAGGTAAAAACATAATAAAATAAGGTTACGAATCTATTCTTTATTTTTATGTAGAAATATCTCTTGTATTTGCAAACAGATTGTGTGGAATTGGTCTAAGGAGTTTATGGCTCCGACTGCCATTATAGCTTTAATGGATACTAAAAATTCAAGAATCAATGTCACCGTTACGAAAGAGGAATTCGTAGGCGATATTGAAAAACCGGAAAAGTTTAATATAACAATGTATACATACCTGTGGTCTGAATTGTACCATCGAAAGTCCATCTCATGGGAGACATCAGTGGTACTTTTGTTCTCATTTAATACTCATATTATCTGGTCCAATAACAGTTTCTTATTTTAGAGCACTAATGGCATACATACCGATTACTTGGATATGAATGCGGTATTTAATCAGCCTTTTACACGCAACAATTGCTATTTGAAATTCGAATTGACTCAAAATAATAAAACAATATCCAGTACTTTTATAATTCCGGGCAAGATTGCAAATTCGAATGGTGTTACGGATCCTCAGTTAAGCGTATGTAAAAATGTGTTTTATAGAAGAATTTTTCGAGAGTTTGTTCAATTGTTTATTTCTAGTACGGTATAAATTCCCCGTTTTGCCTGAAAACCAACATCGAGTATCTGCAATACCACACCATTACAATAACAGTTAGAAAGCCCGCTTTATTTGTTTATGTCGAGATATATCATCCGGCTGTTGAAAGATATAAGCTCTCCGAAAATGGTGTTATTATCACCGAACCAATTAAAGTGATACATCTAGAAATTCTGTTAAAAACATCGCCCTGTGTTACACTGACCAACGAGCATGTACACATAATGACTTTAAATGAGGTATTATTTAGTGATGCACCCGGTTATAACTCTAATTATCAGCCGTCAACTAATGCAACAGAGGCGAGTTTAAGATAAGAGTATCAAGGTAGACACAGACGACTGGTCGATTTGTTCAATAGAATGAAAACAATTATTTTATTATAAGTAATACAAAACTATTACAGAAATCAAATCTATGTATGCATACAAAAACTTGCAAAATAAATGACTTAACATGTAATGAAATGATGTTTTGAACCATCAAAATCTTTCATGTAAATCGGCTAACTACCGTGGAATTTCTATATTTATTAGCTCTTTTTTCATTTCAATCCACTCATTTGTAATTAATATGATAAACATCCGCAAGTCAATAAAAATTATGTATCAGAGGTACCGATTTATAAGTTTGAAAAAGTTGTGTGTATTGTTCAAACTCTGTGGTAACAATTTACTTTGTATTTAAGTGCTTTCTCTTGTATACAGTTTGTGACTTGTGATAATGAACTTTAATTATAAATTAGTAAGAACTAAAAAAATATAAAATTATCAAGTAATTGATTCTAAATCAACAAATTCTAATTGATTGATATTTATGTGTTTAATAAAACTCAATAGCGTAAGAAGTAATTGCTACTAGAATATAATTATGTCAATAATTTTATGCTAAACTTGAAGTTTCTTGCAACAAACAAGAGTCGGTAACATGTATAAATTTTATTCTACACGTACAGAAAAATAACTGGAATGGAAGGTTTGTAGTAAGATTTAAATTGGAACTGCAAAGCAACCTAAAGGCCCAACCGTAATGTGCTTAAGGTAGCTTAAGCTACTGTCAAAAATTAACAGAAGTTCTGTTAAATGCACAAGTAAATAAAAAAAACTACTTTTAGGTGGTCATAATGTACTTATACAGGGTGGTCCAACTATAATGCACGATGTTAATTCTGAGTCACACCTTAACGTCAAGTTTTTTGCCTAATTTAATTTGACATTTCTTTGCTTCAGTTTTTGACAAATTCAACCATCGAGAGGTACACAACTGAGCAGCGCGTTAAGATTGTTGAAGCCTTTTAGAAAAATGGGCGTTGAAATCAAAATGCATTTCGTGTTTTTCTTTTTTTTGCCAGCTTAATCGACTAAATGTGTCCATAATCGGGAGAATTGTGCGCATCGCGAGATGATAACGGAATTATGTGGCCAGAAATGGAGAATATGGATCTGGACGATACGTGGTTCCAACAGGATAGTTCCAGTTGTCACACAGCCAGCAAAACAAAGGCTCCTTAGCGCGAGAAATTTAATGGCTGTCCGAAGGACTTCTTTCTTTTGGAAACAATTCAAGAGCTTAAGTATGAGATAATTCTGCACATTAACGACATTGAACCTCAATTATGTTGCTTCTCACATAATTGTCAAAGATCCTTCCAAAATATTAAAAAAGTATTAAGATAATTATCTGAAAACTGTTTGTTTTATTTAAAACTAACAACGCGCGTTTTGGTTGTACCACCGTTTATTTACTTAAGATTCATTTAACCATTATATACCTATGTGCAATATTTTGTTTTGTTAAGGGTATTTTCAATTAAAAATTTTCAATGTTTACAGCCCTGCTTATTTTCAGCCCGGCCCCCGATGTCAATCGACAACTTAAGCGAGCGACAACAAGTCACTCATTATCGTTCTCTTAAGCGGCCCACTAAATATCGACCTGTCGGTAACAGAATAGCACAGAACTATAAAAAGTGACGTGTGAAAAAGGCTCAAATCAGTTGCGAGGGCAGCTTTCAAAGAAAAAGACAGAAAGCTTTTTTTGGTAGTGAAGTGGCAATGTGTAAAAACAGGCAGCAACAATCAACACAAATGGCATGATCAAAACAAAAATAACAAAACACAGACCACGTTAAAAAAATGCATTAGTTCAACAAACGTTGTGTTTTGTGCAAAAAAAATGTATTTATTAATATTTTTTTGTTTTATTATGTTATTTATTTACTTAAATATTATT
Organism: Pollenia griseotomentosa; assembly: GCA_963931875.1. Taxonomy (NCBI): domain Eukaryota; kingdom Metazoa; phylum Arthropoda; class Insecta; order Diptera; family Polleniidae; genus Pollenia; species Pollenia griseotomentosa. The sequence goes on from OZ007560.1 coordinate 29,894,824, forward strand.
AGCTTGTGTTGTAGTAAACTTAAAAGTTAATTTTTGCAAAAGCTTTGCAAATAAATCTCAACAAAATAAATTTGTGTTCATTGTATTGCGGCATAAAAGATGATGCAAAGAGAAATGCAAAAAGGGCAGCTTTCTTAAAAAGAGACAAAAAAAAAAAACGCAAAATCTTTCGTCTCGTGACAGTTCTGTAGTATTCTGTGCTGTCGGTCGAGTGGTTTTTCGTTTCTAACGTAATTCATTAATGTATAGTCAAATGACTGTATTGCCACATCAGCAATTACACAAATAAAACGCTTGTTTGGAAATAACAATCGACAAAACATATAAATTAAGGCATTAAAATAGATCTCTGGCTACCCACAAACAGTGTTCGAAAATAAATACAGTAGACGCTCGGTTATATGAATACCCAGTTATCATGAAACAAAGAAAACAAGATAGCGCATTGCGCAGGTCCGTTATCTTTTTACTCTCATTTTGACGTCATTATAGTAAAGAGATTTAAATGTAAACAAACATTCAGCATACTACAAACACATGTTTGTGTGATCATGTTTGTGCTCATTTACTACTATGACGTACATGCGCAGAAAAATAATGTTTTTATAAATTTAAATGCACTATCTTGTTTTCTTTGTTTCATGCCCAGTTATATGAACATCCAGAACAGTGAACAACAAAATTTTTACTCATGAGGTTCTAAAGAGTAAACACAACCTATCTCTATTATATGAACAACTTGCAACCGTTTGATTTTTTGTAACTTTTTGTTGTAAAGGGTGTTTTTTTAGAGTATCGCAACTTTGAGTTGGCATCACTGCTTTATTTGAGCACGAATTTAGCAGCTGATAGTTGCTTTTTGTTTAGTTTGCTTTGAAATTTCATTATGGCTTTTTACGAATCGAGCAACGTGCAAATTGTTGAAATTTTTAATCAAAATAATTCCGCGAATGGGCTGAAGCACAAATTGATATTGATTTTGAATTTCTTCTCAACATTTTATTTACCGATGAAGAATGGGTACGTAAATAAGCAGAATTGTCGCATTTGGAGTGAGTAGAATCCACAAGCTTTTGTTGAAACACCATTACATCCACAAAAGTTACTGTTTGGTGAGCTTTATGGACTGGCGGAGTCAAGAATGCGAAAAGTTGTTGAAAATTGGCGCCTTATACACGCCAGCCGTGGCGGCCACATGGCAGACATTTTATAAAATTTTCTAAAGCCCGTTTTATTGATATTAAAAATATATTTCCTTGTTTAATTATGATTTAAAATCTGTTCTTCCCCGAAATAAGCTAGTAAATGTAGTATATACGAATGCAAAGGAACATTAATAAGATGGTTGGTGTTTGTAAAGTTTTGCTTGGAGTGAAAATAATATATCTGATAATGATATTTGGCATTGCGAAAATGCAGGGACAAGGCATTACAGAAATTCCTTAAAGCAAAAAAATATAACCGACTACTTTCTAATAATTTTAATTAGGCCTAAGTTCATTAAATTTAATTTTCATCAAATTATTTTTATGAAGAAAGGAATTTTACAACATGAAAATTAATTAAAATTGTTATTGATAATCTTTCATCATTGACCGTGGCCGGGGCTCGAACCCGGGCCGGCAGGTTACCATGACATGTTTCGATCGCAACCACTCGATCTCCCCAGATGGATTTGCCGTTTTACACTCGCAGCCATCGACGACTGCTGACGTCAATAGTCAAACATCAATCCTTAAACCAAATTGTATTTTAACCTTTGGTAGATCGAAGTTTGATTTTTTGAATGATTATCCATTTTAATTGATTTTACATGTTCTTCCTTACCTCTGTTTTTTCGTACTTTTGTCAAGAATTTTTCTTGAAGTCCAAAGTACATTTTTTGTTTTTTTATTTTTTGTCTTTCTTTTTCTTGTTGACCTTTTTTAGTACAACTTGAAGGACAAATGAATACATAGAGCTCGTGCCCTAGCTTTAACAATAATTAGTATTGTGGTTATATTGTGGCCACGGTCATGAATGAAAGATTATCAATAACAATTTTAATTATTTTTCATGTTGTAAAATTCCTTTCTACATAAAAATAATTTGATGAAAATTAAATTTAATGAACTTAGGCCTTATTAAAATTATTAGAAATTTAGATTAAAAACCATAAATAGTTCAACAAAATAACCACAATACTAATTATAACCGACTACTTTCATGTACATTTATTATTAACAAAATAATTTGAAATAAAAACTAAATATAGGTTATGTATGTACACATATTAAAATGATTTTAAATACTTATTTTATATTGTCTCGATTATGTGAACTTTTCCATTTAGTGAACAGGCCCTGTCTGAATTAGTTCATATAAGCGAGCGCCTACTGTATGTACTAAATACCGCTCCTCAGTGTTCGGTTCGGTAGATTTGTGGAAAACACAAAGGCTAATAGTATTTGTCAGTGTTGCCATTTTGGTGCCTTTCGGGTATTTTTTGGTGCTTTTTTGCTTATGCAATACCCGAAATTTTGTTAAACACCCGTTTTTGAAAAGCGGGTATTTATGGTGCTTTTGACAATTTCTCACAGTGCTTTTAAGTAATTTACATATATTTTTGGCACTGAACCATTTTGCAACTATTCTGTAAACACAGCGAATACTGTTTTAACCAACTGCGTATTATTTGCATTTATGTTTTGAGTAGTATTCGCAAACTCTTCTAGGCTTTTCTCAAGCATCATCAGTGATGCCAACTTAGTGCTTTTAGCACTATTTATGGTGCTTTTTGATGCCTCAAAACGCCAAAATTGTATCCTTAGTGCCAAACTAAGAAAAAGCACTAACTTGGTTTGCTTTTTCCATTTTTCGTAAGTGCCTTTAATGCTTTTTAAAATTTATAGAGGATGATTTAGATGAGATTAGCTATTTGGAGTACAATTTTGAGAAAGCCTGTAAAGATTTTAAGATTTCAAATGATAAAAAAAGTGATAAAAGAAAGTTGCATACGTTTTACCAAAAACTTTATTTACGAGGTTTGAGCTAGTCTTCCTAGCAATTTGGAAATTTTACAAAACGTTGCACTTTTAAGCGTTGACAACATATTTAGTAATCGTAATAAAAACGATGTATTTGCTTTCGGTAAACATTTTTTTAAAGATGTAGACACTGTTTCAAAAATAGAAAATGGCTTGAAAAATATTAAGAATTGTAGATGGAAAAATAAACAACGATTTTGAGTCATGTAGAAAAAACGTATTAAAAAGTTTAAAACATGCAGTCGGAAACCGTATGTTTTCGAGCTACGAAAATCGGGCTCGCACTGTATTACTTTTAAACTGTTTTATGGCCAACTCAAACTCCAAATTATTTGGATAATATTTTTATTGAAGATAATAATAATACATTTAAAAATTTTTATATACAAATGTAAATATATTTATTATTTAATTTTAAATGAAAATGGTCCCCCATCTACGCCGTCGCTTTTTTAAAAATTTGGAGGTATTTAATATTCGGCACAGCCGACGTCAACTTGTTTTGTGTTTAATTAAATTGTAAAAAATGGATTAGTGCTTTTTTACGTTTTTTTTGTTCAAAATAGTGCTTTTTAGTGCTTTTTTTAAATTTTAAAGTGCGTTTTGCTCTCAAAAAGTTGGCATCACTGGTATTTGTGTAGTAAATCATTAAAAAAAATAACGTTTCCCTCTCTGTCATCTTTCGAACACAAAAATAATACTGTTCTTATCCAACTCAACAAAAAGGTGAGAACATTAAATTCCGTTCGGTTTTTTTACCACAAACTTCATTGTGTTCGGTTGAGCTCATTAATATTCGTTCGTTTCTGTTGTGCTTACCAGAGAAAGCCAAAAAGTTATATTTTTAATACTTCTAACCTATTCATACTCCACCGAGCACGAGTACAGACAGGTATGAATACCAATAAGTATGAACATAAATAAGTTTGTATAGCAACCGGTATGAGTATGAACAAACAGGCATGCGTATGGATATTAGTATGAATGCGTATGAGTATAGGCATGTATCGATGAGTATCGACAAGTAACTTCAACAACTCGTATGGTTATTGTAAAGCAAGCAGTGTAGCCAGGACCTAAAAATGTTTGATGCAGAAAAGATATTTATATTTTAAGTATTTTCCAAAACCAGCAAAACAAATATAGCACTGATTAAATAAGAATTAATTAGTTTATGTAAAAGCTAAATTAAAACATAAATATTTTCTAATATTATATTAAAAAATATCTTTTCTACGAAAGGGGTCTTTTATAAAAAAAATTTGAAAACAGAAGGCTATCAACTATTTTGGAATCTATTTTGTTTCTTTTTTCATGTTTCTAGCTAAGGAGAAAACACGTTTTGATGCTGCGCTGCAGAAATTTACATGATTCTTGATTTTTATAAAGATAACAATGAGTATCTTGTGGAGTTGTTTTTCCACCAAAGCGTGATGTTGTAGTCTTCTGTAAGGCTAACATTTTCGTTGGCATACTGATCGACTTCAGCCTTTAAATTTTAAACGTCTTAAAAATGCAACTGCCAACAGATAAACATCTCAAAGTCATACTATGTATGAATGAATTTACCTGTGATATCTCATTTCTTAATTCCGAATATTAGATTTATATTTTTTTTTTTTTTTTGGTATTCGGCAACTTTTTGTGTTTTTATTAAGAACGATTCAAATAAAACGACGTATTTTAATTTGCATCCATTTTGTAATTTTTTCGGATTTTCATAAAAAAAGTTTTTTCTATTTATATAAGAAGATTTTTGTAAAGTCAGAAATAACAAAAAAAATTCTGGCAACACTAATGAAAAAAAATTAATAAATAAAAAATGTTTGAAGTCAATGATATACCTATGGGTTTATGTGGTTATGTGCGAGAATGAAATACAATAAGTATGATAACATACATGAATGAAATCAAATGCGCAGGGATATACACAAGTATGAGAATAAATAGATACGAGTACGCACAGGTATTGAAAATTTTTGATATGTGCTAGAGTACTTTAATTTTTTTATACCCATTGTCTTTCTCTGGTGCTTACCGCCCTTTTGGCTGGTAAAAAAACCAAACATTTTTTACAAAAACAAAATACGCATACGAAAAAAAAAAACAAAAAGCCAAAACATATACACAATACACACACAACGTTCCTATAGGAAAAAATATACCATTTATCTTGATGATTAATCTTGGATAGATCTATGGTTCCCGAAAATAGTTAATAAAACAAAAATTATATTTCTGACACTATTTTTTTTTCTACCTATTTTTCCGAGTTTTTCAGCAAATATGTTCTGCTACAGATTTCCGATATTTTGATATCTAAGACGTATGAATAGGTCATATTGCAGCAATTTAAGTTTTTAATAAAAACTTTTTATCATTTCATTTTTGGACCGATCTGGCTGAATTTCAATAGCAAACTTAAACGGAGTATATGTGATATATATATATGACAACCTAGTCCCCATCATTTCTCGGGTCTTCGGAAAACCCATTTTAAGATACACACGGACAGACGGACAACCGAATTGGAACTTCTCTTCTCATTAGGAACCAGAATATATATACTTTATAGGGTGTACGATCAATATTGTAGAACTTACAAACGGAATGACAAACTTATATATGCCCTCTTACCTTCTGTGAAGGGTAAAAAAATGGATATGGTTTTCAATTTATTCCAATATATGTAGTGAAAGTGCCTTAATTTTGGACATAATGGTATATCTCGAAAAGTAGAGCTGATAGAGAAAAATGGAGATTAGATTTGAAATCAGTGACCTCAAATTAGTAAAAATATGCAATCAAATTCGCAAAATGTCTGTTCCGCAGTGTAATCATTTAACTGGTTCCGACATCCATAACTTTAGCTGAAAAAATAGATTTTAAATAAAAAAATACAATATTCTTAGGTTTAAACCTTTCTGCAGCTGAAATATCTGCACTTACAGATTCTCCTCTTAATACAATGATATGCTTATTTCAACGACATTTAAACCGGTCAGGATAATTTTCTTTCAGAACTTCAAATAAAGTTAAAACTTTCTTTTGAATCACTATTTAACTTAATGGCATTCTTCCAAATGTGACTCCATTTACTCCGTTAAAAGACTTCTCATTTTTCCAATCTCTTTATGTTGTAACGACGTTTGTTTTTTAAATTTTTCAACGAAGAAAATTTCCAGTTTTTGCTCTATTTTTATTTACTTTCTTTTTTGCCTCATTGTTGCAAAATTTTTAGATTAAACTTCCCTTCAGCAAATGTTAATTTAATCTACTTGCGGCCTTCAATTGGCAGCCTGCAGACAAACTTCAGATACATACACACGTATTTGCATTAGACTAAAATGAAAACCCGCCTTTTTCTGTTTTAGCTTTGCACAAAAATTTTTGCATTGACGACGCAAATCGAAGCACTAACGACACAACTTCGAAGCCGCGCGACGCGAACTGAAACAAAAATGACGCAACTTCGAAACTACAGAAATTTTTAAAGACGCAACTTTGAAACGACGCAAACCGAAGCGACGAAACCCGGGGTGTCAAATTTAGCCATTTAGTGGCTAGATTTAGCCATTTTTCACCGCGTTTAGCCATTTGCCAGTTTTTTTTTTGCCATTTTTCAACTTGTTTAGCCATACAATTTTTTTTGCCGCTTTTCTTAATTATTATAAAAATTTATAAAAGTAAAATAAAAATTTTTAACAATTAAAACGCCTTTAATTTAAATCACAACTTTTACAAATGTTGAAAATCGCTAGAAACGATGATGATGAAACATCTTTCAACATAAAGGAACAGCATTTCAATATTAAATTTATAAAATGGATCAACAGAAACATCGGTGTTTCTTTCTTGTTGCAACTATTTCAATAAAGAGATGCAGGCGGCAACAAAATTTTTTTTAGAAATTTCAGAATTGACTGTAAAGTTGCTCTCACTTCCATGGTCTAATGCTGAAGTAGAGAGGGTATTTTTTCCCCAAGTAAACATCATGAAAAGTAATTTCAAAGGGTATTATGCGTTTGTGCTGATGTTTGTAACACTTTAAAATATTGGTCCTAAGCCCACCTTTACTTATACGGATTGACTCAGTGTCACTTTCTGAGGCGAATCAACGATGGTTGTCCGACTGGCTGGCTGGCTGGCTGGCTGTCCATGTAAACCTTGTGTGCAAAGTACAGGTCGCAGTTTTGCAGATAATTTAATAAAATTTGGTACATAGTTTCTAATGTGGTGTAGGGTATCATAAAGTCGGGGTTGACCGACTATACTTTCTTACTTGTTTTTTATTGTAGAACTGGACACAAAAGGTTGGGTAAATGTTGTCGTGATTATGATTAACCTTCAAATTATTTAAAACTAATAGGCACGAGTGATTCCTTTGAGATGAACAATAACGACAAGGAATTTATCGATGATTTAATTTTTTAAATATCTATCAAAATATTAATTTACATTTGTTCTTATTTAAGAAATTGATCTTGACTTACAATTTCTTCGTGAATTATTTTTGTTTTGTTATTGAATTTTAATGTGTTTTATATAAAAAAGCTTTTAGTCATTTTTAAGCCCACTTTTAGCCATTTTTCCGTAAATTTAGCCATTTTTGGTCACCAAGTTTTGGCAACACTGCTTAAGATGTTATAAAGAACTCTTCAAGCTTTTTATTTTTAGAAAATTCAACTTATAAAATTTTAAAGTTATTAAGGTTAAAGAAATTCTATTTTGAAAATTACTCAATTTATTTATAAGTTTGACCACTTCTGTGAAACGCATTTCAAAGCATTTTCCAATGAAACCCATATTGTTAAGATTCAGTTTATACCTAAAGAGTCATGGATAAAGTATTTTAAAACTTTTGCGACCTATCTAAAGTAGGAGCGTTGGCGCGAAAAACATCTCGCTATAGAACTTCTTTTAAGGACACTAAAAAGTTAAACAAACATCAATTTGGTGTTAAGTTAATTCTCTTTTTTTTGTTAAACAAAAAAATAAATATTTTTAATCACTCATTTTTTTAAATTTTTTGTTGTGGACAAAAATAAAAATTAGTTAAATTTGGCTACAACGACAAAACTAGATTAAACAACAACCTGCAGCCATGAGGCCGTGTCGTCGTGAAAGTAATCATTATTATGCACACACATGAATTCTATTTCTGACATATTGAAGTCGGTATCCTGCTGTCTCGAATGTGTTTATAGCATAACTGAACCTTTAATCCCCAGTTAGCTGACAATAACAGTAAAGTTGCAAATCAGCTGCTTTATTTTGTGTAGTAAGATGTAACTTAACCTTCTTACTTCCTTACTGTACGGTTACATTACTGTTACCGTCAGCTGGGGCTTAAGGTTTTTTTGACAGCTGAGTTCTAAGTTTTTAGATTTTTATTCTCCAAGGTAGAGGATTTTATTTAGAAAGCGGGGAAAAAAAATTTGATTTGGGTTTTGTTCGATATAATTTTTAACTTTAGGGACTTTCTGTATATTTGTCTTTTTAAAAAAACACGAAAATAAGAACAAAATTTGAAATAAAATTTTTTGTTTGGCCAAATATTTTATTAATTAATGACATTTAAGCTTTAAAATCAGATCGCTTCAACAAAAAAGGATACATTTTTATACCCTTCACCACAGGTGGAAAAGGGTATATATAAGTTTGTCATTCCGTTTGTAATTTCTACAATATTGATCTTAGGCCCTGTAAAGTATATATATATTTGGGGTCCTTATGAGGAGAGAAGTTGATTTAACGATGTCCGTCCGTCTGTCCGTCTTACGTTTGATATGTGTTTTCCGGAGACTCCAGACATGATAGCGACTAGGTTGTTTTACATTTATGTCACATATAGTCTACCACTTCTTGCTTTTGAAATTCAGCAAGATCGGTCCACAAATGGCTGAGATATGACCAAAAAAGCACGACTGCCTCTGATTTTTTGTACCTCCCGTACAAAATATATCAACAATTGTATAAAAACCTGATTTTTTGGACTGTCATATGACCAATGGTTACGCCTTATATATCAAAAGACCGGAAATTTTTAATAGAAAATATTTTCTGAAAAACTAGGGAAAATCGGTTCAGATACGAAAAAGTTATGACCAAAATATTAATTTTTTTTTCAAAAATACCCATTTTCGGGAACCATAGATCTTCCCGAGTCCAAGTTTTATAACCAAAATAACTGGCAAATTTCTTCTTTAACACGTCGGTATATAAATCTGTCAAATCGGTTAAAAAATAGCAGAGTTATGACCAAAATACTGAAATCCCAAAAATTACTCTTGTTATAATTAAGTTTGTTTTTTATACCCTTCACCGAAGGTCCTATACCCTATAAAGTTCTGGGTATTCTGGGCCCTTATGAAAAGCGAAGTTCAAATCCAGTTGTCCGTTTTACCAAATATCACAAGTTCACAACTCAACTGTGTTGAGTTGTGAACTGTAAACTGATCATATTTACTTTTAATGATATTCATAAAACGTTCCTTCATGGTCCAGTTGTCTAGGGGGTTTGCTTAGGTTAGAAACTGTGAGTCCCTGGTTCGAATCGTGTTTTTTCAAAAAGAAAATTTTTTTTTAATTTTTTTATGTTCTGAAACGATTTAAAGTTAGAAACTGTGAGTCCCTGGTTCGAATCTTGTTTTTTCAAAAAGAAAATTTATTTTTAATTTTTTTATTTTCTGAAACAATTTAAAAAAATATTTACCAGTTTTAACTTTTTAAATTTAATTTATAATGAAGTTTTATGTATTGTATATATCGTTACCTTAATATAAAAAGGCCCCAACTCATCAAAAACACTTTTTACAGGAGAAGGAAAAAACTTAATAAAAGCTGAAATAATATATCTACACAAACATTGTCAAAAAACATCTTTATTAAAATTAAACGAGGAATTCAGATTGAAATACATATGTATGAGTATGTATGAGTCAGTGTTTTTTTCTTTCGAAAAATTGTGTGTATGAGTTAGGGCTTTTTTTCTTTAGAAAAATTGTGTGTATGAGTTAGGGCTTTTTGTGTTCTGCTTATAACTTCTTTATTTTTAATCTAATTTGCTTGAAATTTTAATAGAATGTGTATTAGAAACCATTCTACAAGAATCAATAAAAAAACGGATTTCCAAAAATAATGAGTTGGGGCCTTTTTATATTAAGGTAACGATATGTATGTTTATGTAGAAATTATTTAGGTTTTGTCTAGTTGCTCTGTATTCTGCTCGCACAATGGTGAAGGGTATATAAGATTCGGCACAGCCGAATATAGCACTCTTACTTGTTATGTTTAAAATCAGTTGCGATTTCCCTTAATGTTGAGCCATCTTGTCCAAACCGCAAAATATAATTAAAAGTAAATCTAACTAATAGCATAGTCAGCTATTTTTAAGACTGGTCAATTCTGTAGTCCTATTAAAGGGCATAATTGTATTTTAAATATGCAAGAACACTTTGAGCGTAATTTCTTTACATTTATGAAAATTGCAATTAAGTCTACATTGTTCCGGAGGTGCGATATATCTATTTGATCACAACAGATAGTTTTCAATTTGGAAACAATGGTAATCGTTGACAGTGTATAAACGTCTTCTTTTGCTCTGTGTACCTGTTTTTATTATCAAAAAAATGAATTATTAAGATAAATTTTGTATTTAGAATATTTAAAAGGTGCTGTATTTTACACCGTAACTGTAATAATTTAAGAGAGTAAACTATAAATTTAATAAAAAAGAGAAAAAGATACAAATAAACTTCTGTGGCATTTTGACAAAATATCTTAAGTCGAGATGGTCGAGAAAATAGCAAGTTTTTTTAAAAAAATTAGGTGAAAAAAATAATTTTTATAAAAAAAAAATAAAACAAAATTAAAGAAAAATTTAGTTTATAATACAATTTTAAAAACGGAAACAATATTTTGTACAAATGAAAATGAGTATGATTAACAACATTTTTTTAAAGTTTTTATATATGACTGAAAATGTGTTGTCAAAATGCCTCAGATTTGTATGTGTATTCGCAATCGGAAAATAAAAAACAACGGGAAAAGTGTTGCTAACTAATTAAATACCATAAAAAGTAAGTAGCTCTTCCTAGACTTTAAAGACTATTTTTACTTTTTTAAGAATACTATGAAGAGCTACATATGATCATATCGCACTTGTTCAACAATAGTGTATTAACTCAAAATTTTGGATTTTCATATCTTACCGCTGTAAAAATATCGTGCTATTTTGTCTACTTTTTGGTAATGAAACGGTTGATTTAATTATTTTCCATATGGGTAATTCCAAAGTGTTGAACGTGACAGTTGTACGCATCAAAACTGCAATAACATTTAAAAAAACAAATATTTTTACGTTCTTTTAACCCTTAAATTATAGCACTAAGAAAGCACTATTATCTATGCTAAAGTTTATGGGGTGCGATTCTAGGTCAAAGATAATGGCAAAAGAAGCAGCGGTTCGAACGTGAAAAAATAGAAGTAGTTTTTGTGGCCATGTATAAAAAGGCGTAATTCAACGAAACCTGGCACAATTTTTTAGTCAAACAACTTTCAGAATTTTACGTAGCAACATTTAAATGTCTTTGGTTTGATTCCAAAATCTTCTGTATTTTTTTTTTTGTTTAAGCCAAAATCTGGTTCGATACGTGACATTTCGAACGTGATATTTTTTTCATAATAATTTAACTGAATAATGATTAAAGAAAATAAAAATTTACCGTTAATCCGATTAACATATTTCTCTTCGAACTTTTCCTTATATTACAGACCATGTAAGAAAATTTTTTTGGAATAATTTTTTATCAAATATCACCTCTTTTAAGGCGCATATAGACGACATGTTTTTGTCATCTGACATGTCAAATTTTCAAGTCACATGTAATTGTGCATGTCTGTCAAAATCGCTGTTTTACATAAGCTTTATAATATTCGGTCACAAACGTACATGTAATTTGCTTCTGACATTGTCTCTGTTTTTTTCGCATTGTTATTGCAGAAACCAAAGTAGTACTCGGTTTCAAAATAACTTGCTGCCGCCATGAAAAGTTTTATTTGCGCCGTAAAATAGTTCAGCCATCTTTACATTTTTTTCTTTTAATTCAAAGATACCAATTTAGGATTTTATAATAAAACGGGTTTTATATATATATTTACATAAATTCTATTTAATGGTAAGATGATCAAACATATCTCGGTATTGTAAAAAATTAACTTCAGCCGGCTAATGATTCCGTCAATAGTGGACGCCGTTGCCGGTTTCTTGCCGGCATAGCTTTCTGATGTCAGATGGTTTGTCAGAAGAAAATAGAGCACGCTCTAAAGGCGACCGTACACGACATGTTTTTGTCATCTGACATGTCAAATTTTCCACTTCAAAACACATACATGTCGTGTGTTACCTTTTTAACTTTGCTTCTGTAAAAGTCAGACGCAAAGTCATCTGACAAAATTTCAATTAGAGCGTGCTCTATTTTCTTCTGACAAACCATCTGACATCAGAAAGCTATGCCGGCAAGAAACCGGCAGCGGCGTCCACTATTGACGGAATCATTAGCCGGCTGAAGTTAATTTTTTACAATACCGAGATATGTTTGATCATCTTACCATTGAATAGAATTTATGTGAATATAGTATATATAAAAACCGTTTTATTATAAAATCCCAAATTGGTATCTTTGAATTAAAAGAAAAAAATGTTAAGATGGCTGAACTATTTTACGGCGCAAATAAAACTTTTCATGGCGGCAGCAAGTTATTTTGAAACCGAGCACTACTTTGGTTTCTGCAATAACAATGCGAAAAAAACAGAGACAATGTCAGAAGCAAATTACATGTACGTTTGTGACCGAATATTATAAAGTTTATGTAAAACAGCGATTTTGACAGACATGCACAATTACATGTGACAAAAACATGTCGTCTATATGCGCCTTAATTGAAATTTTGTCAGATGACTTTGCGTCTGACTTTTACAGAAGCCAAAGTTAAAAAGGTAACACACGACATGTATGTATGTGTTTTGCAGTGGAAAATTTGACATGTCAGATGACAAAAACATGTCGTGTACGGTCGCCTTTAAGGAAGATAATATTAAAGAAAACATGCAATAAAACATTCTCACAAATAAGAAATTACGTTTGCAGAACTTTGCAGTCTGATTGTGAACAAATTTATGGGGGAATTTATAAAATTAGTAAAATCTAAATATTTCTCTATAACAATATCGTAAAATAATCTGCTTTTAATAACTTTTAAATTTCCGGTCACGGTGGGCCTTTTGACGGAAAAATAGTTTTGCTTCTACAGAAAAGTTTTAAATTTTGAGTTTAAACCCCCTTTTTATGATCAAGTGCGATATGTTTTATTTATTAAAAAAAGCCTACTCAACGATTCAAAAGGGCCATTTCTCGTTGGACGTTTTAAGAGTTAACAAAATATGGAATATGAAAGACTTGTGTGATAGTGTAAACTAGCCTTTAGACACAGAAAAAGCACTAACTGTCGTACATAAGCGAAAGCGGAAAGCGTTTTCTAACTGTCAAAAATTCTCATGCCCATACTATTTGTATGAAGCTTCCTTAAATAGCGCGGCGTCAACGCTTTGCAATTGGAAAATCCGATTTTGACAGCGCGTTTAATAGTGAAGTGACCGCTATTGTTAATAAATAATGGCAATTTAGCTATTTTTAGTCAATCTAGCGCTTTTTTCTCTTCTTTTTATTTCTATTACGTGGGTTTTATTAAACAAAAAAGTAAACACTACTGTTTGTGATACAACGGTAACGCTCTTGTTTTAGGTATGGCATATCAGCGTAAAAGCTAAGCGAAAGAAAGCGTTCCGCCTTCCGTACGGCTGTAAAAATTCCCAAAAGGCAACAAAATGGCAACGTTGCGTATGAACTTATTCTTTCTCATCGTATTGCTCTTATACTCTCTTGTCCGACAAAAATTAATAACCACATTCTTATTCTTATAATGCCACAAACTCAAACATTTAGCAAATTATTTTTACTTTACTTTAATTTTAAACAAATAAAAATACAAACAGCCAGTCAGTCGCCCACTACTCGTAGATTATCGCAGGTCGCACAACGTTGTGAAATAATAATAAAAAAAAATAACAAAGTTATAAAATGTAAAACAAAAAAAAAAAAAAAAAAAAAAAAATTGAATTTGAATAAAAAAAACAACCAATTTAATAAATTAAAATTGCGAAACATGATAAATAAATTTAACAAATTAAAAATGAAACACACATAACGCAAGAATTATTTAAACAAAAAAACAATAAAAAAAGCATTTTGATACAAATCAATTATAAAAAAAGAAATTTCAACAACAACAATGGAAATAAAAAACAAATTTATTAATTTTTGCGGCATTTTTTACGCTTTGATTTTAATAATTCCCTTAGCCAAGGAATGCTTAATGGAATCGGTGGTTCAAGTGAATTTGAATCGTCATTGGAAGTTAAAAAATCAAAATAATTGTAAGTGATTTTATGGTAAAAAGTTATTTTCTTTTTTGTTTTGCGCAAGAATTTATGGCTTTTTCTTTTAAAGCAATAAAATTAAAAAAATTTAATTTGCAATTCCACTACTGCTATTTTAGGATTAATAAACTCATCGAATTCCTTATCAGATAAATATGTAGGTATAAAAGGCTTATTTGTTCTTAAATATTTTAGTATCTAAGATATATACGTTTTTGTATAAATAAAGAAAAATAAACAATTAGAAAATGCTTAGAATGTTTGAATATTGTAGTTATCTATTTTACCTAACCAACAAACCAAAACGATTTAGAAAGAACTTGTAGCAAGTTTACTATTTATCATAAGCCTTAAGCTTAGAAAAGGGTCAGCGTTGCCAGAATGAAGATACCTTATTTTTGAAGATTTTTTGACTAAAATAAGATTTATTTTTTTATTTTTATTTATTTATTTATTTCAGCTATAAGGACATTAAGAATTAAATTCTTTTATAGTCCAGAGGATTACATAATGAACACCAATAGTAATAATAATAATAGTAATTATAAAAGAAATATTTGAAGATTTTTTCTCTCAAATTAAGATTTTTAATTTTTAGAAATAAAAATTCTTAACTTTAAGTTTGTACAACTTACATAATTTTTTGCAGTTTTTTAAACAGTCAGTTTTTAAAACAATGAGATTTTGTATCAGCTTGTTGTCTGTTGGATATGCATACTTTTGTACCCTACTTTTCATACTTTTCATATTGGGAATATTGATGAAAAAAAAATTTTTTGAAAAAAGAAAACCCGTATTTTTATAAAGTTTAATATATTAAAGAACAAAAAAGTTCATGTATTTAGTACCAAAAGGTAAAACTCATGGAACTTAACCCTAGGATTGCCGTCTTGGTCTGGCCAGACTAAATTTGTGTTTTGCAATTATTGCAATTTTTCGAATATAACAAAAAAAAAAAAAAAAACAGGGGCGTCTATAAATGACGTGTGCTGAATCGAATGAAACTAATTTGGATTTGATTGGAGCAAGATTAGTGGGGTGAAATTCTATTTTTATGTAAAAGTCTATGAAATTACCCTTTGGGACGGGCCAAATTTTTTTTTTTTTGCAATATTTTTCATATAGAACAATATATCAAAAAAACAGAAGGGTAAATTCTATAAATGATTGAATGAATCAAGTTCGAATTAAATCAGAAAACTACGGCCCGTTATGAGCTAAGTATAATGTAACTACAAAAACCAAGTGGAAAACTAGTTTCACTCAGTTGCGAAAAAGCAATGTGCAAAATAAGGGACTACATATTCGATGACTTGCATGTAAAATAAAATAATAAAATTATATAATAAATTTAAATCGAAAAGGCAAACATTTTAAATGTCGTTTTTTAATAAGATTTCTGTGATAAATGAATTTTATGATAAATATTTTACAAATATTTCTCTATTAAACAGAATTTAATAACAAACATTATAAAAATTTGATTAAAAGTGTATTAAAAAAAACTTCAAAATTCTTGTGTTTTCGATTTCCAGAACACCCCTGCTTATCTAAAAGAATAATTTAATAAAAAATATTTATTTACTTTTTATTTAATTGGGGTTTTTTAGCTGTTCTAATTGGGGTCAGGCCTGACCAAGAGGAGACCTAAGTGGTAAAAAGTTACCTAGGGTAAAGAAGCTTTTGGTGTGAAAATTCCACATTCCATGTTTTTGATAATTATTAAATAAAGTGTATATACATTAGTGCTTTACAATGTCTTTTCAAAGGTGTGCATTATTTTAATAACAATTCCATTAGGAATATATTTAGGGAAATCCATATAATCCATATATTTTCAAATGCTTTCGATACAACAACGGTATCAAATATAATACTAAAATGAGTACCCTTAAAACTTCATATGATGTATGATCTTCTTGCCCAAAATTTATATATCTCTAATTTTAGAGTTTAATTACTTCCAAATAAACTTCTTTATTTATATGAACTTTTTTACGTTCTTATTTATTAGAAAACAAATGGATTTAAAGTATATTTTTAGAAAGAATTTTATGGAAAATATGTATAACTAAAAACACAATTTAAGCCTACAATCTAATTTTGTATAAATACCGCAATTATGTATTTCAATTTAAATAGTTTCCGTAATAAGAAGTATTTCCTTTTAAAAAAATAATAATTTTTACTTCTTTGCCTTTGTCATTAAAAATTTTAAGATTTTCCTCTTTAAAATAAGATTGTTTTTTGGCCATATGAACATTTTCCTTCCAAATCTTCTGGCAACGCTGAAAAGGGTTGTGATTATAAAAGGCTTTTTAAAAATTTTTTAGCAATGAAAACGGATCCCTTTAAATAATATTACTTTTCTATAATATAATGTTAGCTAAGAAGTCTAATTATAGAATAAGCTTACAGAAAAATACTTTTCTAATCTATAAAAAGATCACATTCTTTACGAACAGTCTGTTTAAATATACATATATGGTATATTAACAAAAAGTGTGTTACTAACATACATATATAATATTTAATTACTTTTTTTAAATCGTGCACCGTTTTAAACACTTTAAACCCTTCACTCTTCAAGCAAAACACAAAGACTGGAAACTTAAAGGCCTGGAACAGAATTAAGTTGTAGATGTAGTAGTAGCTGAAGTTGAAATGCTCTGTAGCGCAACAAAGTTCATAACTTCGAATGTGGGCTTTAGCTTAAACTGAAACAACTACAACAACTACGTATTTGGTTGACACTAATTTGAAACTGCCGTTTTTAACTTACGCCAGCTTGCAGCGCTATTTCTAACGTTGTACTACAGCGACTATTCTGTTCCCCACTTAACTAATAATACAATATTTGGGCACGCGTTAAATAACGGGACATCATTCTCAAAAACACTTGCAAAACTATAGCGTGAATAAGTCATTTGCAATCATATTTGTTGTCATTTTCTGTTTTGGTCTGGTTGGTATAAATATAGTACATACAATATATATATATATATATATTTTTTATTTTAATAACTATAAATATGCGATGAAAATTGATTTTGAAAACAAAACGATTTGAAACCGATAAGTTTGTTTTCAGTATTTTTAAAAATTTATTTTTCTCTTATCTCCTCTCTTTCATTAGTAAAACTGCACACGGCGGCAGCGTTGCCGCTGAAAACTTTCTAAGAGGGTTACAAAAATTTGATTTTCAAAAAAGGGACCACAAAAGGGGTATTTGATATTAAACAAGTTAGAGTGCTATATTCGGCTGTGCCGAATCTTTGATACCCTCCACCGACAGTTCGAATGTTTAAGGAGTAATATCTGTATGATGTCTTTTTATTATTATTATCTTAAACTGTGACGATTTGTTATTAATTATGGTTTTAGGAGACTAAACTGTTTTCCGGGAGTAGGGCATATATGGGGCCTAGGGTAAATTATGTACCGATCTTCACGAAATTTCACAGTATCATTTATAGTCCTATAAAATTGTGACGAGCCAAAATTTGTTATGATTGCATTATTTTTTACGGTTTTAGGCGTACTAAACTGTTTTCCGGGAGTAGTGTTTATATGGGGCTTAGGGTAAATTATGGACCGATCTTCGCGAAATTTTACAGTGTCATTTCTAGTCGAATAAAACGGACTTGTGCAAAATCTTTTGTCATTCCGTGCATTTTTGCATCATTTATGTTAGTTTTTGTAACAAAATTATCAAGTTTTTGAAGGTGGTGGTTCCACATTTTGATTCATAGCTCTGGTCCTACTGAACCGATTTTGCTGAAATTCAATCCCAAACTGCTTCGGATAACTACAAGCAATTTGACACCTAGTTTGTTTATTTCTTTTGAGTTTTTCGAAAGTGAGCGTGTTTTCAACAGACGGACAGACAGACGGACATGGCTAAATCGACTTAGAATTACTCAAGCAGCCAGAATATATATACTTAATGGGGTCTGAGATGAATAATAGAAAAGTTTCACACGGAATGACAAACTTAGTATACCCTCTTCACAACTAATTGTGGTGGAGGGTATAAAAAGAATCAGGGTTTTTGAAAGCAGTATTTACCAGTCGTAAAAAGGGAATTTTAATGAAAAATATCAGACCAAGTCAAATGTTTCCCAGTTTTGTAACTAAATGTAGAGCTTATCGCACTTTACACCAAAATACAAAAAAGGCAATAATACATATGGGGGATTTCATGTCAAGTGACCCAATTATTAAATCGATGTCTTTCGATTTCAATGTAAGTACTATTGGTTAGTAGCTTAGACACAAATTTTCAACAAGATCTGTCAAAAAGTTTCTGAGTTAGAGGGGGTCAAAGTTTGACATTTTGGCCATACAGGTGTTCTTTCTCATCCGTGTAACTTATTGCCTGTTGGTGTTAGTAAAATTTGTCCCAACTAGTTTCGATAGCTATTTGATCAATCTTTTGAAAAATATTTTTTTATAGACTTAATTAACACATTGTTTGAAATCCTACGTTTTTTTTTCATATGTATCTTTTTATAAAAAAATCATTAAGCTTCGTTTACAATAGGCAGCAACATTTTCACTGGTGTTCAAAATACAGCAACAATTTTTTTCACAAACTCACTCATTTTGCATTAAGAAACCGTTTGAAAATTTTGCCCACAACAATTTAACTTATTTATTATCATTTTGTTAAAATTTTCATTCAAAACTAAATAAAATTATTATAAACGTCATTTTCAATTTCATACAAAATGTTGCTGAAGTAGAAGTGGACCCAACTTTTTTAAAAAACTTTAGTTACGTTTTTATTTGAAAAATTAAAGGAAAATATATGAACTACTTGGGGAAGAATGAAGATAGAAGAATAGAGAACGGAAAAAACACTAAATTTAAAATTTTTAGTTTTTATGAAAAAATTTATGTAAAAAAAAAATATTTTTATAAAAAAGTACATTTTATCAATTAAAATAAAATACAATAGAAAGAAGACTTTTCCAGTTCAAGTTTTAAAACAAATAAAAATTAACTAAAAACAAGTAAGAAAATACAGTCGGTCAAGCCCGTCTATATGAAACCCTACACCACAGTATTTTAAAACACATTTACGAGAGTGCACCCTATTCGGGACCCATGAAAAATCATGCTTATGTGTTCATATAAATATGGATCTATCTATGTTTTAAATCTCATAAAAATCAGTTTGATAGTTTCCGAGAGGCAGATATTGTTCTATCTCCCCTCGTTGTCCTACGATTCGGCTCAATTTCAATAGGCTTGGTCCTTGTGCCAACAAGAACCTATAAGCCAAATTATCTCCAAAATTGCGACCTGTACTATGCGCACAAGTTTACATGGACAGCCAGCCGGATGGACATCGTTAGATCGACTTAGAAAGTGATTCTGAGTCGATCGGTATACTTTAAGGTATTTTAAGGTGTTATACACATCAACACAAATGCTTAATACCCTCTTCACTATTGTGGAAAAATTTTAATATGTAGTGAAGCATTTACCGCATTTTATGAAATTCGGCCACCAATTTTGGACTTAAATGGCATAATATAATTTTTAAAATGGGATAAAATATTTTAACATTTATAATATTTATTTTGTGTTAATTTACTACAAAATTGGAAGGCAATCTGCCTCGTATCTCTTCTAATAATTTCGTTCTAAATTTCGTAAATTTTTTGATATTTTTTCTTTTGTTAGCACCGTCAATCTTCTGTAAATCGAATTCTTCTTGTTGAGTTCTGCATTTAAATGTAAAAAAGCGTTGTCCGTATCAGACGTTCGTAAAATAATAGTGTTACCAAATATGATTTCGATTTAAATATGATTTTTGTTGTTATATTATTTCTTACTTAATTGCTGCCATTTTGGCTATTTTGGCTATTTCTACTACTTCTTCCATTTGAAATATGCTAGATATGCCAAAATGAAATATATAACAAGGCTACTTTTTAAATAATGCGAACATTTTTGCTACGACTACAAATATTGCTAAAAAAAATATCAAGGTATCAGTAGTTACAAATTAGGGCAAGATTCTTTTAATTTTTTAGTAGATAATTTAGTTTTTTTTTGTTATACGCATATAAATATTTAATTTGTTTTTTTTAGTTTTTTAAAACTACTTGTTCTTAAAAAACTTTGAAAACAAAAAGATTTTAGCAAGCGGAAATTACACAATTTAATTTCGTAGATAATTTCTAGAATGTGATCTCAATCCCATTACTGTTAGAAGCTACCAATTCGCAAAACACAAATTTTCTTCAGGAAAAAGTTTTTTAAAATTGCAACATCTGACAATTCTAGTGTACATTTTAAAATGCCTTCTGTTATCTCGCTTCAATTCCACTTTGCTCTCCTGTAAAGTCAAACTTCGTCGAACGCCTATCGACATTCCTTAAAATTTGTTCAATTAAATAATGGGATTGTGAAGTACTCAAAATTCAGATTCCACTTGATCCTAATCTTAACGTAAAGCTTTTTCATAGTCAAATATTGTGTAAATGAGATCGGTTTTTAAAGAACAATTTCCTCTTTGTTTTCAAAACAACACCCCAAATTTTTTTCTTCTAGTAGATTTGGTAAATAGCTAAACAGTCACCTGTCGAAAAAATAAACAGTTATTTAAAAAAGATATTGATTTGATTCTATACAAAAGAAAAAAAGTATGGAGTTTTTATATGTGATAAACAACTTGATTTTTATCGCACCCGTACTTTTGTACTTTTTTATATTTCAGTGAGTAAAAATGTGTTTTTTGAATAAAGTTTATTCCCATTTCTAGAAAAGTAATAGTACAGTAATTTGGCAGGTGTTTTAAAACATATTTTCTTAATTAAGTTAAAAAACGTTGAAATAATTCTGTGGCAAAAAGGAAAAAGTGCTTAAGTCGACTTACACAAAATTTCAATTAATGGCTACCTTTGTAATCTCCATGTTTAAAGTACCCATAGACAAAGTTTCTAAGACTGAAAGAATTTTCTTCAGAATACCAATGAATTTTGACATTAATCCCATGAAAAATTGCAATAAAAAGGAACCTATGCAGCGCTTCGTTGGATCAATGAAACCAGTTTCATTAAAATGTATATTATTCATTGGACGAATACTTTCAAAAAAGTATTTTATTTTTTATTTTTTTTTTGTTTTTTTTTCTAATAACGAGCCAGAGTCTCTGGCTGCAAGTTTAAAATAAGGGTGTGTTTTTTTATGAGATTGTTTGTTTGTTCATTTCTTATTACATACTATATGTAGGTAGGTATGTACATATTTATGAAAACTTAAAACATACATATTTATGAATTGAAAGTTTTTGTTTCATTACTATAATGACATTTTTCATTATCATTATGAAAATTTAAATTTATGAAAGCGTGCTTTTTCGAAATATTTTGTACTTTTAATTATTGAGACTATAGAGTTATTTGAATTTTAAAAATTATTTTTTTTTTAAATAATGGAAATATGTTGTTTTTATAAAAAAATTTTTGAATTCATAAATTTAATGGCATTATTACATTAGATGTATAAAATAATTTAATCTTACATTTTTTAATTAACAATTAAACATTTTTTTAAGGAAACTATAATTTTTTTATTAATTAATGAATATAGTTATGTTTGTATATTGTTTTTTTATGTTCCCAATTAAAATTTTTTGTTTAACTTGGTCAAACTTAAGTTTTCATATATCCAATGAAAATTTTTAACGTAATAATGATTTCCAATGTAGCGATTTTAACGAAAATACTTCATTATAACTATGAAATTCCATTAAGACAATGAAAAATTTCATTTAACCAATGAATTTTTTTTTATGAAAACGATTCATTAAATATATGAAGCATTTTTCTTTCAGTGTAAGGCGAATTTACACCAGGTGACCTTATCTTGCTACGTAAGCAACAGCTGATAACTAACCGTGTGTCAAAATGGTATATCGTTCTGGTGGTTCTGGAGAATATTTACTAAATTCTATAATTTTCGCTTAAAATTATGAAATTAAATATTTTTTTAAATTATAACATTTCAAAACAAACAATTGAAAATTATAAAAATAAAATGAAATATTTGTTTGAATTGTTTACTACAGTTATGTATTATTTTTGACACAACGTTAAAATATTTTATAGTGTTGTAAACCTTTTAAAAAAACCACCATCTTGTATGAATTCGCTTTGCTTTAGTACCTTTTCCTAATTGCCTCAGAATTATCATCCAACACTAAAATCATAACTCGATTATTTGGAATGTGTCTGATATTTATTCAGGGTTTTTTATAATTTCAAGTTATTTATATCTCTAAATAATTAAATTACCAATATACCAAAGATGCCCAGTAGTGGCTGATATCAGCAAATGAAACTCACACGTATACTTACGCTCTTTTGTTTGATCGTCAATCAACCAATAGGAAATCAGCATGTTGAGTGCGAGAGACAAACTACACTGGCAGAACTTCTGTGTCTTATTTTAATCGTCATCGAGACTGCTGTGAGTTAACACATAAATTGAAATTATTGCGATTTATTAATGATGTCAGTCGAAAATTATTTTATGTTACAAAATGCTTTTGATGACATGCAATGTCTTATTTGTCATAAGACATTTAAAAAAACTAAGAAATATAATTTAAAAAAACATTTTGAAGATGTTCACAAAGACATGAATTATTTGCAAATAAATAAATAAATAAATACATTCACAAAGAGTATTACTAAATTAAGGAAAAAATATTGTATTCTATTAATTTGTAATTTTCAAATAATATCTACATTGTTTTGCATTTAAGCTAACGATATGTGTTTTGTTTGTGAAAAAAATTCTTTGTACCTGAAAAGGGTCACTTTTACTTTCGTTAAAAAGACGTACCTAAATGCAGAATTATTAAGAAAAAATAGCCACAATAATTTGTTGGTATTTTGTGCTTGTAAAAATATTTTTGTTTCTGTACCAATCGCGTCGGTGGGTTTTTTTCTTTGAAAACACTTTTCTTAAGTAAGTAAAAATATTTAAAAAAACAAGTTAAAAAAAGTCTTGTTTTCCTACAATTTATGTGTAAACCTATACACATAAAAGCAAATGTGACAGCAGGTAAAATTTTTGGGTAAGAAGATGTGTTTTATTGATGTATTAATGAAACTTGTTGGTTTCGCACTATTTTTATTGCTTACTTTTTTATGCCACAAACTCGAAATTTTACAGGGAAGGTTTTTTTTAAATAAAATCAGTTTGAAAAAAGCCATTATTTTAAAATTTATAATGTAAATATTATTTATTCAAACTGATTTTATTTAAAAAAAACCTTCCCCTGTAAAATTTATAAACACTTCGAAGAATCTTTTTATTCCGAAATATATCATACTATCCAGATGTCCGCATATATAAATTATATATGTATGTATTATAGATATATATATACCAATCAATACATTCATCAAGAGAATTACTAAAATAAATACATTCACCAAGTGTATTACTTAAATATGTACATTCATTAATTTTAAATTTCCCTTTTGTTAAACAAAGAAACAGAAAAAAAATGACAACACCCGTCACACATGTGCTTTCGTCGCAATCTCGCTGACGACTAAATAAAATGAATAGCAAATTGTTTTCTTCCAGTGTTATTTCGTCACTCTCACCAATACTACTACCGTGGGCATCAATGCAATATACCCACTAGAGGCCTGCAACAAGATCACTTACAGGGCATTTCAATTCATCGATTTTTTTTTTTTTTTGAAAAAAAGAAGAGCTGTGCCGTGTGGCGTCATAAAGTTTTTACAACACGTGTGTATTATTAAAAGAGAGCGCAGATAATTGTGTTTGCACGCAAAAACAAATTGTCTATTAAAATTGTACTTAATAAACGTTTGTTAAATTTAATAATCGTTTATGAATATGGGGGTAAAAGTTTAAAAATAAGACCAAAAATTATATTTTTTTTTTTAAATAAAAATTTTATTTAAAAAGTAAGAACAATTTAACAAAAGGTACTTCATGTAATAAAAGAGGAAAACTTTTTAAAGGAAAAATAGCATTAACATTTAAGCTTATCTTGGTAGTCTTCTGTTATACCACATAAGTCTCTTCTTAATTTTTTAACAATTTTATTACTTTTAATAGTATCGTTAAAGTCTGATAGAAGGTGGTTTTCATTCGTCTCAAAAAAATCATTGTGGTTAAAGTCTGTACTAAACATTCTTAAACATAAAATATTTCCACACTCTTTGGTTTCAGTTTTTGTTCTATATTTGAAAAAATTGTTACTCGAAGGAAATGTTCTTAAGTTAAGAAACAATGAAAAGGTATTTAAAACGTACCGGCTTGTTTTACATAAAAAAGTAGTAGTGTAAAAAACCAAATTTTCGATTAATCGACATAAATTATTCGAAT
The DNA here is from genome assembly GCA_963931875.1 of Pollenia griseotomentosa. Classification (NCBI taxonomy): domain Eukaryota; kingdom Metazoa; phylum Arthropoda; class Insecta; order Diptera; family Polleniidae; genus Pollenia; species Pollenia griseotomentosa. The sequence continues at coordinate 29,919,739 of OZ007560.1, forward strand.
TATTCGTTAATCGAAAATAAAAAATTTTAAACTATTCGAAATGTTCATCGTCCAAAATCAATCGATTAATCGAACAACGGTGAACCCTAGTACGTATGTTGAGTTCAACCACTTGGAAAACCAAGTATGATTTGATTTTCAAGCCGACTTCTGCAGGCCTCTCTTACTATTTTTTTACATAAAACAAAAGTTTGTATGTATATATAATAGTTTTTATTCATATTAATTTGCTTACAGCCATAACTAAATCCGACATAAATGTACCTTCCGGAGTCTATTCAATACTATATGGAGAGCAAGTACTTGATTCATATAACGATGTAAACTTAAGATGGATATCATATGATAATTGGACCTTCACCAATATATTTACAAGTAAGGCAAATTAAAAACTTTACTTTCCATTACATGAAACCGAAGTTCTAAATTGCAGTTGATCCAAACGTGTTGAAATCGCTACGCTTTGTAAACCTTACATTCCATGGCGTCGATACAGTCTCGGAAATACGTTTAAATCATTATCTATTGGGCAGAACGGACAATATGTTTGTACGTTATAGTTATGATATAACTAAAATATTACAAGCTGAAAATCAACTAGAAGTCGAAATAAAATCGCCTGTTTATGCTGCTCTCGAAAAAGCCAATGCTTTTAAGGAGAAAGATACAATAATACCACCTAATTGCCCAAACCAGCGTTATCATGGTGAGTGCCATATGAATATGTTACGGAAAATGCAAGCAAGTTTTGCTTGGGATTGGGGTTTAGCGGCCCCCTCAATGGGCTTATGGAAATCAGTTGTATTGGAGTATTATGATGTGGCTGTGATGCGTGATGTTGATGTGGCCTTAAGTAAAAATCAAACACATTGGAATATGTATGTCAGGGTTTTTATCGATTGCAATGGTCAGAAAGATTTTGAGGCCGAATTAACATTTTATGCAGTGTAAGTTTTGCAAAAATATTAGAGAAAATAATAAATTGTAGTGCTTTTAATTTGAATGCATCTACAGAGAATTGCGGAAAGAGGCTTTGGTAATCCAAAAGACTATTAGTTACAAAGCTCCTATGATAATGTTTGATATGGCTGTACCAATAGTAAGAATTTGTTTTTAATTTAAAATGAAAACTTTTCATGAGCTAAATTATTTAAATAGGATCAAGTTACTCTCTGGTGGCCAAATGGTTTTGGTGATCAAAAACTGTATCCTTTACATTTCACCTTGAAAGCCTGGTGGAATAAAGCGAAATCAAGTCTACGTGATAAAACCACTTCGCAAAAATCTATAAGAATCGGTTTTAGAATAATAGAGCTTGTGGAAGAACCAGTTGCTGAAGGTAGTTATCAGAGACAGTTGTAATTAAACCTAAAATTTTGTTTTATATTTTCTTTTAAATAAAAATAATTGTTCTAGGTACTGGCGACACGTTTCTGTTTAAAGTGAATGGCAAAGAAATTTTCATGAAAGGCAGCAATTACATACCCAGTCATATATTACCCGAACTTAGCAGTGATAAGGCCAGAAGTGAGTAATTAATTTCTTTTGCCTTTATTATATCAATAAATCAGATTCATTTAATACTAATCATATATCAATATAGTAATAGCACTGATTGAATCGTAAAACTACAAAAGAAGGTTGCATTGATGAAAAAAGTAAATTACTTTTTGTGCACACTGCAAGCAATTGGCATGGTTGGTGACTTGGCATAAAAAAATATCGTGTCCTAAAAGTTCTTAGAATTTCTTGTAGAATAAAAATTTTACATATTAAGATAATCTGTACTTTGTTAAATCATAGCATTTGATATACTTAGCTTAATAATGACAAGTAAAAGTGCGACATGCGGCTGTGCCAAATCTTTAATACCTTTTTCTTTAATAGTATTGAAAAGCCAATTTTCCTCTAGCTCATATGGTATGGGAGTTATCGTCTCAAAATCCTTTTTTCGGGGAGCAAGGAAAAATAAAATTTCATTATAATAATTTTTGACAATAGTTTTGTTAGCTGTTCGTACTTTTGACAGTTTTGTCGCAAGTTTAAACCGCAAACTTTGGGCAACTGCTCAAAAACTTCTTTCAAGGATAAATTTTTATTTAATCGCTGATCTTTAAATCAAAAACGGTATCTCAGAAGGTAATGATTAACTGCCTGTTTATGTAACCCAAGCGCAAGACTCGTTTGCTTAACTTAAAAAATTTTTTAATTCAGTTTTAAATATAAGGCCGAGGCCACGCAATGAGCGACTGAGCGATGAGCGGCAAAAAATTAAAACATATGAAATACTACTGAAGTGGCCACGCAATGAGAGACATGTGAGCGAAATTTCTGAGCGGCTAAGCGACGTCGCTCAGGAATAAAACTTGTTCTAATTTTTAGTTGTTTTCTGAGCGGAAAAAAATTGTGCAATATGCATGCACATTTTATTAAATTAATTGCAGTTTTTGGTTTTGTTTCAATATTTTTTAGCAGAAAACGCCATTTTGAGGTTAAAATTCCAAATGCACATTCAATGCATTTTCTTGCCATTGAAAGACGCGCATTGAAAAATTCGGTTTGCGGATTCAAATCTCTACGAGGGTAGGGTCTTAACAACGTTTAATACGTTTTGAGTGGATACGCTTCATTACCAATCAAAAAGTTCGGTACAACAATATTTGACCCAGGCAGTGGTTGTGGTGAGGGGACATTGAATTTACTTGCTTCAAGCAATTTGAATAATGTAGATCCAGCAAAAGTACCGCCATCACTTTGCTTTCCTCTTCCTCCCAGTTCGATTGTAATAAATTTTTTGTCAGCGTCAGCTACACCTTGCAGTACATTAGTAAAATAATGCAAATAATTAAAAAAAATGCGACCCAGAATTAGACGGACATTTAATTTGACAGTGTTTTCCATCAATGCTACCAAAACAGTTGGGAAACCTCCAACGCCTGTAATATTCGCTTATCACTTTTCTAAGGTGCTCTTCTGTTGGTATAGGTATGTATTCCTGGACAACTTCTTCCCATATAATAATGCATGTATCTGAAATTATATTGCTGAAGGTGCTTCTACCCATTTAAAAAGCAAACGCCAAATCGCGAAAGGAATGTCCTGTAGCTAGAAATCTGCAAATAATACATGTACACAATCCATACAAAAAAAATAAACTTACCTTAAAGTTAAAACAAGCCTTTGATCTGCAGAAATGGCTTTTCTTTGTTTTGTCAATCTGGTGTTAACTTTTTGCAACAGCAAATCAAATGATTTCACAGACATACGACAGTATTGCCAAAATCTGTCTGGAAATTTGCGTAGATTTGTATATAAATGGCTAAATTCGACATAATGTCGCCTCGCTTTATTTATAGGATGAACACCAAATCGTCTTTTTTTTCTTAAACGCATTAAATTCTTATAAATATGAATACGATTTTCGCGCAATAACATTTAACAAACCTCTCTTGACAAAACCATTTCAACAACTAATCGCTCAGAAGTGACGCTCAGTAATAAGCCACTTTCCGCTCAAACTTGCCGCTTTGTCGCTCATCGCTAAGTCGCTTGACGCTTAGCCGCTCATTGCGTGGCCTCGGCCTAAGTTGAACGAACGAGTCTTGCGCTCGTTTTCTACCAACAAGCAGTAAATCAATGTAATTAGAGCTATTCGTCCAGCCTCACCTCTTATTCCACGCTATATTTCAAGCATAATTATACACGTAGACATATTTATTAATTTTCTTTTCCTGAATTTAAATTTCCAGTCAAGCACCTCCTTCAAGCGGCCAAAGATACACATCAAAATATGATACGCATTTGGGGTGGTGGCATCTATGAATCTGATGAGTTCTACGATATTGCAGACTCTATGGGAATTTTAATTTGGCAAGATATGATGTTTGCTTGTGCAATGTATCCGGCCAATGAGGAATTTTTGGCCTCAGTGCGCCAGGAGGTTTTACAAAATGCCAAAAGAATTGGATATCATGCGAGTGTGGCAATTTTTGCTACGAATAATGAAAATGAGGCGGCACTTGCGCAAAATTGGTATCAAACGAAATACCAAGAAGAAAAATATAAAGCCGATTACAGACAATTGTATTTGGCTACAGTGATACATGAACTTAAAATATTGCAGTATCCCAGTAGACCAAGACCTTTAGTATCATCCCCCTCGAATGGCAGGGAAACCGAAAAGGAAAATTATATATCTGAAAATCCACAAGATCCTAATTACGGTGATGGTGAGTACTTAATGTGGTACAAACTTTTTTTAAAAATAATACATATAAATTTTTCTTGTGTTTTTAGTACATTTTTATGATATTTTCAAAGACGGCTGGAATGCTAAAATATATCCCCGCCCGAGGTTTGCTTCTGAATATGGCTTCCAGTCTATGCCTCCTATGAGATCATGGCAAAAGACTTTAAATGGCTCTGATGATTTAGAGGAACTTATTAACCATAGACAACATCACCCATTAGGCATGTTGGCTATAACAGGTTTAATTAGGCGCCATTTTGCTTTGCCATTGCCCGAAGATTCTAATTATTTAGAGGCCCTCATATACTTCAGTCAAGTTTCTCAAGCTATGGCTACCAAAATCGAAACTGAGCTATATCGTAGTCTACGTGATACTCAGCATAGAACAATGGGAGCTTTATACTGGCAATTAAATGATGTTTGGGTGGCGCCTTCTTGGTCAGCCATTGACTTTTATGGAAATTATAAGGTTTTCATATGACTCTAAATAAATTAAATAACATAAAATTTATTTATTATTAAATTTCAGTTATTACATTATTGGTCCAAAGAATTTTTAGCTCCTATAGCTATAGTGGCCTTGTTTGATGCCAATACACAATCGTTAAATGTATCCCTGATATGTGATCATTTTGAAGTGGATACAAATAATTTGGAGGTTAAAATGAATATTTACAAATGGACTGATTTGTTTCCCAAGCAAACTCAACAGTGGCCAGCTGTTCTGGTAAGTTAAATTGGTAATTTTGAGACTTTATAAAAATTAATTAAAATTTCTTTGACCAGAAACCTAATGGAGTGCATTACGATAAAATTATTCCCATTGCTGATGTCATAAAAGATCCTTTTGACCATAACAATTGCTTTTTAGAATTTATTTTGGAACAAAATAATGAACCCTTGGCTCGCACTTTCTATTTTCCGGGTCTTTTTACACAAGTGGTTAAAGATCCTCAAATTGAGGTTGGTTGTTTTTTTATATTACAAATACATTCTATTAAATATGATTTCCTGTCTTTTTATTTCAGCTAAAAGTTGCCCATACAAATTTGTGTAAAAGGTCTCAGAGCTTAAAAGTGAATAGCTATAGCTTGAGTTTAACTACAAAATATCCTGCAGCTTTCGTTTATCTAGATCTAATTCCAAATCGGTATAATATAACCAAATATTCTTTTTCGCAGAACGGCTTTATGTTGGTATCTCCAATAATGGTGATATATTTGGAGATTGAAGCTACGCAGTGTATTAATAAATTGAACAGGAATGACATTAAAATATTTACGGTGAATCAATTTAAGCCTTAGTTGTAAAAAAGAATCTTTTAGATATATGTAAATAGTAGATATGTATGTATATAATCAATACATTTTTTTAAGTAAAACGTTAAATATCTCTTAATTTCGGCTTAAGGTTTTCTTAAAGATATGGAAAATTTAAAATACTTGCCTTGCCAGCTGCGTCAAATAGAATAACAGAGTTTCTTTAAATTATATATACTTTTTATAAAAAAATAATAAAGAAGTCGGCAGCATGAAATAATCCCCCAAAATATAACCCCCCAAAAAAATAATTAAATAACCCCCCAAAAGTTTATACAGAGCACAACAACAACGATTTTTGGGGGGTTATTTCTTTTTGTTTGGGGTGTTATTTCATTTTCTTAATTGGGGGATTATTTCATATGAAATAATTTCCCAAAAAATCATTATGAAATAAAGCCCCAATATATATTTTTGTGGATTATTTCATTTTTAAATTTATTACGGAAACGTTTTTTGGCGCAATGACTTTCTCCTTTATGATATAACAAACACCGCCTTCGTTAGCAAAAGCTTGCCTGCATAGCCAGCCTTCGTCCGGAATTTAAAATTTTCTGCTCTATGGTATTCCAAACACCATCTTAGCTAAGTACAGCTCCTAAATTTGGGCTTTCGCTAGGCCTAAGGCCGTCTATGCAGAGAAGATTTAGTTAGCGAAGCCATTATTTGATATACCGCAGAGGAGAAAATCCTTGCGCCCGGGCGAAGGCCGGCTATACAGAAGAGCTTTAGTTATCGAAGCCGATGATTGGCACATCATAGAGAAGAAAATCCTTGCGCTTGGCCGCAATCTATCTATCGCATGATTCTTTAAACCAAAACTGTACAATTAATGTATTATACATATTGGGGTCTTATTTCATATGAAATAAGCCCTCAAAAATTAGGGTATTATTTCATTTTTGTTTGGGGTGTTATTTCATTTCGTTGGGAGTTCAATTCATTTTCAAAATTGGGGGCTTATTGCATATGAAAAAAGGCCCCACACTTTGGGGGTTTTTTTCATTATTTTTTGGGGACTTATATTTTGGGGTGTTATTTCATGCCGCCAAAGAAGTCAGGGCCTGATAATATATTTATATACATAAATTGGGGATTTCATGTCAAGCGACACAAAATTTAAATCGATGTCTTCCGATTTGGATGAAATTTGCACCAAGCTTAGTCCTATTGGATAGTAGCTTAGACACAAATTTTCAACAAGATCGGTCAAAAAGTTTCTGAGTTGAAGGGGTCAAAATTTTACATTTTGGCCATCCATGTATTTTTATTACTTATTGTGGTGTTAGCAAAATTTGTCTTTGGAAAAATTTTTTTTTTTTGTTTTCTTTTTAAAAATTATTTAAAATTTAGTTTTTTAAATTTAAAAGTTATGTCTTTTCTTTTAAGTTAGTTTAGGTCTTTTAGGAAAAAATTCAAAATAGTGCTGCATATGCTAAAAATTTAAAAACCAAAACTGTAGAAAGCACCAACAAAATTACAAAATATTTATGAGTTTGTTTTTGCTTTCAATGTAATTCTTTGGCGTTGCGTTGCGATTTACATAACTAGGGCCTATATTTCTTACCAAACCATTTCCAATTGTATTTCAGAACATCCAATTCAACTTCAAAAATTTCCAATTGTATTTCAGAAGTGTCCAATTATATTTCAGAAATTTATGTTTTTATAGCTTATACAATTTTCTAAAATAGAAATGGATTATAGTATTTTGTCTGAGCCGCCATTTACTACAAGCATCCACCGTTTACTGATCTAGGATTACCGGCACAAATTCAGGGAACTGAGCGACTTGTACAATTGCTTACCAATGGTTCCCGGGGTGCCATAGAATGTAATCGCGATGATATTTTGGTAGTTACTATTAAAAGGTGTAACAAAATATCACGAACGGATAGCAAAAAATATATTGTATGTAAATTGCCGCTATAGGCCGAAACTAAATTTATTTAACCCCAGTTTGGGCACTATTTTTTTATAATTTTTTTATTTTAATTGGTTCTTTTTTTTAAGTTGTGAATTTTCAAAAAAAGTGCGTTTTAATAAAAAATAGAATAACAATAAAAAATATTTTATTTTTTTAATTTTTTTTTGCTTTTAGTTTATGCTTAAATTTTCGTTTATAGGCCACTTACACTACAACGAAATCTAATTGATTTCGTTTGAAATCTTTCTTAAGATCTAGTGCGTTTACATTATACTTTTTTGACATTAGCGAGATTTTGTTTTTATAACAAAACTACTTACTAAAAGTTTTTTGCGTTACACATACAAACACAAAAAGAAATAGAAATTTAAACATTTGCAATACCTTTTATTTATAATCAACATCATTTGTTTTACCAATATTATTTGTCTCTTTTTATTTGTTTACAATTTTCTCAAATTTTTTAACAGTTTTTGTTTTGTTTTTTATTAAAATGTCATTTTTTTATACGCAGAGAAGTATTGTTTAGTGCTATATGAAAAAAGCCATAGTTGCAGCAGTAAGTGCTACTAGATTTTGAGTAGATTTCGTCGAAATCTAGTCACGAAGTAGATTTTGTTTTGTATGGGAAATCTAGTCAAAAACAACTAAATTTGGCTCGAAATCTCTTAAGTACTAGATTTTGTTGTAGTGTTAATTGGCTATTAATTAGGTTTTGAATCAATTGTTTTATTTAAATCAATTTTAAATTAAAATTTAGTTAAATTGTTTCATTTTATTTTTGCGTATCAAAATTGTAACAGTTTTATGTGTTTTACCAGCTTATCTATGATTAATTTGGCAAAAGCCTCTAAACCAATTATTTATGTACAGAATTTGCTAAAATGAGCACAGATATAGAAAGCTGAGAAAATTTTCTTTTAAACAAGCCCTCTTTCAGCGATACAGGCCAACTATTCACCAATTGCAATAAATATTTTCAAAAAAGTATAATTTCTTTCATATTTCCTGACCACCAAATTTTCAAGTGAAAGACCGGAAGCTCGATTTTGATTTTATAACCATGGTTTCTTTAGAAAAAGTTCTTAGAATTTTCCGTAGATTACGATTTTGCTATACGCTTGGTGGGCAACAAAATTGACCCACCGTAATGATCATACAATAAATAAAAATTAGGGGCAAAATTGGAATTTTGAAAAGGGAAGCTTTTGAAAATCTAAAGCTTAAAAAGGAACAGCCCAGTAAAAACTTCGCCTACTTTTTCAAAATGAAAAGCTTCTTTCACTCATTATTTAAAGGGTGGTTAAATTGTAAGTGCCGATGTTGAATGTGAACCACACCTAAACGCCAAGTTTTTTTCCGAATTTTATTTGACATTTCTCTATTTCATACTTACTCAATTTGAAAATGGGCGTTCAAATCAAAATGCATATCGTGCACTTCGTGATTTTTGATGAGGCACATTTTCACCTCATTGGATTCGTCAATAAACAGAATTGCCGCATTTGGGCGAATGAGAATCCAAGAGTGATTGTCGAAAAACCAATGCACCCACAAAGAGTGACTGTTTGGTGCGGTTAATGGGCTGGCGGCATCATCGGGCCGTATTTTTTCCAAAATGAGGCCGGTCAGGCAGTTACTGTGAATGGTGTTCACTATCGTGAGATGATTACTTTTTATGGCCCGAATTGGAAGATATGGATGTGGACGATATGTGGTTTCAGCAGGACGGTGCCACTTGCCACACAGCTAACGAAACAATGGCTCTTTTGCGCAACAAATTCAATGGCCGTGTTATCTCACGTAATGGCGATGTCAATTTTCCGCCAAGATCATGTGATTTGACACCGTTGGACTTTTTTCTTTGGGGTTATTTGAAAGAAAAGGTGCACTTCGATAAGCCAGCAACAATTCAAGAGCTAAAGGATGAGATAATTCGGCACATTAATGGCATAGAACCTCCATTATGCCTCAGGGTCATCGAATATTTGGACCATCGATATTTTATTCCATACATAATTGAGTAATACCAATATATCATAATAAAATAAAATTACAATAATTTCCTGAATAGTTTGTGTTTTATTCAAAATCAACATCGGCCCTTGAAATTTAACCACCCTTTAGTAGCTGCCTTCGCTTTTATTTGCGTTACATGGCAGATATTACATAACTACTTCTGAAACGTATTATATAAGTCATTATAATAATGAATAAAATAATCACTTACAACGTAATGGTTTACATAAGTGATTCCATTAAAAACGGAATATTTTTTTTTAATGAAGATATATTTTTGACAAATTTACAAAAAGTTTTTTATTAATTTTCTGTTTTTTACATTCATATAACCAACAAATACATAACGCTCTTGTTCAACAATAGTGTATTATATCTTATTTTTTATTTTTCCACTTTTTTGAAAAAATGGACATTTAATTAGTATTCATATCTAACCGCTGTAAAAATATCGTGCTATTTTGTCTTCTTTTTTATATCCATTATTATTAATTTCTTTTGTTTTTTTATTCTACTTAAAATTTTAACGATTTCTGTGATAATATCTTGGGATCCGTGCACCAAAACACACATTTGTGTAAAATTTTAACCTATTATCTTTATAATTGCAAGCAGTTAAGTTGTATTTAGTGACATTTTAGCTTATTAGGAGGTAATGTGTAACCACTTATTTTTAAAAATTTTATAACTACTTTCTTTTCGGATGTATGTAGTTTAAAAAATAACAAATTACTTTTCAAGTTCCTTTTAGTTAAATGTGAATGCCTTCTTTTTGGGACATCCCTTGTAAAATTCATTGGTTCTTTCAGTAGAATTGTAAGTAGTCTTTTTACTTTTTTCTGATTACTGAACACATTATTTTGTAGGCGAAGTTTTTACTGGGAGTATTCCTGAAGATTTTATTTTTGGGCTCTTTAAATTTCTTATAATTTAAGTAATATTGGAAAATTTTAAAGTTTTTGATTTTTATGTGATCACTTCTTTTACAAAGGGACAAATTCTTTGGATCCACACCACATTTCTTTTAATAATTTTCCACAGTTCTTTTAATAATCAAATAAAAGTCAAGCAAAAACATAGTTTAAATATTTATTTTACTTAGTTACACACTAAATTACATAGTAACTTTTATATTATTTTATAGTTTATGATTAATAAATAACAACTGTTAAAGGTAGTTTTACACTGTAATACCAGTCTTAAGTATTTTGATTGCTTCCCTCAAATCATGTCAGGGTTGTGTTTTCCTAAAAATACCTAACACTTGTATTACAGTGTAAAACTGACTTAATTAATTTACATACACACATACATCTAATAAAATTATTTAGCGACAAGATAGCAGCAAATATAACAGGAAAATTGCCATTTCTGATCAATAAATATCTTATCTATCAAATTTTTGTATTTGCACCCTTGGGGGTGTATAACCTTCGGGATATGGCACCAATTTGTTATTCAAAACTCGGGCATTACGCCAAGTTTTCACTTTATCTTCTGGTGTATCAGGTACTCGAATGCCTTCGATAACAGTGACAGCTGGACCGTCAACAACAGTGGTTTGAGGAGAGGAAGCCTGAGGATCAACAAATGAGCCTGATTTTAAATAGTACGGTTTGGCATTATTGAAGGCATGAAGCTCTATTGGTTTCCTAAAGTTCTCGCTATTATGTTGTGGTACTGATTCTTGAACCATAGCCGAGGAGGAAATCATAACCGGTTCAGGTACGTAAATAGTTTGTTTTTTAAGTGGAGCATAGCTGTTTTTAGTGATTAGATTGACTGGAGGTTTTTTGTTACTGTATTCCTCGTAAGCATTGTTATCTTGAGTCGAAGATTGAACATGTTTGGAACTACGATAGTGATTATCTAAACTTTCAATTGGAAAAAATTGGCTATGACCAAGTTCACTAGGATAGGCTACGGGCACTATGTGTTGCTGAACTTGTCTAAGATTACGATGGCGCATCTCATAAACATCCATTGGCTGCCATTGCATCTCCGGACTAAAGGACCGAGTACCTTGTCGTTCTGAAGGGGAAAAAACATTATTTGATCTACCCAGTGGTATATAAGAAGGTTGTCTATTGCTTGCTCTGGCTTGCTGCGGCTGGAAATACATATCTTCTGAATATTGTTGGGCATAATTAGTTTCTGGTTGCTCTGCTTCAAAACGTATTCTACGGCCAGCTCTAGATAGTCTTGGTTGCCGCATGTTCTGCTCTTCCTCCCTAAACTTCTGGGATTTAATCAAGCCCAATTTCTCTAAAAGTTCCTGTTTAGACGGTGAATTATCCTCGGTACGTTGCTTGTATTCCATTGACTTTGCACCCAAGGCGGCTTGATTTAAAAGAGCTTCTGTGTGTGGAAAAGCTAAATTATCTATTTCATTTGAATATTTTTGGTGTGGAGGTTCTGCGAAAGCAGATCGTACAAAGAATCTCTTAGATTCAACAGCTTTAGCTTTGCGACTATTTCTGCCGACTACTAGATCCACTTTTTCTCCTTTACTTCCTTTGACAGTAACGACTTTGTCCTTCTCCGGGTCTAAGTCTCGACTAAACCTTAATTCGGCTGTAACAAAAGTGGGTGTGTAAACTCTTTTCGGTCCATTTGCTGAAGCCGGAACTGTTGCTCCACCTGGTGCTGTATTATAAATATTGTCAATTTTTTGAAACGAACCTACGCCGAGCTGTGCATAGGCAAAATGACTTAGTGTGGCACTAAGGAGGAACAGTACAAAATGGATCTTTAATCTTCCAGTTAGCATTTTTGTAAAGGTTGGGCTGTTTGTCTAAATATCAGAAAATGTAACTGAATTACACTTGTATTCTGTAAATATAAAGAAATTATGTTATTTGGTAAAGTTATATGTTTTTTCTTTGATTAGCTAAAAGTTAATGCTTTTTTTAAAGTGCTTAAAGGTTTCATTACTTATTTATATAAAGAAATGGTTTTTCTATGATTTTCTTGGCTTAAATATATGTATTTCGTCATGCTCTAAATATAACAAAGAATTAATGCATATTTGAATAAACATTTAATTAGTTTGATTTAATTGTCTTATCGGTTTAATGAAGTTGAATTGCATTGAATATGACAGTAGAATGAGAACACAAACCTGTTGCCTTATCAGCATTCAGTGTCAAAAAAAGTGAAAGTAATTAACATTTTAATTCAGCGTACGTTATTCGAAGTAGAATTTTAATATTTCTGTCATAAAAAGCGATTAAAAAAGGAAGAAAAAGAAAAAATGAGAAAATCCTGACTAAGCTGTCAAAAAACCTAACTCCATGAGAGTGTAAGTAAGTGTTTATTTTGTTGCTGAAGAGAATATTTTTTTAATTGTTTCGAGTGGTTTTTTTCTCCAGTCGTTTTTCAAATTGCTAAAAGTTAAAGTCGTTATGTTTAGGAAAGTTGATTATATGTTAAAATAATTGTCTCTAGCTTGTTATAATGATACATTTCGCAATTGATCAACAAGAGGTTATTAACTCAAAATTTTTTTGGAACAAATCGACACGTAATATTCATATCTACCCGCTGTAAAAATATTGTGCTATTTTCCCTACTTTTTGGTAATGAAACGGTTGGTTTCAAAATTCTCTTTCATATGCCTTTAATGTAAATTTAAAAATTTTTTTGCTTCTACTGAAAATTTTTAAATTTCTGCATCAAATTTCACTAGGGGTCTTCAAAGACCAAAAGCTCGTGCAAAGTATGTAAAACGGATTTTCGAAATTCCGAACCTTGAAATTTTCGAATTTCTTGAAAACCCATTTTAAATACATTGCACGAACTTTTGGTCTTAGAAGACTCCTAGTGAAATTTGATGCAGAAAATATTCGTAAAACATTTTAACCCAATAAAGTGCCGTTTTGGTGTAGAAGTTAAAAAAGGACAAAAATTACCCATTAAAATGAGTGTTAGAGGGTTAAAATATTCTAAGAAAAGAATCGGCATAAAATTCTACTGAAGACATCTGAAATATTCTTTCAGCCCAGAAGCATATTTAGTACATTTTTTTTGGACTTGTTCCAAACGCCTTTTCAAGATATTAAAGAATTTTAATGCCCGAAAATTCGAAAATCCATTTTACATACATAGCACGAACTTTTGGTCTTAGAAGACCCCTAGTAATATTTGATGCAGAAAATACTCGTAAAACATTTTAACCCTCTAAAGTGCCGTTTTAGTATACTTTTGTGGGGAAGTTAAAAAAAGGACAAAAATGACCCCTTAAATGAGTGTTAGAGGGTTAATATATATTAGAAAATAATCGCCATACGTTTCTACTGAAGACATCTGAAATTATTTTTTTCAAAAACTTTAGGGACCCATATTTCGGGAACCCGAGCTAACTTTTCAAAACCCTTTGGCAGATTTGCTCTACTAGTAGTCTTCTTTCATTTCGCGTTGCAAGTGTAGAGGCTGGCGGCGATGACCCGAATTTTGTTGTACTGATTTTGCCATAAAAAGAAATCTGAATAGTGAACACCGTTTCAGGAGAAATTTCAAATAATCACACAATTTTTGTTTAACTTCATTTCGAAAATGTGTAAATGCAGCTGCTCGGAGGATAATGATATCCATATTGCCGATTTTCAAAATTTTTATGAAGACATTCTGTAATGGTCAACCGACATGTATTCACAGGCAGATGTAGAAGAAGATTTATTATTCCTATATTAACCTTGATCAATATTTTCGCTTTTATCATTTTTGGAATGCATGTACAGTAATTTTGACTTAGCTGCACAATCTCCTTTGCACAATTTTTTGTGCAGGTAAATGCAGCTATCTTTAATGCATTTACCTGCCTTTATTTGCAGGTACACAATTGTGGTTACCTGCACAAAAGTGCAGCTAGAGTAAAGTGTTTGATTTAAAAGTTGAATGAAAAATCTTTTTATTAATAGTTATTCCCGCTTAATTGAGTTTCTAAAAATGCACGACTTTTAACGCCATTAAACGGGAACTCAATGAATCGCCGACGCTATTTAAACGAAAATCGCTTAATTGAGCAAGATGTGCAATAAAGCGAAACACCCATGTGTAGATAGAAAATAAAACTCATTTCTTTATTTATTAAGATAAAAAGTGGTTTAAGTTTTTTAAAACAAAATAAAAATCAGGTACGTCCATCGTACAATCTTTCTTGCCGCAAAATATTTTTTTTACGTTTGTGGAGCAAAAACACATTAAGTAGACGAAAACAATTAACCGAAACATTTGCCTTTGTTTTTCGCAATGCGGTCTTATTTTGCGAAATAATTAAGCGGGTGACGCAATTCAACGGAACTCAACTAAACGGGTATTTTTACATTTTAACGGTTACACTGAATGATTTCGTTCCATGATTTTTAGTGCAATAAAACGGGAAACTCAATTAAGAGGGGCTCAATTAACCGAAAACAACGTACATACATAAATTTATATTTTATTAAAATTTTATTTCAAATAACAGATCATTATACCCACACCACAATAGTGGAGAGGGTATTATGCATTTGTGCTGATGTGTGTAACGCCTTAAAATAGTGGTCCTAACCCCCCTCCTTAAAGTATACCGATCTACTCAGAATCACTTTCTGAGTCGAACTAACGATGTCCGTCCGGCTGGCTGGCTGGCTGGCTGTCCATGTAACCTTGTGCGCAAAGTACAGATCGCAACTTTGGAGATAACTTGATAAAATTTGGGTCATAGGTTCTTATTGGCACAAGGACCAATCCTATTGAAAATGGGCCAAATCGTAGGACCACGAGGGAAGATAGGGGGAAATTTCTTCCTCTCAGAAACTATGAAACCGATTTTAATGAAATTTAAAACATGGATAGATCCATATCTATACGGACACATAAGCTATACAGTTTAAAAAAAATAGGACCACAACGGGTGATAAGGGCAATTTTTGTCTCTCAACCCGATTTTAATGAAACTTAAAACATAGATAGATCCATATCTATATGAACACATAAGCTATACAGTTTTAAAAAATATAGGACCACAAGGGGAGAAAGGGGCAATTTTTGCCTCTCAAACTGATTTTAATGAAATTTAAAACAAAGGTAGATCCATATCTATATGGACACATAAGCATGATGTGTTTTTAAGTACTGTGGTGCTGGGTATCATATGGTCGGGCTTGACCGACTATACTTTCTTACTTGTTTTATACATGTATGTATGTATATTAAATACTAAAGGAACATTAACAAAAACAATGAGAATTCACAAAGAACATAATAATTTATGAAAAAAAAACAAAATAATCGCGATTTATATTTTTATAAACAGATTAAATTGGATATTTATGTGAAAAAGTGGCCACCATATTTTTTTCATGTGTGCAGCTAACTTTGATGTTTTGTATGAAAATTATTTTAAAATGCCAAAAATTTTGTGCATTTATCTTAAATGTGCAGGTATAGAAAGTGCACTTAAAAAAGGAATTTGTATCAAAATAAAAAGAATAATTCCAAAAATTATCAATTTTGTGAAGTTAAGTCAAAAGTGCACGTAAACAAAAGGCAGTTAAGTCCGAACTACTGTATATGATTTCAAATGTGTAATCTTAATAAAGGCTAGTTTAAACTATCACACAAGCGCTTCGTATTCCATAATATGTGCTTTGTCAGATAGAAATCTAATGAGTTTAGTTGCGACTGTCATGAAATCTAATTTAATATGACAGTTTTTATTCACACTATCACACGTAAATATGCTTTTGTTAAAATGCAGCCCTGATCAAATGAAAAGGATTATTCATTAATACGATTTCTGTATGACGTGCTAAATTCCCAATTTTTCATATTTGATAAATACACTGAAATTTATTGTTGAGGGAAAGCTAGCTTCTATGCGCATTTCACTGGTTGCTTAGGCCAGCTCATCAGGAAACCTTTTCCTAAGATTTTAGAAAAGCTAAAAATATTATACGAATAAAACCCCAAAGCGAATACGAATTTTAAACACTTAGTCTTACTTGTAACAATATCAAAGCTTAAACAAAACACCAACAATAAACAGTGAGTTTATCTTTTCTTACATCCCCCTACAATTGGTTGGGTTCTTTCCGACTCGAATTGTAGTTGTAAGTGGGTAAAAAGAAAAAACAAAATTAAAAAACAAATTGTTTCATTCTATTGTCTTCGTAAGAAAACAACAAAAAAAACCAATTTGCCAATTCAGTTTTCTGCACGGGCACATGCAAGTATATTATCAAAGTTATTTACGGGAATACAAAATTTATCATTAATACGATTTCTGTATGACGTGCTAAATTCCCAATTTTTCATATTTGATAAATACACTGAAATTTATTGTTGAGGGAAAGCTAGCTTCTATGCGCATTTCACTGGTTGCTTAGGTCAGCTCATCAGGAAACCTTTTCCTAAGATTTTAGAAAAGCTAAAAATAATATACGAATAAAACCCCAAAGCGAATACGAATTTTAAACACTTAGTCTTACTTGTAACAATATCAAAGCTTAAACAAAACACCAACAATAAACAGTGAGTTTATCTTTTCTTACATTGTTTAGATAAATTTCAAAACACAAAAGAGTCGAATGGGATGTGAAATTTTTCTTCGTATTACTTGTCATTTTCATAACATATTGCATTCACACTACAATACTTTTAAAAATTACCTTAAGCTACGGTTGCACTTGTCAAATATTTGACAAAAAAAAAAAAAAACAGAACCAACAAGCGAACTAAATAATCATTTCTGTTAATTCCAATATTTATTTTGATTATAATACCACATCTTATACAAAACAGTTTTTTTGCTATGTCTAGTAGTACGTTGTTTTCGGTTAATAGAGCCCCGCTTAATTGAGTTTCCCGTTTTACTGCACTAAAAATCATGAAACGAAATCATTCAGTATAGCTGTCTATGAAAAAAATCTCCGTTTAGGTGAGTTCCGTTTAATTGCGTCACCCGCTTAATTATTTCGCAAAATAAGACCGCATTGCGAAAAACAAGAGAAAATGTTTCGCTTATTTGTTTCCGTCTACTTAATGTGTTTTTTGCTCAACAAACGTAAAAATATTATTTTGCGGCAAGAAAGATTTTACGATGAACGTACCTGATTTTTATTTTGTTTTAAAAAACCTAAACCACTTTTTATCTTAATAAATAAAGAAATGAGTTTTATTTTCTATCTACACATGAGTGTTTCGCTTTATTGCACATCTTGCTCAATTAAGCGATTTTTGTTTTAATTGCGTCGGCGATTCAATTACCCGAGTACTGCTTATTTGAGTTCCCGTGTAATAGCGTCAAATATCGTGCATTTTTAGAAACTCAATTAAGCGGAAATAACTGTATAAGTAGTGTATTTTGTGATATTAAGACCATGTTAAACTCACTAACTATTAACAAAAGTAGTGGTTACGCTTATTTGGTCAAATATTTAATAAGTGTGACTGTAGCTTTAGTTTTTGACATGTATTAATAAAAAGTATGATAGTGTAAATTAGCCTTAAAAAGAGCCGGAAAAAACATGGTTGAATATGGTCACCTCCAACAAAACTATTTTTAACCAAAATTTTTGACATATTATGTTTAATTTAACAATTTTATTGCCACCGACAACCATATTATGGTAAATTAGACCTTCGTTAAGAAGCCACAACCATAATCTGCTTGCCTCAGAACATGTTATGATTAATAATTATATAAATATGTTGAACACTTATTATAACATGGTTGTTTTTCAACCATAGCATGTTGCTCTTGAAAAAGAGAAAAATACTATTGTTAATTTAAAAACAAATGATTGTCATATTTTACCATAACATGTTTAGAGGCAACCATAATATGGTTGTAGCTTCTTGATGTAGGACTATTTTTACCATAATACGGTTGTAGGTGACAATAATGTGGTTAAGTTAAACATAATATGTTTAAAATTTTCTTTAAAAATCGTTTAGTTGGAGATGAGCCTATTTAAATAAGTTTTTTCTCTGCGTGTAGATAAAAA
Source organism: Pollenia griseotomentosa (assembly GCA_963931875.1). Taxonomy (NCBI): domain Eukaryota; kingdom Metazoa; phylum Arthropoda; class Insecta; order Diptera; family Polleniidae; genus Pollenia; species Pollenia griseotomentosa. The sequence continues at coordinate 29,938,243 of OZ007560.1, forward strand.
TGTACCGAAATGTTTTTATTGTTCGTTTATAATAAAAAAGCTTCCGCTAAAAATGTTGTTTGCTTTTTTTAAAATTTTCGAGTTCATAAATGAATCTGGAAAAAGAGTTAATCTATCGTAAACATCTGCGTGTTTCAATAAATTGCATAGACTTAAGATACCATTTTGCATCTTAAACCATGAAAATTTCAAAAAAAAAAAATTTGAAAAGGGCTCAACTCCGGAAACAGTAAAGACAATTTTCCCCTTCAAATATAAATAAAAATATTTTTTTTTACTATTATAGCGTAAACAGAGGCTATCAATTTTAGGAAACAACTCCGGTTCAAAACGTCAATTATTAAAGACATATGGGTATTTCCACAGAAAAGTCTACTTTTTGTCACGTTACGACACCAAGCAATTAGTCTTGTATTTTAGAACCATGTTGTTCAATTTTTTTTCTCTCTTTCACTAAATGTAAATGTAGTTGCGCTTAACACCAAAATGCAATAAAGTAAATAATATTTTCATTATTCTTCGAGAAACAATTAAAAATGTTTGGTGTTGTAACTTGACAAAAAGTAGACATTTCTGTGGAAATACCCCTATTCGGCTTTTTTTGTATCTCCTGAACACTGCATTTTTTACCTGCACTCTTTTCCAAATTCATGGTTATTAATACAAACGTATATTTTGTGCAATGTAAACAATTCCGGTTTATATTTTGTAAACAGCAAACAAAGTCCCTTCTCCCATTTTTGCAATTAAATCTGATGTAATATTTTTCTTCATAAATAAACGAAAAAAAAACTAAAAAAAGTTTAAAAATAACAAACCGTGACATTGAAGCCCATTGAAAATGAAAAAATAAAATGACCATAACAAAAAACGAATCAGCAAAAAAGCGCCTAAAAAGATGTACTCGTAAAAGGCGCTGATAACAAACTCTTGACTGTGAGCAACACAGCGACTAGAAGTTACTTAAAACAAAATCAATAAATGCAAACACAAAACAATAGCAAAGAAAAACATACAATGAACATGAACTAGTTTTTTGCTTAAGTCTTTTGTTTGCCATTGACTTTACACTGTTAAGTTTACAGTAATAGATGCTAGAAGGTTGCCATATTAAATGGCTTTTGAAAAATTTACGTGAATTAAATTTCGGCACAAATGCCTAGCATTTGGGTGATTATTTTTTGTAAAAATCACCTAAATGAGTCTTTTCAGATCAGTTTCACTTGAGCGATAAGAAAAGGATTCATATATGATTCATTGATTGTTTGTTTCAAAATAAAGCTGGTTCGAATAATCAAAAGCAATAATGGTGCTGATTTTATCGGAGAAAAAAATAAAAAAACTTGACAATTAAAAATGATGTGAAATATAATCAAAAACTATATAATTTTGGATTGAAAAATTAGATAAAAACGATTCTTGACTCTTGAAGCTGATTCCTAAATGATAAGATTATGATACGAAATGCTAGCTGGGTGTTTACATATTAAGGTCCGCAAACGATTCATCAAATTAATTGAAAAAGATGCAACTCATTCGATTCATTGTGTGCGTAAATCTTTTACATATGTATTAGAGATTGCATCTATTAATGATTTTACTTAGTCCAAATTTATCATCTATTATTTTTTTTTTTTTTTGTAACTAAACTTTTTATGTAAACGACCCATATGACTACTTAAAGCTTCAATATACGGTCATTTTTTTTTTTTATTAAATTTCCTAAGCTAATCCCGCGAAGCTCTATGCTTGTCTGCAGGAAGGAAACCAGAGTCTCTGGCGGGAATCGAACCCGCAACCTCGGCGCTGATAGACTAGCGCGCTACCAGCTAGCCTACCGAGGCACTTCTAATTTCCTTGAGCATATATGCTCCATTTGAAGCCGTCAAACTTCTTGTGATTGCGATTTACCGAACACCTGTTATGTTAAGCGTTTTGCGATTGTCAGAACATGCCCGATAATATCTACACATAACGTTTTCCAATTCCTTCTTGTGGCTCATTTTATATCACAAGTAGAAAATGTATCTCTAAAAATTTATTTTGCGGTTTTCTCGTGAAGTTGAAACATGTTGAAATTTTAGTGAGATTTTTTTTTTTAAATTCTTTTTTTTAAACATATGCATGTTTTTTACTGATTCATTCTCTGGTGGCATCGTTAAATCTTGCAAAATTTATCTTTAGTTTGATTTGCAGTTTTGTCCTGATTAAATAAACGCTAGTATTACACACGCTGAGCGAGCAAATTTACATCGCAGGTCCTGAAATGTTAATGTTATGACTTGTCAATTTGTTAACAAGAACATTTGATGTGATCGCAAGTTATTGGGTTATGCTGTGGTCATAAGCAGCCGCTGGAAGAAATCATATTCAAACATTGATATTATAAAATTGGCCTATAGTTCCAATATAAAACCACTTTTCGAACATTGTTCTGACTTCCATAAAAAGTTTTAATATATACTTTATTCATACTTAAAATTTAGCTGTCGTATTTATAAAAAATAAAATAAGTTTGAAATGCGTTTTAGGACAAAATTCTCATATAAATTTTTCTTGAAATACAATTCAAATTCAATTTCACTCTAATTTTTTTTCAAATACGGCAATACACCTTGAGCTTTTTAATTTCAAAAGGGACGTGACAGTATACGTTGGATAAGTCAGTTGTCGGCCGTACGCGATAAAGTTTTTTTAAGATATATATATTTTTTTAGTTAATTTTGGTTTAAAAGACAGTTTCTGATAAGTAAGTAATATAAAATTTCTGGCAGCCCTTTTACTTAAACAATGAGATCTTTATTTACCAAGTTTTTTGTTTTTATTTTCTTAACGATTTCATAACATGCGATTAAAACACAGACAAGACCGAAGATGCCGATTCGTGTCATATGGTGATATGAATCAGGGCTGGAAATCATAATACAATTGTGCTTTTTTGGTAAATTCTAGACATGGTTAGTACCGCGATGTGTTTTGCTAAGTTTGATAAAAAATTAATTTAATGAAATTTATTCAATAATCATATCATAAGGATTATTTAATTAAAGAGGACCCAAATATATTAAAAATCATATTTCCAAATCAGCATTAAAATTCAATTTAACGCGTTAATAACAGCTTTGGGGTTATTTGGTAAATTCCCTCACCTTCAGAAACAGTTTTAATATTTTTAATTTTTAAAAACTTGTATGAAAATATTTTTAATTGCGCTAAAGTGTTTTTTTTTTTTACCAAATAAAGGGTTTTATGTATATGGAAGTATAAAATAGCGCTATGAATACAGTGGTTAACGTAAAAGTAGAGTCGACAGTGTCTCCGTTTGGATACCATACCACACTTGTCAAAAGTAGGAATCTCGTACCAAGCGTGGCACTAGGGCAATACTGAGGTGGCTAGAGCCAGCCCGTTTCGTTGAGAATTTTTATCCGTAGACGGTTATTCCCAAATAATCCATGTCGTATTGAATTAAACACTGGACAATCACATAGGAGATGAAATAGTTTCAGGTTATCTGCAGCTCCGGCAGCATTCATTAAAGGGGAGACTAAGTCTCCTAGCGTGCTTATCGATCATCCAGGGGCCCAGTGAGTATGTATACCAGTCTCGAAATATCCCTGCAACTGAAGTTAAAAAGTCGCTCAGAGCCTCTCATGTCGTATGTGGTCCCAGTTACCTTGGTACCTCTGCAGCCATCTGGTTTTGGTCTATCTATCATAAGCCATATCCAGTAATGGTACCTTTGCACAGGGATCCAAATCAAGGCAATGTCATTTAGGCTGCAGACTGGCATAGTAATTTTTTTATACTGGTTAACGAGAATGGACGTTGCTTTATGCGGCCTTAATAACATCTGAGCCCCCTTTCTACCGACAAAAACTGCCGCTAATGTTACTCTTATGCAGTGGTTTACATGCCTCTCTTTTCACCAGTATTTCAGCCTGAAGGCGGGAATAGGAAAGAGAAGCTTCCCAGAGCCAACATTCTAGGTGATCTTTGATACATCAGTGTAAACTCTGATAAATATTGATTGATGTTTCCACGAACATAGTTCAAAAGATGTGGCTGGAAATCTATCTATTTTACTATTGTCAGCCCTTCACAGAAAAACTTCTCGCCAATTTCGTTTAATTAAACCATTATTCAAAAATAAAATCTTTTTAATTAATATCACAAATTTTTCAATTGAAATCAATTTTCTATCAAAGGTTTTCTTAAAAGTCATAAAATTTTAATTTCTTCTGTGTTCTTTAGATCCAAAAATATTTTTAAACTAACTTGTTGTTTCAAAAATTAAAAGAAAATGGTACTATAGTTTTTTTTTTAAAGTTGGTACAAAATCAGACAAGCCATTTTCATCCCTGGTACGTATTAATAAATGTATGTATCGGGTGTTTTTTTCAGTGGTATAGAACTTCGAATTGAAATAAAACTCAAGAAAATCGTTTTAATGACCATCAATTTGGCTTTATTGGAAGGATAATTTTATGCCATTAATGTTTAAATATGATTTCAGGCATGTGGCCGCAGCGGCCGGCTCGAATAAAGCCAATACTACAGGTCCAATTTTCAACCACTTTTTCGAGCATATGGGGCCGTATGTCGGCAATAACGCCACGAATGTTGGCTTCCAATTCCCCTAACGTTTCTGGTTTGTTGGCGTAGACGAGCGACTTCACATATCCCCAAAGAAAATAATCCAATGGTGTCAAATCACACGATCTTGGTGGCCAATTGACAGGTCCATTCCGCGAAATTATGCGCTCATCGAATGTTTCCTTCAATAAATCGATTGTGGCGTGCGCTGTGTGGCATGTAGCGCCGTCTTGTTGGAACCACAACTCATCCACATTCATGCCATCCAATTCGGGAACAAAATAGTCGGTTATCATGGCTCTATACCGGTCTCCATTAACGGTAACTGCCTCTCCAGCATTATTTCGGAAGAAGTATGGCCCAATGACTCCACCAGCCCATAGAGCACACCAAACAGTCAGTTTTTGTGGATGTAATGGCGTCTCAAGGTTCTCATGTGGATTCTCTTCACTCCAAATGCGGCAATTTTGCTTGTTGACGTAGCCATTCAACCAAAAATGAGCCTCATCACTGAACAAAATTTTGCGATGAAAATCAGCATCGAGATCAATCTCATTTTCGGCCCATACACCAAAATCACGACGCATTGCATGGTCTCGCGGCTTTAATTCTTGCACAAGCTGGATCTTGTAAGGTCGCAAGCCAAGATCTTTGCGCAAAATCTTCCATAAAGTTGATGGACAAAGCTAACATTGCTGTGCACGGTGGCGAATCGATTCATTCGGGTCCTCTTCAACACTTTGCTCTACAGCGGCAATTGTTTCTTCGGTGCGCACTGTTCGACGTCTCTGCGGATGCGTATTATCACATAGAGTAAACGTAGTGCGAAAACGATCCATGTTTAACAGAATTAATTGCTCTGATGGACGATTATGTCGACCATAAAATGGACGGAGCTTGCGGTAAACTTCGCGAACTGAACCGTTATTTTCGAAATAAATTTGCACGATTTGCAAGCGTTGTTCTTTTGTCAACCTGTTCATGATGAAATGGCAAACCAAACTGAACATAAATGACATTAGAGTTGCCAGATTTGACCACAAAATGCCAGTTTTATCTCTATTCGAAAAACAAACCTGTAAAAAAAACACCCGATATGTAATGTATGAATGTACTTTGGCATTGTACTCGCATTAAAAGATCAACAACATTGAAGTTTTTCTTACGCTCAACAAGTCTCCTCTTTGTCTCCACCTCTTGCGATTTTAATTCTCCCAAGGAATGATGAAAAAGTGTTGAAAGTGAAAGTATCAATCAGCTGTTGCTTGTTGCTGTTGCAGACATACTATGATCCAGTAGAGTTCCCAATGTCTATGGTTGGTATTATGTTTTTATAAAATTTTCCTTAACAAATTTATGCTTCATGTGGAAACTTAATATTTTATATGTGGGTTTATGAGGTTTCTGATTTTTATTTCTAAATATGTACAAACGTATGAATGTGTGTGCAACAGATACGCTTGACAATCTTTCTAAAATTTCTTTGAAATTTACACGCCTACTTTTGGTTGAAAGATTTCTTTTATGTTTTTTTTTCTATTTTTAATAATTGCTTATGGAGAAGAAACATGATAAAAGGCCTTGAAAGCCCAACTTAATAATTGTGTTGCATGCATGATGTTTAGTTTGCATGTGCGTGTGTGTATGTTGCAACCTTTATATGAAACAAAATTGTATTTTTTCCTACAAAATTGGTTAATTAGTAAAAAGTTTTTTTTATTCTTTCATGATAATCCAAACTTATATTTAACAGTCAAGTCTGGTACGAATTAAAGGTAAACCTTTTTTTTTTTTTTTTGTTTTTTTTTTTTTAGAAAAAATACCAGATGCTCATGCATAAAGTGGTACAAATGCTTGAACAAATTTTTTTACAGTTTTAAATGCCAAATTACATGAAAACAGATTCGTTTTTTTTTTTATTTATTAAGAAAACGGAAAGTGTTTTTGTTGTTTTAATTATTGACAGCCTAAAATATTGCATATTGAATATAAACTAAATGATGATCGTTTATTTAATGAAAAGTTTTTTTTTAGTACACTTTAAGAAAATTCGGTGTGAAAAAAGCGTAACAAATTATTATGGGAAGTAAAACTGAAAATTTTGTAAGTAGACTTACAATAATTGCTTTAACCAGTGTTCCCATTTTAGCATACTTTCTGCTAGATTTAGCAGATTGAGTTGGAAAATTTTTTGAATAAATATGCTGCTTTTAAACATATTTTCTTGTCCAAAAGCCGATTTTTTAACATATTTTTACTTTTAAGAAAATAAGAATTGTTAAGCAAATTTTGTTTCAAACAGACTTACTATACATATTTTTAAAGAATTTCATATTTAAACTATTATTACTTCTTCGTTTTTCGCATTACTAATCTAAGGCCCGTTTTCACGACTTAACGATAGCTAAATGTAGGAAGTTATCGAACAGATAATGAGTTTTTAATTATCACAAGTTCTCTTTTACCTTAAAGTGAAGAATAAGCTAAAGAGAGGAACGTTCTACCTTTAACTTTTGTCGTAAGGTTTAGATTTGAGATTTCCATATTATATTCACATATTTTTTATATATGGCAACTCCAATTATACGTATATTTTGTATATGTAAAAAAAGTACGTAGTTGCCAGTTCGTATTTTTATTTTGGCAAAAATAATCGGTATTTTCTTTAGTATTGCCACTTTTTTAAAAATGTTAAGTTTATTTTATACAGAAGTTGTGAAAACGAAAAATAGTTGAAGGTAACTTTATTCCTCACTAGTGCTAAAGGTAGCGTTAACTATATCGAACTTTAAAGGAAAGTCGTGAAAACGGGCTTAAAACTTTTTTTAAATAAAATTTTTAATGAAATGTATTTAAAGTTCCTTTTTATTTAGCAGATTTTTAGCATAATATTTTATAAGAATTCAGCAGACTTTTAGCACAATATTTTTTGTACAACTTTAACATATCTTTAGAAAATGAAATCTATTAAAAATTTTATGTTTTAATCTTCGCAGATTTTTAGCATATTTTCTTCATTTTAAGATTTAGCAGATTTTTTTGAAGTTTTGGCAATTCTCACCAAACAGTTATGGCAGCACTGGCTTTAATGATTTTAATAAATTTTAAGCTTAAAAAAGCTTTAAAGCTCTGCAATGAGTAGGAAATAAGTATAATATACATTAAAACAATTTTTACAGAATTTGACTGTTGGAGCCGAAAATTTCGAAAGCGGTGCCTAAAGAAGCCCTAGTAGGTCTTTTTTTAACAAATACTCCCATTTAAGCACTATGCTATATATATTTCCAATGCGAAAGAGCTGTCAAGCGATTTAGCTAATTTTTGACCAAGGCGATTTTAGTACATGGTACACTTTGACATTTCGAACCAATTTGTTTTGGTTTTGTCAATGTTTTGCTAGACACTTTAAACCGTAAACACTAGCAATGCAATGCAAAAAACCTCTGTTGTTTTTGGATTGTTGTAGTATTACCACCACCTGTAGTTGTAGCATTGGTAGAGACCAATGTCAGTCGGCTCAGTAAGGCTTCGAAGTTGATTTATCAATGTGCGTCTATCGGGCATCTGACTTGCTAACTGGTTAATTCTGCCTGTTCAACTTTTCATGTAAACTTTTTACAGATCGCCATTTTACAAACACTTTAAGGAGATTTGATACAAAGGTGGAATCCTATCGAAAATGGTAAGACACAGTGCAATTTTTTACCTAGCCACCGTAAAAATGTCTTCCCGGAACGGAAATTAAGTACGAAAAATATTTTTAATATATTTATCTTTCCGTGATATTCTGTTACAAAAAGTATCTTTGTAAACAGAAATCATGCTAACAAATTTTGTAATGATCGTTTTATTTAAGGTTATAGTTGCTTTAAGACCCACTTCCGAAATATCAGTGCTTACATTAAATTTGGCGTTATTTGTTTTTATATAATATTAAAAAGGTCAAAGAGAGTTCCGAAACGTCAGCTGCAAAGCAACTATATAAAGTATCGCATTCTTAAATAAAACCGTATGGAATTTTACAATAGATTTCATAGGAAAAATAAGGAAATTATTGGGAATATTTTGAAGAATAATAGTTTTCCCAACAAATTGATTTGCAAATTAATAAGACAATACAATATAGATAGATCTCCTAATAATGATGAGATTTCGGCACCACGTATTTATAAGTCATTAACTTATGTACCTGGGTTTTCAGAAAGATTAGAAAACTCGAATATATATGATAAAGGGAAATACAGAATGGCACATAAGGTGATTAATAATGTAGGGAGACTATTCACAAAAACTAAGGATAGATTACTAAAGTCAGATAGGTCGAATTTAGTTTATAAGATTCATTGTGGTGGCAATGATAATGAACAATGTAGGAAAATATATGTAGGAACAACTGGGACAAAACTGAAAATTAGATTAGCTGGACATAAACATGACCAAAAATATAGGAATTATAATTCAGCCCATGGAACGGCGTTATCAACTCATTGTAGGGATTTTAATCATTATCCTGATTTTGAAAACACATCAATTTTGAATACAGAAAATTTTAAGAAACGTAGATATATGTTAGAAATGTTGCAGATAAATAATGTTCCATTTGAGAAAAGGATTAATTTTAAAAAAGATACTGAGGGCTTAGCTCAAATTTATAGACATTTATTGAATAAAAATAAATAGGTTGATGTAAGGGATAATTATAAATAGGTATTTGTCCTTGATTGTTTATGAAATAAATTTCAGATGGCATAGCTTATTATTGACGGAAAGGGATATTAAAATAGGTTTTAGGCTTTTAATAAATTTAAAATTTTGTTTTCCTTTGTTGTTTGTTTGTCTTTTTGTTTAAATTTTGTAGAATGGAATTTTAAATTTATTATGATAATTTTGTTTTTTGAAATTTTAAAATTTATTTTTCCATATTTTATTTTTCCATTTATTGTCAAATTTTATTTTATTTTAAAAAAAATTTCCTGAAGAAGATTTCCAACGGAAATCGAAATATCGAATAAAAACATTTTAATTAATTTTTTAAAAAAGAGACCTTAAGCTTAAATAATTTAATAAAGTATAAAAATTAAATGTTATCTGTCCCAAAAAAGTTATCGGTACGTACACAATAAGCAAATTATATGCTTCGTCAAACTTGATTTTACATTAGCGGTATTCAGTATTTGGTGCGTTTTAGGTTGCCACTGGTTGTTATTGCAATAACATTGTCTTTGAAAGTGAGTGGTATTTTAGGTAACTTTGCAATGCGGATATACAGAATCATTGATCGTGCACAAAAGGTGTTCGACTCTAAATTATTATTTACAAATGCCAGCTGTTCGAGCATCGGGAATGCAAACGCAATACACGAAGCAAAAAAATCTATGCCATCGTCCAGACTTGCAATTTTAGTTGCAGAAATTTTATTAAATTCTGCTATGAAATTGCACTAGTGTCTAGCTTATAAAGTTCTAGGGTTGCAATTTTTGTATTTTAATTTTGTTGTTTTTGTATTTTGTATACCAACAGCCAATTTCAAGTTAAGAAGTGTGAGAATAACAAACCAGAATTGCAGAGTTAATGAAACTGCGTACCCCTACCCAATCTTCACACCACACTCAGCAATAAACTCAAGAATTGCTGCAACAAAAATTGCAAATTTGGGCGATGACTTTACAATTTTTGTACTGCGCAAAAGCAATGATGTGACAAATGCAATTCTGTGTATTTTGTTGTTGAATTGCAAACAAAAGTAACAATATTTTGCAAGACCATTTGATCAAACACTGAACTTCGCTATTGTTGATAATGACTTTTGTTTGCTTGTTTTGATCGTGTAGCACTATCGACCTCATCGCTGCAAAGTATTATGATGTTATGGAACTCAGCCTAGAGCTGCCATATAAGGGCAACATTCAAAATCACTTTTACTGCTAAAACGTTTTAAAGGGTCCAATTTTTTATGTTTAATGAGATGAGATAAGATGTGTGCAAGCTAACTTAGATAATAAATTTTTAATAGCAGAACTTTATTTCCTACGCCAAATTTCTGCTACACCGGCTTAGTATACGTTTTTAAGATTTTAAGAATATAATAAAATTATATTTTTATTTTAAATATTTAAAGCAGCTGGTAAACATATGGGTAACAATAACTTGTATTTCTCTAAGTGTATTATTAAGTCAGTGGCTTACTCAAATACATGCCTAATTTTTGTTTGGCTTATCTAAAAAATTGTAATGTAGTATCGCATTGACTTAATCATTAACAGGTTTTTTACGTAGTCATTTTGGCCGAATTCATTAAAAAAACATCAAACTGCTGCTTTACTATTTCATTTTTTTTTTTGTCTTAATTTTACTGTCTGTGGTCAGTTCCAACGACCAGGCGAATAAAAGAAACCGGGCAACAAGTATCTTAACAAATAATTTGATGATGACTGACCATAACCTATGTTAACGTTAATGTAAATGTTAATAAAGATAATTTGATATTTTAACCTCGAGTTTTCGTATAGATTTTGTTTTGATTTATAATTTTTTTTTATCTAAAAAATATTTTGTTTATATTTATGATTTTATCAATTAATATAAGTAAGATTTATTTTCTTTTTTAATTTTTCATTGTGAACCAACACGTGAGTGAGGAAGATGTATTGGGTTGTGAAAGATGTTTGTTGCCCGTCCGTGTTAATTTTCTTTTTACTTGGCAACTTATTATTAAAATTAATTATGAAGTTTATTAAACCTAATTATAGTTATTTTGACTAAAACAAATATTTTTGCATCTTCTTCTTTTGATTTATTAAAACAAACACTATAATTCAAATTAATATTTAGTTTGTATAGTTTTCGTGTTAGCGAAATGCTTTTTATTATTAATTATTGTGAATGGTAACAATAGATCAAAGTCATTATCGAAAAAAAGATGTAAAAGTAATTAATTGATTTGTTATACAAATTAGTTTTAACAAATAGAATCTGGGAATTTATTCCTCATGGTGAGTTACATTTATTATATAAATTTTTCATATTATTCGAATGTGTATTCTATGTCAAATACAATCCTCAAAAGCTTTTATACTTTAATAGCCTCATTCCTTCAATATTTCACAGGAATATTTTCTATGCACTATCAGAATTTTTGTTGTAGTTTTATATATATGTATGTGGATTTGTATATAAATATTGCATGACTATTTAATAAAATTTGGATATTTATTTATAGTTACTTAAAGTTCAGGATGACATTGTAAATAAAAACAAGTAAGAGTGCTATGTTCGGCTGTGCCGAAACTTTTATACCCTTCATCATGGTGCGATCAGAAGAGAAAGTTATAGAAATACCTTTTTTTAAATATAAGTAAATCTATTTTGTACCACTCCCACTTCTCCAATCCCGCCTACATGTTGTCGGATATGGTATATTAATAACCAAGATGCTTGTACCCAATTTGGAAACTGGAGCAGAAAAATAAACAACAAAGAATTTATGGGTAAAATTAGAGGCAGCGGTGGTTTTTTTGCTTTTATCTCAGTAATTTTTGCACCGATTAGGCTGAATATGGGCGTGATTGGAAAAGGGAGCGTGGCACAAAATATATTTATTTTTTTATTTATCAAAAAGTAATTTCCATTTTTTGGGAATACAAAATTTTAATTTCAAAAGATTTTGTTATTCGTGCTTAATTCCCAGTTTTTATTATTGATAAAAACACTTGAAATTTATTGTTGATGGGATAAGCTATTCCTATGCGCATTTCACTGGTTGCTTAGGCCAGATCATCAGGAAACTTCATCCATAACGTTTTAGAAAAACTAAAGATATTAAACCAAATAAAACTGTTAAGCGTATAAGACTTATAGCAACAGTTCTACTTGTAATAATATCAAAGCTTAAACAAAACACATCAACAATAAACAGTGGGTTCATCTCATCTTACATTCCCCACTACAATTAGTTGAAATTCTCTCAACATTAATTGTAGTTGTAAGTAGGTTAAGAAAAACAAAATAAAAACAACAACAACTTTACAAAAGTTGTTGACAATTAAGTGTTTTTTTAGGCCGTGCCTACTTACAACTACAATTAATGTTGAGAGAATTTCAACTAATTGTAGTGGGGAATGTAAGATGAGATGAACCCACTGTTTATTGTTGATGTGTTTTGTTTAAGCTTTGATATTAACTATTACAAGTAGAACTGTTGCTATAAGTCTTATACGCTTAACAGTTTTATTTGGTTTAATATCTTTAGTTTTTCTAAAACGTTATGGATGAAGTTTCCTGATGATCTGGCCTAAGCAACCAGTGAAATGCGCATAGGAATAGCTTATCCCATCAACAATAAATTTCAAGTGTTTTTATCAATAATAAAAACTGGGAATTAAGCACGAATAACAAAATCTTTTGAAATTTTTTTATTTATTTAAGAACTGCTTTATATAAATTTCTTATTTTTACGTACCACGGTGAAGGGTATATAAGATTCGGCATATCAAACGCAAACAAAAGTGTAGACGCTTCCTTGATATTGCCACCAAAACAATCGAGAAAATTAGCAATTTGGAGACACTCGCTCTCAGGTTTCTTACAGGGATACTAGTGCATTTTCTTATGTATGTACATTAGAGCGACTCACCAAAAAAAGTGTTCGATGTACCCTCCTAAAAATAAACCTTGACATATTTAAGATGACATTTAAAATATTTCGGTTCCAGCTTTGACCTCTCGTGAGTTGGACCATTTTGAAAAAGGGTTTATTTTAGCATGTTTTGATAATTTGAGAATCTGTTTCCATACACCCTACACGAATTTTGCTTCCATACAACTTAAGGCGCTCTAATGCACATATGTACTTAATATGTTAGTATAACTTCATGTACATAAATAAAGAATAACACAATTTTTTCGTAGATTTGTGCCCATGTTCTGTAACTCTCGTGCCGAAAAACTTTTTGAATGAAATGTGTGAAATGAAACAAAAAGTCGCCTTCAAAGATATGTGTTACTGACGTTCTCAACGTCTGCAATGTCATATCGACTTCGGGTGCAATGTTATGACGTTTTTATAGTAACGACGTAATCTCTTTTGATAGTTTTCGACATGAGTTACAGACACACATCTTCTCACTTCTCACGAGAAACGATGGAATATTTTGTTTCACATCTTTCGATGCGAGAAGTTCTCACTAAGTTACAGAACATGGGTACTGACTGGTTAAGGCTGAACATATGAAATCAAAAACAATAAAACACTTTGGGTATTTTTTTTTTAAATTGTACCAAAAAGAATGAAATGTACCAGTGTACCAATAAAGTTTCGATTGTACCAAATTAGCTACAATTGTACA